>JAOPTO010000536.1:0-1200000 GCA_033822845.1 Tetrapedia diversipes | reverse complement strand
CTGAAACGTTAATACTTGAAACTGAATAACGATCGATTTTAACTGCGAATCGGCGAAAGTAATTTTGTCGCGATACATACGATTTTTCGTGCCCTCGAAAACATGGACCGAAAAATAATTTCCGCCCGGCCGAACGCTCGTTCATCGCGAGCGTAACGAAGGATTATGCAACAAATCTACGAACTCATGCATTAATCCGGACCCGGCGTGCGATTCGCTCCGAAAACAAAAACAACCGACGAGTTCGTGTGCAAATTGCAACGACCAAACGAGTTGCGTTGTCGAAAAATTTTTATCCCCCTCCGTTCCTTTCGAATCCGCGAGCTCGCGATCAGCTCGATGAAAATCTATTCCGCAACACTTTCGCAGTCGTTTAACGCGTCGAAGCACGCGCGACGACGCGCTAATTTCATTTTCCCGATTCCCCAACAATTCCATTTTTTATTGGCCGCCAATCGAGATCACTAGAGATAGGTTGGGCAGAGAGATAGGGGGAGGAGCAGGTCCGTTCGCTTCGCACTGATTTGCCTGCGCGGCCCGTTTCATTCGACCGACCACGGAAAACACCATTAATCGGAATATCCATGAATGCGCATACTGTTGTATTCTCATTTATACGCAAATGTAACCGGCGGGATAGAGTCATAGCGGAATCGAGAACAGTTGAGATTTAGTTGGAGAACGGACAACAGAGCCACGCTCGTATTCGAGGATTGTGGATTAACCTCGAGGAGGATCACGAAAATTCTTATGAGACCGAAAAACATGCCGGGAATAGAAATTGTGTATTGTGTGCTTTCGTAGCTGGAAAAATAACAACTGTTTCCGTATAGAACAGGATAAATGTAATGTTAAACAAACAAGGATCCTGAAAATTCTGATAAAGCTGGAAAAATCATGCCAGAGATAGAAATTACATTTTCTGAGCAATCGTTACCGACAAAATATAAAACCATCCCTGCATAGAGCGGGGCAAACGTAATTTCGTAAAACATTAACGAACATGGAACCTGAAAATTCTGATAAAAGCAAAACAGCATACGAAAGATAGAAATTACGTTTTCTGAGCAATCGTTACCGACAAAATATAAACCATCCCTGCATAGAGTGGGGCAAATGTAATTTCGTAAAACATTAACGAACATGGAACCTGAAAATTCTGATAAAGCTGGAAAAATCATGCTAGAGATAGAAATTACGGTTTCTGAGCAATCGTTACCGACAAAATAACAACGGTTCGTGAACAGACACGGTGCAAACATAATTTTCCACAGCATAACAGTTCGATACTGTTCTCTTTTTCCCCTATAACGTTGACGATCTTTTTGTTTCGCTAATAAAAAAAAAAAAGGACTCACCTCTTTCACCTTGTCCCTCCGTTCCCTGGCGACGGGGTCCTTGTCCTCTCCGCCGACGGTCGAAGGAAGTTTATCCGCAGGCGCTGGTGGCACGGTTTCCAGAACATCGTCCTTCCGGTGGAGCACTAACGAGGACGAACTACTCACACGCACACGCGAATCAACACCGTTCACTTCCGGCCTCTCCAGCGTCTTCTGTTGCTGGTACTCCTCGTCGATTTTCGCCTGTAACCCGGCCATGATCGAATCGCGGTTCGAGACGTACACGCGACGGTTTCCTTCCCGTTTTCACCCTTTTCATCCCGATAACCGAATGCATCGGTTTTACCGATATCCGAGGGTCTCTCGTTGAGCTGGTCTCTTCTTAAAATTAACTGCTTCTCCCTTTTACTTCCGATTCCAAATTCTTTTAAAAATTTCTACCCTCGAAATAGACGGCAAAGTGAAACAAACATGAACTAGCAAAATTATAAAACGACTAACATTTACATTTTTGAAACGTTCGCGAGTATAAGCTTCGATTGGCTGTTCGAAACAGTTTGAAGAGAAGTGGAATTTTTTATCGCATAGAAAAATTACTATTGCAACTCGTAATACGTCGTATTGACAGAACAATTTATTTTTACATGAGGAACTGATAAAACTGATAGAATAGATCGCAAAGTAAAATTAATATCAACCCCTAAGAAAAGTATTATTTTAACCCTTTGACTGCTAAAGGCGTATATATACGCCTTCATAAGTCCATCAATATATACGAAAGGCGTATATATACGCCCTCACAAATCCATCAATATATACGAAAGGCGTAAATATACGGCCTCTGTATTTTGTTACTATAACACCTTTATTACTGTTTTACCGATTAATTCAACATGGAATTTATTGTCCTATGCAACCTAGCAATTAAATATGCTATTATTATTTGCCATTATTATTTTTTAAACCCTAAGAATGGTATCAAATTTCCGGGTACTGTTTTGGTCACTAGTCAGTGGACAAGTCGCAGCGACTGACAAGCGAAAAACTCGCCGTCCATATTGATAGATTCGTCCAAAAGCGCTCCGCAGTCAAAGGGTTAACTACGATCGTTACCGAACGTTAACTCGGAACGAGAAACAAACGGGTATCTAATGCAATTTGCGAGTAAACTATGTATCAAAGAATGCAACAAATACTCGACTCGAAGCAACTGGAGTGAAAGCCTTGAAAATTCTAGGATCAGCTGTTTTCTACAACGGAAGATGAAAAGCGAACTACTGTTCGAGGTGCAGGATACTTGTGAGCTGGAGAGGTCAGTAACAACATGCGAACACAATCCATTTGGTTCATGAAACGGTTCCATTTATTCAACAAACGATTCACATTCAATTTCCCAGCCGTTTACAATACAATTTATCAATTTACGCTCCCCGTTCCGTCAGATACCCATTTTCCGCTCTGTTTCCGGTTCCGAGCACCGTTCACCCTGCCGCTTTTCCACGAAAATTTCGCGCGTGTTAGCGCAGAATCGTTCAAGGCATTCGTGAGGCGAGCTGGCTCACAGAATGCCATGCATCAAGCATTTTCTACAATGCTGTCAACGGAGGAAAATTTGAATAAAGGCGGCAAAGTTCAGCCAGAGGTGGTAACGAAGAGACGGTTGATATTATAAAAAGAAAAAAAAGGAACAGACAGGATGTTGTCCTACTCTTGAGTTTTATTTTAATAGTCAGACGCGTAGTCTTATTCTTCAGTTCATAATTTAATTTTAACCCTTAGCACTCCGTTGGCTCCGCTGCGGAGACATTCTGTATTTAATATGATTACATTCCAGACATGTTTTGTCATTAAGTGATTTTCCAACCTATTTTTGTAGTTAAATACACGGAAGAATGTTGCGTTGAGAATGTAAAACTGAGCGATGGTTAAAGACGTATTTTCTACGAAGAAATCAGAATTGTCTGAAAAAGGGACTGTTGCATATGAAGAAAAGAAACGCACGGACGGCTAAGGGTTAACCCTTTGAGGACGGAGCACTAAAGAGAATAGTTACGTCGCGCATTTCTGTTATAAAAACTAAAGTTGTATTTAAATAAGTTTTTCATAAAATCGAACAAAATCATAAACAAACAAATTTAGGCCAACTTGACTTCTTAGGCTAGTATACCCATGCGTATCTTATACGTGTCGTTTACGACAGACAAACGCCAGCCGCAACGCGAGAATTGGACGGATATATCCGACACTCGTCCGCAAAGGGTTAATACGCGCATCGGAGACCGCGAACTGTCGGGTTCTCCGTCGCGCGGATGAAAATCAAATGTTCTGAGACCGCTCGAGAGACCTCGGACCGTGTATTTTGTTCGAACACCGTCATACGAATGCGATCACAGAAGCACGGGAAAACGCGGTTCTTTCGCTCGATTCGCTTGGAGCACGCTCTCGACCACCTAGCCGCGATTACGATGGAACGAAAGGTGAAACGTCGCGGGTATAACGCTTGGTTATTACTATTACTTTATCTATTCATATTTATTGCCATTACTTTTGCTCCACGATCAAACGGTTTCGGTGTTCACTGCTTAGAGAGTGGTTCGTCAAATTTTGTTAACCTTTGATAACTAAACACATTCGACTAATAGACTATCGACCCCTGCCAATTTTACCAATTCGAGATTTGTCAAGATTGCACACGCTAATTTTTTACCACTTTTCTATCTTCTGATTAAAATATTATAACACTTTCCTTACGTTACGCTAATTTATTTGAGATAAACAAAGGAAATGTAAGAATATACATGTTTTTCATTCGTAGTCTAAATGATTAGTTACAGAGTAACACTGATTTAACACTATTCCTACCACGACCGATCAAATGAAATGTTTTTAAAATTTCGATTAGAATTTCATATATACAACATAATTGAATCGCCCTTAACCTTTATACTTTTCCTCAAATATACTTATAATATATTATTCAATATTCACTACTTTCTTCATTGTTTATTTTTTGAGAAAAATTTGTAGTCCGTCTTACGTGGGAATGTCGCGGTAGGAATAGGTATACGTGAAGCGTCGGTAGGAATAGTGTTAAGTTTAGTTATCTAGGGTTTAATGGTTGGTCGTAATGCTTAAAAATTGCCTTCTTCTTGAGACTCAATCTTTAGAGGGTAATTGCCACGTTAAGCGTTTCACTGATTACATACCTCGCAACCGTTTGGCAATTGATAATCTCAGAATAATGAAAAGATTTGAAACGTCCGTAAATCTAGTGTTAACATTTAGCCAAACGAACGGGGAGATCTCCCATTTTTTCCTTGACTAAAGCAGTGCCATTGATTCCATTTACTTTTGTTATCACTTGGTTCTAAACTGATGTTGAATTTATTAAAAATTGTATTTTGGAAAATTTATCAACAATACTAGTTCTTTAACTGTGGAAAATTTATCAGTTGGTTCTAAGCTGATGTTGAATTTATTAAAAATTGTATGTTGGAAAATTTATCAACAGTACTAGTTCTTTAACTTTAAAACATTTATCAGTTGTTTCTAAGTTGATGTTGAATTTATTAAAAATTGTATTTTGGAAAATTTATCAACAGTACTAGTTCTTTAACTTCAGAAAATTTATCAGTTGGTTCTAAGCTGATGAATTTATTAAAAATTATATTTTGGAAAATTTATCAACAGTACTAGTTCTTTAACTTCAGAAAATTTATCAGTTGGTTCTAAGCTGATGTTGAATTTATTAAAAATTGTATTTTGGAAAATTTATCAACAGTACTAGTTCTTTAACTTCAGAAAATTTATCAGTTGGTTCTAAGCTGATGTTGAATTTATTAAAAATTGTATTTTGGAAAATTTATCAACAGTACTAGTTGAAGACTAACTAATAACAAAAGCAAACAGAATCAATTACCAGGACAAAATGGGAGATCTCCCCGTTCGGTCGACTAAAAGTGTTAACGAGTACGATGCAAGCCAAGTTCACGCAGGAAAACGTCGAACGGCTGCAATCGAACCTTCGCCGATAATAAATTCTATTTTACGGTAACAAAGAGACGTCGATGTTTCCAGGGGGGACATGTCAGCGAAGTCGATTCGCGATCGATCCGTAAATTGAGCCGCGATCTCGCGTTCGTCATCGTTAATTAACCGATAAAAACGAGATACGTACACCTTTCTCTTGCCCCTTCGCTCGACCCCGCCGCCACCATCTTTTCAATATCGCTTTCACCGCGTTCCCCCGGGCGATTTACAGGCGGCGAGGATTTAAAACCTCGTGAACGAACGAGCAAGCAACGGGAAAAACGATTTTTCTTTTTTTTTTTTTGTTCATAAAACGTTAAACAAACACGGGAGAACGCGCTTCTTCGTCGATCGTACAATTATGCGATTATTAACCCATTTGCACTCGAGAGGTGCACTGTTAGTCGTCTAATGACACTAACTTTAAAAATTTACAAATTCGAAATATTCATTAACATTCGCCTATATTAAACGTCATTTACTAAATTTTAATTATACTAAAATTTACATATACGACTATTTAACCTCTGAATCTAACTAATAAACAAACTAACTGAAGTCTAAAATTTGCGAAGTTATCATTCGGTGACTAACAGTCACCTGTCGGTCAAATGACCGTTTTTAAAATTTCGATTAGAATTTCATAGATACAATGTAATTGAATCGCCTTTACGTTTTAGACTTTTCCTCAAATATACGTGTAACACAATTTTCAATATTCACTTCTTTCTTCATTGTTTATTTTCTGAGAAAAATTTGTAGTCTGCCTTACGTGAAGTATCGGTAGGAATAGTGTTAAAAACCTAATAAGTATAGGGTAAAGTTGCTGAAGTCGTAACGCTTGAATTTTCAACGAACCACGGCGACAACAACGCATACAACCACAAGCAAATACACGTTTGAGTCAATCAGATGTTCCACCAATTTCATTGTAATAAATAACAACAACATTAACACAAGTATTGAGTAACACGTTTAATTTCTATTTATTTGATAAACAATAAACTTTATACGGATTTTTCCTTAAAGGGCAACCTTACCCTAATTTGCTCACCCTAATTTCCGTTAACCGATGAACAGCTTGTTTTTCTACGCGTTCAATCATTTTAAGCTCTATCGTTCTATATACGTCGATACTCGTGCATTGAAAGCGATTATATAATCAATTCGTTCACGACAAGCAACTTATCTTTCTACGAGTGAAATTAATCGGAAAACGCGATTTCGTATCACTGTATACATGAGTTTTCTTACATCGAGACTGAGAATTATAATTTAACCCTGCAGTCGCATTAAAATGATTTTTTCTTGTTTTTTTTAATGTTCGAACTTTCTCGCTTTTAGATTCTATTTTTATCTAATTTTTTCGTAATTCGTTTTACTAAATCTCACACGGAGGACTGTGATATCTATTAAGCTGTAAAACAGAGTGCAATTGCAAGGCTAATTGATTAATTTGGGGAGAGGTTAAGCTAGACATAATTTACTACACAAGTAAGTAAATGGGTGTTCATCGAGAACGAAGGAAATTTCCACTTTAAGGTACTTTATTCTGAAATCTTTATTTCTTCGTACAGCATACCGATTTAATCGAAGAACGTATCATCTTTTAATTCAATCATAGTATTATACATCCTGAGGTACTGTGATAACAAGATTAAAAAATTCCACAACTAAGAACAATTTGAACACAGAATTCCTAAAATCGAACGTACGATGAATGATTTTTCTACACGTCGAATAAATATCGCGCCACCCTGTATACGCGTCGCATAATATTTAAACGAGGATCGCGCCGATGCGTCGGAAACGGTGCTCTAAAATTTCAGGCCGAGAGCCTATTAGCGTCGATAAAACCGAGCCGCGCAGCTCGGCGAAAAATTAGATAATTCGATCCCGGTCAACGAGCTTCACACGGTTAAGGTGGGATTTCCTACGAGCGTCAAACCCGCTCATCTACATGGCTTACGCGCCGAACGAATGAAGAGCGCGCTTTCATTTCCCGTTTTCCTGTTCAATTGTTGAACGAGCGACGCGAACGCACGCGTCTGACGCTCACACGAGATCTCACCTATGGCCCGATGCAGACGAGCGACTATTTCTTTACACTATTTCGACTATATCTTAGTCGTTTTTAATTTGGAAAACAAGAAAAGACACGTAAAGACGATCACGCGTCAAAAGATCGCTCGCCATGCATCGAGCCTTTGCGAGTAATTCGCTCGAGGTTTAATTAACACGACAACAGCGAACAGCAACGCACGACGGTTCCCGTGTGCCGAGTAAAGAGACCAAGAGGGCGCGCAATGGAGCGCGGTTGATACTGAGCGATTCAGACTTTTAAAATTCCGCTATAAATATTCCGGCCACGCGAAACGTAAACAAAACGTTTTAAGCAAAACATTGACACAGACGCAGGGATCGAAAAAAGAAGCCGCGAAATGCGACAGCGAAATCCGATGAAACGATGTCTCTATAGCGATCAGCGAATTTCGATGAATCGATCGGTGGCCAGTACAGCGTGTCTACGTGTCGGCTGGTAGACACGTATGTACATACATATAGTTCCCGATAACTCGTTGACAGTCGCCTGTAGCGAGGAAACCAGGCTGCCTAAACACGGCGAATAGCTACTGCGTCGTCGAAAAAAACAATGAGGAATTACGAATCGCACGATGTTTTGCACCGTTACGCGAGCACACGTGTGCCTGAGATACGTCACGATGGCCGCATGTAAACAAACGGTTGCAAGAGCATGTAACAGCTGAAGAAACGAGGCAAGTAACACGGTAATGTAGAAACGCGAATACGACCGTGATGGAAGTCGTGGAATCGTTATCAAAAGGACGGTAATGTGATTCGATTTGTCGAGAGACGAGATGACAGGTAAAGCGCGGTTTCCCGAGCGTGCTAGGAAATCGAAAGTCGGGCACTATCGAGAATCGAAAGAAACGCGACGTCGAGAATTCCGACACTCGCGCGGACCTGCAACTTTTGCTTGTCCTCGAGGAGATGCACATCCTGATGATCGACGCCCTCGTGTCCAGGTGGCACAGCATTTGGATGACCCACAGACCCTTTCGAGCCGCCTTGCAAACGAGGTGGCGCCGGTATGAGCAGCTCCGGTCCTGCTTTCTGCATGTGCTGGTACACACGGTACACACTGTTCACCGCAACGCCGCCGGTGCCCGCACGAAAATCCGGCAAAAAGAAGAACGTACCGAAACACACGACACCGAACGTCAAAAACACTAGCAGGATGAGATACTTCTCACGCGGACGAAACGACCGTCTTGAGAACAGGGGCACAGGCACACCGTTCACGAACCGCTGATACGACGGCAGGATGCTCGACGTCGTTGTCATTTTCGCGATACTGTCACGCCACGCACGCACCAACGCACTTCCCGTTTTTACAACAAACGAAACCTCAAGCACTCGTGCGCGTTGTTGCCCTTTTCCTAGCCGTCGCACGCCATTACGAATGCGGGGGCACACGAGCACCACCTGCTCGCCGAGCTTGACACTTCGTGGCGAACGAAGCACCAATCAGCTGACGCGACGCGTACGCCAACTACGACCACCAATCGTGTACGATCGGCCAATAGGATTGGTCGATATGAAACCAACGCGTGTAGCACGGCCGATATTATCAATTTCTATTCACGCGCTTAATACAAACATAAGAGTGCAGACCAGATAAAAGTAGATTACGGTAGTCGGTTAAATTACTGGTCTTTATTGACTTTTGCGATTCAACGTGATTACCATATCGACTCAAAAACACGGCACTCGATTAATGTCCTTTACTCATAAATAACATAAACTTGATGAAATATTTGCTGAAGTATTGACGATACATCGTTTTAGGAGACCAAAAATTTACTACTTTCTTTCAATAAATTGCTAGCATTTGAAAAGTACTCGCCACCGACTGCGAAACCCCGAACCCACCAACCCTTAACAAACCCCCTATCGCGTACCCTAAGACTCGACGCGAAGCTAACTCCAACCTAACCGATATCCCCCACTACCCATAATCAAACACAAACCCCGTACCCCACGGACGCTAATCGCGATTAATCCCCTATCACTAACTCCCTAATACGAATCCCCAACGCGTACCCTAATCCCCCTAACTATAGCTAAACCCACCTCGCTAACGTCAGAGCATAACCCGTATCACTGTATGATAAACCGCGGTTTAAAAATTACGCAAAAGTTCGAAAGTAAATAATAGCAATTGCAAGATATAAAGAGTAAATTATATGACGCTCGATTAACTTATCACTGAAAACTTTCTTGTACTTCGTTGCATTTTTGCGAGAAATAGATGTTAGAAACTAAATAAGACTCTACTTGTGTACAAATTTGACAAATTTGATTTTATAATTTATAAACGAAGTACAAGAAATCCCTAAAAAACGTACGAAACACGATTGCTGTTGTACCAACGTACAATAACATTCGTGTGCATCGCGATCGCGAGAGAAATTAGAAAACATGCGACTTACCGTCGCAGAACATCTGGTGGCAGCTCGGCACAGCTCAAAGTTGACAGCAATCACCATCCATGCACTCGTTCTGGAAGTCTCGAGCACCCATGGCTGCGACTGGAGCACGCAGCTACCCACGTGATAAACACTGGTCAGGAATGCACACGATAGACGATACGATAATGCACCATAAAGCGATCGCGAATACCGACGGGTACGCGCGCGACATGAGAAAATTCACTCGGTAACGTATCGACATGTTTACGTGCTCGGTACAGCGGTCGAACAACAACTAATACGCAGCGAGGTCATCGCCGAGTTGCGCACTGCGGTTCAGCGCAAAGTGTACTGAAGCATGAACTACCTTTGTTATGATCTGCTTTACTATTATATTAAATATAAAATTTCTTTATTTCTCTGTAATAATTATAATTTATTGAATTTCAATTGTTTATACAATAATTTATTGCACTTTCTATTGGTCTTCGATGTGTAATTATTTTTTAATTGGTAATTTTTAATTACCAAATTTTAGGTATTTTTTAACTGCTTCAGCGCAAAGTGTACTGAAGCATGAACTACCTTTGTTATGATCTGCTTTACTATTATATTAAATATAAAATTTCTTTATTTCTCTGTAATAATTATAATTTATTGAATTTCAATTGTTTATACAATAATTTATTGCACTTTCTATTGGTCTTCGATGTGTAATTATTTTTTAATTGGTAAATACAGTCAATTTTTGGGGCAAAATAGAATTACTTCTTGTTTTCGTGGTATTTAATGAATTAAGTTAAATTATGTATATTCTTTTATATTTTTATATATAATATCTAGACAGTATTGGCTTATGTAGGCGCTTTACAGGATAATGTAAAAGATAATTAAATGAAACTTAATAAAAACATTCAATAAAATTAAGAAGTTCTAATATATTCCATTCCTGAAAGATGTTTTCGAACTTAGCACCATGCGAAAATAAAGAACTATTAAGAAAGTACTGTTTGAGAACGGTATGCAAATTGTGAATGAGAAACAAACCATTGAAGCAGCATGTATGCACAGTGATCTATCCCCACCGCAATATCGCCTTAAGGCGCAAACCTCACCGCTCTGTATAAAAGTAGAACAGGAAGATGAGCTTTCCTAGTCGTTCCTTGTCCCACTCGAAGCTCAAAGTAGAGTAAGCTGGCAATAAGTGTTTGGTCAAACATTTCGATTGTTACTTCCTATGCAAAACTTGCCTTTAAATTTTTCAACAATCATCGATGGGACGATAAAGGATTCCCGATTTCGTTGTCGTTACGACCGTGTGCATAAAATTGTAAGTTTTCAAACGTTTCATCGCAATTCGTGTACCAATAGAGCTGTATTAAACTTAATGTTCCTATAACTTTGTTCAAACTGACACTAGTGGCTCAGTGATTCAGTATTACAGTACCGATTATTCGCATTCGAGCAGACAATGTCCGTAACAGATCCTATTTTGTAACACCTTACCGATCGCACGTGGCTCAACTTATTACACACGCATTCTCGACCGGTTCATTTTGGCGGGAAACATTGTTAATGAATCGATTCCAATGATTTCCTTCGTGTAATTAATAGTTTGATATTTCTTCACAATACACGCATATAATATCGCTCGATATAGTGATCTTCGTATAAGGATAACATTACAAAATTTTGCAAACGAAGCATGTGAAAAATCGATTAATAGATTCTCTGTCGGTAAAGAGTTAAAGGCGTCACGAGTCAAAGAAACTGCATGTCCAAACGATCACAAACGATGATCCCTGGATTTCCAAAAAAATCGTTATTACTGACCGTCGAAATTATCTTCCCAACAAAAACAAAAAATCGAATGATTCATCGACAAACGAGACGCGAAACCAGACAAAAACTTTATTTGCAACGATCTCCGTTCGGTTGAGTCACTCTGCTCGTTATCCGGATGTCAGAGCGTGACGATTAAGAAATCAATTATTTCTCGAGTATCCAACGATGCTTGCTTGATTTCATGTTCATAAATTAACCTTGCGCAGCGATTGGCTTCGAAAAGAGCGCGCGGGAAAAAGACGGCTGCGTTTGCCGACTTTTGGACAGCTCTCGTTCCACAGCCAGGGCACATCAGTCCAGGATCCCGCACCTTCGACAACGATGCTGTTCCCGTGGCTAATGTGAGTGTTCAGAGGCGAATCGCGGAAGAAAGATCGGCACGGAAGATCGCAGCGGCTGCAGAAAGTACTTGTACAGCACAATCTTTTTTTCGATAACCGCCTGTGCATTAACACTATTCCTACCGACACTTCACGTGTACTTATTCCTACTGCGACATTTCAAAGTAAAACAGACTATAAATTTTTCTCAGAAAATGAACAATGAAAAAAAAAGTGAATATTGAACAATGTATTATACGTATATTTGAGGAAAAGTCTAAAGTTTAAAGGCGATTCAATTAGGTTGTGTATATGAAATTCTAATCAAAACTTTAAAAACGGTCATTTGACCGGTTGTGGTAGGAATAGTGTTAAGTGATGGTCAGATACATCGAGTTTCTTAAAAATTCGATGGTATTCTCTTGCGATCATTTGGTATTATAGGGATCGAACATCGAATTCGATCGAAAATATGAACGCGTACAAACACTTCTTGCAGTCGCTGTATCGTGTCGCGTATTAAACGATGCATATTAACGCAAGCGCGAAATTACCTGAGCACGATTCAGATCAATTAACATCGACGATCATTACGACAGCCATTAACGACGATAACTGAAAAGTGATCGAGGGAAAATCGATCGGACACGATAAAGTAGTTTACACTCATCTTTTAAGCATGTATGCAAATGACGGATAGTTCAGCGGATACAATTTACGCCAACGACACACAGCAAATATCGCATTCCTAAGTGAGACTTGAACATCGATCGTTTGACTGTTGATCGCCGTCAGCTGGATCGTGCCAAGCAAAACATGCATTAATTCCTTTTTTCCCATCGAGACTGTGTCACTATACTCCACTTCCACCGCCCGATGCAGAATTATTCATGAAACTCGAGCACGTTTTTCCGTTATTTTTTTTTTTCTTCCCCCGTCTCTCGTTCCAGATGCCAGCTAACGACGATCGCTGCGATTCCGCTGTTCCCCTCGTCGTCGTCGTTCGCGCGGATCTGGAGGATCGTGAACACGATGAACGACACAGAGGCGCACACGGATCACGACAACTATGATCATCGGGAGCAACGGATTTGCGAGACCACGCACTGCTACAGGATCGGTACGCTCGCGCCGCTGGTCACGTAACATTTTACATAAGTTGCAATTTTCCCGTAAACCAGCCGTGCGTTATGTAAGAGGATGTGTTGCAGCGTGCGTGCACGTCGATTAGTCGATACCTTATCGAACGATGGCGCGTGCACGATCGAAAGGGAACGCGAGAAATCGTTCGAAATCGACTCGATCTCGGTTGAGATCGTAGAAGGTGCGAAACGCCAGACAAATCATGAAAACTGAACGATCATCCTCGCGTCACGTGTTCCTTTCAGGCCTTACGTTTCTTCCTGTAATCGATCGTTACACTCGAATCAAGACGCACCTGTACGGAGAAGCGTGTTCGAACGGGGGTTATTTAGTTAATTATTGGTCTCCTCTTCGGGGAACAAATAAATACTCATTTGATTACTCGGTTATCGCTAGAACTACCAACAACGATCGAGGCACACTTATTTGCGGTAAAGAAAATTGCATCGAAAACTGCATGAGAAGGTACTTAATACGGAGGAATCATAGTCCGGTGTATTTTACAGAAAATGGTTGGAACATTTCCGAGAAGCTATCAGAGTAAATTTATAAGACTTCTATGAAAAATTACGAATTATTCGTTTCGACCACTTTGGTAACTCTAGCGTTAATTAACACTATTCCTACCGACGCTTCACGTATACCTATTCCTACCTCGACATTCCCACGTAAGACAGACTACAAATTTTTCTCAAAAAATAAACAATGAAAAAAGAAGTGAATACTGAAAAATGTATTATACGTATATGCGAGAAGAAGTCTAAAGTTTAAAGGCGATTCAATTACGTTGTATCTATGAAATTCTAATCGAAATTTTACGGTCATTTGACCGGTTGTGGTAGGAATAGTGTTAACGCCCATGATTTATTCGAGTTTTCACATTTTTGCGGTATTTATTCAAAGTGAAGCATTCCAAGTGTTACGTAGGATGTACGTGGTAAACGTTTAAGGAATACTTTGATATTCCGTCTGAAACCTGCAATCGTTTGCTAATTTATCGAAATTTGTTAGCTTTCTCATGAACGATCGATTGTACACGGTTCAGTTGTAATTTCTCTGTTGCAAATCAAAGCGAAGAAAATTTTGGACAGCAGAGACGTCGACGCGGATCCCTGCGAAAATTTTTATCAATACGCTTGCGGCTCGTGGAACAAGCACAATCCCATACCAGAGAACGAAGTCGAATGGTCTGAGGATCAGATTGTGATGGACAAAACCAACAGACGTATCAGAGGCAAGAAAAGACACTTTTCAATCGATTTTTCCAACCTTCGAGTAAAAGAACATGCTGTTGCAGCTTTGTTCGCTGACGCATGTGTGCTGATTCCGCATTTTCTTTGTTTTCTTGTTCTTAAAGAAGTTCTCGAGGAGCCTGACAATTACAACGACATCCCGCCGATCAGAATGGCCAAGAAACTTTATCGTTCCTGCATGGACGTAGGTAAGAAACGTATTCGTCCTATTCGTGTCCGTTTTAAAAATAGCCTCAGCATGAGCATAATTCTTAGAGCGAGCATTCTGAAAATCCTAAGAATGCTTGCCAGACAGAACGCTTCAATATTTGCGTACCCGTAAGCTGTAAATAACTTAAACAGATTGAAGATCGATCAGGGAAGAAGTTGATTATCCTCAGAAACCAAGAATTGTTCAGATCGAAATTATTTTGTTGTAACGTTTACGGTCGCCGAAGTTGATCGTGTAAACTGGCGCGATTCATTAACATTCGAAACATTACAAATGCGATTGCATAGCGCCGCGTGAAACAGCTTCTTTTTTTTTGTTTCTTCTTCTCAAACACGAATCGCGTATCGATTTTAATGTTCTAACAGAGGCGATTGAGAAACGAGGGATTAAGCCGATTCAGGAGATCCTGGACGACACCGGAGGATGGCCTATGGCGATGCCGGTGAACAAATGGGATCCTGATAGGGTGCCTTGGCAAAAAATTGACAAGCACTATGTCAGATTGGTTGGCAACAGCGCTTTTTACAACCTCGAATACGACATAGATCTGAATAATACGAAACGATACATATTAACGGTGAGATGCAAGCGATACGATAACACGTTCCCAGAATAATGTTTAATTGATAAACAAAAAGTTAAATAAAAAATGTGCTGTGCAATGTCCAAGAAAACTTGATCCATTGACCATCAAGATTTATCATAAATGTTCAACCCTAAAGAAATATTGAATTGATCGAAGATTAAATTAGGAAACAATTTTGTATAAGTGATAGAAGAGGCTAGTAATTTGAAGAGGCAGCAAAAGGTATGATAAATTTGAATGGGGTTCGTCACAAAAATTTGTATTGCAGATAGATCAGGATACCGACTATCCTCTGGCTAGTAAAAGGGACATAATCAAAGTTTTCTACGACGACAATATCTACGCCCTTGGCATCTTTCGCGTGATCCAAGCTTTCGCCAGAGAAAAAGGGTACACTCTGGATCTTCGGCAATTAGCCATTGACATTGCGAACATGGTGTATTTCGAGATTGAATTGCTGCAGGTAAACAACACTCGAAGGGATCACAAACAGAGTCATCGTTGAAAAATAAGTGCCAAAGACGCGTTCCGGTCTTTACAGATCATTGAAGACGGAAAGGAGATACACGTAGTCAGCGACAACTACGAAAGAATGACGGTCAACGAGTTGCAGAAATGGTACAATAGTTCCGGTGCCACGTCGCCTAATGCAAAGGTAAAATAATTATTTCATCGTTGGCGCCTTAATTCAGGCGAAGCTTAACTAAACTCTCCCTTTTATCATTTTTCCCCCATCGATACTAACAGATGGATCTAAAAAGGGAACTTCTTTTGTGTAGATCAATTTCGTATCGATTATTACTCCAACTAAAACCTGCAGCCTTCACCCCGTAACACTAATTTCTGCTCTGTTTAACGTTCAAATCAGGTATTAAACGTAGCTTTCCAATCACCAATGCTAAACCATCCTACTTCCTCGAGTGACGATCGTACTGTTCAATTTTAATCGATTCTTCTGTGCTTCAAAGTTGTGTGCCACAACATTTTCGTTTCTAACGAAACATCTTTTCAGTACCGGTTATACTCAGTTGTTACATCGTTTTCCGAACCGATCCTCGATTCTGATTGTACTCAAGTGTAAGCAAACGTAAGGTCGCGACACGTCGACGACGATCGATGCACACAATTAACACTATTCCTACCACAACCGGTCAAATGACCGTTTTTAAAATTTCGATTAGAATTTCATATATACAACGTAATTGAATCGCCTTTAAACTTTAGACTTTTTCTCAAATATACGTATAATACATTGTTCAATATTCACTTCTTTTTTCATTGTTTATCTTTTGAGAAGGATTTGTAGTCTGTCTTACGTGGGAATGTCGCGGTAGGAATAGGTATACGTGAAATGTCGGTAGGAATAGTGTTAAAGCGATCTATAATCATGACAAACAAGTATGGGGTAGCAGTTTGACGAGGATTATTTGCAGATAGACTTCTTGGAAGTGATAAAGCACGCGTTCAGGCTGGCCAACATCAACGTGAACTCGTCCGAGCCGATTCTGGTTTACAATCCGAAGTTCCTGCACAAGCTGGCGAGGTTACTCGGACGCACCTCCCGACGTGTGCTGGGTAATTCAGTAATTACAGGAACGGTGGTAATTTACGTTCACCGTTGCTTCTTCGTTATTTCCCTGATCAAGCTGTGATTACATGCTCGCATAATATTTTAATATGAACACAGCTGCCTTTTTTTTTAGCAACGTCATCGTTCACGTGCTTATCGTTTCCTTTGTTCGCAGTGAACTACGTTCAATGGAACATGGTGGACAAATTCTTGTTGTACACCACGCAGGAGATGAGAGACATCAAGTTCAATATATCCTTCTCGTCCTACAACGTGTCCAATTTTACCCCACGGTACTTCGTAGCAATGTTTCTTTCTCGTAGCCCGAAATTATCATTTTAACCCCTTAACACTATTCCTACCGTCGCTTCACGTATACCTATTGCTACCACGACATTCCCACGTAAGACAGACTACAAATTTTTCTCAGAAAATAAACAATGAAGAAAGAAGGTAATATTGAAAAATGTATTATACGTATATTTGAGGAAAAGTCTAAAATTTAAAGGCGATTCAATTATGTTGTGTATATGAAATTCTAATCGAAATTTTAAAAACGGTCATTTGATCGGTTGTGGTAGGAATAGTGTTAACCTACAACGTAGATGATCGCACCAAACGTAAATATAGGGCCCGTAATACGATGATTGGGCCAAATATAAATATTAGCGGCAGCACTCTCCAAAAGTTATAAATATTTGTGGAATATCTGATAAGTAATTACAACCTGATATAATAATTGTGATAGATGCAAGTACTGCAAAAAGTTTATTTATATAAAAATTGGTAACAGAAAATTAATAATCTGCAATGGTGTGATACAAGTCGTACGAATCACTCGAAAGCTACGTGAGCTCGTTTACGTTTTCGGTCCAAAATTCTCGAACGTAAATCGTAGTTTAAGGGGTTAAGGGATTCGATGATATCGCAAGAGTAATTAAACTTTTGAAGATTTTGTTTCGTTTTAAGAAATTGATGATATTTAACAGGTTTCGTGCCACGTGGAGCATATATTTAGGGCGAATTTTCCGTTCAAGCCATTCGGTGGATATTCTCATTGCAAAATGAAGGAGTTTAACCCTTTGTGTGCTATGGGCGCATATATGCATCTGACAGAAGTTGCTCGTAGGGACCTTAGACGCATATATGCGTTTGTCAATTTTTGTTTCCTTCGCCTTGTGATTTTTTCCGAGGCCATACGTTTCGGCGTTAACCTTTTAGCGTTGACGAAAATTACTCGTAGGGACCATGGACGAAAATATGCGTTTTCCAATTTTTTCGATCTTTCGTTTACTGCAACGCGATCGTCAGTGTACAAGTAACAATACTCCGTTTCCAGCAATAGTGCGCCGTCCCTTCGAAGCGCTTAGGCCAACAGTATTCAGCATTCAAAGGGTTAAAAAAATTTTCATCATGGTCTTGTACTATTGAAAAATTGTAAGGCGTACGTAGATCAAAAACATTTTAGTTTAATCGTAAAAGTATGGATCGTATACGCCCCCCACGCGGCCTGAACGAAAAATCGTCGAAAAAACGGTGCGGCATGGAACGCGTTAATGCAACATGCACGCAAGATTGGGAGAATTAATTTGATTGTTAAGATGAAGGACCGTTTAATTTATTCACAGATGGCAGGTTTGCGTACTCAATATGAAGATGAAGAACGCGATTTCGTACATATTCGTTAAGAAGTACATCTCGGATCACGTTGTTCACGAGGTAACGTCGTAACGCTTTTTAGATTCGTTTGTATCGTGTTTGCGAAAATCCGGACGGTAATTAGTACTTTTGTTCCACGGTGACTCTCCTCAAGGCGATGAGAATGGTGAAAAAAATAAAGGAAGAGCTAAGGCATCGGATAGAACAAGCTCATTGGCTACCGAGCAGTATGAAAATTGTGCTGATGCAGAAATTGAATACCCTTGAAACGCAGATTGGATATCCGGAATGGTACAAAGACGACGATGCCGTTATTCGATATTACGAAGGGGTATCGATCTTTTGAAAATTGAAAAACAAGTTTGAAAAAAAAATGTATTAAAATTATTCCCGTTTAACGTAACCGTATCAAATTGTTCGCAGCTTCACATAGGTTCGGACTACTTCCAGAATATTTTAAATTGCGAGGAAAACGAACTGATAAAGAGTCTGATAGAATTCAGAGACGTAGTTGTGAGAGATCAGTAAGTCGAAAGATATGTTTATTGTTCAAGAATTTTTGTGCACGAGTTATTTAATCTGTGTTTCATTTCATCGCTTTCCAGATGGCTAGACTATCCTATAACAGTTAACGCGTTTTATGCTCAAACAGTCAACGCAATACGTAAGCATAGTAACGAATGAAACGTTAAACGTCCTCTAAATTTGTTTTTTAACGAATTTATTTCAAACGAAATTTTAAGTTCCTCACGGAAGCTCAATGTTTTTTTTAGTTATACCAGCAGCTGAACTGCAAGATCCTTATTTCACACCGCTTTTACCAGAGTAGGTTATTTTATGTTCTTTATTTTTTTGTTTTCACTTTAATTCATTATTACTCTATTTCCTATTTCAATGCGTACCTGTATCATTTATATGCGTTGATAATTCAATTTACGAATAAATTCCCTACGTTTCACCAGTGCCGTTAATTACGGAACCACCGGATTTGTGATCGGACACGAATTGTCTCATGGCTTCGATAATGAAGGTAAAAATCTACCAACGTTTTCTAGAACGCTATTTAATAAATCACGTTCCTGTATCCAACGCATGCTACTCGTTTTTGATTTAGGCATACAATTCGACAAAGAAGGTTACAAAATTTCATGGACCTCCGGACACGCATCGAACGAATACGAGGAACGTGCGATGTGTTTCGTCGATCAGTATGGTAATTACACGCTCGATATCACGGACGAAGAAGGGAGACACATTAAGGTGAGTTCTTTCATTAACACCAGCGGTAAATAATCACACAATTTCGAAGCGTTCTTAATCAACCAAAGTGATCTAAATCATCTGCTAGAAAATTACTCACCTTGAACGCTGCATAACTAATCGTAGTTGCGCAACAGCTATCTTGAAAACTTCGATTGTCCTTGTGTTTGCTTGAAAAATGTATGCGGTATCGCAAACACTGTTTACTCGGTTTCGTTCAACTTGCAAGAGGTGCATAAGTAACGACGAATTATAATTGCTCGCAGCTGGACGGACGCTTAACGGAGGACGAAAACATGGCGGACTCGATCGGTGTGCAGATCGCTTATTCGGCGTATAAAAAAGCGACGAAACAAAAGGCTCAAACGAAATTGCCCGGTCTCGAATACGTTTCCAACGATGAACTTTTCTTCTTGTCTTTCGCAAATGTAAGTTACTTCAAGCGTTCTTAACGTTCGTTAACGCTAGATTCACGGGACCCGTCAATTTGACGAGTTTCGTACTTCATGAGCAAAATTTGCAAAAATAACTACTATTATTCCTAGCAATTTTTGCTCACTTTTATCGTTGGAATGATACAAATATACCCCAATCTATTCCTCTCTCAGTTCTACAATTTCAAATTCTGTTTGATGTGTATCTTATTCCTTAGTATATGTATATTGGAAATAGATATACAAAAGATGTCCGTAAATCTAGTGTTAATGAAAGCGACGAAACAGAAGGTTCAAACGAAATTACCCGGTCTCGAATATATTTCCAACGATGAACTTTTCTTCTTGTCTTTCGCAAATGTAAGTTACTTCGCGAGTTCTTAATGTTCGTTAATGAACCCCCTCAAATATTGACAGCATCAACAATTTTCGCGGTCTCATAAGAATGGTATGAACGCTAACAGGCAACTTCGAGCCTAAAATCAACTGAAAAAAAAAAACGATTGTTTGTCCGGTGTCCATTATCTGGTGTTAATCGGGTCGCTCAACAATCACATAAATGTTGCCCGACTAATTATCACAATTCCGTGTTATAGTCCTGGTGTTCGTCGACGAGGCCAGAATACGAGGCAGACGTGATCAACAGCGACGAGCACAGCCCCGCCAAATATCGCATCATAGGCTCCCTCTCGAACATGGCCGCGTTCTCCAAAACTTTCAAGTGCTCGCAGAATAGCTCGATGAACCCGCGACACAAATGCACTCTGTGGAATTAGTTGTACAGTACGAATATTCCCGTCAATGGATTTTGTGCAAAATATATCTTCAGACAGAAATACGATGACAGCCTCAACTTGTTTATAATGTACAAAGTAGTTCTACTATTTATGATTTGTAAGCAATAAAGGAACGTTGTTTTTATTTAAAAGAATTTCTTAAATCCCTTCTTCGTATGAGCTTTTTACGTTCAACTCCGATTATACAGGGTGTCCGACGTAACTATCACCACATTTTGTTAGGTATTTCCAACGATTTCACGAAATCGGGTTGCAACGTACAAAATTTCAGAAAGACCCTTTTTTAAACAAAAAGTAAGGGTCATTTTCGTTCTTTAATATGGCGTTGCACGTTTGTTTACTTGATGCTATCATAACTCGTGTTAAGACAAATTCAACGGTCTAATTCACATCATAACCTTCGGATGTTCTTGGAGCTAAGAAAGTGAAATTTTCGCCTAAAAATGACGATCACCTTGAATGGGTGATAATGATTCGTTTTTAGTATCATATTAATAGAATTCTGTTTGTATCCGTTTTTCTGCGAATTTTCGTTATCAACATAGGTGTACGCTTAATTTCATGAATAACTGTTAATTCAACCGTTAATATTTTACACGTCCACGTAAAAATCACGGCAATAGTTACGTGTGGCAGCCTGTATATTAGTGCTACTAAAAATTTCGTCCAATTTTCTTTAATAAATATTTCAACATCATCTTATTCTAACAACGTTAATTTGCCTGGACACGAAATAATTCTATAACTCGTATTGAAATATTTCGACAACGCTTTATTTTCAATGTCTTACGGGGGGAAATCAAGTATTTTTAAAACAAAATACTTTTTACAAAACGTATAAAATTTGAGTGGGCAGGGGAGGGAAGAGGGGAGGGGGGGGTGGTGAGGGGACGATTTGTACATCGATCTAGCACATAGGCAATCGTACAATACAACGTAACCGTTAAGTACACGATAACTATATATAATATCAACGCCTATCAACATAAAATATAAAACTTCACGCTTTCAGCAGAGATCATGTTCCCTCGACGCTTCCTCTATCTTTCACGATTTTGTGCGTCTATCTGTATCGTCTGCGAGTTCACCCCGATACAGTTTCTATGTTTAACGATAAGACTCTATGTAGCATGGCTAGTATCACAATTCTGACAAACTGTCTCCCGACCTAGGTACAATAATCGCGGCGTTTTGAAACGTGTACAATATATGTAGGTGTAAACAGAAACGCTTGCTCGTTGAACTAACTCTAGGTTGCGTCAATTTTATACAAAAAGTAACTTAAATACTACATAGAAGCTATGTATGTACAACAGAAGGAGAACAGGCTTAAAAGGAAGAGATTACTTCGCTACGTTACTTTAACGAACAATGCACGAAACAACGAAGGTTGTGTATAGAAACGTGGCTGCTAATACGAAACTACGATTTCTCTACTTTATCCACTATAAATTACAAATACCGTTAAGTACACGAGTCAATGGTACAACGAATACGTATAATCAGTAGCTGCACGATGAAGGTCTGCAATGAATACAAATCTACAACTAAAGCTAATTTTGTACAAAAGCAGAGGGGATCATATCCCTTTGTAAAACAAATTATAGGTTCGCTTAAAATTAACACACTTTCATGTAATAAAACTTCTACGCGATGCTGCAAATATTTTGAGAAGTTCTGTCTCTAACAAACTTGTCCATTTGTTTCCTTCTCCGCAGATCACTAAATGGGTTAAAAGAGAAGCTTATTTTAAACTGCCTTACACGATACCAATCGTTTCATCATCTCGATCCCTATCTACACATGCTCTACAAGGACTACCTTAATTCTTTCGTCACGACCCACGATTGTCAAACGGTCACACATGCTAACCATAAACTTTGACCAGCAATACAGTTCACGTGGTCTTAACAACTTAGCTACCGAGTAGCACTTCCGTGGCTAACACCAGCCATGTCAAAAAGATTAACACAAATCGACTCTTCAACTCTTATCCAATAACACCATTTTACTTGTTCTTCGGTAGAACGGAACCTTAGTTCTTCGGTCGGAAGCGAGACATGTAAAAATCACAGTCCGTGCAATAAATAGCGGGCTCGATCACTTGCTTCTTCCGGCAGAGGTGGCAAGGTGCCGTTCTTGCGGCGTTTCCAACCACAGGTTTCTGCAAGGAAGACGTTGACTGGGTTACCGTCGCGTTACCCTTCGACGCGGACACGAAATGCATCTGCTTGCTCTGCTTCGACAATGGCGGATGCTGATACGTCGGGTACTTCATGTTCGACTGTATCTGTCCGTTCTGCAACGCGTTGGGATAGGTTTGATTGGGTGCCAAGATGTTCTGTTGGTCAGCCTTCTGAGGCTGCCTTTGATAGTTCTCATGTCTCTGCTGATAATTTTGCATATTTTGCTGTTGCTGGTAAGAGGCTGGGGGATTGGGTGGTGGTTGATACTGCGGAAGCGGTTGATTTATCCTATTTTGCTGAGGAACCGTCTGGTAGGCGTAACCTTGGTAGGAACTGTGACTGTATTGATTTTGATAGGGACTGGGTGATTGAGTTGGCGGATACGCGAATTGCTGCTGCGGGTGCTGCACGGTTATGGGGCTAGCATTGTGGTTGGTGATCCTCTGGTTCATGGTTGACTGTTGTTGCTGGGACAACTGCTTGTTCATTTGATTGTGTTGTTGCTCCAGCTGATAATAGGTCTGATAAGTGTTCTTTTGGCACATCGCTTTCTGCTGCTGCACGTTGTTCTGAACGTACTGCCCGTGGATCTGTGTGGGGTAAGGGCTGGCTGGTTTCTGGGTCTGGGACAGTGGGATTCCCTGATTTCTTGGGTGAGACGTCTGTGCTTGGGGATACGTCGACTGAGACTGCAAGTATGGCATGTATCCATTCTGGGAGTACCTGATCTGCTGAGGGGAATACGATGTTGGTATTTGAGAAACGTTGGGAAGTCCTGGATAGGTATCTCTCACCACGTCTTGCCTTTCGTTTCCATATGAACCGCATAACTTCTTGTCAGACAAGGATCCCACTGACTCGTTTGAATTTTGCCTTCCAAAGGTGGGTTTGATGGTGTCTGGGATAGGTATGGGGTTTACGCTTCTCAGCTGATCTTGGTATGGGGTCGCGGGAACGCTGTCAGCTTCGCTTTTCAATGGAAGGGTCTGTTGTTGGAATTTCGTGGCAGTACAGTTCTCTCGATTCATCTCTGCCTCTTGAAGACTTCTGATCTCTCGAAGAACCTGAGCAGTTTCCGGCTTATTCATTGCCGAACGAAGCACCCTCTCGAGAATTGGATTCGGAATATACGAGTCCTTCTCGTCGTCCTCTGCAGTTGCTACCAGAACAACCTGGTCACAAAACGATACGCTCTTTTTCTTTCCTATACGTCGTTTCACTTTTCTTGGCGAAATATCTTCTTCGCTCGGCAAGATCGTCGTGTTTTGAATGGTGTTTTGCATAGCAACTTCGCTGATGTCGTCTTCCGGATAGTCGATAGGTAAACCATTCTCGTGTGGCAACGTCAGAGACATCGACATGATGGCTTGGTTTAATCCACTTTGTTGCGTTTGCATAGAATTGCTTGGAGCTGTAGTCGAAATAAAACTATTTTGACTCGAACTGGACTCGAAACTCGAATTCATGATCGACTGATTCGAATTGCTGTCTGTTTTTGCGAAATTCGCCAGATTTTCTGTGGAAAGCTTCATTGGTTTCGATTCCTCCGCGTGTTGAACATCCTGAGCAGTGTCCAATAACGGCGATGGAGAAACACAATTCAAACTTTGTTTCATTGGAACCTTCTGCTCGGAGTCGGTTTTCGGAACAGGTTGCAATTTAATTTGCTCGAATCTGGCTGCCATGTCTTTCACAGAGGAGACAACCCTCGGACAGTCAGGCACATCACGTCCAGCTTGGTCGTAGGCTTGTCCAAGACTATTCATCATCAAGTCACTGGTTCTTCGCGCGATCGTTGGTCCCGAAATAGTTGGTCCGGACGACCTAACTTTCGGGATATCCTGATCCAACGGACCCTGCTTCTTCATCCTTCTTTCCGCCTGTTTGGCCTGCAGCTCTCGTAGCCATGTCTCTCCCGACGATTTCTCTTCCTCCTCCTGTTCTTCAGACCTCTTCTCCTCTCTCGGTTCCTCGGTAGCCAGTATCTGATCCCTCTTTATTTGCAGCTGCGACAGTAAACTGCTGATGTGCTGGTTATCCAGCTGCTGTTGACGCTGCTGCATCGCTATAGCCGTCTGTTGTTGATGCTGCTGATATTGCTGCTGATACTGCTGCTGTTGGTATTGATGTTGATACTGCTGCTGATTCTCCTGAACATGATTAGAACTTTCGTCAATTGGAGGTGGCGGAGGTGGAAAGTCTTCGCTCGCTTGCCTCGAATGGGACACAGAGTGAATGGAGGGATAGGGCGGAGGCGGGAAGTCCTCGCTGGGTTGTCTCGAATGAGAAACGTTCCCGCTTTCGGGATACGGGGGCAAGGAGTCTACCTGATTCTGCTGCTTCACAGGGCTCTGTTCGTTATGTACATCGGCTCGAGTAACCACGAAGGTGGGCTCGTACAGGATTCCGTTAGCGTACTGCACCACGTCATCCTGAATCCTGGGTTTGCTGTTGTAATTCGACGGACATGACGTTGGCATGTTCGCGGGATTCTGCTTCATGTTGTACGAGGGCAGGAACGGAAGGGAATGAGACTCGGACGAGTAGTCGGTATAGTTCGACGTCCTGTTGGCTCCGTTGGGTGCGTTCGTCGCGTTCATGTGGTTCCAATAGGTTCCGTTCTGCTCCTGAGGCGGATTCGTCGCGCACTGACCATCCGACGTGGGATACACCGATTTCTCGGATTGCTGCTCGCTGTGCACTTCGCCCGAACACTTAGACTTGCTAAGTTGAGAAGTGGTCCTGAGCGGAGGAGGCGGCGGGACCTTCGCCACGTGTAACACTTTGCCGGCACTCCCGTGGAAACTCTTCCTCATTAGACGGCTTCTCTCCAGATTCGGGTTACCTGTGTTGCCCGGGTTCCCGTTGTTGTTCCCGGTGAACTCCAAGTGTCCCTCTGAGAGGTAACCGCTCAGAGACTGGCAAACCTCGTTCCCCTTCAAACCGACGCCAGAATCGTCCACTGATTGCTTCGGCAAGGTGTTGGAGGCTCCCTCCACGTTGGCGTTCGCCTGTCCGTCCTGCCCTTCTCGCAGATCCGGCATACTTCTGTTCTTCCTCTTAATCAATCCACCCATCAATAGTTTCCTACGAATCTTGTGCTGTTTCTTGCCCTGTTTCTGCTCGCCATTCGACTGGGAATTTCGTACGTTGTTAGCGACCGTGTCGAGATTTTCCTTAGACTTCTCCAATTTGGCTCCCTTAGGAGAGGGTGAAGATCGAGAAGGAGCGATAGAGAAGTCTTTAGAAACGTTCTTGTTCCTTTCTTCGCTGCGAGCCCGTTTCTTGTCCTTCTTGTCGTCGTCGCAGCGTTTCGTGCGACTGAACAAACCTGTCCTCTGCATCGGTCGATCATACAACATATATTCTTCGTCTTCGATGACATTTACAGCTGTTGCCTTGCTACGTAAAGTCTTCTTCTTCGGTAGTGTGGCATAAATCTCGATGCTTTTCGTTGCAGGCTTGTCGGTGGTTGAAACTGGAGCACTCACCAGGAGTTCTCGGCTATTTTGCCTGGAGTGGTTCCCTTTGTCTTTGGAACTCTGTCGAGAATGTTGGCTGGACTTGCTGTTCTCTCGCGAGTGTCTACCTTCTGGTGCACCTTCTGAAATCACAAACATTCACATTTTAAATATATTAACACGTAAACAGCAATTTCAGCGGATATATTTATATGTATTGATTTCGGCAAAATTTAAAAATATCTTGAAACAATGCAACGAGAACTATGGAGCTTCTTTATAGATAGAATTTTTAACGATAACGTAATTGTTTTAAGCAACTAACCTTCTTTTTCTCCATTGGCTGTCACCTGTTCCTGCAGCATCCTTCTATGGAGACTCCTGGTCCTCATCACGCAAGTGTTATGCTTCATCCTTGCAATCGTGATCGTGTGAGGATTGTTGTAGGGTGCGTCCATAGCGGCTCTAGCTTTGCTGCTGGCTGCACTGCACAAGGCCACCGCGGTGCTGAGGTCTCCTGCATCCTCAGCTGCTCGAGATTTGTCCAGCAGCGCGTCGGTCTCCTTGCAAAGGCGTTCGCAGTCGTCTCCTGAGGAAGCTTGGTAGCCTTCCGGGATCTGGGCAAGCTATGTTAAGTAAATCGATTTAACTCTAATATCCCTGTATCGTGTATTAATAATATCGAAATTTTGAAAAAAGTAAGAAGTCAATTATATACGAAAATCATTAGCAAGGGGATCCATTTAGAATTCATAGCTAAGGAAATAATCTTGCAAAGCAATATTCTTAGTTTCAACTATGCTTTCAATATTTATATCGCTTAATCCTTTTCTTAGTAATACTAGTTAGCAAGTATGAAATTAAAAAGTATAATACACATTTATAAAAAATCGAATGGCATAGTACATACCTGTAGGTTATGCTTCAACCCCTGTTGGAGAGGAAGGCTATCCGTGGAAGACAAAGAATACGAGTCATATCCGGCGTCGTAATGGCCGCTACTGCTGCTCGACAGTTCTCCAGACTTGCTGGTCGGACTTTTCGGCACCCCTGAATTCCTCTGCATTTTATTGACGATGTACAAATACGGATTATCCATCGTGGTCGAGGAACTCGAGGAAGCGCTGTTCCGATCGCCAGACCAGTTTCCGGAGTCTCGTCTCCGTGGCACGTTCAGGTGATCCGGAATACTGATAGCATCCTGTGGCGTCGATCCTGCGCTTAGACTGCGTGTCAACTGCATTTGTTGCTTCTTCTGTTGCTGCATCACGTTCTCGACAGCACGTCGGCTGATGTACTTCGACTCTGCATCCCCATCGACAGTGTCAACACCCTTCGGGAGAAATTGAAAGTTTTTAACTTGCACATTCACAAAATATAGAAAATGATTGCTGTGAGACCCATTCATGGTGGTTCTAGCTCTCTGCACTTAAACTACTCAGGAATAATTTTATGCACTTAACTGTATTTTATGATAGATTCATTTTTTCGTTAAATCAAAAAATTGAGAAACAAAATTGGTAAATTCTTTGTAATAAAATATTATTTCATCCTGTTTCAATTTTTTTTTTTTTTAATGTTTTTGAAATCCATCTTCGTTTGCAATTTTTATGATATTATAAAGCTACATTATGTCTATTATTTTGCACAAATTATAAAGAAGCATTTAAAGAAGTATTATATTGTAATGATTATTAATAAACAAAAATTACCTGATTCGCAAAGATATTGTTCTGGATATCGGTTAGATTCTGATAGTCGCTATATATTCTGCGCTGAGTGTAAGGATGAGGAGGGCTGTCTGGATTCGGCGTGATGGCACGTCTGGCGGTACTGTTGATCGATGGTTTTTCCGGGCTGGGCGTGATCGATCGTCTAACATTATTCTTCGGGGGTGTCTTCAGTCCATTTCCGTTCGGGAAAGGTGTCACGGTCTTCGGGGCGTTTTCCGTGTTCACCGGTGTTCCACCAGGGGTTGCGTACAGCAAAAGCAACGGCTGATATCTACCCCTTCTGCATTTCTCCACCACCTGCTCCCAACGTGGACCAATTTCCTTGACGGTCGCGTCATCAAAATAGATCCATACCTGAGGAAGAAAAGAGAAGAACGTTTTTCACATCAATTAAATCAATTGGTCTTAATTAACTTTAAGTGTAAAAACTGCACGGTATCTTTCTAATTCTATGCATTTTAATTACACGTGATTAGCTGAATCATGATTTTATTTATCTCTCAAATCATTCCCTGAGAAATATCTCACGTAACATTTATTTAAAACGCGCGTTAATCAGAGCAATTAATTATTTCAACATTAAAATCAGCTGATTCAACGCCAAATCTCTAATTGAACGTATAATTGAGCTAGCTCGCTCGATGCGATAATCAAGTGAAGTAAATAACGTATATCGGTGCTAACCTTCAGTTTAGTGTGAAAAAAGAAGGTGGAGTAGTGTTTCCCGTAGTAAGTGACGACTCCTACGAGATTGTGCACGGTCGAGGCACCCCATCGGGAGTCCACCACGCTGTGGAAAACATCGCTCAATCTGAGGGACGTTCCCACGGTTGCGAAAACGTCCATGATGTGCTCCAACGACGGCCGTTCGCTATCCCATACGACTCCGACAGACACGATTTCCGGTCGGTTCATCAGGGTTCGACAAATTTGGATTTTCGCGCCACAGGAACTCTGCAAATGAAAGACAACATCTCTCGTAACTTCTTTTTCAATCACGATACAAACGCTGCTCTTGATTGTTGAATAAAATAGGAAATTATTAAAAATCTGTATAAACAATCAGTACAAAAATTATTTCTAGGTATCTACATTTTTCAACGAATACATCAATTGTTATCAACTATTATTTAATCGTGTAAACCAATCTTCGGTCAACACATTTATTGTATTACTAATTCTGAAGGTAATGATGATTAACGTTAAAAATGATCAATAGACTTGAAACTTAGCAAGTTTCTCGATTGCATCGTAGTCCAGCAGGACCCGCAGCATCCACACGGATGATAGCCCGCGGCACTCGAACGATAGTTATCGTTCCACTTCAAAGAGAAAGTCCGCGGGATATCGTTTCCACGAAAGGCCAAAGGAGAGTGTACCTGATCTTGCCGTCCGGATGAATCAAACGCGAGCTACCGGAACCGCTTCAAGGCGCAAAATCGTGAATCGTCCACGACCACGAAGTGTTCCACGAGGTTAGAGGAATTTTTTCGTTAAAGAAAGCGGCTGTACGGGAGAAAATCCGTGTTACTCACTGGACAATCCCTGATGTCGCCCATGCCCCCGGCTTTTCGAAGCAGCTGACCGAACAGATCCGGGCTGTTTCGAGAATTCGGCGGTGTCTGTCGAGCTTGCGAAGTCAATGCTGATGCTGATACATAGTGAACCATCTAGAAGAGAAATGATTACAAAACCATTAATAAAAACCAATAATTACCATGTAATTATTATCAACAGCGTTAAGAATATTAAGATAATGTCAGAGATATGGTATTAAAGAAATAATTCATCAAAACTAACTGAATTTGTTGTTAACAATGCTGCATATATAATATGAGATATAAAAATATGAGAATATTAACACTACGTTTACGTGACCCGTTAATTCGACGGGTTTCGAACTTAGTGAGTAAAATTTGCAAAAATAATTACTATTATTCCCAGCAACTTTTGCTGAGTTTCATTGATGGAGTGATACAAATATTTCCAAATCTATTTCCCTCTGAGTTCTGCAATTTCAAATTCTTTTTTTATGTACATCTATTCCTTCATATATAAATATTAGAAGTAAATATACATAAAATGTCCGTAAACCTAGTGTTAAATACAGTAAGTGCAATAAACGCATCGAAGTAAATTTTTTTACCACCACTTCAATATCAGCTTTGGCAAACAATATTTAACTATGATTATGATTGCAGTGTACATTTTTTTAATCGTCTGTGGCTTGATGAAACTCTATCGTCGAATCTTTACTTTCGTTAAGTAAAAGTGTTGCTCTCGAGCTCTTTATTCGTCGAACAGCGTTCCATCGACACGGAGTAGCAGCCAGCTGGTAAAAGCGATCGGCCATGACCGATACGAGATTGCAACGAGTTTTGCGTTTTTTTTACAATCAACCGACAACAGTCGTTACGAGCGCACGAAGGGAGAACCGACTCCACCCACGCGAGCTGCCCGCGATTTGCGCTCGTTTATGCGCATGCTGCGTCGTGAACATGCTCGAAAGGGCATTGCTTTCGTTCTTACCTGGATTAGGAAATGTCCACCATCTTTTCCAACTCGGACGGTACACTAAGAAAAGCTCTAATCCCTTTGTTTCAGCAAATACATGCAACTTTCAACTTCTGAGTTAATTCTAATAACTTTTAAACGGTTTAAATGTGATTGCAGCCATCTATCTACTATTTATAATTTAACTGTATGGCAATATCAAGGTATCTGAAGCTAAATTTGAAATTAATTTCAAACAAAATTGTTTAACGAAATTATTGATTAACTGTTCTGTTGCATAAGAAAATTTCTCGGATCAACTTTGCTGTACTAAAATTCTAGATGTTCTGTAACACCAACGATTATCAGGAAACTGTAAATTTTTAATGAATCATACCACGTTACAAAACTAACGTCTCGAGGAATTTCGTAACAAACAACTAACCTTAGTGGTAGAACCATATTGTTAAAGCTGCTTCCGGAAGTTACACTTGTTTTTTTTGCACGATTAAAAGCTGGCGTTTGCGAACGGAAACAGATTAAAATGCTTAATCGGCCGGAATGGTTTAATGAAAGGGAAAACGGGCGGCACGTCACTATGAAGGAACAACGAGGCGCGAAGTTCTCAGAAAATTATATAATTTTAGCACAGAAAAAGAGTAATTACAAAGTAACGTGGGCGAAATACAACTTTCGTTATTGCATTTGTTCAGACCCTTGTGCTCGGTCTTTCTTTCTTATCGAAACTTCGCCACAAGTAATTCCATGTTGCTAACTAGAAATTTAATTAACACTTCCGTACACCGTGAGATACATTCAGTTTCAAGATAAGGAACTTTTCGTTCCCGGGCTCCTTCCGACGTTCTTTGTTACTCCATTTAATGGATTCATAAACGTTCGATGAAAAGTTTGAAACGTAAACTCCACCACAGTGAACAAATAATTTATGTATAATTAAAAGAAACATTACTTGTTTGTACGAAAATAAATTTGTAGAATATAAAGGAAAATGGCTAAGGAAAATTTCTCAGTTTTACTTTATCATAATAATTTATTTACCTTAAAAACAGTATTTTACCCTATTTTATCTATCATTATTGGACAGTAACAGCTTTAATATTTTCAGAAATATTATCTAAATAATACACATTGCATGATATGAAGAACAAATTTTTAAAAAAAGAAATACACTCCAGTAATATATACCATATGCATTGAACAAGAGAAAAGTTTGCTTTAATTCATTTAGGAACGTTGCGTTTAATCCAACAATATTTTCAGCTAACGTAAAAATCGCAAATATCCCGGGTGTAAAACCTCAACGACAAAGACAGAGAGAGGAACGATTAACGGTTTCACTTTCGAGACGGAAATAATCAAACTTGTCGAACGAGAAGGCGGTTTACGAGAAATGCGGTAATAGCCGGCAGAACTTGCGTTTGCGATTAAATATGGCAAAACGGTGATCATTTCGTTGGCGAGAAAAATCATTCGCGAGTTTTCCCCTCTTTCTACTAATACTTAGTGTCGTAACAGTAATTAAAGGGCGACGAAACGGAAGTCATCCGCGTCTGGGTGAAACGAGTCGTATATGGAACCGGTTTCGTTCAATTAACCTGTGACAGTTTAACCACCGGTAAAAGTCAGCAGAGAGGGGTTGATCGGCTCGCGAGGCTGAAGGAAATTCCCCTGGGGTGACTCAGAGAACCGCGACAGATGATTTCCAACGTCGAAACAGCGGTTTCCCTCGATAGATTCGACGTAATTCTGCGGTTCCCTTTTTTGCACGGAAAACCTCTGTTTCGTGCATGTTGCTCAAGCTGCTCGGGTAATTTGTGTTCATCCAATTTGTTCCGATAGTGCAACAGCAGGACTCGTATGGCAAACAATCATGCATTTAATCAACGATTATCGATATCGTGATCTGAGAGTTAACGGACGATTAGATTAATTTGAAAATTGTGAACTTTCCACACTTAATTGCCCGTCTTTAACATTAACGAGAAACAAAAAAATACAGGATGTAAAAACCTTTCTGTAACTCTTTATCTCAGAAATGTTAGTTAAACGTAATCCGTTTGACTCGTGAAGCTGAAAGTTCTCGGCAGATCCTTATTTCGTGGCAATTACAATTCGCTCGATTGATCCCAGAGAGCCTCCATTACCAATTCCAAGCCGGCTTCCCGCACCCTTTCTGCCTTGCCCCCAGGTTTATTGCACGAAATAGTATCCCTCGCCCTCAGAATCCACCCCGTTTCCGTTCCCGCCGGTCGTTCGCGACCAATGAGCCATCAAATCCCAATCAAGTAATCCGTTTACACGTCGGGACTCGATCGTTCAGTATCTTGGCGCGCTTAGGCTTCTTAGCTAAGTCGCTTAAATCGCTTAAAGCCGGCCAGGTAGAGAGGTCGACTTCCGTTTGCCTTCCACCCTCTCCGGTACCTGAGCCACCCTCGACCGCGTCGCGCCGATTTCAAGGTTTCCACGGGACAGACAATGGACGAGGAACTCCAAACTTCACGAGAGGCTCTTCTTTTTCTACCCCACAGCAAGATCGTTTTTCCGAGTTCCATCCGCAGAGGGACAACCGCGTGGGAACAAAGATGTTGAGCGGCGAGGAAAGATCGTACGGGCTGACGGATCTGGACGGCCGGAGAGAAAGAGGAAGGAGAAACTGTTCTCTCTGGACTATCCTTGAAACTTAATGAAACGGTTCGCAAGAAACACGTTTTCCGCGAGCAACACGCTATCGGGTGATGCTGTATCGGATATGCAATACCGGAGTACTGCCGGCGAGCAGTAGTGCCTTTAAACGCGATAAAGCTTTATGGACGAAGCGGGGTTGATGACGAAGAAAATTGCGTTCGTTCGTTGATTTTACCGAGAACGAAGATTGGGATGTTTCGCGAAACGATTACGATAAAGTGGCGCATTTCTTTGCTCCTCCAACTAGAATCCTCTCTTTGCAACGTCCGACGAAGAGGGGGTTTAATTATAACGCGGCACATCTATCGTGTGTTAACTATCTAGAAATTGAGACTCATCGCACTAATTACGATTATATCTTCAAACTGAACCGACAAAGCATCATCCCACTTTCGTCTCGAATAATAGATACAATAAAGCTTCTGATGTCGTGTTCATTTTACAATTTTACAAACCACCGATCAAATTTAACCGCACAGATTTGTACAGATTCGCGTCTACCTTCGACTTACCACCCTATTTATTCGTCGCAACTAAAACATAATTCGTCGCGGCTCTGTTTAACGAAAGTGTCTTCAATTAGACTGACCTGTGTAAAAGGCAGAGGTTCCGAGGTGGCACCGCAGGCACCGCAAACGCTTTGCTCGACCAGCGTCATGGCGAACTTCTGATGGGGAACGCAGTGTCTCGCGCTGCACATGTCTTCCGCCTCCCCGCTTGCGATGTGAAGGTGTATACGCAGCAGAATGTTTTCCTGCAAACAACAATACGCGTCTCCTCTTATTACCGTATCCTCGATGATGCACCGCTAGAAATAAACGAGTCTCCTTGGTAATCGGTGATCAATCGCGGCAATTAGAAAGGGTAACCGGCAGGATACTTGATTCCTTACAACTTGCTCGATTCACCTTTGGAACCCTTTCGATTATTTTCGAAGGAAACTGCGAGCTTTTTGCGCGTTCAGATGTTAGATAACCACGGGATATTAGCGGATCGCGTTTAGTAATATAACGTTTAAAAGGTAGTTATTGCGAATAAATGATTGCTAAGAGTGCAGGGTAGCAGCTTCGTTACTTTGAACTGAGCTAGGCTAGAAACTAAAGTTTCACTTTGCTTAGTCATGTAATGAATGCTTGAAAGTCTAACTGTTTCCAACATTAATATCCTAAAACGTAAATACGTCAATCCAAACTTTGAAATTTCGCAATTATCAATCTAGCCAGCAATCTTCACTATCTAAATTTCCATTCTTTCTATGTCAACATTAATATCCCAAAAAATAAATAGATATATCCAAACTTCCACATTTTACGATTACCAACTCAAATATCAATCTTCTCCGACTGAATTCCCATTTTTTATTATGCAAATCCTGATCTACAATTTTCCTCGCGAACTCTCAACCATCAACTATCCTTTTTTGTATCGAAACGACTTGCGGCAGGGATTAAGATTGCCAGGCGTCCACCAAGGTGGACCAGAACTCGTTCCTTCGTTCGGATCGCTTAAGACTAGACCAAAGGGAACGCGGTAATCGTCACTTACGAAACATTCCGCGGCGTCGTCCATGAATCCGAGCTGGAACCTTTGCTGATCGAGAAAGCTCTCGGCCAGAGCTCGGCGCAGCGTGTCGGGCGGCAGCGCGCTCTCTTGCGAAAACTGCAGCTGCGAGAACAGGTCCTGCAACAGACAAGGTGACGAACATTTAATGCCAGCGATCCAGAAAATTCACGAGGGCAGAGAGGGGTTGGAGGGGGGGGGGATTGGGGCAACAGAGGGCGGCTGCTTTTGTCTTCCAGAAACAGGCTCGAGAAATTGTTTAACGCGTTCAGTGATTAATGGCGTCCTTTCTGCGTCGGCTAGGATTATATCGCCCCGGCATTTCGTTGCGATATGTGCTAACCATGCTACTATTGTGCCTTTGAAAAAATTGTTTCACGGCTAATCGCGCGTCAATGCTCATTTTTGCGAGTAACCGTTCAACCGATTCAACAGATAACTTATTGCTTTGGATGGTAGAAGATAATGTGTACGGCACGAAAAGTTGTGTGATGAAAGGATTGCAATAAGGTTAATGGATACGATAACGAATATTTACGGGAATTTAGAAATTTTGTATGCATTTAACACTTAGTCAACCTAATGGGGAGATCTTCAATTCTTTCGTCTGCCATTGATTTTATTTACTTTTGTTATTAGTTAGTCTTGAACTAGTGTTGTTCATGGTTCGCCAAATGCATTTTCTGCTCTTCCAAAGTACAATTTTTAATCAATTCAACTCCAGTTCAAGACTAACTAATAACAAAAGTAAAAATAGGATCAATGATAACGCTTTGTTGAGGAAAAAATGGGAGATCTCCCGATTCGATTGGCTAAGTGTTAATTATCAGCACATTCGTATAAAATTCATGGTTGAAGTCTTTCTAGAGACACTGCTATAACTTTATGTTGAATTCTGGTGTTTCGCGAAAGCCTGACACTGCTATTAACTTGAGAAGCCTATTCTCAGGTGACACAGCGTTAAACGATAAAGCATTCTGACGAATAAGGGCGTTGAGGCAACAGGCAGCCGCTTCGTGAACAGAATAGAACCTGGACGGTAGCTGCACGTGTCGCGAGGACTGTGTAAATACGTATCTCTGTTTGTGGGGCACACGTATCGCGTTACCGATGCAGAAGATGCACTTGAATCTTCCCGACAGACAGGCACGAAGGAATATTGTGTAATAACGCATGAAACTTTTGCCCCGCAGCATTGAGTAACAATTACGGCACAAATGTCATAAAAATGTTGGTAGGGTTGTGCAAAAGGTTATTTATAAAATTCACACTGCGACAGCGAGCAACATCAAAACGTAAATTCGATGCGAAAAAGTGGCATTTGCATAAAATTAACATCCGCTCGTTTCAATTCCGCAGAATACATGAAATATTAATTTTCCGTTCGGTATATCTCGTCGAAAATTGTAAGTTGAAAGCGACAATAAGTTATTTACGAGGAGCAAATAACTGCCTATGAATAAAAGTAAGCCTTGCTAAGGAAATAAATTTTACGCTTTTTGGCAGCCGCACAAAAACTCGACTGCTTCGACTCGTTTATTATTATTCATGAAGTTGAACCCCGAATTTCCATATTAAAGTAATTCCGTTTTACCAACAGGTATTTCTCGCCTTTCTTTTCTGTTTACCCGTAACGTATCAGGTGATATATATCGCTTAATTACCATGACAAACTTTTTTCCCCGATATTCCACAACGGTCCACAAAAAATTGTACGAAACCCTCTTTCCTATCCTCATTCACCTGTTAAAATTCTTTATTTTTTCACCCCGTCAGAACCCGAATACTATTAGCCTGCGTGTCGTAACAGATTATTTACCCTTGCATAAGAATGCGATCATTTGTTTGCAACATAAAACACTCAACTCACTTCGACGCGTTACACAATTAAACGCACCGTCGATACTGCCGAACATAATCTCGAGGCAACGATAATTCACGAACGAATACGAGACACCCAGAGCGTATCATGACCAAACCGAGGATCAACGAAAGCGAGCCACCGAGTCGCTCCCGTCGCGGATCGAGGGCCGAGTGGTTGGTAAACGCGAAAGGAAACTCATAACGCCCACGCACTCTCAATTTCCCGTTACATAAACGTATGCAAATCGGGCGTATGTAAATCGGATCGGTAACCCGAACGAAATCCCCCGTTTGGGCGCGATCGTACGAGCGCGCTGTTTCTTTTTCCCCTAATCAGCATATCGCCGCCGCGGCATGAATGAAGGAATCGAGCTCGATTTCGAAACGATCGCGGTGAACGTTCCGTTGCCTCGAGCCACGACCAAGTCAGACCGTTCGCCGATTTTGGTCCACCGTTCGTCTGTCCTCCAGTTACGAGGATCAGTTACGAGTCAGAGGATGCGTTTCGTTCGAACGTTGCGCAAAAATGGCGATCGCGTATAAATGGCGATTCCACGGGAGGCTACGGCGAACGAGTCGGTTTCGCAACTAATCCTCGAACGAACGGTGGTCGCGCGTAGAAAGTCGGCAACACGCACCGCTTCGGGCTGCTTGCCCAACGCGAGCAGCATTTCGAGACGCAGCGACGAGAAAAATGTTAACGAAGAGGGAAAAAAAGGAGAGGTCGAGCTACGCGCGACGCAACGATGGATCGATGGATCGTGTAATGTATTTTTTGGAGAGTGAAACGAATGCAAGGATCTGTTATTCGATTGGTTTCGGTGCCTTGCGTAGGATCAAGATTAGAAGAAAACACGATTTGTAATACTCTGATGCAGATGAACGAACTATAGATTAGAAAAAGGTTAAGGGAAAATCATGGTACTCACACGGGAAGAAACTCTTAATCAATGTAGACCCGTAGATCGACCCTTTGAGTGCTTTGTACTTAAGGATACGTCAAGAGTTTTAATTTACACGTTCACATAAAATAATATGAAGAGATTAAAGCAGCGAATGGAAAATGCATGTGAGAAAATACAGGACAAAGTAGGGATATAGTTGCAAATGTACGCCGACTAATAATCCACAGACATATGAATATTAGTTCAATTATGTTCTATTATATAATAATTAGCAGTAGAAGAAGTGATACAATCACTAGCACATCGTGTAGAATTTTCTGTTTTATTATCTATAAGCAGGAATATTCAAAATTAAGAAACATATTATATAGGATATAACGATTATTCTACGGTTTCTGTATTACTAGTTTCAGAAGCCTGAAAGCTTCATAAAATACTGAAAATCGCTAATTGGCGCTCAATTCAGCCGCGACATTTTACCACAAAAATAGATGCCAGTCAATAGAAAGCAAACCTTGCCTTATTTATTTCTAAACGAGCTACCGATCATCGAACAGAAATAACCGCAAATGGCTGGGTGAAATTTTTCAATGAAAGTCGCTCGATGAGTATCGAGTATCGTGAGTAGAAGACGGTGGTAATTGCAGTGACAGATGTGGCACGGCTCTACTCGTTCTGATCGATATAAATACGATAGCATGGCTGAACGTCCACGTGGATCGACGAGGATGTCGCACCTGTTGGGAGCAGGTTAGCCTGGTATCGAAAAAACCAGGCTGCTGGTTGAAACTACATTTCTGCGCCAGTGAAATCGATGAATGAAAGCGACCCTGCTCTAAGATTTATCGTGCTGACACGTGAAACTCGCCGTTGGCCAAGGGTTTGCCAATTGAATTGCATGAAATCGTTGCACCGATTTTGCGATGTTATTTGTTACAATTTTTAGCATTTCGAACTTATTTTAATTGTGATTAACAGGTAATGTCGTTGAAGATTGTTTTTAATGAAGTTTGGAGGAAGTCGTTAGGGACAGCAATGGGTAGAATATTGATTTTTATGAAATTCGTCTTCCAATCAGTATACCACAGGGTGTTTGCAAATGATTTCGAGAAATTGTAAAGATAAAGTAAAGGTTCGTTTTGAGTTGCAAGTAGTTCGTCAACGATTTAGGAGATAAGCACTGTTAAATTGAGAATTTTACCTGAAGACCACCTAACAACTGCATTAACTCGGCTAAAGAAGATGGAGTCGCGACGAGGAGAAGAAATCTGTTCGAGTGTTACAGGCGCAAGAAATTACGAGCACTAACGACATTTTAAAGAGGGGCCATGTGTATTGCTTCGAGTGCTTTCGCGCACAGTGCCACTAATTCTTATCTCGCAAGCCTTAATGCACTTTGAAGAACGTCAGGCGACGTTTTGAAGTAAAAAGACGTGCGCATCGGTTTGCTTAAAAGACTCGTAAAAAGAAAAACAAACACAGACCACGCGTTACGTGACAAATATCCTAAAATATTTATCGAGGATATAATAATCATAAACAAATACAGGAAGATGTGTCAGAAGTTGAAAAATTGATGCTCGATATTGTGAAGGAATACATGCAAATACGACTTGGCAAAGAATTTAATAACTTTTAATTTGATTTAGAAAAATTCCTTATACCAATTATTTTTATATCTTTTATACGAAATTTACAAACAGTCTACAATAAGAGGTGGTGATTTTCTGACACGTTTTTTTATACATTTATCTTTTTTTTTTGTCCTATCGATATCGTATAAAAAGAGAAATCACGTTTAGTTTTCGCAGAAATAGAGGAAAATCAATTTACGTAATCGTTCGAGGAAACGTTACGTTGATTACATGATTTAGCATACTTTTCGTAGATCGTTCAACTCGATGTTGGACGGAGTATCCTCCCTTTCCATGCCGCTGTCCTCCTCTTCTTCTCGCGTCGCTTCTTCAACTTCGACCTTTGCCACCACCTCGTCCTTCTTTTCATGATCGAGCGGCGTCGGCGTCGCTGACGCGTCCTGGCGAACTTTTATCCACTTCAGCATATTCTTCAGCGTGTATCTCACAACCACAGAGAATGACTCTACTCGTGTATTCGTTTCATTTTACCGTCACCTCTCGAAAACGCGTAAAATTTACTCGTCTCATCTTCGTTTAGCCGATACTCAAAATACAGCCTCGTTCGCAAATCTTTATCAGTTCTTGGAAATCATTAACATTTTCTCCTGCAACGTCCAGCCAACAAAATGATGAGCGATCGTCTTCGTTTCATTTTAAAATCACTTCCACTTACTCACAATTTTGTATCCTCTTTCCTTTTCTTCTTTCACTCCTTCCTCGTTCTCCTTCAAACCGAGCTAGCGCTATAAGTTTCCTTCGCACTTAGAACACTTAAATGCTTCTTCGCGCCTGATGCAGGCCAAATTCAATTTGTCCAAAGTTCACAAAATACAAGCACAGCAGACGAAACAACCGTGGAACTCGGTTTTGAAAATCGAGATAAGAGCGACGTTCGAGGCGAGCGAGTTGCCTCTCCGACTGGTCCCAAGCAAATACAAATTCTCGCTTCACCCAGCCTCCTTTCTCTCTCTCTCTCTCTCTCTCTCTCTCTGCGAGAGAAGCAGAGAGATAGCTCTGTTTACCGTGTCTACAAGCGAGATTCGTTAGCCCACTCCACGTTTAATCTGCTCGCTGCACTTGTCACGCAGGACTCTTTGCCTTGTGTTCCTCGATCGACCCTTTCCTGTTTTTTTTTTTTCCTAACGCTGATAACGCTTTTGTAATTCTATCTATTTGCTCTGCACCTTTCCTCTAATATTGTCTCAAACCGACACGTACCGTGTCTAGGAAATCACGTCGACGCTAGTCGTGCGGGATAAAGAAAATCGCAGAATAAACTACATAACAATTCTCTTTCACCAGCAAACCCTCGTTTCTGGTCTTATTGTACAGGATCGAATCGACTTCCCGCGGTGTTCGAGGCGATTTATCAGGCGATATCTTCAATTACACCGGCCAATATCCACGACAATATCCAACGTCGTTCAATGACGACGCGAGAGTGGCGGCTTTCGCGGAAGGAAAGGCAAGAAAGAAACGCGGCTACGGACGGGAAACAGGTGGCCATGTCCTGAAAGAGACCCCGGCAGATGATCCCTCACGAATAACCGAAGGAGGATTCGTATCCAGCAATTGCATGCCGGATGTGCCGGGGGGAACCCGTTGCCAGACGAGTCGTAGACTCGATTAAAAAGCATAAACTCGTTTGGCAAGTGAAGTCACCACTTCGAACTACGAGGAGCCGATGGTGCTTTCGCAGTCTTAACAAACGCGGTGGGGTTCTTCCATCGCTATCGTCAATGCTGAGAACGTTGATAAATAATGCCGCTTCGTTCTGGGGAGCGAAGAAGGCTCGCCTGGGAAACAACGATTCGTACCGTGTAATATTATGTAAAGCTTTACCGTTCCGATTTTATTGTTAAACGCGAACGATCATGAGGTATTGTATAAGTTTACAGCCAGGAAGCGTTCGGAATATTCTTCCTCAATCAGTAGGAAACCTCTCTTCCGGGCGTTAACGACTCGTTGCATCTCTCCCTCGGCTGGCTCGTTCCACTTCAGCGTGCCACGTGCTCCGCTTGCTCCTTCGTTGACACGGTTTCCTTAAAATTCTTGGTAACAGTTCCCGATCGGCAGCTTCAGATTCACGGGTTCTTCGAATAGATTGTTCTCGACATTTCAATCTGATCCATCTTCATCGAAAGTATACGTTGCTTTGATTGAAAATCATAAATTTCTATTTTGAACGTCTTGCACAACATTTCATTTCAAAAGTAAGCTTCGAAGTTAACGTTTCAATTGTCCTGTTTATTCACTACATTTCATTAATCTCACTCCGGTCGATCTAAATCAGTTACAACTCCACGACCATCAAGCTGTTCGATCAGAAATCTCCTGGATTCCGACACTCTGTTCTAGCCACAGAGAAATCACCACGCCCAAGTCAATTCACGTGTACATCCTGAATCGCCGATCAAAAGTAACCGATGTAAAAATCCATGCAACTACATCTGTCTTGGTTTCTCCCATTTCTTGAACAAGATTGAACTCGGCAATCTTCTCTGAACTCAGCAATCTTCTTCGATCAGTACTCCAACCGAACTCACAGTATCAAGATTTCACACTATTACAACCCTTTCCCACTTAACGGTTCACCCACGAGCAAAACGAACCACTCTACATCACAAGGGTTGGCCCCAAAGCTGGAAGAATCGTACCAGATCAAAAGATAAGCTTTCATCACTCTATTTTTATCGTCTCGCGAGATCAACGCTCCGTTGCTTCAACCCTTCCGCGCGTTCAGGGTGACACGCCCAAGGGTTGGCCTTAAAGTTCGAGAAATCGCTGTGAACGAGGCGGAAAGGTTCGACAGCGTCGAGGAACGTGGAGAACGAACACGAGACTACCTGCACGCGGCACCGTGCGCTCGTACCTGAAAGCAACGGCTCGCACTGTGCTGGAGAACAACCCCCACCCTTCGTTCCGTCTCTCTTCCTCTTCTTTCTCGCCACGCTGGCCCCCTTCCTTCCCCTTCCCGCAAACCGTGGGCCCTCCATAGATCCGAGAAGCCAATGACGTCACCTGGTTAGCTGTCCTACGTTCACCAACCTGGCCGACCAGCGGCCCAGCCAGGGCTGTATTCCCGGGGCACCTGGGCGACCTCTTTTCTCTCGACATTCGTAATTTCTTCGAAGACTTGATTTTGAGTCGAATCGAGAAGTTGCTTTGGAAAGTTTGGTAGAGCAGATGGATTCATAAGAGGTACTTTGGCAAGCTTAAAGATTATTTGATGTTAATTTAGATAGTTGATAATCTAGGATAAAGCATCATTTTTTGTTAATGCTAATTGATAATGCGAAGCTGGAAAGGATGAGTTGATTTTTTGACAAAAAGAAATATGTATTAAGGAATTCGTATTTGCCATTTAATTTAAAATCAGTATCTTATCAGTAACTTCTTTTTGTGCTTCATCGATCTTTTTCACATGGACACATTTCTGAATCATATTTTCTCTTTGTGGCTTTTGAATATATAAATTTGCATAGCAACCTGTATGGTTACAACGATATTTCGTGTTCAAGGATCCTCTAGGGCCAGAAAATGTGTCTGAAAAAGGGTGTGGGAGCAGGTGTTGTTGGGGCGTTGAATCAGGGGATGAGTTCTACACTATAGACGATAGAAGCAGCGATTATGGCGAAATGCAATCTGAATAATTTACTTACAGCCAGCGACTGAAGTGTCTGATTCGCATTCTTTTTTCAAGAAAAACATAAAAATGTGAGAATTATTATTTTTACAGACAGGAAGTGAAACGATAAATTTTCATGTAAATATGCAACACAGCGAACTATACCAAACCTGAAGAATTGCATCAACGGAGAAAGTTCTAATCATCGAGCTGGTCTTATCAACGCACATAAAACAGGCTGACACAATTCCTTATCTCTCACACACAACCTATACGTGTAAAGAACAAATAACTCTAGCTCTTAAACTATTAAGTATCATTCGCACAATATCCTTCTTGACATAACTGTTTCCACTTCCTTTCCAAGTGCCTTTAAATCTTTTTACCCTTACCTAATCGAAAAAGTTATAGCTACCAGAAAAATAATTTAATAACCATAGATCATAACTTAGAAAGAGAAACAAGTACCGTGATTACCATGGTTACCCAACTATTATTCATATTCTCCTATTTTGTTCATTTTCGAACCACAATCTCCAACCATTTCAACCCCGAACAAACTTTATATCTTTCTTAACACTACACGAAATAAAGTATACATGAAAATCTTGCAATTTGAAATTGCTACATGTTAACAAAACACAGTGGCGCACCTTCGACAATTACGCAAATTTTACGTCACATCTAGCTCCGTATAACCATATAAACGAACACCGTGCACGAAAGGAGTCTGTTTGCTGCGGCAGAACAGCTCCAGTTCCAGCTCCTGCTCGACCACGCGTTGAAATCACTCATCTACGTCCCTGAGGTCTACCGCTCCTCTCGTAGAACAACACCAGTCACGGGGAACGGTTCTGTGTGGTCGTGAAGGTGTACGTGAATCGTACGAGAATACGAGAGACCCGTACTACGAGTACTGGGACAAAGCCAGTTCTACATATCCAGGCCCACGTTATACGAGATACGATTGGGCCCGGTGTCGCCAACACAGAGCAGAGAACCGAGGCCTACGAGTGCCACGGCACGAAAAAACATGGAGGATGGAAAAAGTGGTCACAACTACGCTTCGATATACCTGACCGAATCGTGACCAATAATGGAGGGAACTGTGTTATGCGACTGGTCGTTCATGCAGTTCGTTGTAAGTAGATCGTGCATCTTTATGCAAATTTAATTTTCATACGCAATGCGATAAAATAGATATTATAATAGATACTTTATTTTACACATTTTCTATACCGTATCTTTCTGCAGAATTAAATTTTTCATATATGGGTAAAAGTGTGCGATTTACTAATAAGTCTTCAAGCTGTTGCTTTTCGTTAGAATGGTTTCTTAAATTTTTGTTTGTCCACTGTTTGACTACCGATAGAAGTTTCTACGACGAACAGAAACAAGTGTGGTTTCCGGTAACGTTCACACACGGATCGTAGGAAGGATCGTTTTCATTTAAATATTCATGCAGCAGCCGCTTCGTGCGGAGACTTCATTTAGTATGCAATTTTATTTAGGAAGAAGGAAACACGATTAACCTACGCGTTCTTAGTGACTACTTGAGTTACACTCGAGCGCCCACCATTTGCGACTATTAAATAATAACGAGAAGTGAATGGAACTGGATAAGGAGATCTACGTTACAACGCATGAATCTAGAATATCGAAAAGAACGAGCTTATTCGTGGAACGTAAAACGATATCCACTAAAATATAGTATTCTCAAATTCACAATTTCACTCAATTCCAACCAAAATTCACTTAAAACGAATACTTGCCGCCAACATTTAAGGAGGTTATAACTCACGAAAATATGAAACACGGTTACCAAGGTGACAACGAAAAATTTATATCTTCGCTTAAGAACTCCGTTCGAAAGGCATTCATCAACGAGGAATACTAGGCAGAGCTACTTGACCATGCACCATGAAAACTGTTCTGCCGTAGTACTTACTGAAACAACGGCAAAAACGAAAGTGACGTCGTGTAACGATCGGCTTCTGGACGTAAAACACAGCAGAGAGAGGATTTTCAGCGTCGTCAGAAGGTGCAAGTTCAAGGGGGCCATTCGACACGCCCGGAAACGAAGGTGCACAGTGTCCGCAACCGATGCAACCGCAACGCCACCGCAAATCGTACTCTTGGCAGTGGTACAAAACGAGAACAAATTCCAGGAGCAGGGATATTACGCGCGCTGGTCTAGCGGAATATAACTGTTCATCTAGAGGACACTAACAACGAACGTCCCTGATAATGCTCCCTAATTGCCCAAATGGCCGGCCATTATCCGTGTCCTCGACGACTGTAACTGTATTCTACGTACGAAAAATCGAGCGCACGGCCCTTGGCCATGGTTCTCTTCTCGATGGTATCGATATAACGGGTCACTCGTGCCCATGTAATAATAATAAAATTCATTAGGGTAATGCCTCGAGCCCATGCTTTGGGCATTATGTCCATTAAGATTGTACTTGACTGATAAAAATGGACTGAGCTTAGATATTATTCAAATAGGATTCATAGGATGGTCGGAGCTGAATTTAGCAAACGGTCAAACTTTGGTAGCAGAGGTTAACTGAATTGTTTATTTGTTATTTGTTATTAAAATATCACGGGTGTGAAAAAAATTATTAAAAGTAGTAATTGATGCATGGACCGAATAGAATACGAGTAAAAAAGAGGTGAGAAGGGAGCGAGGTCTGAAAGCCTTGAAGTCAAAGAAGCAACGCGAATGGCGAGTAGAGGGTCGCCTCGGTTCGTTTTAATCCTGAAGGAGTTTCGACCCCCCGAATACGTTCTTGGTGAATCACCGTGAGCTATCTCAGGTCGAGTTCTCAGATGGTACACGTACCCCATCTCTGGTATGCAGGGATACTTCCTTCCTCTTCTCAGAAGAAACTTTCATATTTGACATGCTCGCATACCAAATCGTGACACAACTATTTTTCTCCCCTTTCGCTTAATTTTTTGACCCAACAATTATGAAGATGTGTGACATATCCTATCGCGATTTCTATTATATCACATTGTAATCATTTTCCGAGTATTTAATACTAAATAATAATTACGTAAAATATTTCGATGTTTTGCATTTCAAGCAATGAAAACTTAGAACGACGAGTATCTAATCAAATTTTATAATAATACACGTGTCTACTGAAAAATTTGTAAGGTGAAAGTTTAATCCTCACACAGATCATCAAACCCATCCTCCAACTCCAACCCTCCCCCATATCAATCCCGCATTCCCCAAAGCTATAATCATTAACTCCCAATTCGCTATTTCCGTTTCTCAACCATCGTTTCGCGATCCCATAGCTCATCTTCGAGGGCTCCCAAAAAGGACCAAGAAATTATACAACAATATATTAAACCGTCGGTCGAACGGGTTAACCCGAAGGCAACCCTTGAAATCACACGGGTCGAAGCAGAAAAATATCGCAACACGCGAAGGGAGCGCTGCCAACTTCAAGGCTGGCCTACGTGTTCCTGCGAACTTGGCTCGGGACACGGTACCCTTTGCCTGCGGCAATTAACTCTCGAGATTGCTAATTAACCCCGTGGGAACAGCTGGGAGGAACCGCGACGTGTTCCAGCGGGGTTCCTCCGTTCTTCAACCTCGAACGCGTCGCGACGTTTCGTTCCGTGCATCTGACGAAAGTTTCCACGAAGTCTTACTCGCTGTACGTTTACTACAATGAACCCAAGGCAACGTGGAGGGGCCCCTTTCCGTTCCCTCGACCAATCACCGGACACCCGGGAACGTGTTCCTTGACGGAGAACGGTGTGGGGGCCCGTTACGATCGCCGCTGCCTCTATCGAAGTTCAATTGCACGAGGCTTGCATGAAAATCTTGCCGGTACGTGGAAATCATGGTAATTCATCTGACAGTGTTTGCTGCATTCTATGGTTGGTGTTTACGGTTGCTTGCTTATGGTTGGTGCATTGTTATAGATAATTTGACGGAAAGGAAAATAGTTTTCACGGTGTACAAAGCAGCGTGTGATTCGAAAATAAGAAAATTATGCGACTGCGTTATTACTCGTGCTTGTGCAATCCTTATGGTGAGAGAAACGTTGATGAGAATAAGGAATATTCGACGAGCATTGAATATTTAAAGTAAAATATAGACCGAATGATTGCAAGAAACAATAGGTTCAATTCTAAAGAGAACCTTAAAGAGGAGGACACGCTCAAACGATTAGAATACAATTACAATTACTGAACACCTTTCAGCAGTTAAAAACCTTCCCTGCAATTTCTTAGGCAACGCTAAAATTACTCTTTAAAGAACTAGCCTGCCAGTTTCACTTTCGAACTGATGAACAAACTGGTTTCGTTGACGGTCCTAATGAGTCCTCTAAAACGAATCCTGAGCTTAGAAAAACCGCATCTAAGTCGGGCGTAAAATGCAAATAGAGTAGCGAACTGTTATTCAGTATAAATATCACTCTCGTATTAAAATCATTTAAAAATTCCAAAAAAATTATTCCAAGGAGCTTTTTAGCTATATCCTTCAAACAATCGTTACGTTTAACGGAACCACCTTTTTAGAACGCAAACATCAGTCCAGCCTCCGGTACGTTAAAACACGCAAGTACTCCTTCTTTCTCCCTGAGATTAGATTACCTAAAGGAGATCAACGCTGTAACATGAAGTGGACACGGTACGCGGCAACCGTAAGGCAATCCTTTTCATCTTAAGCTCTCGAGAGCTTCGGTCCATGCACTTTTAACTCAAGCGTTCCGCTTCCTCCCGTTGGGCGTTTTCATTATCGTGGGAGCCGTGGAATCGCATGATCAAGATCACCCGATGCGACACAGCCGCCGACTGTACTGCACGCGAAAACCACCGAAGGCTGTCCCCGGCTTTTGTTGGCGAGCCATCGGAGCTCATCGATACGTAAAGATGTCAAGGCAGTTTTTAATGAAACAGAGATCTGTCTAGGGCTTTCACTGTACCAGTCGCTTGACGGATCGAGGGATTTCGATCATTTCCCAGGAATGACGGATTGTTCGGTTGATGGGTATACGGTGTTGAGGCTGCGTGTCATTTCTATCATATTTTACGCGGTAATATTAAAGCAAATTGATGACACATTTTTCTATTTCGTTTCTCATGGTGGAAAATTATTAACAAACTTCAAAATATATTGGATCCACAATTTTAAAAGTAGTCATTAACCACATAAATATTTATAATAATTGTAATTATTGACATACTTATTATTATTAATTATGACATATTACTTGTCATTACAAGCCCTATGAGTAGCTTATAAAATGCTAATACTAAACCGCAAATGTTTATGCAAATTTATATCTTTTTGGACACGATTAAAGGAGAGAAATTTAAACAGAAACTTGTTTTCTATATTAATTATAATATCGGACGAGTTGCATATTTTTATACGTTAATCATGAATATTTGTAAAATATACACGCAGATGAGCGTAGTGAGAAACTTTACGAAATATCCTTTCGTCCACGAACAAAATTTGTCTGCTTTTCGTCACGCGGTTTAGTAAATAATATCCGGTGACAAGACAGCTAGCTATTCCCAGTCCTGGGATCTCGGTTCTTAACGAGGATCGTGATTCTTTTTCTCGTTTTTAACACGGCGAAAAGATCCATCTCGCTTACCTTGAGGGCGCAGAAGATGCAGGATTCCCGCATGCAGGCGTGTCCAGAAAGCTCCCTGAAGCTCCTCCGGAAGATGTCGAGGTGCCATAACACCTAGAACACGAGAAAATGGATTTTTAATAACGTTTAAAGTCAGTCTCGCGGTGAAAACTCATGACGCCGACAAAATATCATTAATTTCTGGGAAACATTACAAGCAAAGCTTCGATCTTTAATCTTTCGAATGCTATGAGCGCATATATGCATCTGACAGAAGTTGCTGGAAGGGACTATGGACGCATACATGCGTTTGTCAATTTTTGTTTTCTTCACCTTTTGACTCTTTCAGTGGTCATATATTTCGGCGTTAATTTTTCGAGTGTTATGGACGCATATATGCGTCTGACGACAGTTGTTGGTAGGGTTTATGGACGCATATATGGGTTTGTCAATTTTTGTTTTCTTCGTCTTATGACTCTTTCAGTGGTCACACGTTTCGGTGTTAATTTTTCGAGTGTTATGGACGCATATATGCGTCTGCCGACAGTTGGTAGGGACTATGGACGCATATATGCGTTTGTCAATTTTTGTTTTCATCGCCTTATGACTCTTTCAGTGGTCACACATTTCGGTGTTAACCTTTCGAGTGTTATGGACGCATATATGCGTTTGTCAATTACTTCGATCTTCCGCTTACTGCAACGCTATTGTTAGCGTACGAGTAACAATATTCCATCTCCAACGATCGCAACCATTAACCCTTTGGCTACTGTGGGCGCCTAGAGGCGCTTAGACATTTTGCGTTTGCGACACTAAGAGCGCCTATAGGCGTTCGACACAGTTTGGCTTTCTGACACTAAGAGCTCGATACTGTTTAGTTTTCTGACAGCCAAAAGTAACTCAATTCCTGCCGTATGGTACGGTCAGTGCGTATCGAAGTCTGCCGTAGTCAAGGGGTTAATAGCGCGCCGTCCCTTCGAAGCATTTAGACCCAGAGTATTCAGCGCTCAAAGAGTTAATGTCACGGAGTTCCGTCCTAAAATCTGTTCAAAATTTCTTTCACCCAACGAACAATATATGTAAAATCATAAAATTACTCTCCCCGACATGCTCGAACCCCGATCATGCCCAATCCTGTCGCGCCGACGACGCGTCAGCGTCTCAGTATGCTAATTAATAATAAATCTCTGGGAAGTCTGTACGCGGCCGACAAGCGAAAAACGCGTCTGCGTGGGCGTGCACACGCAATATGAGGAAGCGTGAGTATGTAAATGCGACAACGCGTTGCATGGAACGACCCCTTCCAACCAGCCACGATAGTAGCCCACCGTATCGCGAGCGCATTATTATTCCGAGGGAAAGTAAATCACAATTTCCGCGGCAATGTCCTGTCTCGCAGCGGAACATTATTTTCGCCTTTCCGGCCTGCCAGGCTAAATATCCGGTGTATCACACGTAAAATCGTACACCGTCGCGGGCGGCGAACAACAGAAAATGAACGAAATCGTGACAAAGTACGGTTGCATCAGATTCGCTGCTCAATTATTGCCGCCTAATCGTGGCTAATGTACCGTTATCAGGTATCACGGTCCTACCGACCGATTAATTTCAGATGATAATTTGTCGGTCGACTGAGAAACGCCGAGAAGAAATTGGCTTTCGTGCAATTAAGCTAATTGCAGAGTTCGAGAACGCAACAAAACGCGTTTATCGCGGTACAACGGGTCCGATTTAATTAGCTCTAATGTATTTTCGTCTGGAGAAAGATACAGAGGACTGGAACGCGATGAGCTGGCCAGTTTTCGTGGGTTCGCGTTGCGTTCGAATTTATTGGAAGTTAACAAAACTGTGATTGCTAAGCGACAAAACTGTACGGCTCGTTACAATCTGAGCTGCAAGAAAAAAACTTTTTTCAAAACCGGGTGTTTATAACATCTTAACCATGCACACTTTTAATTGCAGTTTCAAAATTGCTTAATTGCATACGCTTGTCGTGTGTGCAGTATGTGGCATTTTATGGAGGACGACTATAGTCGTTCGTAGTAGCGGAAGGGTTAATCTGATTCGACTTGTACGTAGGGAACAGAACTAATTCGGCGGATTGTAGGTTTTGTTGAAACTTTTTCAGCGTCTCGACGTTTCGATCAAACCGAGGATATGGATCGGGTGAAGCGTATAAGTATGAAAGACGAACGTATTTGATTCTTGAAAGCGGTTGTGTTAACGCAACGGAGTTAATTAATAATTAATATCTCGAAATGCTTTCCAATTTAATCGTATTTGTTTTAGCGAGAAATCGTTGTGGACTATGTTAGAGATGGTGCAACAAATTGAGAACGTGTAATACTAAAATATCTCGTGTACTTCTTTGAAAAATTTTACGCTTCGAAACCGAACGATTTAACGAATTGTAATCTCGTAAATAAATGAAAACTAACGACTACGGTATTCCAAAGAAATATCTTACAAAACGATGAAAATAATTATTTTACCAATAAGAATCACAGTTTACAAGCACAAAAATGATCTTATTTTAACCCTTTGCACTCAAGAGGTGACTGCTAGTCGTTTAACAATACTAACTTTAAAAATTCTCTAATTCGAAATATTTACTATGATTCACCTATTAACTAAACTTCATTTAGTTTAGTTAAATAGTATATTAAAATTTACATATATAATTATTTAACGTCCGTGTCTGAATTAACGTCTGAAAATTTGCGAAACTATCATATGCTAGGATTACGATGTCCCTTGAGAGGGGACAGCCGAGTGCAAAGGGTTAATATTTTTAAACGACTTTGTCCATAACACGACGAATTTATCGAACTGCCCGTTCATTCATCTGTGTCGTAAGACCTGCGACGGTCACTTTTTCTTCTTTTTTTTTCTTAAGCGTTATCGTAAAAGGAAGATACAGGAGTGGCGCACACGTATACATGCGGGAAAGTATTTTCATTGAATGGAAGTGTTTTGAAAGACCCGTGGGATCCAACAGGTGAACAGGGTCCTTCTTCCACCAGGAGCGTATCAATGTGGTTGCCAGTGGTGGTACAATAATCGAGGTACAAATGTATGCTTCAGTTATTACGACCGATTCTCCCCGCTTAAACTACAAAACAAAATGTGTTTTCGACAACACTGGAAACACGTGGGACAGTAAAAATAATATTTAAAAAGAGGTTATGAAAAATATGAAGGAAAACATGATATTTTCTGAACGAACACATTTATATCTCACATTTACAGCTAACGTGCCGTGAATACGAATGAATGGAAAAAAAAAGAGTGTTAGCGATTTGTTGTAGACGTGTTATTTTATGAGCAACGGTAGTATCGATTGCACCTCGATACATACTAATTAATAACTGATTAACGTGTGAAGTAATTAATGAGGAAACGTTATGGTAACGGTTGGTCGTGTTAATTCTCAAGATACTTATTTCGTTGGTTCACAAGTAGACGATACAATTGTCTACTGAGAAATGCGTTAATTAGTAACTCCCTTTCACTTTTTTTTCATCAAGTTTTATCAAAAATAAAAATGTTTAATCACCATGTTTTTATTATATAGGAATTTTCAAACGGTTAAACATTGAAATCTGCGAAATTCCAAACAAATATGGCGTACCTCGTCAGCTTATCATGTCGTTAATCAATTTGTTACAATGAATCTAAGGTAATAGGTCTCGAAATCTCTTCGCGGCTATCCCTAATCGCGTTACGTATCTCTCTTAATTAAATCTACGCTCGTTACAAAAGAATTCAAGAGGAAACCTCGTAGAAATTACGTCTACGCTTTACAATTCCAGCCTGTGCTAAATACCTAGTTATTGTTGCATGACTATGAAACGCTCGCTCAGATTTGCGCCATGGTACTTGCCTGTTTCAAAGAACGATTCTTTTGCCAATAATTTCAAGTTCGCTATACTTTTGCTTAGATCACATTACACCTCGCGATGTACCGTAACCCGGAACCTCAACGTGTAAGATTAATCTACAATTAAGATATAAGTAACTGGAATCCTCTTCCTGGACATGTATTTAATGTATTTCATGTAAAAAAGTTCAACCCTTTGTCTCGCTTTTTTATAATAAAACTTATCTCCCTTTTTTTCTCCCTATCTTTTTATTACAATACAATCAAGCTTTCACAGTTGCTAAAATGTAATTAACACGTTTCATATCGTCCTAAAAAAAATCCTAAATAATTCACAGCAGCATCGTCAAAATTGTTAATCTTTCAAAACAGTATCTAGATAAATTCCATTATTTTGAATTTGGAATACTATTTGCTATAAATGTCAGACTAGAACTTCCTACGATAATCCTCTCAAAATAAGATTAATGATAGCAATAAACAATTTTATTATCTCTTATTTGTTGAAAGTAAAAAAAAAAGCAAAAATACCAATTACTTTAAACAAAATATTCAACCTGTAACTAAAACTGTACGTATAGCTTAGAACCTGTTAAACAACACCATTACGTTACAATTGTTGCGTTTCTCGCTCGATTTCCTTCGCCCCTCCTCGATTTCGCAAAACCTCAGACTTCACACGTTGCTGAACGGATTAATTCATCGGCTTCATCATGAAAGTGGCTTATTTCCCACCGTCGCACCTAATTTGCATGGGTAACCGACAATTTCACGCGATTTCCATACGCGATCACCTGTGTGTACGCCGCGGACTAATCGCGAAAGCATCTAAATGGAAAAGCTGTCGCGGCGCGGAAACGCGTTTCGATCGCGTTGCCCTAGAAACGCGTTCATTCACAATCGCCACGATGGAAGGTGACGGGAAAAACGAGAGGAAAATGGATCGCACGCACACCGTCCGAGTTTCTTGCGGCGTAATGAACCGCCATTGTTATTATCGATAAACCGCGCTAGTATCGACCAACCCCCGCTTTCTGCAGCTCCTTTCGAAACGATCGCCGATACGGTGGTCCATTGAATGTATGCCAACGCGAGTTTTCACCATTTCGAGAGCCGTGCACACGTGACAACGACTTGTTTGTGCTGCAAAAAGTTGGGACATGGTGAAACTGCTACAGCGAATTGTTGTACGTGCAGTACTGGTTTCTTGGATACTCCAGAGACGTGGAGTGGAAGTTCATAAAGTGAGCATGAAGGATTAATGTAAATTTGTAAATTTGATTCTTTGATTCGTTCGTTATTGATTTATAAATCGATTCGCTAAGTCGTTCATACTCCAATTTTGTGGAGGATCCTGAAAATTCTTAGATCTCGTCTTTTGAAAATCTACGTACAGATCACACATTAATTGAATAAACGTATTGAATCTTTATAGGTGTAAACAGATCATCAAGAAAACGCATAAAAATACGTAACTTCAAATAATACACGAACAAGAAATAATATCAATCAGTGGACCAATTAAAACAAGGCAATATCAATATTACTGAAGCATCAACCACCTCAAGAGTAAAAATCAATTTCAGATCCAATATATTACCCTCCGAACTGTATGCATCTCGTCTTCACCACATTTCCATTCCCCTCAAAACCCATCGCAATCGAACCTCCTGTCAAACCCACAGCCGCGGCTCCCCGATTCGGCCGTCAACGTCAAAACTCTCCCAAACCTCAATATCCTCAACCTGCCGAGCACACCTAAAGCAACCGATTCTCCGTCATCGACCGCACACGCAGTGGGGCTCCACATATACGCGGCGTGATTTAAACCAGCACGACCTGGCGTCAAATCAACAGGTACAGGCCCCGGGATCGAGATACAAGTAACGGTATACGCGTTATTCCAGCGTATCGAACCGCACCGGGGAAAAAATCGTTCTCTTTCCACCGGTGTACAGCAGGATCGATTAGCAAGCATCGCGACGAGGACGTGCAAAGAAATCAAACCTTGGCGATCTGGAAGAGGGCCTGCCGCCTCGGCCTCTGCTCCTGCTTCATCCTTGTCCTTCCTCCTCTTCCTCACAGCCAGCACGAACGGCCGCTTCTCTCTCGAATCACGGCGTCGCGCGACCTCTCTTTACCGTCCACCGGCGACGAGATCATCCACGATCGATTTTCAACGGCTTCGTAACAGTAGCACTGTACATGTTTCGTTCTTTCAATGAACAACACTAATGTGCACCGGACGACACGCGAGGGTTGCGCGCAAAGCGACAAGTACTCTCTTAGCCGGGCGTCGATGCAACAATGCCCGGATAGGGCCGGGACCGCTCCACGCCGACAGCAGCGCCTGTGGGACTCCTGCGGACAGGTTCGGAAGCGCTCAGAACCTCATGAGAGCGCGGCTACGGACCCGCGTTCGTGCCGCAAGCCTATAGTGCCCGCCTATAGTACGAGCTATAGTACGCGCGAAGCACGAGCTACAGTGCGCGAATTTTCTGCCTGCAGTTGGAAATTGCAGGGACGCAGACCAGCGGGATGTACCTGAAGGACCTTTGTTTGGGTACTGGTTTTGTTTAGCCCCTTTCGTTGCTCCCTTTCCGTGGGTGGAGGAACTATCTTGAGATGTATGAGTTGAAGTATATACGGCTGTGTGGCGAACTTCAGGTAGGTTTGACAGAATTTTATAGTTTTATTGGTGTTCTGTGATCCCAGTTTTTTTTTTTTAAAGAATGATAATGATGGAGAGAGATGAGAAATTTCTTAAAATGATAGACGAAGAAACACGATGCACTAACATTTTTTTCAGTTAAAACTATTAACCGAGGGCTTTGAAGTTTTAATTTATCAGAATAGGATTTGTTTTAAAGATTAATCACGTTAACCCTTCATACATTCTAGTGCAATTCTTAGGATATAGTTATCCGCATCACAGTACGTTCATTTGCTTTAAGACAATTGAATTTCTCTTAACGTTAGAGCGAATAATAATTTCCTTTTTCTACCTGTCCCAGAAATCGAGAACCTTTTCAAAAGGATCCTACCAACGAGTTAACAAATAAAATAAGGCCCTGTGGATAAAAATTTCATAAAAATATTCATGGATGCTTCCCTGCTGTTTACTATAGTACACACGGGACAGACATTTCTACTACGGAGGCCCAGCGTGGGTGAGAGGCCCGGGGTCAGTTGTAACGTCGGCCAGAGTGGGGAGAAGGGCTGTCTGGTAGGTAGAGCCGGGTTTTCGGACGAGCGGAAAGGGGAAGTGGCGAACAGGGCCACGGAAGAGGTCCGTGCCGTGGTGGGGGAACCCCCAGGCCCCGGTGAACGCGCAGTGACACAGAGGGAAGCGGAAGGGGAGACAAAGGGGCCATGGGGAGGGACAAAGAGGGGGCCTATCACGACACTGACAGCGTTTTACGTTACGCTACGATGCTACGAGATTGTTACGCAATTTGATTCGGGAAAGAATGAGTAATTTTGGGAACTCTCTTTCTCTTCTTCGTTCGTTCCCTTCCTTTTTCCCTCCCGGAGGCTCTGTCGATCCGTATCTGTGTCCAATTTCTACGTTTAGCCTCCCGCGTTAATTTGCGCGTGGGCCCGAACCGCGTGTTCCTTTGTGAGCGTGTGAATTGAGCCCGACTTTGTAACCGTACGAGAGTTTTTCGTGTTCGCCGGTGAATGGACGTACTATTTGCTTAAACGTGCGACCGCATTAATATTAATTAGAGGCGGGGTTCGTTAGGGTCATTTTGTCGTCAATGAGGTTAAGCCTTTCGGTTTTAGTTTATGGGTATTGTAAACTATAGATCCTATTTAGCACGTGGATATTATGAATCGTTTAATTTATTCCGTGGTTATTTTAATAAATTGAAATAAAATAAAGCTAATTATTAGGAATTATTCGCAATCGTTATAATAAACATGGATGCAACAAGCAACCCAAATTATCATTTGCCTCACAAAGAATATTATTTCTTGTATACAAAGAGAGTACAATTTTAACCCATTACCAGGGGACCCATAAAAGAAAAACACTATCTTCAAAGTATCGCTTACAAAGTCCAAGAAACACGAATTTGTGCCAAAACGATCCCATTAGCTGGCAACACATGGACATTTGAAACGATAATAATGATTATTGTAACTTCCCATATATATCATCATACAAACCCCATATGGCCAATCGATAAACGGTTGCAAACTTTTCTGAGTATATTCTCGTGTATACAATGGAACGAAACACCGGGAATTACTGCGTTGCTCTTGCAACAGAATGCATTTTGTTCGAGCGGAATCGTAAACCCTTTCGCGCGTAAACCGTGGCACGTGTTGAGCGTAACAAAAAAATCGACGTTACTTTTGTTTTTTTTAAGAGCAAGAAAAGGTCGAAGAAAATTGCTCGCGCGATTTACGATCGATGCAACACGGGAAGCTTTAATTTCGAGCGGTTTGACGTGCAGAGGACGGCATTGCCTCGTTTCTAAGCGTTTTCTTGCTCCGAACAAGAGACATAAAAGAGAACTTGATTTAGCCGACTCTCTCGCAACCGGTCCTTATATTTGCATGGCGCCGTGGCGGATTCTGGATCGTTTCAGAGCTACTCCGCTCGCCATGGGGTCGAAACCGAGTTTAAAGTCTTATATAAGAAGATAGGAAAAGAAGTGGCGAGGCTGGCTTCACGGTGAATCGTGAGGAAGTTTAATTTAATTGCGGAAGCTAAAAATAATTGCAATCCCGCGAAAAAGAAATGCCAGTAAAATGGAAGGGAACGTCTCGGAGGAATGATGTACCTTTACTTTCTTGAAAAACAAAAAGTCTACAGAAAGTCCAGGAATTTTGAAGATAACAAAATGTTTTAATAAAGGTGGTAATATAAATTTGAAAATTTTAAACTTAGATGTCCAATGATTTTAAAAATAACAAAATATTTTAATAAAGGTAGTAATGTATATTTTGTAAATTTGAAAGTTAGGTGCCCAATAATTTTATCATGCTATGTGTGCCTACTTAAACAGCTATCGCAAAGAAACTGGCAAAAACATTATCGAATGGAGCTAGAATAAAATTGTCTCACAATTATCCTAATTTCATTCAGTGGTCCCTGAGTCAATAGTTACCGAGCAGTATAGGAAGTAACCTATAAAATTACAGATAATTGGTAGCACTGTTTCGTATTTAGCGAAGTGAATGGATCGGTTAAGGAAACATGATTTCTAAATGTCCTTAACGGAGCAACGAGGCTGCAGGAACATTTTCTTGTACGTCGAAAAGGAAACGGAATAACAAATTCGAATGCCTACGTACCATGCAAAAGCAAAAACATGCCATGGTAAACTGTTTCTCCATTATTCACAGATTTTCTTAAAGATTCCATTTCACATCCTAATTTCTTCCGCCACGAGGGAGAAAAATGATCCTTTTGAAGCTTGGTTGAAGTGCATCAAAGTGCAAGCACGGTTCTGGGAAGCAATTCGAGTGCCTCGAAACCCAGGATGGCCACTCTTCAATCAGGGAACCGTATTTCTAAGCACGTGGAACGCCGGTTTTCCATAGAACCGGCGCTGTTTAAGGATTTCCAGACGCAGCTCGCTGGGGCAAGCAACAATGAAGGACTTTCTTTTCGGTACAGCCAAACGAAACGCGACAACAAAGAGTTCTGCTAGTCTCACGGCCATGCTAGCCTCTCCTCTCTTTACTCGGATGCTTCGCAGACCTCCTACGCGCTCTTCGACAACCTTACCGATACCCCGTGGACAATTGTCTTAAGTATCCGACGGTCCTTTCACCGTTTTTCCAGTTTTTTTTTCTTTTTTTTTTTTTTTTTGAAGACTACCATGTGTGCTCTGTTCTTTGTCAGTGAAACTTTTTCAAGCTGGACGCAAAGTGAATGGGAGGACAGCTTCGAAATGGAAAGATAAAATTTCGATTTTACTCGTGCGTTGAAACCGATGTTACTGTTGTATTCCCTATATCGGGAACGAGTGCAACACGTGAAGGATTTTTAAGAGAAGAGTTTTGTACGGCGAGATTAATCTGATTTAATGCAACTATGCGATACGGTTGTTCTAGGACAAGTCTGCCTCTTGGGTTTCGTTCTAGTCCTTTTAAGGATCGGGTAAACGGAGTAGTAGAGATGAGATAAGTTGAGGAAAATTTGGAGTTCAAGGAGTACGAGTGATTTAAGGATCAAAGGACATGGATGAATTAAGTAATTCATGGAATTACTTAATGGACATGGACATGGATAATTACTTAATTAAGCGGCAAAATATTTGTGAAGAGATTTGCGAGTATGATAGTCAGGCGTACAACATTACATTAAGAACAAAAACGTATTCCAAACGCAGAACTTTAAATATCTTAAAGTTGGATACAATAAAAAATCTGCTACTTTACATTAGCCATAGAATTTTGTCCATAACTGGATGAAAGAATATTATGAACAAGAAAGTTATTTTTGATTCGAAACAACGGAAATTTGGGTACAAAGACACTTAATGCCACGATTTCTGGGCGTGTCAGATTTTTATTTAACACCGAGATTTCCTGAAATCATTGTTCGCAGTGGTACAATGCAAACGCGAGGTCGCATCGAACGGCTAATCTTTTCCACGGAAAAACGACGTGGGCGGAAAATGCAACAGCCACGGCCTTTGTTCGGGATGCTGAAAGAGTTCGGTGCCGTGGATGATGAAGCTACAGCTGTAATGTCTGCTTGAGAAAGTCGTCGGGGCAGCCGCGTGCTTGCGATCTTTACACGCAACCTATTATCCCAGTTATCGACACTCCTCCAGATTCTTTGCAAATAAATCCCTAAGCATCCGTGTACACGTCTTAATGTTAATCTATACCGCGTTGGTGTGTTTCGTGCACGGCTATTGTATACTTTAAAGGGGATGTACGATTTACTAGACAATTGCGAAGTTTCCACGATATGGGTAGTAAATGGAAAATTGCTTGGAGTTTACGAAACAAGGACGAAATGAATTATGGCTGCAGATGTGAGTATTTTGTAAGCTACAATTGCAGTTTCTATGGACCAGTTTTATTCGTTACGTTTTACGTAAATGAAAGCAGGTAAAAGCATAAAGGTAAAATACAATTTTCAGAGGAGTCACAGCGTAATATGCAGGAAAATGTTTTACCGTTCAATTAAGCAGAATCGATAAATCTAATAATCTGTCTGATAACCTATCTTTTATTTTAATTTACTTTTGATTTCAAGAAATCAAATGCACATAACACAATTCGATTCTGCGAATGCTACACGATAATCACAGAACAACAAGACCTGAATAAATTAGCCTCGACTATCTATCGGGCGTGTGCTATTCAATTTCGAATCAGTACGATTTGAAACGCATATTAAGGTTGTACCGCATCGGTAACAGCGTGTACTATGATCGTTTATTCATTAGCTCGCGGCGCACAATGGTAATATTAAAACACAGAGAGCACAATAGTAAGGAGACTTAACAGTACCTTCTACCGGGAACGATTTCGATATACGACGCGTGAAAGAATCCGTGTGTAGCGGTGTACCGATGCAAATGACAAGCATTGAAATTTGATAAAGGCATCTGGTAACGTCATATCGAATTTATCGAACAGCAAATTATAAATGAATCTTTCCTTACTAGCTTTTAATAACGCACGTCTTTCTAATTAAATAAACTTCTTTCGTCAAAGTATAAAACCTAGTTTCATAGAAATTGAACAACATGTGACGAAAAACATTAAAAGGTACAAATACTAATAAAAATTGAATTTCATATCTATGTTGAATTCATATTAAAATTTATATTTGTTTATAATCGACAATACTAATCTGTACAGAATAATACATAGACTTGTTAGACTTCAATTTTCAATAATCACCTAAATACGGTTACTTAGAATCATAAATGATTGATCAAAAAATCTGTTTAAAATCCTTCGTTCCAAAAAATATCGTGCAAGCAACCAGATACCTTGTCGGCGAGCTCCTCACAATTTGGTGTCTTGCACGAAACACAGCCGTTCGATTTTTTCTTTCCTTTTTTTCGCCGACATTGTAGTTAAAATACGTGGCATGCACGTTCCAGGCAACAATTCAACTGCCTCCCGATATGCTCACCCCTTGCAGGGTTTCATTGGCGCATCTGTCGCCATGCAACACCCTTCGATGCGATGCAGGTGGTAAGTGCGTGTCCTTCGATTGAAGTTTCGTCCCTCTCGCGACGTTTGCGTTTCACTTTCGTCGTATCGACGAGCTACGCGTGTACGATGCTCGAAATTATACTACGGGTCACCCAGGACAACTGTTTTATACATTTTTTACAAAACAGTGACGCGTGTTCTCGCGACACGAAAGTGGCGAGTTCTCTAACGGGCTTGCACACATATTTATTGAAAATAACTAATAAATCTCTTCGTGAAATACAGAATATACCCTTTAACATTTTGCACTCGAAAGGGGACTTTTCATCTTTAAAAAGTTCCAAGTTCAGAACATTGAAGTTAACCCTTTGCACTCGAGAGGTGACAGTTAGTCGTCTAGCAATTTTAACGTTACAGATTTTTATGTGCAAAATATTTACTAAGTTTCGCTTATATTAAACTTCATTTAGTTTAGTTAAGTCATATACTAAAATTTACATGTATAACTGTTTAACCTTCGGTCTGATTAATAAACAAATTAACTAAAGCCTGAAAGTTTGCGACACTATCGTTTGGCGACCGACAGTCGCCTCTCGAGAGCAAAGGGTTAAACGGTACCAAAATCTACACTGTTACTGAAATTTATTTAATTCACGTAAATAAGACTAAAATTTTTTAATATGGCTATCTACAAACCTAAGAAAAAATTGTGTTACTTTACAAAGCTTTACAAAACTCGCCTTTCGAATGCAAAGGGTTGAACGATTCCGTCTCACGATTTTTTTCAATAATTAAATATATTATTAAATTACACATTAGAAGTCAAATGCAACGACGAAAGATCGATTCCTCAGAAAATTCAATCGAAACTCGGACAACAAAATTTTCTCCAACCTGTAAAGACTACGAAACGCAGGTGCTGTAGAAGCTCCGCAGCATTCAGAGCCGCTAATGCGCTGTAAAAAAGGGGCGCAGGTTCAGTCCTCAGGTACAAAGGTAACAGGTAAGGGCTTTTCTAGCCAGGGTAGGGGTCGCGGAAGCTACCTGCTGTACTTCGAAGCACGTTCAGGATGAATCGTTCCGACTTTCAGGTGCCTCGACCGAGACCCATCTTCTTCGTTCGTATCCACCGATCTGTGACTTCACGGTGACCACCTCGATTCTATCTCGTGCGAACTGCATTTACATTTGAAACGATGCCCACGTAGCAGTGATGGCAGGATCAAATGTACAGCAAGTGATATCGACGCGTATTACTATTACAGTTACTATTATACCAGAGCTAACTGTTTAAGAGAAGTATTGCCCTTCAACCTGTTTCTACTCTTGTTCGCGACATCTGCTGTATTTGCGAGGTGAACGTCTGTACTAGATCTTATGTTATACTTTATATACGTATATATACGTATATATACATTTTGTTATCTATCAAGACTGGTCAAAATGACCAATTCGTAATTCTTCATGGAAACTTGGCAAATTAATCGTGATACCTACATCTTTGGAAAATTACTATGACTTTTACTGTAATCATTACAATTTGTTTCCCTCATATTGGTGTTTTTCCAAAAATATAACTTTCATTTTGATTTCTTCGTCGCAAATAAGTATACCCTAACCGTCGGTAGTTAAAGTGTTAACATCTCTCTTTATTTAGTAAAACGTATTATAACAGTGGAACGTACAGTACATCAAGTAAAATTAATTTCATTAACTAATTCTCAAAATGGGAAACATTTCTGCCAAATAAATCTGCAATAATAACAGAACTGTGTGCCTACAATAGCGGACAAAACTTTAAGACCGAAGAGCCAACAAAAATAAATGAATTAATTTATGAGAAATAGTACGATAAACAAAATTCGTATTCTATGCTAATCAATAAATAGTATTCTACCACAATAACAATAAAAATGAATATGTAGACAATATTTATAAACCATAAAACTAAGCTTCACATTGTCCTCTCGTCTTAAACTTTCGTATGTACGAAATCTCAGAACAATTCACACCCGGAAGCCAGATCGCTGTCAACAGTTACAAGAGCCTCGAAACTACTCCGTATTCGTCTTTATTCCATCTCTGCGATCACGTAACAACGGCGGAGAGGTCGCAAAGTCGCGAAGAACGAGCAAAGTTGTTCTGTTGAACACGAAGCGAGCGAAACCCTTTCCTTTCACCGCGATCAAGCGACGAGCACCGAGAATGCGTGGCTCTTCTGCTCTTACGTTGACATTTATTCTCGACCGGATGACCCAAGAACACCTGCAACGCGGCTTCATTTGACCCCGGGTCCGGCAACGAGTCGCAGCCTCATCGACACTTAACGAAGACAAACTACGTACGCCAACCGCGCTAATCAAAGTTGCCGCACAGGTGAGTCTCGTCGCGTGTTCGATGTACCCTGTTGGCTCCGGTTGTTGCTTAAAGTATGATAATTAATTCAGGGGAGTCGGCTGGTGCGACGCGTTTGGGTAACGAGATTCGAGATCCTGAACAGATGTATGGGGCTCGATAGATCTCTGGATTTCGTCGATCGGATTGTTTGGTTGTACTCGTTTTAAAGGCGAAGAAGACTTGTTCTGCTTCGTTTAAAATGTAACAATTAAGGATTACCAAGTTTTACTCGACGAATCTTTTACATGTTTCTGAATATGAAAAAGGATAAAGAAATGAAATTAAAATTTTTTTTTTTTGTTAAAACGGTAAAAATAAGAGAAATCTTCAATATTAAATTGATATCGAACTGCCTTTCGATTCAATTAAATTCTCTTCAATTTTATTGGTTTAAATTGATTTATATGGGATCGACATACAATTCCTCGACAAAATCGAATCGATAAATCAACGAACCGAAAGCAACGCCGCCACTGACATTTCGACTTCATCGTGCACGCCGCACGTGCTCGCCGTTCGCGAACAGGAAGAAGCGGTAAACCGAGTGCATTGATATCAGCCTGGCCACCGAAGTGGGAGAAGCGCGATCGTTGCATCTGCGTGCACCTGCACCTGAATCGCTTCTCTTCGGGGCTCAGTCGGTCGAATCGCAGAGGGGGCCATAATAACCGCCAAAAATACCGGAAGCATCGAGCTGACTTCGAGTTCTGTGATACAGACTACTCGATTAAACCTAATCAAACCTAATCTCCATCAACCTTCGACCCCTAATCTCGAAATCACTCTACGCGTTAAATCGACGTTTAAATCATTTCCTAGATAGAAATTGGAAAACCAACGTCGATAAGCTCTATCTCTCTCGTACTTTTTCCTTGAATTGAACGCCGCTGATCAGTCGCTAATTTATATGATTACACCGTTATGGTTGCGCAATAGCAGCCAGTCCTTTCACCGAACACACGCGCGTGCGGCGTTGATCTCTGCTCTCTCCCGTTCGCCATCTTGTCGCGGTTCCAGCTGAATCTCCGTTTGCTGTGCGCCCGCGATTCGCACGTGCTCGCCGCTCACCGTTCGCGAAACGCAAAAACGAGCACGGCGAAACACGAGGCAGAAACGGCACGGGGAGATAAATGATCGTCTTTCGAGGGGATAAGATTCGCTATAAATAGAGCAAACCGTGGCATCGTTTTATTTCAAACTGGCCATGGGATATGGCGATACCAGAGCGTTCTCCTCGCTGCGGAGTAGACTCATTAATTATTTCGCGATCCATTTGTCTGAGGATGCGAACGCGATTAAAAATACCCCGGCATTCCACGTGGCTGCTGAGCGATTTTTGAACGGGGGATGAAGCAGCATAAAGGCAGAGATTAGTATATCTGGGTGGCACTGAAAGGAAAAGCTGTTCTTAAACTAAAGTGTCCCACTCGAGGCGTTTAATGAATCGTAACAAGTTATACAGGATGCATCATCTGGTGCAGTTACTGTTTAGTTATTTTCTTCGACTGTAATTGATAGAACAGACATTTCGCTTTACCACGGGTATTAGAAAGGTGTTGGAAGAGATATTTTTACGTCATAGCATTTTTTGATTATTTAAGCTTTCTAGATTCTTACACAGGAGGAACAATGGAGTTTCCATGTGGGATTAAGCGAAAGAAACTGCTGACTAGCTTATAAAACGCGACTTTTCTCGGACGATCGGAACAGTTAATTAGATAATTAAGTTCAGAAGGGAAACCGGCTAGAACAGAGATTGGTCAGCTTAGACGAAGCACGTAACAGAGCCATTTAAAAGAAGTTTCAAATCCTTCAGCGTTCCAACCGTCTTCCACCCGAGGAATCGAAAACGGGTTTCAGCTTCGAACTTCAATCCTCTCCATCTCCAATAGAAAAATCACCCAGCATCCCGCATCTTGTCTTTCGCTTTCTCGTCCCTTCATTGGACGGTTCTAGCACTCGGATCGTCGAGGTGCTGCTCGCACGTGCGCTGCTCGTCCCAGCAAAACGAAGAAAAACAGCGTCGGCGAGGAGAAGGAGGCAGAAGCAGAAACAGGTTTCCCCCGGACGACGATGCTGCTGTTGGGTCCACGAAAAGCGCCAAGATTACCGTGTTAGACGCTGAAATATCGTGGAACAGACCTCCCTTCTACCACGTCGTGGAGTAAACACTGTCACTTGCCACCATGCCCTTTAATATGCAACCATATTAACGGGCTACACTTCGACGCGAACATAAATTATGTTTTCCATGAAATCTGATGTTAATTTGAACTTTCTAATTCAACGTTTCCCCTAGTAAAGTTAGTAGATTATCTTTAGTCCAACGGTATTTTTCTTTCACTAAAAGGTTGTACAGGTATTGTGAAAAACATGAAAAGTGTACTTTTCTTCACTTTGATGGTGAAGATTGACTTTAAAATTGCAAAACGAAGTTAATGAAATTGAAAAGGGAAAATATTGGATACTACTGAAAAGTTTCATTAAGCCAATCATCAAGCTATTCTGCTTACTTTTAAATGTAACTTTGCTACCAGCCTAAGTCCTACGGTTAGAATTTGAAATTTGAAAGCAGAAAATCGTTCTGATAAAAATGGATCGCTCGAGTAACTCTGATGGTAATTAACTGGAATGAAAAATTCAAAAACATTTAATCCATAACGAAGAAATTCAGGAAGCGTTACAGAATTTACGTTTATTACAGCTTTTCGTTTGAAATTCCATTTCCTGCAAGGGCCCCTGAAAGTTTACTCGTCTGAGCCAGAACACCTTGTATAATAAATTGTAAAATAACCACGCCAGGAATAGTGTCTTCAGCGATTCACCGCGGAACAACCGATTCATACGTGCAAGAAATGGTTCCGACCGAGCGAGCATAGTAGCGCGAAGCGGCGGAACTTGCGCAAATGAGAAGCGATTTTGCAACCCTCTTAGCAGTTTATATGAAACGAGATGGTGAACGTGCGTCCAGAGAGCAGGATGATGGTATTGAGAGTATAGCGAGTGTAACGTCAAGCATGATCTACGAGCATCGTTGAAAGAAACGAGTGCTCGGGAAAACGGTCGACAACGCAAGAACCGGGGACATAGAGCAGTAATGGTCTGTCGATGATGAAGCAAAAGTCACTGCAGATTCAAAAGCGTAAACTGGCACGATAATGAAGACTGCATTAGTTACCGTGAAAAGGTAGAACCGAAAAATATGAGAAATCTTACGAATAAATTCGACTTTTACGCGAGAAGTCCATTTTCAATATTTTCAAGCTTATTGTAGGTTCGCAGAAAGAACATGCTTGGTGACAAGAAGAAAGAACTTTAAGGATACAACAAACAGTTCAACTAAGAATTAAGATGAATTGCTTGTTTCTAAACAGCTACTGATACCGAAAGAATGATAAAGGCGTGTTGATTAAATATTAAAGGTATGTGCTGGACTAGATTCTATCGCTAGCTCGTACAGATCAGAATGCTGATCGAGAAACGAGTTTATGCAAAGAGCATACTCACACCGTACCACCAATTATCAGTCTCTAATGAAGCAGTTCGCAAGCACGGAACCTTTGAAACGGAATAATATATGGATAGAAAGAAGCATGTTCTTGAGATTTCAAAGTTACAGTTATGCATAACACTAAGCAATTGACCAAACCGATGTTACACAAATAAAAGGATCGGTCACATTCAAGAAAATGATTCGATAAGCCATTCATAAAGTCTTACGAACGGAGGAAATGTTCACTTTATAACAGCTTGGTCTGGGTATTACACACTCAAACTCAAAAGAATATCCTAAAAACAAAAGGAATCAGCGACTTAAATCACTTCCATAATCACCAGCACGTACAGTCCTACGTCTCGGCTGTAAAAAAACAAAACAGGAACAAGGGAATCCCTCCAGAGGAGAGTAAACGTAGATACGACGAGTTTCGAACGCGGCCAAAGGGAGCTCTCGTCCCGGATCGGAGGCAAGAAAACCCGTTGCCGCGTTGTTTTCGTAGCCCGCAGGAGGCCATGGAACCCAAGAAAAATCGACGGCTGCGGAGACAGCTATAGGAGAGAGGGAACGCGTTGAAGGAGGACCGAGGAACACGAGAACCGGTTCTCCAAGGAGCGCACGGTGACCACCACGTTGCTGCTAGAAGGGGAACGGTGTTGTAGCCGAGGTAAAGGAGGCTAGCGTGGCCTGTGTTACGAGAGAAAAAACCGGTTCCACGATACAAACTGGAGTAAAAGTGTGCTGTATACAAGCCGAATCATGCCGCGTGCTTCCATGTTTATGGCGCGGCTAGTGTTGATGCGAGCCAGCGATTGATAAACATAAAGGATCGACGCAACACGTAAGCGTAAGCGTGAAAGGATACGCTGAAGAGGAACCTCTGGTTACGAATGGCGCACACGATCGTTCGTATGAATCTGCGCTAGAAGATCCTCGGAATGGAAGCTGCGCAACTGGCTCGGAGATCACCAATGACAACTGGACGACTGTGCTGGTTCGTTTGATAGGATACCGCTTGCGATGGGGAAAGTTGGTAATTGAGGAGGTAAATGGTGAGCGGTGAAGGTAAAGTTGCGTTCGATAGTTGTTTATTGTTGAACGCTTACCAATGTGTATCTGGTATTCGACGAATGCCTACTGAAACGTTACGCATGCACTTCTGTTTCGAAATATAAATCTACTATGGCTGATTTGATTTGATTGAACGAGAATTCGATTTAAAAATGGCGCCCCTGCTTTTATTTACAGCGCGTAACTGACGATAGAAATTTATCAATTTGAAAGCTTCGTAACATTGGTACTGAAAGGGTTAATTATCATTCCGTAACGTCAGTAACGAAAATAAATACGAATGATCTCACACGCCTACGTGACAAAGAGGCTCGCAACTCCTTTCGCGACGAACGTTTGCTAGTAAAGCGGTTGGCATTTGCTTGGCGTTGCAACTTCTTGCAAAAAACGAAAAAGAAGAAAAAGGAAGTAATGCGATGCTCAAGGGCGAGGAGTCAGCGCGGGAGACGCTTCCATTGGTCCGCTGCTGCCGCGATTTCTCGAAAGGTACCCCGGAGATTTCAATGCCGCGAATTATGGCGGGAAGAGATGCGCAACCGCCGCCATGTTGGAGCCACGGGGATTCGATTCCTTTCGCAACGGATTTTCTTCTCGGAAGGTTCCGGAGCATCTACGATCCCTTAAGTGTACCGAGAAACGCTGAATTGTTACGATACATAGTAAAAGCGATCGTAAATACACGCAGGCTGCGTGGTACAGAAGCGTGGTTCCCTTGAAGAAGATCGGTTTCTTGCGATGCAACCATTCGTGAAAGGCGTTCAAGCTATAAAGTCTGTCGAACTTGTTTTTTACATTGCAGATAAATAATCATTGTTGTGTAAAGGTAACATTAATAAAACTTTAAAGTTTTTGAAGTGTACCCTGCTTTTATGCTCTTGGGTTTCTTTGGGTATTGTTTCAATTTTTAAATTCCTTTCTGAATTACCCTGCAATATTCTTACTTCAGTCATTATACAATAATTTTGAACATACTCTCAAGCTACAGGAATTCAATTTCCTTGATCGTTTCATCCTTTCGTATTAATAAAGCTTTCACTCCTTTAAATCTTTCGACCAACAACTACAGCACTATAATTCTACCAGACCAAAGACTTAAATTTAGCTAATCGCTCCTACAATCTTTAATAAGCTATCAAACGCTGAATCGACGAACAAATTATCTCAAGTTATTCGAATCAGCTGACACACTAACCGTAAACCTGACACAAGCCCTCTCCATTACCAAGCAATAATACCATCTTCAACCTTTCAAACGTCTACGAAATCAACGAACTGTCAGTTTAATGCACATTCCGTGTGTCGAACAGAGGCAAGAAATTTCCGGAAACGGCAAAAACCAGCAGCAGCCCGGTCCTTTGTTCTTCTAAAGACGCCAGAAGCCGAGGTCAAGCGAAACGCAAGCGCGCGGTCCATGGTCGCGGCTGAAACCAGTTCCCATTAAAAAGGCTCTCAGTGGCGCCTTCACGTGGTGTTTCCCCGAGACTGGCTCAGGATCGGCGACGCCGTTCTCCAGCTAGCCAGGATATTGACCCGGTCCCCGGTGCCATCTTGGATCACGGGGTCTGCGTGATCGTAGTACTACTCACAGCTGGCACCTACGTGTCCCTCGTGCCCGCTACACTCGCCATCGCTTTCGAAACGCGGAACATTTTCGAGCTGACACGAGTTAATTGACTGTGATTTACCATTCGCTCGGTAGGTATTCGTTCATTCGTAACTCGGTTACTCGCCATTTTCAGAAAACAATAAAATTATTGATCGCCAGATGACAGTTGCAGGGGGAGTGAAGAACAGAATATTGAGTGTTCTTAAGCAGAAAGTGTTACAGTAGCTTTAGAATTACTGTAACACGATGGATTTACACTTTGTATTAAATTGTATAGAATTCGCACTTTTGTTATTTCATTGTCGATCATTTCTCCGCTTCGTTTTACTTTTCTTTTAATTCTTTATCATCTTTGCCTTGGACTTCGTCTGTTACTCTCGACTTTGTCACTTCTTATGTATCAACGGCGCCTAGGATTGATTGCAAAAGCCCATATAGTCAGGGTTGCGACAGCGTGTAGGTACAAAAACAAAGGAATATTAAAGCAGCCACTGAAAAACACAATCGCTCCGTCGATCGGTATGATTTATGATCGCTTGGCATTGTTTACGTGTGCGGGGTGTGGACTCGTGCGTGCGTAGGCGTAAATCAGCATCGGCATTCTCTCTTCATTATTCTATCGTGCCTAGATCACGTTGACCCATCCTGACAACTACAATAGAGAGAATATCTTCGCCGATGGATCTCCCGGCTTGTCATGCCGGTTTTTGACCAGAAACATAATTTTTTTCAGTCAACAATAATGGAAGGAAGCGGTAATTATGATGTGCTTGTAACGTAACAAAGTCGATAGTGAGAAAATTGCAATGAATTACGAATCTCGTACCGTCATTTATTCTGCATAATGTCAGTTCTGTTCTGAAGTGTGCTTTGTACTCGTACGACAATAATTTCATTATTCATTTTGCCAAATCTGTTAAGTTGCTTGGCTAATGTTACTTTGTTTACGAACGTAATAATACTATTAAATGCGGGACGGTTATTCAATAGTGGTGAAAGGAATGGCGCCTGAAAAACGTACACGCCGCTACTCGTGCGCGTATACGCTTTGCATTGCCACAGGCGCAGCCCCATTCAATGCGATCGTGTTGTTACATACGAATTATCGATACTTCCTTGTCGATTGAAATTCTGCGACACGATGCAATTTATAAGATTTGTCTCGACTACAGATTGCATCGCTGACAAAGAGAAAACTTTTATTTTGAAACAATTAAAGTCACTGCGAACGAAATAAATTAATTCAAATTAAAAGAAAAAGATTATCAAACTCCGTTATAAAATTGGGCTATAGAAAATAATTATATTGATTTTCCTGATCTCTGATTTCTATCTTTTTCTTTTTTTTTTTTTTAGAAAGTATCACTTTAACTAGATATCTTCTAATTAGATCGCTAATGAGAGTTGGTGAATGGAACAGTGACAGAGATCGGTATCGATAGACACACTCTAATTTATGCTTCCTTTGTTTTTCAGTCTCGCGAGCTGGAGACACGAAGTTGCTCAACTGTGTCTCATTTAAGATCGTCGAGCTTATTAGGTTTAACAGTATATGAATGAGCGAAATCTTTCCATTGGATCGAACTGAATGTACCCTGCGGCAACGGTTACAAAACTTCACGTTGAACACCTGTTGACTCTCCATCGAGCATTTAAATCACCTCTTTCCGCAGAATATTATTTTTACCTATTTACTTCATTCATGCTGTTACTAAAGTGTTTAAGGAAATCATTTACTCAAAGTACTAACCCGAACCTAACCCGATTTTGTTAAACGATACCGTTTAAATTTTAGGTACCAACTCAATCTAACATTTTAACAATGTCTTCATAAACTTTATGAATTTTGAATAAAATTCAAAGTAGCAAATAAAAACTTTGCGATGCGATAACAAAATAAACTGTCGTTCTGCAAGTATTTAGAGACCTTTAGAAAAGCATAGCTCGATGAATGTCACGCTTCAAAGGGAATACCTTTACGTCTTCATAACCTTTCAACGCTCGACGAAGCACACCTGAATTAATCCGCGGCACTTTCGATACACAGACACGTAGTATGCCATTTTTCACGGGCCATTAATCGCGGAATCTTCGATTCCGAAAAGGGTGTGTTCTCACGGAGTGGTGCGCTTTGGTTCGCCGGAAACGATCGAGGATTTTAAATTCGACAGTTCACTAGATACCATCGGAAATCCTTTATGTCTACTTCGGGAATAGCCGAACGAAACAGAAAGTGTCGCTCGTGAAGCATGACGTTCAATTGTTCGTGCAGCACGCCTTCGAAGAACGGGTTCAAGGTCTCTTTAAGTAGTTTGACGTCGCTTAATTGTCTATCTAACCATTGGAAGTACAGGATGTACCTAGCATGTGACAAAGAAGTATATATCGCTTATCGTAGCACTAAGGTTAACAAAGATTTCAAGGTTAGTAGATCGTTTGTAGATAGATTCATCGGTTAATAAGAATTATTCATTTACCTAACAAGATTTAGCTATAGAATATTTCAGTTCAAAATCAATTATTAAAGTGATTCTTCAATTCAAGAAACAGTACAATACCTTTTTTTACAATCTCACGATTTTTTTACGTGAAACAGTATTTCGGAAGCATAAAGTAAACATTAAAAACGTTAACCGACAATACAAAGTTTTATAACGCATAAATATTCCTATTCGTAACTATTATTTTTCAATTACCTAAGCATCGAGAAAGTATTTCTTTCAAATTTCCAGAAAGAACATTTTTAAACGCAATCCTCGCGAATCGCCTAAATTTTCAACTGACCCGCAGCCAATTTAAGGGTAGAAAGTTCAAAAGCAAGGGGAACATCAGGAGGCCGACGTAAACGCGTTCTTTTATCTGATTCGAGCACCTGCACTGACACGGGGAAATTATCCTGACCTCCGGCGCGGTGAACGCCGGCCATGTGAACCTACGAAGTAGAAGCTGTTCCGGCGACGGCTTCCGGTTTAACCTATACCCTCCTCCTTCCCGCGTCTTCGCCTCTTCCCATTCAGCCGACATCGTTTCTATCTCGTGGGCACTTCACTGTACTATTGCTCGCCACGTGGTCACGCTTGCTGAACCACGTGGGACCAGCGAGTTCACGTGTTGTCTTCGCGATATCGCTGCCCCCAACGTTCACCCTATATTCCCTTCACGTTCGAGAAACGCATAATTCAACGACTGATACGTGTACCCAATTTCTTGTTTACACCTGGACACATTTTGAAGCTTTTACATATGAAAATCGATGGTTCGGCGCTAAATGAGAGGTTACCAATTATTTTATATTTAATTTTATACTTGTCTAATGATGTGTAATAATGTGTTGAAATAATTATGATTGTAGTAGACCGTTTTATAAATTATTCAGAAACCCTTTACTCTATATTATCTAATGTTATTCTTGCGTTACCATTTATAACGAGACGATTTTCATAGAGATAAAATTTATAGCGAGGTAATTTTCATAAATAGATAAAATTCCTTGGTATCTATTTTCATTACACGGTTGATGCTTGTTAATCGAGTAGGGAGACCTTCGCTTATCCAAAACTCGATCAGTTTGCGTGCGAAATTATAATCTGAATTTAGTTTATGTTTTTTTTTTTTTTTTAAGTCATTACGTTAACACTAAAACAAATAGTCCTGCTTCTTGTACCCGCGTTCATCTAGCGTGTAAAAGTCGTAGCACAGATAAACTTGTTTACTACAAACAAGGTTGTTGAACAACGTGAGATCTGGCGCTTCGTATATTCGCCGTGCAACTTATTAACGTAATCTAAAGTGCAATACTTTAGTTACCCTATACTTTTTCCTCCGCTGAATTACCATTTAATCGTTCGGTTGCTCTACTTGCAAGTGAACTCAGGTGACCGTGATTACAACGTAACCCTCAACCACAATTACAAGCATAGCATTTCAACGAAAGAAACGTATCTTGAATTCTAAGAATTTCCAATTTTTTATTTCTGATTTTTCGATCAAATATTCGATGAAAGCAAAATTCTTACTTATCCATTACGCAGCAATAATATTTATCTGTCAATTAAACATCAAATTATTCAAAAACTTTGTACTAATATTTAAGTGACCAAAAAGGTCTTCCACTATAATTCAATAATTCACTATAATTAATTCTTCGTTTAAGGAAGTACACACGAATTATTTTTACAATCTTTCTGCATTGCTGAGATAATTCAGAAGTTCCATTTTCTCAGATTTTACTTTTAACGTGCAAATGATTTTTCCATGCGAACCCAATAATTCCACCAGAACCTCGTTACTCAGGCTCGACCTATATAACTCACAAACCGCATCAATTCACCGGAGAAACGTGTTAATTTGTTAAACGAGGTTACAGCCAACAGCAAATTAGGCGGGCTGGGTTGCACCTACGTTTAATGAGCGCGTTTAATATCGTTGCATCGTCGAAGATCGACCTAGAGGCGCCAGACCTCTTCGAGACGCCGACTCCCACGTGACGCAGCTACCGTGTCCGTGGCAGGGGTTTGTTACTCCTTGGCTCGATTAATTTATAATCGTGTAGTTCACAACACACGTGAACAACCGGTATGAGAAACAACCGACACGGTGGGTCGGTCGTCAAACGATACTGTTTGAAGATCAACTACTAACCAGAGCAAATAGAATCAATGGCAGCGCTTCGTCGAGGAAAAAATGGGAGATCTCTGCATTAGGTCGACTAAATGTCAACTATTCGTTGAAAAATTTTACAGGCGCCCCTCGACTTTCGCGCGTTCCACTTCCGCACCATTCGTTATTTCGCATATTTTTAAAAATTCAACTTTTTAAGCCTTTGCGGTCAGATGTCCCCTCTGAGGGAACATCGTAAGTCGAGCGGGCTACTGGGTTGCCCCCTCTCAGGGGACATTAGACTTTAGCCATCAGACTACAATGTTGTTCCGATCGATACTTCAAAACACAGTTTTTGGTGCACATTTTTTTTACATCCCCCTACTTTCGAACATTCAACAATCGCACACACTTTCAGAGACCAATTGTGTGCGAAAGTCGAGGGGTGCCTGTATATACCTAGCCCTTTGCACTCGGCTGTCCCCTCTCATGGGACATCATAATCTTAGCATATGATAATTTCGCAAATTTTCAGACTTTAATTCAGACCCGGATGTTAAATAGTCATATATGTAAATTTTAATATACGACTTAACTAAACTAAATGAAGTTTAATATACGTGAATCATAGTAAATATTTTGAATTTGAAAATTTTTGAATTTAGTATCATTAAACGACTAACGGTCACCTCTCGAGTGCAAAGGGCTAGAACACACAGATCCATTGCACTCTTTATACGGTATTAATAATAATTTCTTAGGAACTTATTTTTTTATTTTACTTCCCAGCATGCAACGTCCAACAGTTAAATAATCGAATTAGCGCGACCCACTTACGAACACTGTCGAATGCATTCAAATAATTACGAACTAAGGGGCAATTTTTATACTTTACGCGAGAAAACATCGACAAAATCGCGATCTGGCGCTCGTTAGCAACGACACGATCGCAATCGTGGTGAGTTAGCCTACCAAATCGTCGCTGTCGTCGGAATACGTCGCGAGCCGTGAGAGCAACGAAATTACAACGATCATTACTCGTCAGGCCGTTAATTCAGCCGCTAAAAGGATTCTCCCGACCCGGCGATTCCCACGGAGCCGTGTGTTTGCACTGTTGTGTGCGTCGATTGTGCGTTTGCACAGCAACGCACAAGCGAGAATGATCGTACACAAGCCCGGTTGCACGAGATTTCGACCTTCCGTTTTGAGCTCTTATTTTCTTTATCTCGCGATAATGAGAAACGTCCTCTCATTTTCAATGCAACGTCGCCGGGGCAGGGCGGGCACAATGGCGAACGAAATCGAGGAAAACGATTTCGGGAAGCGTGCGTGGAAAAAAGAAACAACGCGGCTTACGCACTTAGAGCGTGGCTAACGCGTGTTCTCACACTGCGTGCAGTTTTGAGAGGTAATTTCGAAAATCTGAGGAAGTCGCCCGGTACTGTCGCGGTTTATTACCAGCGTGAGAGAGTAGGGTGGCAACATTGTTCTTCGAGGTTCGTTTGAATATTCTTTTAACGTTCATAGGGCTACGTAGACGAAGGCTAACACGAGGTACTTGGAGAAAGTAGTTTGTTAGGGTCAATATGAAGCTGATGTGAAAAAAGAGTAGTTCAAGATCGCCTGGAAATCTACAGGAGGATCTCTTTATGTTAAAAATGACCAAACATCCATTGAAAATGTGAACAATCAAATATTAACGCTTAGCCAATCAAACGGAAAAATCTCCCATTTTTTCTTTAACAAACTAGTCTTCAACTGGTGTTGAATTTATTAAAAATTGTACTTTGGACGAGCAGAAAATGCATTTAATGAACTGTGAATAACACTAGTTTAAAATTAACTAATAACAAAAGTAGATAGAATCAATTGCAGAGGGAAGAATTGGAGACCTCCCCATTCGGCTGGCTAAGCGTTAAAAGTAAAAAATAAAAGTATGTTTCTGTTACTCGTTATACTATCTTAGGAAGAACACATACTCACTGTTTATCGCAATTAAATAATTGAATATCTGTTCTCTGCAGACAAAACCCTCAACCATAAAAACTTCTACTATTTCAACCCCTATCTGACCAAAGCCCCCGCCAAAAACCACAAAATATCCCGTTTTCCGTTTCTCAGTAAGGGATGCATGAAACAGTCACGAACAGTTACAAATGTTAAGAGTAAAGAATAAAAGTATATTTCTGTTACTTGTTATACTATCTTAGGAAGAACACATACTCACTGTTTATCATAATTAAATAATTGAATATCTGTTCTTTCCAGACAAAACCCTCAACCATAAAAACTTCTACTATTTCAACCCCTATCTGACCAAAGCTCTCGCCCAAAACCACAAAATATCCCGCTTCCCGTTTCTCAGTAAGGGATGCATGAAACAGTCACGAACAGTTACAAATATTAAGAGTAAGGAATAAAAGTATATTTCTGTTACTTGTTATACTATCTTAGGAAGAACACATATTCACTGTTTATCATAATTAAATAATTGAATATCTGTTCTTTGCAGACAAAACCCTCAACCATAAAAACTTCTACTATTTCAACCCCTATCTGACCAAAACCCCCGCCAAAAACCACAAAATATCCCGGTTTCCGTTTCTCAGTAAGGGATGCATGAAACGGTCACGAGCAATGACTCAAAACCTTCCCGGAGGATCGACAGCGATACGATCGCGCTAGGAAAAACAGCATTCTCCGTGTCAGAGCGGAACTCGAGAGGAATTACAGATGTCTCCCTCGATGTTTTCCGGCCGTTGCTAATGACAACGGTTTCGACCGTTCTTCTGCTGGATGTTAGCTCGTGCCAGCTATCCCTCGTTTGCAGTTTCTCTACGATCTTCCCGCGAAACAGTTCGCTCGTAAACCGTGGAGAAGTAATGCGCGATGTCCAACTATTTCTTCGTAGGACTCGCTTTAGTTCGAATGCTTCGCGGTCGTTTCTTCGTCGTACAGCAGCCAACGTTCTTCAGCCATTTTCAGAGTCATTGTTACGAATGTAGCCTGCCTTGAGAAGCATCCGACCAAGATTTCTACGAGCGCATAGACTCGTTTCGCAAAAAAAGCGAGGCATCGGTCAGCTGTTCCGAGTCCATTTGCTAATTTTATTTCGAACAAACTACAAGGGGATCCTACGTTTAGTTCTCTTTAACTGAAGATTCCTGAATAAAATTTTCTTTCTCAATTCGACCCGTTTCATAGGATTCCTCCCTCTCTTTCTTAAAAGTATCTCCAAGACCGCACACGAAATTCTACGATTATCGCGCGTTATCTATTAATAATTACAAGCAATTTAATCCAATTGAAGGCTCCGGACGCATCAATATGCTTATCAGAAACGAGAGAAAACGACGAATTAGCGGTCGATCGGTTGAAGTTTCGCAATCAGCGAGATTTCCGGTGGATCGTGTTCGAGTTCGTGGAAACGAGAAAACAGAACGGGCCGGAAAGTGCATGCGTGCGAGAGCGAAGCGTAATACATACTACTCTCGAATCCTGCAGGAATGCATCGTGAAACGAGAAGAACCGCAAGGGAACCATGCTAGGTCTCGTCGAACAGCGGCTAACTGCCGGTTACGCCGTTTTTCTTTTTCCTCTTTCTGCAACTCTGTGCAACTTGGTACACGCGACCGCACCCACCCGTTCCGCGGATGAAAATTCCGCGCGAACATGAACGTTCGCAGTTAGGAAACGGCTAATCGCCCCCTTGTGAGTTAATTCCCTCCGGGCAAAAGTTGATCCTCGAACGAAAATTAAGAGGAGAGAAAAACTGTGCCACGGTTCTGATGAATGGAATTCGAGCGATTCCTTCCGGAAGACGGGTTCATGGCGTTCGTTCGTTAGATAGGGAACGCGTGTTTTATTCCATTTTGTGCTGGGTCAGGCTTTAACCGTTTGTGTATCGGAGGATGTTCAAAAAGTACGGTTGAAAAACGTCGAAGAGCGCGACAATAAATATATTAGGCGAGCCGGAAAGTCATGTCGTTTTCTTACATTAAATTCGAACACACAAATATTACCGAGTTTCTATTTTTAATCAATGATGTAATCAACCTTTTACCATCTAGTGAGCAAATTTTCAATGCCGAATCAATAAAAATCAATTGGTTTTCGAAAAAAATGTCCAGAGATGGAATGACAGAGACGACATTACTTTTTGGTCCCCCTAATATATACATTTATGTATATACTATTAACCCTTTGCGCTCTAGAGGTGACTGTCAGTCACCAAATGATAGTTTCGTAAATTTTCAAACTTTAGTTAGTTTGTTTATTAGTTACACTCAGAGGATAAATAGTCGTATATGTAAATTTTAGTATATCACTTAATTAAACTAAATGACGTTCAATATAGGCGAATCTTGGTAAATATATCGAATTTGAAAATTCTGGAAGTTAGTATCATTAGACGACTAACAGTCAGCTCCTCGAGTGCAAAGGGTTAATTTAGGTAATAATGAAATACAAAATGTATTGGTTGGATTACTGATAGTAGTAGCGATGCGACGTGCATACGTCTGAAAGGTTAAGCGCGTTTCGGCACGCAATCTGAAGAGCGCGAAAGCAGCTCACGGCACGCAAACGGTTAATGGAGGTTCATTGTGTAACGGTGTCAATAAACACATTTTGATCACAAAAGAAGTGCGCTGCGATCGATAATAGTGAACAAGGGGTAATTATTGAAAACCTAGTTTCACGACGACACTACAATTTGCGGAACGTGAAGAGAAAGAGGACCACTTCATACGTTACAATCCACTGTACCTTCCGAACGAGCAACTCGGCGCACGTTTCCAAAGATTCAGCTCTCCCGGGCGATCCAGTTTCACCGAGTCGAGATGCAATCCTCGTAAAACGTGACTTGGGTCAACCACGTACGACCACGTCCCTCTCTACGGAGGGACGAGGACCCGCTAATGGCCACGGTAATCGAGTAGGCGTGGGATTACGCGGACATGACGTCACTGGTACCTCCGCGTAACGCGGCTGTTTATAGCAACAAAAATAACTAAAAATTATTACCAGTGCAACTTTAAAGCTAAACCTACCGATGGGTTAGAGTATACTTGTTTTAGAAATCGAATTGAAAATTATATTTAAAAAATACCTAATACAAAGGAAACAAACCGTAATGATTACAGTAAAGATCACGGTAAATTTCCAAAGATGTGGGTATCACAATAAATTTATAAAGTTTCCATGAAAAATTACGAATTGGTTATTTTGTCCGGGCTTGATAAGTTTAGTGTTAAAAAACAAAGGAACTACTTCAACGTCATATTATAAAGGTCTGCAAGAATGTTTGCACCAATCCTGACATTTTTAAATTCACACGGAAATCATATTCAAGGTTCAGTTCAAAACGACTCGGAGAATTACTTTAAACTGTAACGTCGCTTTGTTTATCAATTTTGTTTCATCAGCAAAACATATTCTACGACATTAAAACTAAAGGGGACATTCGACCGTAAAGGCTTAAAAAGTTGAATTTTAAAAAAATGTGCGAAAATCGAGGGGCGCCTATATTCCGAAATTTTTTCAATTCAACACCGCTGTTATCTTTAATTTTCTACAATTATTTATCTTTGATTAAACCGTAAATCAAATAGGTTCGGAATAGGTGTGAAAACCGAGGGTTAAGCGTATCGAACGCGATCGGGACGAAACGGAGCAGAACTTCGTGTTGAAAACGTGCTCTCTGACCTCGACACGTTTCGCCGTGAGTTCTCGTCAGGCCACGCGTTCAGGGACCGTCGTCGTACAATGGACTTCAGGAACGTGTGCTCATACTTCGGCACATACACGTACGTACGTACTTACGTACGTTTGAATCTAGGCCGAACGAAACGGGTTTCGAGCGCATTAACCTTTCGATTCGTTCCGCTACACCCTTCGCTTTGTGCGACCCGCGATGACGAACTCGGATCCGCACGATCGACGATCTGATTTATGCGTTCCCGGAACGCATCTCGTGAATCATTTAAAGGAGCCTGGGTAGACGAATACGATGACGAGGAGAGATTAAGCGTTGAAGAGTTATAGGTGGCTCGAATTTGGGTTTCTTCCACTTTAAGAGTTACCATGAAAAAAGGTAAAACGTACTCAATCAGAGAATGAGTAATATTAACCCTTTGCGCTCGAGAGGTGACTCTTAATCACCAAATGATAGTTTCGCAAATTTTCAGGCTTTAGTGATTTCGTTTATTGGTCAGGCTCAGAGGTTAAATAGTCACATATGTAAATTTTAATGTATCACTTGACTAAACTAAATCACTTTTAACATAGGCGAATCTTAGTATATATTTCGATTTTGAAACTTTTTGAAGTTAGTATCATTAGACGATTAACAGTCACCTCTCAAGTGCAAAGGGTTAATGAGAAGTTGGATATTTTACTGGTATCACAGTCGTTGATGATTCGATTGAGAAATAATAGTATTTTTCCAAACGAATAAAGTACACTGTCGCAACATTTACACGCCTTGTTAACTCAGAAAACTAGGGTAAATGGTCCTTCAATTATTTCAAGCAGTGAATCCTGCAGCCAGTCTGCAGCTAACCGCAGGATGACAGAATTACATGTCATAAATACAAAGGGAATGACGTCAGAACCTTTCTGCGTAAACAAACCTATCGCAAAATTATAGAAGAAAATACGTATCTCAAATCCATTCCTCAAAACGTTGCTATCTGACCAATTCTCAAATATTCCACGCATGTTTGTTTCCTTTTTCTTTCTAATTTAAATTGAGCCACGTATAACTGCCATTTTATTATACATCTGAATTAGACACGCGTGTTGACCGAGACACGGGATCATCGACTGTGTTCCCAGAACCTGAGACCAGTGAGACAGTTCTGGTCCACTAAGACGAGGAAGAAGGCGCTAGACGGTTCGCGTAGGAAAGGTTCGTCGGGAGTCGTCGAAGCGTCAAAAGCGTTAGATTTCACAGGCTGATCCGTGCAAGAAAACTCGCTGAAGCAAGAAGATAGGAGGACGGATTCCGTCCAGAGACACTCGAATTAACGCGGCAAGCGTTGCGTGAGCCACGACCTAGAAAATTCAGAGCCACCGGTGGATTCGAGACGGAGTATCGTGTAACTAAACCGTGTCCATGTCAGCGAGACGGTATCTTAACAACTGTGCGAGGATGACACCGGTACCCGATGCGTGAACCTGGAATTTTCTACGGGAAGCTTGCGAGATGAGCGTGAGTGGACCTCCCGCGCGAGAAGATTAGGTGAAATCTGTCGGGCAGTGATCGAATTTGGGTCAAGGGATTAGGGTCGGGATAGTCAGAAAAAGATATATTTAATATTCGATGTATGTTGAGAAATATTGTTACTTTTATATCCAAGCTATTAAGTGTTTGTATACAAACTAATCAATCAGAATATCTCTTGTCCATCTATTCTTGAAAAGCTACAATTTTATGCGACAACTAGTAACCTCAGGTATTTTTCCCTTTTTTATACTGAAGCATATCGTACACAATATGGTGATTATAATTGTTCAAATAGCATGGTCATCATTACCGATCATTAATGTCACTCTCTCAATTTCTTTTGTAACTCTTTCAATTCATTTAAGCATTCTGTCATCACCAGTGTTCGTAACCATTCTTAATTCTTAATTCTTAACTTTTAATTCTTATATACCTTGCATTCGATTCCTTGTCTTATTTCACTTTTTCAACTGCTACTGATTTTCTGTATTTATATCTCTGTCTCGTGTGATCAATATTACAACATTTTGTAACAAAAAGTTTACCCCATTAATGTAATAATAAAAATAATAATGATAAAAGATATATTTATTTAGATGCAAAATTTTTACTCATTTTTCAATTTCCTTTTATTTGTAACCTAACACAAGTATTGCAAATTAATCCTTGAAATATTTTCCCTCGCTTCGACATCATCTTTTAGATGCTTCCATGTTCACCTCAGAAGCACTCGAAGAAACCGGAAAATTATTCAAATTTCAAACGTTTGCACTAGATCATCGAAGAAAGAAATTACAATTTTGTTTATATATTTAATACGATCAGTTAAGACAAGCTTTTAAAACACTTTTGCTTGAGCAACCGACGTTAAATAACCGTAATAAACAACGCCAAACTAAATCAGATCTAATTAAACCGGAAGAAACAAGGAATCGCGGCTCGAACTCGTTGGATTAATTACGAAAATCGATAGAACAGCTTGGTTGGCGACACGTTGTCGGGATCGCAGAAAGGCACGGAACAGAAGCAGTCCGATACGCATGCGACTCGCGTGGGTGTACACGGACGCGTCGACGAACGCACACGCACGCACGTGCGAATTCACGATCGAACGCACGCGTTTCTCAGTCTCGCATCACGGAGTTTTCTCACACGTGGTTCGTAGACGAAGCCACGGTTATTCTTCTCCCTTACCGGAGCACCGTCTTAGCCCCCTTCCACCACTTGTGTATTCCTCTTTCAGTTCTTCCGCCTTCTCTTCTTCTTCGTCTTCTACCTCTTTTGTCTCCCCTTTTTCCTTCCTACGTCAAGTGGGCAACCGTTGCGCAACCCGGCCACTTCGCCTCGAGTTTTATTGTTCCACCTTGTAGAACTTGCAAAATGCACGGTGGCTGATAATTACGGAAAATCTACGTGTAATATCGTTTTCAGTTTTTCGTGAAATATTTCGTCGTCCAACGGTGGGAACGGACAACTCGTACGTCTTAGAGGATATTATTTAAGTAACGAATTGCAAATAACAATCGTGGTTTCAGGTATCGCTGGATCTAAGGTGTAAAAACGGAGAGGGAAACCTTTCCCCTAGTCTGTTCAGTTACCGAATTGCGTTAAATTGTGAAAAATCAACAGCTGAATCAAATCGTTCGACTATTACGGTGTAATAATGTAATAGATAGGAGAAAGAAAGTTTTGACAAGGGATGAAAAACGATAAGAAGATATAAGCCATAGAGGAAAAGATAAAATTATGTTGAATTAAACTTAGAATAAAAATAGATAAACTAGGCTGCCGAAACAAAGATAGTTATATATTATGCATATAATTGTATTACAATATAACGTAGGTAACAAACAATGAGAAGTGTGAGTGAAACAAGCGAGTGTTTCAGGTTAAGAAACAAAAATGTAAACCAACTGTTTCTTAGCTGTTGAGCCGAAAATAAACATAATCTATCTGTCTAATGCAATACATATTAATTATACAACGAAAAGCGTTTGAACAAATGATTAAGTGAACCATCAAGAATACACCAATTACAGAAAATAACCTGTCAATCGACCCGGCCGGATCTAAAGCATAGATTACGTGGAAAACAACAACTTCCGGGCCCCATAAGCGATGTCTGGAAGAAACGGTTCTCCTTCTGTGCAAGCACTTCCGGTTCCTTCCTCGCACCGCGGTAGACATCACCTGGCGATGAGTCAGAGAAGTAACTCCCTTCCCAGACACCTGCTGCCCCGAGAGGCCAAATCGCGTACAGCAGGTTCCATCCGCCATCAACGATGCACTGCGCCTCTTCTTTTCCTCGGGGTCGGCAGCCACGGGTCGACAGAAACGTAACTTCTTCTCCTATTGTCCCCGAAACAAGACCCGGATTCATGGGCCAGCGACTCGCGACACGAACGGGACCTTCGTAGACCCCGGCTGATTCGTCGTTGGAAAAAGGGCTCGTTTTATGCGCCGAGTCACGAACCACGAGATTCTCCTCGATCGTTTAGTAGCCCCCTTTCTTCGGGTAATTCCAACAAATTTAAGAAACATGATCGTGCACCATGAACAAGGGTTTCTTGAGGGCGGTATGTTGTGCGTTCCTTTTGAAGGGGCATTGATTTCAACCCTTTCGTCCCGGAATATAAATATTGATCCAATAATAATCAAAGTATGCCCCTATTATGTTAGATCGATTACAAATAACACGTTTTCACACGCGTATAATTTTCAAATCGTGCTGGTACATATGTGTACCATTCGGGACGAAAGGGTTAAGGACTGGTGTTTTGAAAAGTGTTGACTTTCATTGAGAAAATATGAAGAACTTATAGAAAATGGCTAAAATAATAGATTTCCAAAATGTGGAACGTGTGGATAAAAACAGAATCACATACAATTTACAATTGTCGACTATTGGAAATTATGGATTGAAAGGAATAAAATAACGATAACTTTACACTTAAGAATTTACTAAACTTTATTTCTAAAGGAAGGTATATCGATTTCTGAACCTGATCTCTGCACAGCGAGAGGTAAGACTCGAATGAATAGAAGAGGCTAAAGGACCCAAGTTCGTTAGGGTCCTCTAATTCTTACGCACAGCGTGGTAAGGAAAAACATTTGACCCGTTCCTGGAACCTCCTCAGCCGATAGCTCGACCTTACATAAATATTTCTTCGAGGCGATTGATTTTTGTTTATTCGTTAGGACACGAATTTCCAACATCGACAGTTAAAAATTATTTCGTAGTTCCCATAAACAAAGTAATAAACAAGAGTGTACATTATCGTAGTCTTTAATTGACTCTGATTAATCACGTTATCGTAAAAGCAGCATCGATCAGTGTCGATAAAAATAAACAGAGCCCGTTACGTAGACAATGATTTAACAGAGTTCTCGACGAATAAGAAATCTATCTCGTTTGCGTAACAATGGCCGAGTGGGCGTGCTGTAGGAGCCCAGATGGCAACGGGGACCGTCCTAAAATGCCATCGGATCATCTCCGAGCGAATCTCATCGGGCGACAACCATGTGCATCTGCATCGAACTAGGCAGATGTTTCGTAGAGCAGGGCACGCGTCGTTATCCTACACCAGCCATGTTTCGGCAATTGCTCGGCCAAATCCTGAGGAGAGGTCGGGTCAGGTGCAGATCGGCCACGTGCCTCCACATGGATGGTCAGGTCGGCTTTTGTTTCGAGAAACAACGCTTGCTTGCTCTAAAAGAGACATGTGGCTTGCAGAGTTACTTCTGGTATTTGCTGGCCACTCAAATTGCAATAAGTTAAGATATAACGCATACCAATACAATTTTATGTTTCTGTTGCGTAAAATTTTAATTCAGCGATATTATGTACAGGAAATGGGTTGACTGAATAACACGCGTGATTGTTGTGACTTTTTTGAAAACAATGGTACGAAATGTATGCGACAATACGGTTTAAGTATGCATTAAATGTACTCCAAGGTTGACTAAGCTTCATGTCTCGCAATCAGTCTAAAGTTACAAACAGAGACGCTGACGATCGAATATATTAGCATGACATCGATATGTTCTCCTGTTGATTTGAACAGGAAGCTAAAGCGTAGGACTAATCGAGCTATTGGAATCATGAAGCTGCGTAGGATTCGTTACCAAATGGAAACGGACCACCGGGTTCTCTGTTTCGAGCGAGTGACTCACGACTTAACGCTAAAATCTTGTGCTAATGCTGTCCAAGTACATTGAGACTTCCCTTATTGTTCAGAAGGTTGCAGTGGATCTATGACACTTTCCACAATGGACATCTAATAGCATTGTCGTTTAATCATTCCACAGTTTTCATAAAGAGAGTCAACAAAACTTCGACTTGATGCGAGCTTAAAAGTCAAACGAAAATAAAATAATTCGTTTGTCCAATCTGAACAGTCACTATTTATTTTTATTTATTTTTACTCAGTCATAGAATAGTTTTATTATTAACAACTTCAATTATGTCGGGTCACAAACAACATGAACATTTAAAACGAACAAATTAAAACTGTACAATTAATTAATCGAACTTTTCCAAATGCAAATCAACATCTTTCTCTTGCATCGCATAGAAATCGGTAAAGGTCTACAACACCTATCTCTTCACTTCCGGAGCGCCGGTAAAAGTACGCAAATGTAACAAAGGAGATTCATCCGTTGTCTCACGACGATTGTGTCAATTTCTCCGCTTAAAAACGCGAACCTATACAAAACTACGATTCAGCCGACGAAATACTCGTGACAGACAGAAGAAAAGCGCATTGTGAACCGTGCGATAGAGACGATTGCTCCGCTAACGAGACACAACGGTTTCATTTAAGCGCGAGCATGCTCGTTTACGGAAACAAAATGATTCTTTCCTGTTTCGTGCGCACCAGACATTTCATCCTGAAACGTTGACCAAATCAACAAAATTTTATCTTCCATATTTAGTAGATTTATTCGATACACGTTGCTGCTATTGTTTAAGTATTGACTTACGATCAATCCATCCGATATGTAAAAACTATTATCAGAAATTACTCTTTTGAATAATTATCGCGTTAACTACGTTTCCCAACGAATAAAACTGTCGCAAAATCAAGTAAAATTATTTAAATTATTGCTATTAAAAAAGATTTAATGGAAGACAACTTTTATTTAATATTCTATTGATACGGTACAAAAGTGTCATTAACACTAGGTTTACCATAAGCTGCCATTTACCTATTTCTATCAAAGGGGTTAAAATGACCCTGTTCGGTATGCAATTAGAAAAAATACAAATTGACCTATCTATACTTACAAATGTAAATAAAAATTAATTAAAACATTCTAATAAAATACGGCAAGAATTTTGTTGAAGAAAATTGGCGAAAAGTTTTCTCAAAGAGGTCAAAATGACCTCGTGGTAAACCTAGTGGTAAACCTTAAAAAAATATCTGCATTTCTCCAATCATCACAATTCTCCCACCTGAAAAATACTTGATGCGCCTGCCCCCCCCCCCCCCCACAAAAATATCATCCCTTAATTCTCAAATGTATGGCACAGAAAGCAAGGTCAAAATATGAAGGCGCTATGAAGTCGAACAAAACTCGGTTCACGCACCTGAGAAACACATTCATTTAATTCGAATCCTCACCCCTCCCCCTGTGGTGTCTACAAGAAGGGAAGGGAGAGGTGTGCATTGTACTGCGTGCGATGGGAGCGACTGTGTCAATAACACCCAGAACACGAGGCCGTGGGCAGGTTTAAAGGGGTGTTACCAAGCTCCACGTCCCTTTCCGGCGTGCGGTTAATTATAATAGGAAACTGATTCATCTGCCGGCGCTAATTACGCCGCAGACTGTGCCACGAACGTGGTACGCTAAATGTCAGATTTCTGCGAAGTGGTGGGAGTATCGATAAGAGAATCGTTTGTACCGTCGACATCTTGCACGGCGACGAGAATGAAAGGGAATCCTGAGACCTGAAAGAACCTTGAACCTTGAGGATCGACGACGAGTGGTATCATCGTCTCGATTCTTCAAACAAATCGAGCCTCCCCTATTTTAGGTGGTTTTCTTAGCTACTTTCGGCGAGACGAACACAAAAAGGTGTGCTTCGAGCTGCGGTGGATCAGAGGGGAACGATCGCTTTTTGTTTGTTTCGAACCCCTGCGCTTTTTAAAACGAGGTAGTTCGTTAAATTGCTGTAGTTTATGGAGGCCCGTAAACAGAGCAAGAATTTCTAAAAGCTTAACGTTTAAGTACCAATAACAACATCTATTGATGATAAAAGTGGATTTAGGGATGCTTTTATAGAGGTGCAACAGACCAATTTCTTCGGAATAGAAACAATTTTATTAGATGCATGCAAACATTAAGGAGATTATGGGTTAAAAAGGATGAAATAAAGATAAATTTTATTTTTAAGAATTTACTAAACTTTATTTCTAAAGGAAGGTATATCCTTTTTGAACCCGATCTCTACGCAGCGAGAGGCAAGACTCGAATGAATAGAAAAGGCTAAAGGACACGGTTCGTCCTTTGAGATTGATAATCATTTATACTTATTGTGGAAACAGGCCTTGGTTTATAGCCACTGAATCTGGGCCTGACCATCGCAAATCTTCTGGGTCAGAGCCCAATCTTACACACAGCGTGGTAAAGGTAAAACATTTGACCTCTTCAGCACATAGCTCGACCTCGTATAAATATTTCTTCGAAGACATTGATTTCTGTTTATCCGTTGGGACATATTTTATTTCCAACATTCTTTAACTGTAATCGTTATAAAAATAAGGTTATCAAACATTAATTTTAAACCCCGTGAAAACCGGGATAAAAGTGTGTTTGGCATTCAAAGTGTAAAAAATTCTAATCCAATCCCTCGACTACGACAAACACACTAAATATCCATGGAAGTTCCGGTCTTTAATTTCTTCTGCTAGTCGTCAAATGTAGAATTACGCGCAGTAAATTACTAAGTTCCCACTGCAGACAGGATATCCTATACGGTCGGCCAGCTCTGTTCACATCTCGAGCGATTTTAAAAACTACGTTAAGTACACGTACACGGAGATTAAGGTAAAGTAACGCGTTACCTAATATCGTCTTGGGGACCTAGAGAGCCTTTTGCTCTCAGCCTCGTCGACGAAACGTTATCTCGACGTAGGCAGCAAATATGCAAGAGTATCACGATTGTTGTATACTTAGATAGCACAGAATTTAACTCCATTAACGGGTGAAAGTCGCTGGATAACGTTTTCGACTAATGTCAAAGGCTTTTTTCCTCTAGACCAAAGATACGTCTTTTTATAACGCTTTCAACCGTTACCGTGCAATTGTTTCAACGGTTACGAATGTCAATGGAAAGTGGTAGTGTTAATTAATATTGGGACAAATTAAAAATATTAAAATACTGTAGTTAATTTGTATTTGATAATACAAACCTTAACCCTATAATTAAGCCTTCACTCTATCTAAATTATGATTTAAACTGATGACACAAGTATGACGTCGAGTTAATTGATCTTTGCACTTAATTTTGTTAACAGGAAGTTGATGAAGAATTAAAGAATGCACATGGAGTTCACGATGAAACGTGCAATAAAATTTACAGTAAAAGTGGAAGCATTTTTGTAATATGGAAGTAAAAGTTGTAATATCCTTTAATTTCGCGAATTTATAGTAATGTGACTGCGACGACCCTTAAGACCTTCTCATAATCTTAAATTTCAATGGCATGACCTGTATATTACACCTTCCAATTCGTGAAATATCTTCTAGCTTGGTTTGAAATATAATAATTATTTCTTTAATACTTTAAAACTAACTAAATCAAGAACATTAATTGCGACTTGATTTAATCAAATCTTTATATGTTCCCATCGTAAAAGTAGCGATCAGTAGATACGTAGTAGTATGATCAAATATGCTTCAATTTGCCGTTTCAACGTTTTTAATCGGGCCCATAAAGTGGACGAACGCTGTCTCTTTTAATAAAATCTCTTTAATTATCGAGATAGACGAGGAACATTATTGGTTCAATGATTCTGGCCTGAAATGTCATTGACTTTTATGCCTGCGGAGAACAGACAGAGCACATGTGCATTTGAACATACTTCCATTATCTGAGAAGGGGTGTAACTGTTAACAGAAATATGATTTTTCAAACGATTATCCTTATAAATTCTTGCAAATAATCATTGCACTTTATTGCTGATTTAACCTTAAACTAAACACAGCCTTTCCAGTAACCGTTGATGAAGCGATAGGAACGGTTTTAATTGTTTCATGCTTTTAAATTTCCATTCATTCGAGCCCATCCCGAACCTTTCGTTAACTGTACAGACGCAATCTTTTTAAAATGAGCAAATCGAGAATCGGAGGGTGTCTCCAATTAATGAAAAATTCAATGAAAGTGAAGCAGGAGAAGAATAGTTAAAAAAAAAAAAACAATTAACGGTCCGTTCGTTACCGTTTCCAATTATCCAAAAACTGGGTCGCAGTTCGATCTCCTTATTCGGTTTGCTTTATCAATAAAACAACGACGTTTAATGATCGTTACACTGGTTTCGACACAATGGAATGACTGTAATGTCCATTCCAATGGAACTCAAAAAAGGCGAACACTTTACGTAATAAATTGAGCAAGATCCTTTTCATACTTCTAAATAACCCACAATTATCATTTGTAGAAAATTAAACAGTTTATCGATTAAAAACGATTTGAAATTTCATTATTAAACTCTACAGAAATTAATTTTTCTTAAATAATTTTATCTCGTCTCTTTTTTTTTTATTCACAAATAACCTCCTTAGGTCTCGAAATCTCAAGTTCTTTGTTTTCGTTTTCTATCATATCTATGTAAACAGAATACAACAGGTTGCCCAAGATGAACATAAAAATATATATTTGCAAGATGTTACCCAAAGCATCATTTATGCGTGAAAGGATCGACAAGAGGGTAACAAGAACGTTTAAACGTTTATCAGCCTCTGCTCGAGACGAAAAGTGGTCGACGGACCGTTAGACCCGAGATGCCATTATGGCGAGCCGAAAACAAGTTCTATAACATTAATTCGTTCGTTAGTTCGAGCCGGCTAATGAAACAGTTTCGTCGAACGAACCCTCGAGCGATACACTCCTGGGTTTCATTAATCCGCGCTGCTAATTTATGGACCGATTAAATCGCACCGATAAAAATTACCATTTATCGGACGCTGCCCCGACAGATAGAGGCCACGATTGTTTCATTTCACCGTTCACTGGCGGGTAAAATTGGATGGCATTAATAATATAAGAACCGAAACGAGAAGTCGTCTCTGTAAAATTGGAATGAATCCGGGAAACAGCAGAAAGTAGCAGAACGGATTGAACGGTACCGTAGTTGAGACAATCACGGTATTACTTTCTTAGAAAAGTCTTGAACAAAGCTAATTGAGCCACGCGGTTTCTGTGTAAATACATTGTTATTGGTCCGTTTGTTAAAATGCAAGATTAATTAATTTCTGTAAAATTGAAGCGATTCGTATAAAAATGAGATTGTTCGTTTCTCAAGATGAGAATATGAGATACTCGTGTCTCGAGACGTTCACTAATATGGAGCCTATGAATAGAGAATTCTTTCCATGGCAAACTGTCATACCGCTAGGATAAATTTGTTCAGGCGAGATCCAGCAGTTTTTCAACGTTCATTAACCAGATTGATCAGTAGCTTGTAATTTTATTTTTAGTCTTTCTTAAGTCGAACTGTAACATAATTCTTTGATTATAATTCTATGTACTCCAAGAGCCTTGGGTCCGTTTATTGGTAACTAAATAAATGAATCACATCCTCTGATCACACGAAGTTCTTATCAACCTCGAAACAAAAAGTGATCAAACATGCAAATTTGTGATCCATCAGATCTCGACCTCTGATTCCACACCAATTCTCTCGCAAACCGTTAAACCGACTTCTCCTCCGCTTCGTTCTTTCCCAACAATCGATAGCTTCGAAGGAAAACAAACGAGCTCCCTTCTTCGTACCGCTCGTGAAGCGTTACACGAATGATTTCTAATAACCGTCCGAAACCTAGCCAATTGTAAAATCAATTACGGAACACCGGCGAACTGAATGCTTGCAGGGGCCAAACAGTAATTTACATTCTATTTACCCGGCTCTTCGGGACCGCTGCACATTCGAATCAGCGAGAAAAGCCCGTCGATCAGCCGGAGCAAACGAACGAAACTACGTGGAGGCGGATCAATTTTCGAGGCGAGCCGATGAAACGAAGAAACGGACTGTTCAAATCTAATAAAACGATCGCACCAGTGACACCAGGTTTACGGGATCCGTCAATCTGACGGGTTTCGTCAACTATTATTTCTAACAATTTTTGTTGACTGTTGGAAATTGAATACAGACATATTAACGAAGCAAAACTTAACCGAAAACCAGTTTTCTTTTAACGTGCTTTCCGAAGGGTTTCTTCTAAGAACCCAAGCCACGTCCGGCAATTATTTCTAACAATTTTTGTTGACTGTTGGAAATTGAATATAGACATATTAACGAAGCAAAAATTAATCGAAAACCAGTTTTCTTTTAACGTGCTTTCCGAAGGGTTTCTTTTAAGACCCCAAGCCACATCTGGCAATTATTTCTAACAATTTTTGTTGACTGTTGGAAATTGAATACAGACATATTAACGAAGCAAAAATTAACCGAAATCCAGCTTTCTTTTAACGTGCTTTCCGAAGGGTTTCTTCTGAGACACCAAGCCACGTCTGGCAATTATTTCTAACAATTTTTGTCGACTGTTGGAAATTGAATACAGACATATTAACGAAGCAAAAATTAAACGAAAACCAGCTTTCTTTTAACATACTTTTCGAAGGGTTTCTTCTAAGAACCCAAGCCACGTCTGGTAATTTCGAAAGTATGAGAACGTTAGGAAACAGAAAAAAGGGTTAAAAGACCCAGACGGAATCGTAGGAATTTCGACCATTGCGCGTTTGCTAGTCTCATGACAAAGCTCGCGAGGTTCCGTCAGAGTTGCATCTTCCTCGTGTTATATAATAAAGCAATAAAGTATTTTAAATAATAACGTATTTCATTTGATAATATTTAAACCCCATTTGCAATATAGAGATGAAACGATACAAATACACCCTAATCTATTTCCCTCTCAGCTCTGCAGTTCCAAATCCTATACGATGCATATACCTATTACTTAATGTATGTATATCAGAGATAGATGTAAATCTGAAGAAATGTCCGTAAATCTAGTTGTTAACTATCGACGAGTTTGTTCGGCATGAAACACGCGTACCCAATACCTCGGCTTACGTGACACGTGATACAAGCGTTTCAAGCGTAAACCGTGCACGCAGCCAGGGTGTGGTAACTGCTTTGTCCCGTGTCACGAATGAAAAGTGAACGTCACCGGTGGGGGAGACATAATCGAAGCTGGCGTCGTTGCAATTTCAAGCAATGCTTGTAATTACTATGAGGATTTCCCTGCTGGTCGACGATGGCATCGAGAAAATTTCGAATGTTACAAACGAAGTTGAAGCTTTCGGGAGTTTGTTTCTCCATAAGAGCGATCAACGCTAACCCATTTAAAAGTACAGAACAGTATCGACTGGTATGTGTAACGCGAAGAAGTCATTCGTCGAATAACACATCCGATTCGCACAAGATACCGGAAGATATTCAAATCTGTCATTTTCTCTGGAAACGAACAGTTTGATCGATAACAAAAAAACTTCCGGATTTCAATGACTATCAAATCACTTTGGAATGTAATGTTTGATGCTTATACAGCAATAATATCGAGAAAATGGCAACTGTCGCAAAAATCGCATCCATAAAAGCCTAGGAAATCAATCAATCCTCAGCAATATTGATAACGCGAATGCTCAAATTATTATAATACTCAATTACTCAACTTACGAGCGTGTTATCCGATCTAAAAGCACATATTTCTACGTACAAAAAAAGGTATATTCAGAACCGGCGATTAACCTGGAGTGTCTACTCGGGTCAGGGCTTTCGTCGTCCGGAGATAACAATCGGTTCGAGAACCTTTGAAAGAAACTTACTTACAACGTTAACCAGGAACAAACAACAGCCTAACGTGTCGCGCAGGACTATAGCGAAGCCTATACTATAGCCGGTGAAGAAAAAAAAACACCACGTTATATTTCGGAACCGGCTATTAGACGGATCTCGAGAACGAAAAGGAGGAGAAAGAGCGTGAAACGATACGAGACAAAGACGAGGAGGAGAAAGGGAGGTGAGAACCGGAGGATAGGAGGATAGAGAAGGACGAAGAGGCTGAAGAAGATTCTCCACGTGTCCTGTCACTTAGCGGGCATGAATATTTACGTTCACCTCGAAGGCTTTCGAAGATAGCAGGCCTTAAAGATTTGGTGGCCACTCGTGGCCATAAACTATGGACGTGGTGGCTCATGAGCGTCCCGCCGTAAAGTTGCTTCAGAAAAACTCGTGAATCCGTGTTTTAAAGAGATTTAGAGGCCGCAGGGGCAGCTGGATGCGGGCTCTGTTTTGCTCCTTTTCGCCTCGTTCTCGCGAGATTTGCGATACCCAGAAATCTTCGTTGAAGGATCGCTTTTGGTAAACACTGTTTTCGAAATTATACCGGTTGTACACGACGAAATTACGTTTCGGTGTTTCGCTGAATTGGAGGTTATAAGAGAAATCGCGTCGAATACGCTGAAATGCACGGTCGACTGTCCGGTTGCATACAGAGAGGCGCGCGGCAGTGGCCTTCGACGAGGTATGCAGCTCGAGGAACGCAGTGGCGATATTGGGAACGTAAACAAGGCCTCGGGAAAAAGTAAAAACGAAGCTTCGATAAAAATATCGAAAGTCGCATAAATACTATAAATCGAAAGGTTCAGCTTGAAATAATGCATTCACTCTTTCGTTGTCAAATTAATCTTCGCGTGTATTTTATTTATGCGTACTACACAAGCTTTTACTTATGCCTATTTATTATTGTATTTCACCCCATGCATGTGTTCAGTATAATTTGCAAGCCAAAAACCAAACAAACCGTTTAAAACCTCGAATTTTATCAGAACACCTTGTATATTTACCTTCCTCGAAAACCGTTTTACGAATTCAAACGAATCGATCGAGTCTCATTTCAACCACCGATCACGATCTTCGATCGTTCGCGAAGCACCGACGATATTCCGTCAGAGGACAAGTGGAAAACAGAGCACGCGTTTTCGCATTTCAGACACGCGTTCTCCGTGTCGAGCCGGCCGCCGTCGCACGAATTACTCGAGAACACCGTCTTTGTTTTAGAAATCGAACGGAACGCGTTCGATTAACGTTACGCAATCCCGATAAAACGAGAAGCTCGAAACTCGATCGGCCCTCCTTTGTGCCGGGCATCAGCTATTTGTTCCAATCGAGGCACCGATCGATTGTTCTAATCGAGCCCGACCGCGCGTAATTGCTTCCTGCGGATGTTACAATTACCGCTACGCATCGGACACAGTGTGGCCTGCACAAAAGCTGGGAAAAACAGTTCTGATCGACACAACAAATTGTAACGGTACGTGGGAAGGCTTCTTTCCGCGGCACAGCCGAGGATTATTTCCATTAATGAGCCGTGCCACCATCTTGGCGCCAATTTTTTCTTACCGAAACGCACGAAATTTCATTTCGATAAACCGCGCGAGAAAAGATCGGTTTCGATTCAAGTACGATCGATATTCTGAGACTTAAGATACAGTAACGGAAAAAAGTTTAAGACGACAGGACAACGCAAACCATAGTTTTATGGTATGCAAATATTGTTCATATACTTATTTTTATCGTCATCATGGTGGAACACTATTTATTGATTAGCACAAAATACAAATTTCATTTATCGCGCTATTTATTATTAATTAATTTGTTTTCTTTCACTCTTTGGTCTTGAACTTTTATATTCATTTGCAAATGTTATAACTATAACGAACGCATCGAATGGATTTTTCTTTAAATATAAGTAAAAACTTTACCGTATCTGCTTACGGATGTAACGTATTTTTCATTCTTTCAAATTTCATTTTAAGTAATACTCAATTTATAATTTGTTTGTCGTAGAAGTTTTCGGATCGTTAATTCTGTCGTTGCACAAAAATGATTTTTCTTACCTGAACGGCACTGTTGAGGAAGCAATTGTTCTGACCGGGTCCATTAAGCAATCCTTTAGTGCTGGTGAAGCTGACATTATGGTCGTTAGAGGGTGATTTCTGTACAGATTGAATTTGCCCATTTGCCTGACTCCCATGGATCTGATGGCACTGCGTCGATTGCAAATATCCAGCGTAATCCACGGTATCCTGGGATGCAGTCGGTTGCTGTAACCCCATAATGGAAGCCATCCTCCGACAGTTATGTCAGTGTCATCTGCGTGAACGGAAGATCGAAGTTTGATTAGTCGAATATTGTTCAATACTCAATAAAATTATTTAACGTTTACGATATTACAACTTATAGTTTTCACGCATCGAACTAAAAAAATTCTTACTTGATTTTCATTCGATAGATATTTTCAACGTCTGCTTAAATTATTTCGTAGATATTTTACGAATTAATTGAATTCTTAATTTCATTTATTTCGTAGTGTTTCAAAGAAGAGCAAAATAATGTAAAGTTTGCGAAAACAAGACGCGGAAGGTTCTGTGCCCAATTCCAGAAACTTACAAGCACATCTCATGGCAACACGTCTCTCCTTAAGTGGAGAAACTATTTTTTATACCGCTCGGCAGAGTGTACCTAAATTGCAGGGCATAACTCGAGAGAGCCTCGTGCAACCATGGTCATACGGAAGTCTCGCTGCATTATCGTAAAGCGAATTTTTTCAAGAACAATAACGAACACAACAACGTGGTGCTTGATGATCAATTTTCTTGGACAAATTAAGGTAAATTACTGAAGAATATGTAAACGCATCTAAGAATTCGACGTACAGGATATTACTCTCAAAGATTGTTCGCTTAAATTCTACAAATCAACAATACCTAATGATTAAACGTACTGAAATACAAATAATAGAAATGGAGTGAAATTATTTTCAATGGAATATTCAACAGCATTTTCTAGAAATGCCCAGGAATATGTAAATGAAAATAAATAATAATTTACTCATATTTATTTATTTATTACCTATACCTATCCAATCATCCACAATCAAGAATTTAACGAATTCCAGTATTAGCCGCCAGTGAAGAAAATTCTCAAGTTTATCTTTTTATTCAAAGAAAGATTGATGGATCGGAGGTAAATCGGAATCAATTAACCCTTTGCACTCGGCTGTCCCCTCTCATGAGACATCGTAATCCTAGCATATGATAGTTTCGCAAATTTTCAGACGTCAGTTCAGACCCGGACGTTAAATAGCCATATATGTAAATTTTAATATACGACTTAACTAAACTAAATGAAGTTTAATATACGTGAATCACAGTAAATATTTCGAATTTGAAAATTTTTGAAGTTAGTATCATTAAACAACTAACGGTCACCTCTCGAGTGCAAAGGGTTAAACTTTTGTCCGTTACTGTAACTATACCGAAATCAAGATAGTATTTAAATCTTGAAAAAATTAAAAACAGATCGATAGGACGTTAAACAGTCATATATGTCAATTTTAATGTACGACTTAACTAAACTAATTGAAGTTTAATGTACGTGAATCATAGTAAATATTTCGAATTCGAAACTTTTTGAAATTAGTATCATTAAACGACTAACGGTCACCTCTCGAGTGCAAAGGGTTAAACTTTTGTCCGTAACTGTAACTATACCGAAATCAAGATAGTATTTAAATCTTGAGAAAATTAAAAACAGATCGATAGGACGTTAAACAGTCATGTATGTAAATTTTAATGTACGACTTAACTAAACTAAATGAAGTTTAATGTACGTGAATCATAGTAAATATTTCGAATTTGAAAATTTTTGATGTTAGTATCATTAAACGACTAACGGTCACCTCTCGAGCGCAAAGGGTTAATTACATTAAAAGAATGTAGTACTACCGTCCACGGCTCGATGCTGCCGTACATACGAATTAAATTTCATACCTTTCATAAGCATTTACTATGCCGCAGATGGAACATGATCGCGCGTGGAAACAGTAGCGCAACGCGACGCGTATCAAGCGATTGTAACAATACCAAGAAATCGTGTTCAACGAATCAATGAACGTCGAATCGATATTCATCAGCCATTCTCCTCGCTCTCAAATGCGTTCTGTCCGCTGAAACGCGGCCTCGATCGAGGATCTTCAAGGAAAACGACATAGCGAGAACGCGTTTGTAATCGGGCATAAATAAGCAAGAATAATTCGAGACCCCATCGACGTATGCTTTCATGCTGTGAGCTCATCATGCGTAATCGTCGATATTCTTACAGCAAAATATTTATGCATGAGGAAACTTCTAGCGGGCATCCACCGGTATAAAATCTTTTTTTCTTTTCAAATCGTTTTTACAACAATTTTCACCGTGAAATATAAAATTACGCGAGAGGCGAATTGTAAAAGTGAATGGTAAAAAAGAATTATCAGACGTGAATTGTAAAAGTGAATAGTAAAAAAGAATGATCAGAAGTGAATTGTTCGAATAATATTAATAACCGTAACAACAATTTTTTTATATTTATTATTATTATTATTATTATTTTATTTGTGAACGGGTTGGAAACCCTTTTTAAGCTTTTTATATTATTATTGACTACTTATTATCATGATCATTAATAGCAATTATGTATCAAGATTTTTAGCATTAACTTTGACAATTAAACAGTAATTTAACCTATTCACGTTCATAAGCGGATTAATCCGTACACGACGATTGTCAATTATCACCAGCCGCGAAATAATACGCCCTCGGTAGCATTCTCCTGTTATAAAACATTTCGCGAGCGTCTTATCAGCAATATAGGATTTCGAGGCTTATACGAACTACCTTAATTTATTCGTTGTACGAATCTATACTATTTGCTGCTCGATCATTACACATAATTCCTAAGTAAACTCCGTAATAAACAAAGGCACAAGAGCAATTGATTCTAGGATGAATCATTCTAGGTAGCGAATTTAGAGCTAAGATACAAACGGATTAATAATAAGGTAATAGCGATGTAAATTAGTTCCTACAAAAACCTTTCACCAGCAGGTTTCTACGAAAACAAAATGCCCCATGGAACCATCGATGATCACCGGTATTACTTAACTCCGCAACCTCGTTCTTTTTCTCCAAAACGTCATGAACGTTCGTGAGAAACAAAAAGTCTCGTACAAATTGCTGGACGGAGGGAAAAGAAAACGAGAAAAAAAAAGGTGGAAACCCACTTCTGCGCTACGGGATTCACGCGGAATCGGTGGTTAACGGTAAACACGTAACGCAGGTATCGGCAGCAGACGGTAATTTCTACGCTTCGCACTCTCTATCGCGCGTCCCCTTTTTGTCCACGAACGAACAATATTAGCTTGCGCGTGTCCCGACACCGTTATCTTATATGAATTTGAAATACAGACAGAAGAGGGACGCGCGGAAGAGCGTCGCCCCGTCGTTCGTTCGCATCGCAAGAAACAGGATGCAGGATGTAAACCGTGTACTTTCCCGAGACGCGTAATTGAAAGGGGGCCTCGCGAAAATGATTGCGGGCCGATTGAAACGTTATCCGCTTCCTTCTGATCGTTAACGCCTCGTTTGACGGGCGTCGGCTTCGATCGAGGACGGTTGAGATTGCGTCGCGATGCTAACAACTGGACAAAATTTGAGAAACGATACGCGAAGTCACGACTTCGGTTGAAATTGTAAATTGTCAATGATGTATCTGTTTTATGTCTTTTTACCGGTTTAGATTTCGAGCATGCTAGTAAGCATGTTAGTGAGCGTGCCAGTAAGCATGTTAGTGACTATGCTAGTGAACATGCTAGTGAACATGTTAGTGAACATGTTAATGAGTATGCTACTAAACATGTTAGTGAGCATGCCAGTAAAGATGTTAGTGATTATGCTGGTAAGCATGTTAATGAACATGCTAGTCAGCATGTTAGAGTAAGGCGTTCAATTCATATCGGTGAGTTACATGTGCCACAAATTGGAGCTGGTTCTTTTGTCAACATGTTCATGAGAGAAATCAAGATTGTGATACAAATTATATCATGTAACGATTGTGTCGCTAATAATCGTGTAGTTGATGAGACATTGAAATTTAAAGAAAGAAAAAATGATGTGCCGCATTGTGCCCAATTTGCAAGCGATTTTATTTAATCATGTTAAACCGTTTGAAAAGTATAGCGTACATGCTCTTGTTAGACATGCTGTTAGTAGAATGAATGACATTCTTTTTTTAACATCAACGTGAAATTGTCAGCACCTTTCCGTACCGTTAAAATTACGACATGATTATGTTGTTAGTGGTAGCCGTCGAGTCGATTCAAAGCGGGAAACGTAAATTTAGCTATGATGGTGGCAACTGCAGTTTAGAAGTATGGACATGTATAAAATTATACGAATAAGAATACACGATGTTGCAGGATAATTCAAAATGTTGAACGTTTTCATTGAAAAACTCGTCGAAAATTAGGAGACGATAATATCGCGAACGACCACCCCGTTGATCCTTTTTTAACTCTAAAGGCAGCACAGAAATATCCCCCCGATTTCTGTGTCCTTGGACTCGTCCCGTCATTCCCGGCGATCATCAAAAATAGGGTTCTTCCATACAAGCGAAACTTCTCGTCACCGACCTATTTCTCTCGTGGACTCGGAAATAAACTTCAACCGACTCCGCGTTGGTTACCACCATCCTTCCGACCAATGGAAATAAACTTCCTCGGCGTAAGTCATAAACAGTGTTTCGAACTTGTCTACCTGCGTACAATCCTCGGTATCAGGCCACGCTGTATCAAAGAACGCAGAACAAAATTTAAAAAAAGAAAGAAAGGAGAAACGAAACAGCTATCTCTGCAGAGATCGACAGGAAAGATATATACACACGGTAATAAACCTAACCTTTGGAAACGGTAATTACCAAGATCACCATCTCCAAACGAATCGGTCTGTAAATCACATCGCGCTAATAGCATCGCGCTAAAAACAGACGCAAGTCTCGTCAACGTAAACGCGACCCTCTCCAAAACAGACGTAAGAACTTAGCGAAAAGAAGAAAAACAAAAACAAAACAGATGAACACAAACAATCTAAAATCGATGGAATGGCATAAATTTACAACCCCTAAGGTTCACCGACGAAAAGATCTGCAAACTTTTCCCGTTTGCCACGAAGAAAGGGAAATCAAGGGGAAGTAAAGGTGCTGAGGAAAGATGATACATATCTGTGGTGAAGGGCGGGTGCAGAGGGCAGAAAGGGGGAAGGGGGAGGGCAGAAAGAGAGCGGTCGGACTGGCATAGCCCGACACACTAAATGGTACGGCTGAGTGGCCGGCGTTAATTTCGAGGGGCCAAGAAAAGTGGTCGGGGCGAGTACGTGCTCGAGTGTTAAGCTGGCGTCGTCGCTGTCTTCGTGGTCGCTTTTAGGGTTCGGTAACAATGCAGCCACGATATTTTTCGCCTGTCAAGTGGGCGAACGCTAACGTAGGCAACTCGATACGCGTTACGTTTCCGTGCGCCGAGGCTCCGTCGTGTTTAGAGTTTACAGCGCCATTCTTTTCCGGCGGTTTTCCACAGAAGAACTCGGATCACAGGAAATCAAACTGGATTCACGTAGGAGAGATTCAGGTCAATCGAGCGATTACGCGTTCCAAGCTCCGAGGCACTTCCTTTCTATTCGTTGTTTGTGTGTTCATAACTCGTTTGACAGAGGATAAAGTTCGAACGGGTGATCGCTTCGCGTGGAAATGAAGAGTGTATTAGACGAATTGCGAGCGATATGAATTCGAGAAGCTTTCGAGACATGTTCGAGAAACCGTTGTTGAATGCGCGAAACGAACTTCGATAATAGGAACAAAATGAAAGAAAAGTATCTACCAATACGAACACATAAATTCGAGTTTGTTTTAGTTGATGATTCCCTAAAGAATGAAATTGCCTTGCGTGAAGGCTGAAAGACAATCGGTTTTCCTAGCTCACGACGTAGTGTCGGAGAAGGTCTAATTTATGACACCCTCCGCTGTCTATCGCTTTCCCTTCTTGAATGTTAAGTGGTGAAGAAAGTCGAATGGCTGTTTTGAAAGTTCGAAGATTAGCGTTCACTTACGACTTACGAGCACGTAGTAACCTTACTTTGTAGAATAATATTGATAATATTGATAGAAATTATGCTTAATAAAAAGAAAATGTGCGATATAGTAACTTTTTCCTTCGAACAATCCTGCTACCTACAGGTTTAAGTAAACGAAGTTCCGCAACATCTTTTAGTCACGGCTTCTTCAGAAGCCTATCTCGTTTCCTTCTAATCAACCGCGGCTAGCGATGGCGTTTTGAAATTCACATTCATCAATCCCTCGTTCTCAAACGAACCATTGTGATTCTCAGATTTAATTTTAGATTGTGCTATCTACGCGAGGTATCACGGCGCACACATTGAAGCGTACAGATACGAAAATCTACTGTTTCTATTGACTATACAAGAGATTTTACAAATTCGAGGACTTTTAGTTTTTCACTGATCATAAAACGCAGACAGAGCTGTTTAATTTGACACACAAAGTACAAGTGTGTCATTCGTATTATGTGCAAGTAGATAACTTTTGCAAATGTTGATCGAAGATTTTATCGCCAAATTTGGATGAATACCAATGCGATATATTATCTTAGAAGAAGCCACCCCTATATGGTATTTATAATAAAAAGTATAGTGGAGAAAAAAGTATTCCGGTACCGGGAATCGAACCCGAGCCTCCTGGGTGAGAGCCAGGTATCCTAGCCACTAGACCATACCGGATTAATGAAGTGGTGTTTACTTGGTGTTCTCAATACAATAGAAATTTATTATTATCTTTATTATTAAAATTGCTAGTAGCATTGTTGTTTCTACAAATTATATGAAATAAAGCTTTGTTATGAGATTAATAATAAAAATTAAAAGACGAAGCTACTTCTCCAATATATATATTAATAAAACTCTGTTATCATTATTGTTACTACTATAGGTAGTATTTATTATAATAATATATCACACGATGCTAAAGTCAATTTCAACACCTAAAAATAATCGAGTGTAATTATTAAAATTGTAATTGCTATACTATTAATTGGAATAAGTAATTCGTAATCTATATTCAGCACAGATTTTCAATTCGTTCGTCGAATATTTTTAAGTATGTCTTCCAGAAAGCCGAAACGTTGAAGCTTTCCTACGGTACGTTATTTTCCTTCCAAGACTATAGCCTACGTGTTATGCATGTCGACGTAACAAGCGTTCGTTGTTCTGAATGGCAATGTATGTGAGCTTATTTATAGACGACCACCATCTACACGTTTGTCAAGAGTTTCTTTCGGTTCCTTTACCACCGATTTTTTTCTCAAGATTTCTACTGGACTTGAATTAACCCTAACGGTATCAAGGATGAAGCTCTGCAAATCAAACGCAAAATGTTCACATCTAACGTCAAGAACTAATGTTTCATCGTTTGCAATTGTACAGTTATTTCTCTGAATTTTTTCCATCTATCATTGAACACTTTTTAAACAAAAAACTTTTGTAAAAAGGTGTTTTTAATTTATTTGACTTTTAATGCTTGCTCTTCCTAAAATTCTAGAATCACAATACTCAAGTATCGAAATAAAAGTATACACTGTCACAAAATAACACAAAATGCTTTTTGGGCTTGTAGCTAAATATTAAAAATAATTTAAGCTTCCGTCAACAAGGCAATTAGAATCGCAAGAAATAAATAATTATTATAAAATTACATCGAGCTAAAGAAGAGCCCAGCTACCGGCAACAGCGCTCTTCGTTTATCATGGTTTCCCCGTTTTTAGCGACTCCAGCACATTTATGGAAAACCAAGCAGCTTAAAAAGAAGCGCCGAGGCCGCTTCTGGCGTCTTTTGCACGGCACCGGAGGTGATTATCGTATTTTCTCGCAAAATCCGCTCGACGACGTCGCGATGGCCGAAAGAAGGAATAAAGAGGAATAAACCAGAGGGAGAGCCGGGTGAGAAACGGAAGCGTCAAGAGGGGGAGGGCTCGTGCATTATGCTGTAAACTCGGACCCTGCCACTATCCCGAGGTTATTTCCGTTTCGATGCACGAGGAGATGACGCGAATAGTCGACCGTGGGTGGCGTCGCGACGCCCAACTTGTCCATAAAGAAACAAGCTGAAGAGATTTCTATAATAATAATCCCTAATGATTTTTTTCAGTAATTTACGATCTGATTAAATATTATTAATAATTAAAAAAAAACATTAACCAGAAAATTATTAATTAAAAAAAAATACAGTTGCACTATTTCATTACATTTACATAAATTAATGGTTAATGGTTATATTATTTTTTGGACAACTGGTTTTAGACGCATTTATATTACTTTACGTTGCTAGCATTTCTGCTCCAAGTTCTTAGAGTAGATACTCTAGTTCTGTAATTTATTGTACAGACTACGTACAGTGTTTCAAATTCCTGAAGTTGGGCAAAAGATTTCGTACGTGACTTGGTTTCGTAATTTCAGATTTATGTTTCGACGATATAACTCGCGATTATTATACCGGTACCAAAAATACTCTGTTCAGTCGCCATTACAGATATTTGACATTAAATTTATGATATAACTACAGATATTTCTACCCTACAAACGCACCATCATTTTACTTGCGTATTAAATTCCGTTTTGTTCACAGAATTTAGTTAAGTAAACACGTTTCAGAAGATACTACGTACATCTTTAGTATTAATCACAGTTTATCACGTAATTATAGTTTCTACATTTTTACACGCTTCAAGATCTGCCGAACCCACAGTTGTTACAAATTGCTACCATCAGTATAATGTTACTATCATTTCACGCTACCATAACCATGAAAATGAAATTACTTTACTATGTAAACCAACTATAGGACGTAAGTACTTGCTACTAGCATTCGTAACCCCAGACAACGCAGTCATAAAGTTCATTAATAGCCACGTTTACTGTTCGCCGAAGTATCTACCAGCTATAGTTGTTAAAGCAATCAGCTCTAAATGCCAGTCATCCCTTAAACGTATCTTCGAAAGATACTCTCTGCCGTTTAACATTTAATACGCAAATTAGCTTATCGTAATAATTCAGTTACCGAGGGATGAATGCTCCACTTAAAACAAGTGATAACCACTTTTTCTGTCGTTACTTCGGTAAAAAGTAAACCTTTTCGTTTTTGCCTTTGTTTTCCTTTACGTTTCATTTCACTTTCACTCTGTTCCCAGATGCAGTAGCGAAAAACACAGGAACGATTACTAATAAAGTCTCATCAGTTCCAATTTATCTCCTAAAGCTATTCGAATCAATTGTAAGTGACTCATCTGTTATCGTATCACTTTCACAATTATTTGTCATTTCAAATCCATCATCGCTAACAACGTTTCAAAAGCCATGCTCTTCCACCGAAACCCTTTCTTAGAATTTCTACAACGATTTCATCGACATACCAATCCAGCTCAAACCATTAAACACCAAAATAGTCCAAAAATCATCCGATACCTCTATTACAAAAACAATTCCCCACAAATCTGCCAAGTTTCGAAGAAACCTTAATTTACTAATTTCTTCAATATTAAATCATCTACCTTTGTTCAGATAAGTGAGGCCCCATTCTACCACCAACTATACCCTTAAAGCTCAATCGTATACCATAATATGCATTCAAGTAACTCCAAACATGAACGCCAGAAGTCCCTAGCATAATTTACCCTTTGGGTGCCAAATACTCCCAGTTAAAGTTCTCCGCGTGGATTGCACTCTATTAGCAATTGTACTGCTCTAAATGGGAGCTCGGAAAAAATTGACAAACGCATATATACGCGTCCATAATCCACGCGAGTAACTCTCGCCAGAGACGCATATAAGGTGAGGTTACTCAAATCGTACCCCTTAAAGAAAAATCCGCATAAAACTTAGGATTTATCAAATAAATAGAAATTAAACGTGTTATTCAAAACTTGTGTTAATATTGTTGTTATTTACTATACGAAATTGATAGAACATCTGATTTTGACTCAAATGTATATTTATTTGTGGCTATATGCGTTGTTGTCGTTGTAGTTCGTTCAAAATTCAAGTTGTACGACTCGAGCAGCCTTACCCTACGCGTCCATAACAGTCAAAGGGTTAAAACTCGTGTTACGTGTGCGGATGATCATCATGACCCGAAATGCGCGAGCACGACCAAAATTAAACGAAAAATCCGTGTTCCCCGGCTGAGAATACACGCGTTTAGCCAGCGTGCATTCAACGAAGGCTACGACGGATTTATACGCGTCAGCATCATCGCGTTTCGTCGCAATGCAGAGACTTGCGGCTGCGGCATCGCGGATGGAATTTCTTCTTTTGCGATCTCGCGAACCGCAGCCGACTGACGCGAGCGTAAACAATTACGCGAGGACGTAAGAAGAAAGTTGGCAGCACTCCTCGTTCGGCGAAGGGTAGTTGACGAGAGGGAAAAAAATTCACCGCTCATTCGACGCCAAGATAAGAGCTAAAAGGAGATTCTTGAACGAGGTTGTGGGACCAACGAAGGAGAACAGAACTGATGGAAAGTTGGAAAGCATACGTGGAAAATTTCTTTTTACACTGAAGTCGTTAGACGGAATTAGTTTAATTCGAAGAACAATACGTTGTATAATATTTCAATGAATCTTTTATTATAGGGGCGTTAATTGTTTTGGAAAAATATAATCAGTTGCGAAACTGGAAAATATTCAATAATCTATACTTATTCTTTTTCCACAGAATTTTAACTGTTCTGGATTGATAAAACGATTTCCATTCTAGATTAGACTCTTCTAGATTGAAAAATTAAAAATATAAAAAACAAGTGCGTTTAACAGAAATATAACGCATGTTCAAACGAACACATCACTTATAGCGTGGACGTTCCTCGGGAAGGATTTCAATGCATCAAGCGGGGTTTTAACCCTTCATTCAAGAAGCGTGATCGACGTGGTAATTCCAGGTTCGGTCGAGCCATTTTTCGCCCCAGGGATTTAAGGATTTTCCACTTATATGGACACGCCCCCGAAAGTTTCCGCGCCGATAACGCATTGAGCGGTTTGTAAGCTAAAAAGTTTTCGCGCATTCATCACGTTCCAGCCTCGGTATCGATGGTTCCATTAAGGTGGTGAGATTAAAAAGTGTTTCCACCTCGGAGGAAAGTGAAACAATTTGCTCCCCCATCGAAGAAATATAAATCATTCGTAGTAAACACAAAATGGACGATTATCACCAGCTTGAACATTATTTACAATGAAATAAGCCGAAGAAAAAAGACTTGCATAGCATAGTGATCGTTATCACTTCTAATATTTGCCTATTGTTAAAATTACATAGGCATTAAAAATGGTCAAAGATATCTTCCACTCTCTTACTTTCCCTCTTATTCGTATCGAAAAGAGTATACCATTCGCGTAATCACAGCCAAAATAAATAATGACTCCAATAGTAATAAAAAGCAAAATTAGATCGAACTGCAAACAAATTAACATTTTACCTGCATTAATTATACCGCGGCGAATGATAAGAAAAAAGAAAAAAAATTATCACCTCCTCCTCCTCTTTAACACCTTCTTCAATATCTAACAAACTCTACTCAAGCATCTATAATACAAAACTCTTCAAAACGAAATCAAACCAATCGAAGAAAGGTAGAAAAGAGACCCGTATAAAACACATTCAGCGATCTTGTAAATCTTCCATCTTCTTGTCGGCCATCTTCTCGGTAGGATTGCGCCGCGTTTTCGAGGGGTCGCGCTCGCGCGAATTTTTTAAGGATGCACCTGCACTCCTCCGGGTATCGAATGTTGGCCAGTTGCGCATCGCGATTGCGGTCTTCTGGAAAAACTCGCTGAACCGGTCACGCGTTAAATATCACGAGCCCCTTCTGACAAGAGGACCAAAGTGGCAGTGAAATGGCCGCAGCAGCACGAGGTTGCGGTGGCCGCGGTCCACTCGCGAGCGTTCCTTCTTTTTCACCACGTATCGTGTGCGTAGAAACATTTTGCGTGCACGCAACTAACTCGCATTCCCCAGGAATGCCTAACTCTTCCATTATGTTCAAATCCATTACGATTCTACCTTGTTCTCAGATGAACATAACTTTTCCAGTTCGAACCTTTTGGCTCTGTTTATTTTGTGTCTTTATCGAAACAGGAGAATAATTGGCTATACTTGTCAAAACGTAATTGCAGTCAAGATTATTACTGTATCGACAATATTCTTCTTTATGAAAGCTTTGTTATTACTGAAAATTACCTATTACTAGAGCTGTTACTAAAATAGCTTCGCGATTATTGTTTTTTTCTAACAATGTGCAAAAGTAATGGACACGGTTTTCGGAATTAAATCGTTTTTGTTTAGCTGGATACATTTCTGGATGTTCTTTTCTGTTTTTGTTAAACGTACTTTATTTCTTTATCGATATCAATTTTGTATCAATCAAAATGTTCAATTGTTCTAATGCCATGCTGAAAGCATTCGCTGATAAGATGTAACTAATTTTAATTTATCTGCGAAGTGGTATGAATCATCAGGCTGATTCACTTCATCGGCGTGTCTTATCAATAATTTACGTTTCGAGGATTATAGACGTTAAATACATTTACGCCTGCGACTGTCGTTTCGAATTGCAAAACTTTTGTTCCCTTTCCACGGAAGCTACTGCATTTAATTCTCCATGAAAAGAAAAAAGATAATTTTTATAACATGCCGGAAAACAAGGACAATGAGTGCGTGACAAAAATACACGCGAAGAGAACTACATCATCAGGTTATCGCGCACGCGATAATGTAGCATTTTATAGATCAACTTTGCACGACACAGGTCAAACAGACGGAACAAATGACCGCGAGGGTGTGTGATTGTTGAGTAAATATTAAAATTAGTCTACGATTAAGTCTCATTACAACCGAAGAACATATGTTCTCAGGCTTCTTTCTTATGAAAAAAAAAAAATGGCAAGTAAAAGCTATTCTTAATGGGTAATTCTGAAATTCCAATTAAAAGTAACTTTCACTTACTAACAAAAGTGTACAATGCAAGTATACAAATATTCCACCACGTTGCTGAAAAATTAAAAAAAAAAGAAAACAAAGAGAACTGACATCGATAAAACTTGAACGTAATTTAGGCAAGGTCCTTTTCAAGGCTTTTCCTTAAAATTTGCATAATATTCGCATAATATATGTAGCATATATATCTACATAATACGCACACTGTACAGAAACACAAAAAAAAACATATATATCTATATAATACAGCGCTATATATAATGAAACGCAGCAGTTTCGCAAGGTTTACATAAAAGGCTAAACGCTCCAACCGACACACAGGAAACAAAATGGAGGCTAAATTCAACGCCAACCGAAACGTATTACATCTCCTTCGATCTCGCAATGATAATGCACAGGAATACCGGCGCTCGTGATGATAATACACAGCCATCCTGATTACCGTGCTGCCCCGAAGCCTCTTCAGGGTTCGTTTGAGTTACGTCGTAACGATGGCGAACCGGTTGTGGCCCTGGCCCTGCCACTGCACTTATTTGGCCCCTAACCCGATCTCAACAGACGAGAGCAAGAAGAAAAAAGCACGGAGGAACCCGCAAAACTGAACCACACACCTGGCCCAAGGATGAAAGTGCGAACCGTATATACGAGAGGCCAGCGACAAGAACACAAGAACGCCAACATGGATTTCGTAATTCACGGAACAACCATGGAAGATTCCGTAATCGTCCTCGATCGAGGACAATAGGTATGCGTGTTTTGTTTTTTTGGAACAAAGCGAAAAAGTGAGAAGAATCTTCGAAACGTCTGTGCTTAGTAGCCTAAATAAGTGAGCTTCGACTTGAAAAAGCGTTGGAGAAGTCTCACAAATTTATTTGGAACTTCTATTTGTAAAAATTAACTCGATTTCGGTAGACGAATATTTATTATTTCTTAGCTTCTCCATGTCTATCTGATAAATATCTCTGCGCCAGATTATAAGTTATCTCGAAGAAATAATTATCTTCGTGCAAATTAATGACAGAAATAAATAATCCCTGTGTCAGAAAATAAACACCACACACCATTAACCGTGTCCCATAACACGTATTCGAGCATGCGAGCGAAGAAAAAAGTACCATTCGTTCCTTTCTCTCAGATATGATCCGACCTTTCAATTCGACGCATCCTTTCACGAACCGCAAAACATACCACGAGCCTTTGGTATCCAACGAATTCCGTTTTCTCCGCGAAAACGCGTCCATTGTGAACGCACAATAGGTGAGACACTCGAGTTGCTCCACTTTCAGAAGAGCGATCCTCGCGAGCGCTGCGCGTACAAATTCGACGATAAATCCACCAACAGGGCTAAATACTGACCGATATCGCGCCTGTGGCCGTTTGCCAGCGACACGGACTTCTCTCTTCTGCATCTCTTCTTGTATTATGCAGACGAACGCAAGAAGCTGCATTTTCTCTGTCCCCATCTCTATCCAACCGCTCTCGATCCCCTTCCTACCTCCGCCGCGGCGGATAAATATGTCGGACGCGGCATGATTTATTCGCGCAGAACTATTTTCGTTACTGGTCGTCGGGTCGTTATTCGTTACTCGCGAGTCTGAGAACGAGATCCTCCGGTCGAGGTGTCAGGGTCAAGGGTTTCTTCGTGGCACCGTTCTTCGCGATGAACGGGAATTCGGCGTTACGTTGATCGATACTTTGATCTTGCGTACTGATCGCTGATCTTTCATCGTTGTTCTTAACCCTTTGATTGCTATGGGCACATATGCATATATTACTCACGTGGATTATGAACGAGTGTATACGTTCGTCAATTTTTTCCGAGCTCCCATGTAGAGCAACACAATTGCTAATAGAGCACCGTCCACGAAAAACACTTCGACCGGATATATTTAGCACCCAAAGAGTTAAAAGTGTAACCTAACCCTTTGAGTACCGAAGAAATTTTACACACACATGCGAAAAATACTGGCGGTTTTTATCAGTTTTTGCAATGGTATCAATGCTTTGTATCAAAATCAATCTTAAAGCATTCTTTTAGAAATTTTTTTATATATTATATCTAATATATTAGGGTATTATTTGGATTACAAAATATATGAATAAAGTTTCAAACCTTATAAAAAAGCATACATCATTCTGAAACTTTAACATGAAAACAGACTTTATAAACCAATTAGTATATTTATATTCATAGCTTATTAATTGTTTTTATGTTTATTGAGAAAAATTTCAAAGGAGCGCAATAGCGCTTTCAGGTTGTTTCACGTATGCATAAAAGAGCGTGATTTAGGAAGGATTCGGAAGGAAGAATTGAAATCTTCAATTGAAAACTCTGATATTTCTAGGGTAACAGTATTAATTCACGAAGGAGAATGACATTCCTCCCAACGTCAAGTAGCAGAATAACCTACAGTCATTATTAAAGAACACAGTGAAAGACAGGCACATGATTCTGATAATTTTTAAAGAGAACTTTATTTTCATAGGAAATACAGTACAGAGTCACATTTGTTTTAATAATTTAAATAGTAAATTTTAAATATTGCTAACAGGTCATGGAATTGATGCTGGACTACAGGAATGAAACGATGGTGCATAAGAATCTAAATTGACCCTAACGCGGCATGTTCTTATTTTCCGCTCAATATCCTAATAAACATGAGTATCGTTTCTGTGACGGGTGAAGTACTTAATAAAATGAAACATCGCGTGTTCACCAATGTCACGGCCATTTTAGGGGAACGCACCCACGATGTTTCAGGATGTTAAATTCCCAAATGGGAGCGGGCGTGAAGAGAATTAGACGCGAGAGCTCAAACTACTGTCCTTGCCGTTGCTCAGTACTAATTCTGCTTCTGAATCAACACAGACGCGCTGATCCATTCCTCTAAACATTGTCTTAGTCCGAATTAGCGAATGAGTGTGCAACGCGGCCTGAAATATCTCCCGATTTCCAAACGAGGACCTGGCAACGTTGATTAAGTGCTAACTGTGAACGCTCGAAGAAGACAAACACGAGATGCGCAAAATGCAAAATTAACTGTTTGCACCCGAGAGACAATCGTCTGTCAACGAATGCTAGTTTCGCAAATTTTCAAACGACAAACAAAGCATTAAACACTTAATTTTAGCGCATTACTTAACACTAGAACTACCGACGATTAGGGTACACTTATCGGAGACAAAAATAAAAAATTGGAAATTGTACAAAGAAAATACGTAATATAAGTGAAACGAATTTTAGCAACGGTAGTAAAAATTATAGTAAACTTTCGAATGTGTAGGCGTCATAGTAAGTTTACCACGTATCTATGATAAATTATAAATTTGGGTCATTTTGATCCCTTTGGTAGTTCTAGCGTTAACTAAGCTAAACGAAGTTTAATACAGTAAGCATTAGTAAATGTTTTGCAGTTGAAAATCTTTGAACTTAGTATTATCGGACGACCAAAGGGTTAACGTTTGCTTGGTGGATTAGAGGACAACCAAATGGAGCTGTCAAATCTGGAACACCTTTTCAAGAACGAAGAAACTTCGTTTCCCGTCGTTCCTACATTCACGACCAAGACAACCGGCCCTACGAAAATCAACATCATCGTCCCGAGCATTCCGCTGCGCAACGCACGGATGATAAACCTGATCTTATTGATCCTGGGCACCAGCCTGAATTTCTTAATTATACTTGTGATCGTTTCTAAATCCTCCATGAGGACGTCCATAAACCTGTACATCGTTAGCCTGGCCTGCTCGAACATGGTGATCCTAATCGAGCCTCTCGAAGAAATGCTCCGCTGGTTCTTCGACATAAACATGAAACTGAACATGGATTACGTGTGCATGCTCAGCTTCGACGTTTCCGTTATTACGATCGCCATTCTGAAGTTCATACTGTACGTCAGCATTTTCCAACAGCAAATGACGTTCGGGCACACGCTACTGCAGAGGTTCACGACCATGAAAGGGATCGCGTTGATTTGGTCCTCGTGCCTTATATCACTGGCCATCGGGCTGCACATATACGATTTTTTCGAAGGGGACATGGCGGACGTTTACGTGTGGGACACGATCATGTTCATCGTGGTACCGCTCATCGTGGCCGTTACCATAGACGCTTTGACCATTTACGAGTTGGCAATACTGAAAGCGATCGAGGGATCGTGGAGAATGCGAGAAGTGAGGCAGTACTTTATGCTGGGTGAGTGAATCGAGGGTTTAGTTGGGATTCTGAAAATTTGGGTAAAAATTCAATCGATCAGCTGGTAAACGTTTGACCAAGACTGATTAAATAATTTTAGCTAGACTGATTTTAATTCTTGCAAATGCAAGCGCAACATAATATGTTATTAATGCTTGGATAAATAAATCGCTAGATCCTAGATATTTTCAGTTGATGATAGAAGAATATTTGAAATATATTAACAAATAAGATACCTAAAGATTTAGTTTTTCAAGTCGTAAATTAATTTTCTTTACATTCTCGAGAGTATAATGAAATCTTTTCAGTGATCGTCACAATCGCTTTCCTTTTGATTCGAACGCCATACCGACTGGCTAGGGCGATAAATTTTATAGATCCTAAGGCATTATGTTGTATAGACAGGAAGAGGGAGATATTATATTATATAGCCAAAGCATTCCCCACTGTTTTTTCACTTATTTACATGGCATTATCGTGCGAATTTCACAAAACCTTGCAGGTTCGTATTAAACATACTCCAATTGAATTTATTAAACATCAAAATTGAAGATTAAAAGTATTTCTCAATTACAGGAAATTCTAAGGTGTAAATGCAAAAAATCAAACAATAATGTTGATGACGACATAACCATTTAATTTACAGCACATCAATTATATATAATACTAAACAGTTAAAGACAAATAAATAAATAAACAAATCTGTGTACGTTTTATATACTTACTTCCTTCAGTGGATATTACATTCTAAAAATAAAAATTTACTCTTATATGGAAATTAATATAAAAATATTCCCACTTAGTATCGCGTTTCATGCTTTACATCTACTCAGAAAAGCATTATAAATTATTTATAGCGGACACAGTGCGTCACTCGAGTATAAATTAGGCGAAAGCTCGAAGTGCTGCTCTCAAATATGAAAGACATGCTTTGTGGCCAAACTTGGACGTAAACATGCTCGGCAACACGATACCCGTAACACGGCGAGAAGTAAATGCGTCTTAAAATCAATTCTTGAATTCAACCGTGCTCAAACAAAAACTTGAATCATAATCAACTCGAAGAAAAACAACTGTTCCTAACTCCTCGTGTTCACCGGTTTAACCTACCGCGCCGAAGCTTAAGTCGCGAAAGCAATTGATAACGCGGCGTGTAACGCAACCGATTGAATTACGAGAATACACAAGGGAAAGCTAAAATAAACAGCAACGCGACAAATCGTGAATTCGCAGAAAATTTTCCGTTACCAGAACAGGAAAGCCGGTCCAAAACTGGCGGCGCGTATTCTGAGACGCAGAGAAGTCGCAAAGTCGTGAATTCATTGCGCTCTCTGTATGCAAATTCGCTTCCCTTTGGGCACGTCTGTCGAGTGCATAAGTCGATGGAGAGCAACGCTTACGCGCGAGCATGCGTGCGTTCGAGTCGGACAACTACCAGCTCCTCTCGTATCCGCCAGAATCAACGACGAAAAATACTCGACGGGCACCGACCATAATCTGCCTGGACCCCGGTATAGCCCGTGATCGTTTTCGAACGGTTCGATTGTTCGCCGGTCGCCAGGCAGAAACGACACAGGTCGAAACTTACGATCGCCGTTTATGTTCAAACGACGACACCCGACATCTGAAAGTGTTCTACATTTTCCACGCGCTATTTCGAGCGTCCCGCGTCATTCTTTGTTGCAAAGGCGCGAACTTTCGGCGCGCAGTATGAGTCACTAGAAACTGTAAGCCTTCATACGCGTTTGGTGCTTTTGAGGCGTAAAATAAATGGGATCGGGCAAATGGATGTTTTCTAGGTGAAACCATTTACATTCGGCCTCATAGCGTTCCGTCTGTCGTAACGTAAGTACACGCAGAAATTGCGAAACACAGCTTTTGATTTGTAAACTTTTCGCATGCACGTCGTACCTGTCGTAATCATTTTTATATTACTCGGTAATGATAATTCTGATACTTAACACTGGATTACCGGAGTGAGTCAATTTGACTCACTTGTGATTTTGTCAAATTCAAGTATCACGTGAAAGGAATAGAAGTAAGGGCGTTTGTGCTAAATGTAATAAAAAAAATCCGCGGAAAATGTATTTTAAAAACAGCATATACATGTAAAAATTGTTTCGAACAAACTTTCTTAAAAATAAAATTTCATTTTTTTTTTCAACTTTAATTTTCATATTTGAGCCAAATTGACTCGTTTCAGGCGAAATAGGTATATACCCAACATCCGGCAATCTAGCGTCAAAACTGCTTGGTATAATAACTGACGATCATTTGTTTTTCTGCTTTCCAAAGATAATAATTTTGGAGTTTGCCTGTTGCCATCGAAAAAAAAAAAGAAGAAACAAAAACTTGCAATAGAATAATCCAACGTTTCGTAAGATCAGAGAGCCCCTTGAGGTAAAATAGAAGGAATTCATTGAAAAACGAACCGCTTTCCCTGTCAAGCTAACCAGCTACGGTTCAACCAACGTCAAAAAAACGAAGGATCGCGTTGTATCACGAGCCATAAATACGATCCATTTATCCTCGCAGAAAAACTGCACACGATCCATGAAAATCCGAAGAGCCCGCGAACTCTCCTCGTGGTTCTGTTCTCGTTCGTTACCCGTACCGCATAAACAACTGTTGCAAAAAGCTCGTCCAGAGATACTTCCAGTAACCAGCTACAAGCGTATCCTTAAGCTCGATTAAGCGGAACCGCGGCGCGAGTCCTCGCGAAGGCAGGAAGGCCGTTTGTCAAATCGAGGATAAATTCGAATTTCACAGCCAAGCGATTCGTCCTTCCAATCGGCCGCCAGGCGATTACGAATTCCTCTCGCAACGCGTTTCCTATTCCAAAGCCCTGTATACGATTCTGCACCAGCATCCGGACAGGGACTGTGTGTCAGGCGTTACACGTGTGCGGTTGTGCGTGTGGAAAAGACGCGATTATCGGCCGCAAAAGAAGCGGCCGACGTGGGGAGATGCAGCGTACGTGTCGCCGAAGAAAAAGAAGACCTCGAAGAAACAGGAAATCGGCGAAGCGGAAAGCCATCCTACCAGACGGGACTTCCGGCTCGGTCTTTCGGTCAACCTGACGCCATTCGCTGATCGATTTTGTGCAGATCGCAAGTAGATCTAGTTGAGTTTCTTAAGTTGTTTAACGCTAGGTTTATGAGATCCGTGAATTTCATCACGAACATGATTTGCGAAGACAATTATTATTATTGTTAGCAATTTTTGTTGACTTTTATTGATAGAGTGATTACAAATATACCCTAATCTATTTTCCTCTCAGCTCTGCAATTTAAAATCCTGTACAATGTATACCTATTTTTTTTAATAATATGTATAGTAACGGACATAAGTTTAAGAAGAGAAGACAATATAAAGTATAGTACCATGTAAGTTGTATTTTATTTTAAATTTTACATTGTATGCTAATATTCGTTGTAAGTTTAACAGAGGATCAAGGGATTAAGTTAAAAATATCGACAAGTCGATTATCATGACGAGTTAACTCGTTTTTTTTGGGGCAATTTGAATATTGAATTTTGTTGCTTTTCAAGGCAGCTAAATTGTGCGTTCAGTCTTCTCGAAACCATCGATTCGAGAAATTCTATTTATTCGTGATCGAGTTAATCGAAGAAAAGGAACCGAATACGCATCGGTGTTTACAGTGAACGAATCATCAACACGTGCAGAGGGAACAAACAGCGACGAACAAAGCTGTTTGTCCCTTCCACATTCAATGACAAACGTGGCCCGAAAGAATGGCGCCGAAATTTGCTTATGAATAGCAAGTATTGACGTTTCGTTCGATTGTCCTAGGGACGGTCGGTCTTCTCGATTTTTGCGAATCGTGCACCAGCGACAAAACGAAAACGATACGTTCCGCTCGAATTCGTCGCGTTGATTCGCCTTTTAGCTTACGTAAGGTAAAAAAAAAAAGCATACACGAATGCATATCAGAATCGGTGTTAAAAAGTTACATTAACACATTAACAGCCGGCCCCGTGAAAACACGGGTTTCTGAGTCTGTCGTTCGAGTAGCTGCTCCACGATGATGTGGATTTCTTTTAACGTTAAATTGTATATGAAGAATATGCAAATAAAATGCACTATTTCACGAAAATATATAATGTTTTAAATATTTTTTTTTGGCTATTCAGTGATCAGAAACAAACGAATAAGGCCGGCGCTCAGGCTTTAACCCTTTGCGGACGAGTGTCGGATATATCCGCCCAACTCTCGCGCTGCGGCTGGCGTTTGTCTGTCGTAAACGACACGTATAAGATTACGCATGGGTATACTAGCCTAAGAAGTCAAGTTGGCCTAAATTTGTTTGTTTATGATTTTTTGTTAGATTTTATGAATGACTTATTTAAATACAGCTTTAGTTTTTATAACACAAATGCGCGACGTAACTATTTTCTTTACTGCTCCGTCCGCAAAGGGTTAAATGTCTCAGGTCGCCGGCTGTCAATGTGTTAAGCCGCTAATTTCACCGGATACCGTGAAGTCTCACGGCTGATACATTTGCGAGCATCATCCCACAAAGCGCATAATAAGAAAAGACGAGGGAAAGAGTTCTCCGTAACGTGAGATACCACGACACAAAGAAAGCTACAGGCTTTGTGATATAGGCCACTGTTTAACTTTCCCCTATGGTTCTGAGTCGTTCAACTGACATTATTTAACACTATTCCTACCACGACCGGTCAAATGACCGTTTCTAAAATTTCGATTAGAATTTCATATACATATACAACGTAATTGAACCGCCTTTAAACTATAGACTTTTCCTTAAATATACCTGTAATACATTTTTCAATATTCACTTCTTTCTTCATTGTTTAGTTTCTGAGAAAAATTTGTAGCCTGTCTTACGTGGAAATGTTGCGGTAGGATTAGGTATACCTGAAGTGTCGGTAGGAATAGTGTTAAAAACTAACACTAGAACTACCAGAGCAATCAAACTGACCAATCGGTGATTTTTTGTAGCAATTTTATAAATTCACCGTGGCAAAGCTTCCAAAATTTGCTATGATTTTCTGCGGAAGGTATGAATAAAAATTTGTTCTCTATGCATTCGGTATTTTTTCATGTAATTTTCCATTTGATCTCTTCCATGCATATAAGTACGCTTTAATTGTCAGTAATTCTAGTGTTAAAGCATAGCTATAAGTTCGGTATACCGGATATCCTCAGACGTTCCCAAGTAAAAAGATTCAGTCTCCGATTTTTTAAATTCTCCCTAAAAAGATTTACTAGCTGTTTCAAATCGAAACGAGAGAGAATTCAGAATTGCTTATATCTTTTATTAATTTCTCACGAGCGAACAAAGCTGCGATTATAAAAGTTTGCGTTACACACTTTGAAATCTTGACTTTGAACAACAAGAATTTTAAATAAACCGTTCTCTACCAACACGATAATGATGATACAAGGTGCCAATAGTAGAGTGATAAATGAGATTTACGAAACAATTTCAGAGAACCATGGGAAAGAAAGTTTACAGCGGCGCGGCAGAAAACAAATGGCATATCGATACGGCAACAGGAAAAGTTAAACGCATTACGTTAACGTGTGAATGAAACGACCCCAGTCAGTGAAACGCGTACGCATAGAAACTTCATTCATGGCCTTCGACGGAAAAAGCATCGGCGCACTGTGTCGATCACGATCGCGCGAAGAAACCCTCGAGGGGATCGAAACACTTGCATCTTTGTGGAACTTTTTTGCACCGCGAGAAAGTTCAAATGTTGCACGATATAAAATGTATTTCGCAAACCCCTGCAAAAAGGTGCGAAACTTTTATTTTCCATCCAATACGTTCTATTTCCGGAAAATGAAAATTGCAAACGCGTGTTTCATTGTCGCTTGAATTTTTGCAAACCTCTTTATTTTTCTTCATTTTTGTTGGTTTCATAAAAAAAGATAAACAAAATTGAAACCAAAATTAAAATACATATAAAAATGCTTAAAATATGCTATGAATTTTTTTTTTTTAAATTCTTTAATCTCCGATTATTTAAATTTTTACCGAATACTAATTTTCTATTAATTAAATGTTTGAAGAATAATTACTTTAGACGTAAAATTGAATACTCAGTTTACTTAACCTTAGATAACTAAACTTTCGACTGATAGACTACCAACCCCTACCAATTTTACGAATTCGAGATCTGCCAAGATCGTTTAACATCTGCTAAGATTGCCAATTTTTTACCACTTTTATATTTTCTAATTAAAATATTATAATACTAATTTATTTGAAATAAATAAGGGAAATACAAAAATATACATGTTTTTAATTCGTAGCCTATGAGTCGAATGATTAGCTACAGGGTAACACTAATTTAAGTTTAGTTATCCAGTGGTAAAAGAGGTTGATTTATATCGTACAACTATTTCGCAGAAGATCATGGCTTGCATCAAAGTGCACGAGACAACGAATCAATTATGTACAACCCCATACCGTAATTCTACCCACCCTCTGTTTAGATCTTGGCGTGGCAGAACACGCGTACCCCCATACGTTCGGATCATGAGAAAATATTTTGTCAAGTGCAAGCACTTAAAGCCTCTCGAAACCACCGATAAATATTACCAAATTACTTAACAAGCCTACAAACGTATCGTAAATCGCGCTAAAAAAAATTTTACCCGCACTCGCATCGATAAATTTCCGAAAAGAATTCGTTTGATCTAACCTCTCTCAGGATATTTATAACGTAATTGCTGAATTTTTTTCATAATACTGACACTGACACGGATGCTTACATCCGAGCTTTTAATTTTTTAACACTTGGACGTTATCCTTTAAGTGCACCATATTTCGCTTTTCTTAATTGCTACCCATTAAAAATTTACTTTGTCCGCTCTTCTCTGTTTTTTATGTTTACCTTATAATGGACTTATTTAACCATAAATAAAATAAAATGAGATAAAAAAAAAAGATGAATGAAACAGAGGAAGTTTTTTCTAATTCTAAGAGCTTCATCCTTGAAAAAGCTAGCATAAAATTAAATTTTGCAGAAAAATCACAGTACACGCTTTCCGTTTAATTGATCGTCGTAAAGATACGTGAACTCTCCTCGACAAAGGGAAAGATCAAAAGATTTCGCGAGCAAAACCAAAACGTTCCTCGTATCGCAACCCACGTACCTACGATTCCAGCCTTCGAGTCGTGATTACACGGCGGAAAATGAAAAATCGTCGCCCGGAGGCTGTCCTCGGTTCGCGAATTGCATTTCGCGATGCAGAACCCGAAACCTTGGCTGATGCGTTGCAGAACGCGACTCGCAAAAGGGCGACGTTCCGGATCAAAACGTTAATTCCTTTTCAAAGCACGAGGTATCATAAACCGTGATCGCCTCACGCGGCAACAAGGAGGCCGTGGAACACAAGGGTGTTCTGAATTGAATCGCGAAACGTTCGTGCTGCGAAAGAAGTTCGTAGGAAGAACCATTCAACGGAAACCGGTATAAAAGCAGTGAATAGTTCACGTGTACACGAACAGCCGAGGCACGGTGTAACGTCTTCGCGCAGAGTGTTCAGAAATCGAGAAACGTGTAACCCTTTTCTCTTTCGCGAGCATCAAGAGAATAAGCTCGATCGTGATCGCATTTCCATGAATTTAAAATGCAATAGGAACATCGAACTACTAACGACTTTCTAAATTGAGCGTGCTGAACATCGTGCCAATCCGGAAACAATTTTTGAACGGATTGTACTCCTATGAATAATGCAGGGATCTACGAGGAGCGAAAGATTCTTTGTTGAACCTTCATTTGAATCACAAAAAGATTTCTCTATTTTTTTTTTTTTTTTTTTTTTCAATTTCGGAGTATACGATCGATCTCTCGACTTTTCATTCTATACGAGGTTGATCTTCAAACAATCCTATCAAACGGTATACGCAAAAAATCCTAATTAAATCTGATTAATTACAGATATAGTGTTAGTCTTGAGATAACTACCCCCAACAATTGATCGTCTCTCTGAAACGCGTGCCAGCTAGAAAGCGACATTTTGTTCGCGAAACAACAGACGACTACACGGTGCTCCGATTGAAACCAGTCACCCTTTTCATCGCACTGTGCACAGGGTAGGGGCATGAATGAGATCTCAGGGAACATTGTGCGCGATGACTCGAAGGCGGATGATGAATAATATCGCGTATTAAAATCACCCCGGACCTATCCCACGCGGAACACCTCAGAGGTCGTGCCTTCCGTAAAAGCACGACGCGATCGATGCACTTTCGCAACACCGTGTATGCAGCGTATAACAGCCGGAGGCGATGCGTGGGTGGGCGTCTCGCAACGAGGGAGAGCCCAGGCGTCTCGACGAAGTCGGGGGGTGAACACCGGTACAGAGAGAGAGACCCTGCGCGGATTCTTTACCCAAAACAATCTCGCCGTTGAGTCAGAGCCCTGTTTGGAAAGTAGAACGGACGGGGCCTAGTTACCTCGACTATTTAAACACAACCGTGTGCCGTAGACGCTACGCGGAACCCTTCCAAGCCGCGACCCACAGAACGCCCCGTGGTATCTGAATTCAACCTGATCCCTTGTTTATGATAATTCGTTAACCCCTTGGCATACAAATAAAAAAACGGATAGAAATACTATTTAACTTGGCTCAACTGAACAATGCAGTTATGTGCAAGCTTAAAAGCGGAACATTTTACTTTGAAATTTGCATTGCTGTATAAAATGCATTTAATTAGGTTGAAACAATAAATTGGTGGTTTTGTAAGGTATGAAACGTTTCAAAACATTTTCTAGCGATTATCGAATTAATCCGTGATTTAATTTGACCTCTAACTCTAGCAATCCAATTAACAGTTAATTTAATAGTGGGACATTTTCTATTAAGCTATTGGAAAAACCTTTTGTAGGGTAGGCTCGAATAAGTATGCCTAAGGTTGACACGGTTCTTAAAGTATCTCTTTTCTTAGAAAAACTACCTTTTCGAATCTCTACAATCGGATTTTTCTTTGATTACCGGAATAAGAAGCAAGATTGATGAGAGCTTCTTGCCGTAACGGGAGAAATGGGAACCAATAATTTGCTTGATGGCGGTGTAACGACAAAATGAGCGACGCAGCGATGTTTCGAGGCTGTGAACGTTTAAGAACGCAGCTCAGATGTTAATTTAGATAACTGTTGTTTCGTGAAAGGAGACAAGCGCGAGGGTCAAAAAGGCAGACGGATAAGAAAAACCGCGACGTGGTAATGAGGAAGATAAAATTACGGTTTACGGTGTTGAAAAAAACAGCGACTCCAAGGGGTGCATAAATATTCATGGCTACGTTTGTCGAGGACGAAGAAACAGGAGCGTCGAGAAGGAGGGGAAGGACTGAGCGTGGTCGTAGGAAGGACGAAATTGAAACCGCGGCAAAGAGCAAATAGAGGGTAATGGAGGCGAAAACGATACGCAAGAAGCGTGTATTAAAATGATTAATACACGCCGCGGACAAAGTTCGAGGGGAACGACACGAGAAGCAACGGGATGTACCGAAGTGCTGCATGAGAAGACGAAGAGTAACGACTGGGATGAAAAATGGCGACGGTGAATGGGTTAAACGCATGGGATCGTTAAAACGGTATTGAAATTTGTTGCAGCGCAATAACGCATATTTGAAACGGTGCAACAATCTATTGTTTCAGTTTGTGTTAATGGGAAACTAATGTTAAACGTTGCACAAAATTGTTTTATTGTTTATGTAAAAAAAGACAGCGATTATTAATTAAATAATAATTGTTTCAGTTTGTGTTAATGGAAAACTAATGTTAAACGTTGCACAAAATTGTTTTATTGTTCATGTAAAAGAGGACAGCGTTTATTAATAAAATAATAATTGTTTCAGTTTGTGTTAATGGAAAATTAATGTTAAACGTTGCACAAAATTTTTTTATTATTCATATGAAAAAGGGCAGCGATTATTAATTAAATACTAATTAAATAGTAGGTATAGATTTTGATTTATTCCGAAAAATTGATCTGGTTCACAATTAATGCTTTGAATAATTGATAAACACACTTCAGCTGATTAAATATCAGTTCAAGCATTAGATTTTGATCTCCAAAACCTTCTTCGGGTTTCTGTTAATTGGTAAAAGATAAGTGAACGTATAGAGTAAGATGCTTGAGATATCGAACGATCGTAAATATTAACGTTCGAAAATTCTTCCGTTAAATGGTAATGGCGTAAAATCGAAACGGGACATTAACCGAAGCTTTGCGATAAATGAATTATGGTTCGATCAATTTCCGTTTCGTGTACTGAAACCCTTTTCGTATACGTACAACGATTATAAATAACAGGATGTGCTTCTAAAATCACGATACAACCGGAAAGCAAACGGAAAGACAGAACAAAATTTCTTCATACTAAGCTCTGTTTTCAAAAAAATCGAATTCAAACATTCACCGGGAAACAAGTAACACATTTTACCAAACACAATCGATTTAAAGTTTCTGTAATCGTCAATAAACAATGTCAAGATTTAATCCAGTTCATTTGTGTTCGCCTTATTTTATCAACATCAGAATTGCTGAAAACATTCGCTACTCCAAACCTTAGATTATGCATCAGTTGAAAGCGATTTCGATTATTTTTAGAATAAACCAATCTTAGAATAAACACGAGCCCGAAAGCTATATAGCTAATCAAATACGCACGCACTCTATGAATTTTATTTCACATTTTTTATTCGTTTTTGCGCGATCGCTTAATTTCCGATTCTTCCGCGAAATATGTATCCTATACGTATCTCTTTTTCGAGGCAACGCTCCACGAATATATTAAATTGGTATTTCGCTTTGAATTTTTATTTTTCTATTCCCATGGAATGTTGCTCGACCGTCAATGCAATTCAAGCTACTATGCGTTCTATAAATTTGTTTAATCAACGGAAACCACCTACCGAATTTCGTTCCTCGACGTCCAAATTCGCCTGTTGACAGTCGCAACGTTCGTCGTTCTTTTTACAAAAGATAGGTTTCACGGTATTATCATCGAGATGATTCACTCGTACGCACGAATAGCGCACGTTACGTTGAAGAATGTATAAACAGATGCACCGTATGCAGATAGAGGACGTTTTTCCCTTTTGCGTCTTGCATGCGCATGCGACAGAAAAAAAAAAAAAAAATGCAGCGTCGAACATGGTAAATGGTTCATTGTTCTCGCGTACAGACAATAACGTGTGGGTCTTTCGGATCTCGTCGCTGACGAAATTCGTCGTTCAACAATGGAGTAAAAAGTTAACAAAACACCGGCACCCAGAAACGCGATTGTCGTCAATCGCCTTTATTCGAAAACGTTCCTCGTCCACGGTATTCGCGCAAAATGTTTGCGCATTACTGTGTTTAACACTATTCCTACCGACATTTCACTTATACCTAATCTTACCGCGACATTCCCACGCAAAAGGGACTACAAACTTTTTTCAGAAAATAAACAATAAAAAGAGAAGTGAATATTGAATAATGTATTATACGTGTATTTGAGGAAAAGACTAAAGTTTGAAGGCGATTCTATTACGCTGTATCTATGAAATTCTAATCGAAATTTTAAAAACAGTCATTTGACCGGTCGTGATAGGAATAGTGTTAATACCTGTTTGGGCACAAATTAATCAGGTCTAAATACGATTTAATTCTACCAATGTGTGAAGAATACGATTACGTACAAAATACAGTAAAAGGAATGGCAGCAAAGTCGCAAATCCAAAAAATGGAAAGCTGACAAACAAAAATATTTCGCAGGATAATGTATGCTCCTTGGTACATTAGGAATGACGACATTCGCAAAACATTAAACGTTTCCTCTGTACAGGAAGAAATTATTCGACTAACAAACACAGAGATAAAATCAACACTCACTCAAACCCACTAACAGCAAACTGTGATGTGAATACAGTTAGAAAATTAAAACGCAAACATCCGAAAGACTTATTAAAACCATAATATCTCATGTATATGTCACCAAGTTAATTGTGGTATTTACCGTTTAAAGTAACGGAAGTCAAACGCTACTAACCATTATATAAATTATTTGTAAGTATTTTTTAAACAGACACAAATAATAAAGGGAATATATAAACGAAAAAGTACAAAAACGTTATACGGTGTAATATTTAATACCAAATTTTATAACTTATTCATTTTAATTAATCATACATACGAAATATGACATTTGAAACAAACGAAGTGTAGTAAACGCGGATTATAAGCTGTTTACGAAAATCTATTGGGAACAGATGCAAGTGTTATAATGCATACAGTAATTAATAATCACGTTTCGGCAACGCTCGCGGCCATTGAATTGTTTTCGATCGAAACGATAACTATTGAATGCCCGTTAACGAACAAACTAACCAACCGACAAACGAAATTAATCGAGCTGTTAATTACTACGTGTGGACTAATTGCACTCTCTCCACCACATAGGTACGTATAACACGTGTATAAGGTCGTTGTAAATTTGTGTTCGTGTTCGACTTGGAATCCGTCAAAGTTTCATTTCGCGCGCCTGTCTTCGCGAGCAGGCAGACGAAACGATTTACCAATTACGTGAAAAGCTCGCGATGTTTCGGTTCTTAACTAGACAATCAATGTTGAACGACAGCCAAATAATTTGTTCGATATTATCGCTAGGTTTACGGACTTCATGAGTAAAATTTGCAAAAATAATTACCATTATTCCTAGCAATCAGTTCTCAATTCAGCAATTTCAAATTCTTTTTGATGTACGCTTATTCTTTAGCATATGAATATTAAAAGGAAATACACAAAAAATATCCATAAATCTAGTGTTATTGAACAATTTAATATTTATGCCTGGATTAAAACTCGTGTTACCATCAAACATTATTAGACCAATAGTCGAATGATTATCAACTCCACCAATGTTATTTATTCACCTTTATCGGTTAACAGTGTGATCCTATAAGACCTATTCGCAAAACGTACACCTGCGTACGCCTGATTCAAGCTAAAAGTTCACAAGTTCAATCGCAAAGCGAAAAGGAAAAAATTATCGAAACGGACAGAGAAATCCGAAGTGATACCAGAGACGACGATAAAAGGTTCAACAACCTAATCGGTACACAAGTGACGCTAATAGAACAATGTCAAGACTATTATCGGCTAGAGAGCTGTAAAAAAAAAAGACGTGATGTCAGAGGCGCGCGGTTGTACAAGAGGCGCAATAAACCGGCGATCCGGGATACCTTGGCGAAAGTGCAAGGTTAAATCGAGTAAGATCGTCCCGCTGCACCAAATACTAGACACAAATTGCGCGTCGCCTGGTGCGACACGCTTTCTTTATTGCAAAGATGTCAGTGCCACGTAGCGTAACGAAGGCCGTTTGTCAACTCCAAGTACACACGCGCAATTTACAAGCCCCTCGTGATGTAATTCCTGCCGTGTAGTTCGGTGTTAATCAATGGAATCTCGTGTATCGCGCCAATTCGACCGTAATTCAGGCTGGAATTTTTTCTTAACAATTCCACCTTTCATTCGACGCTCGCTCCTTCGTAAACGTTTCACGAACAACGTTTTGTAAGATTACGCTGTTAAACGATTGAGACGTCGAACGTTTGTTTTAATTTCTACTGGATTAAAAGCTTGAAAATTCTGGTTACGGAAATGTGCAGAACTTTTACAAAATACCAATATTCACGATTTGATTCTAGATGATTAAACGTAAATTAACGTTACTCTGTAATTAATCATTCGACTCGTAGACTACGAATTAAAAACAAAAATGTATATTTTTATATTTCCCTTATTTATTTCAAACGAATTAGCGTAACGTAAGAGAAGTGTTATAACATTTTAATTAGAAGATGGAAAATTGGTAAAAAGTTAGCGTTTGTAATCTTGACAGATCTTGAATTCGTAAAACTGGCAAAAGTTGGTGGTCTATTAGACGGATGTTTAGTTATCTAGGGTTGAAATGGAATTAACACTTTACCGGCCACTAGTGGTTCAACTCTCCCGATCGGCTGATTTTAGCGTGGATGCATCACTAATGATTTTATTATTCAACGATATTTTCTTCACGAAATTAATCGTTTAATATTTCTTTACAATATACATATAATATCGGTCTGAAACGCGTTACCTTCGTATAAAACAATGTTACAAAATTGACAAACGAAGCACGCAAAACCCCGATTAACACTTTATCGACCGGAAGCCTATTAATCGGCGTTTACATGCTTACAATTAGTCTGTAAATTTTGTAATGTTTTCTTACACGAAAGTGGCTGTTCGTATACATGCTGTAAAGAGATATTAAACTATCAGTTACTCGAAGAAAATCATTGTGATCAATTCATTAGCGATGCATCCGGGCCGAAATGAGCCGATCGGAAGTGCGTGTGCAATAAATTACGCGGTCGATAAATGAGTTAAATAAAACACACTGTTATTAGAAACACTATAATACTTTATTATAGTATAGCACGACAGAAGAGCAACTGTGACCAAACCTTGCGAGTTTTGTCATGAGACTAGCAAAACTCAGTGGTCGAAATTTCTACAACCCCGTTCGGGTCCTTCGGTCCCTTCAGGGTCGGTAAAGCGTTGATAAAAGTAAATAACGAAAAATTACCTTCACGCGACACAGCTTTGGGGTCCAACGATGCACTCCAAGCTTCTTCCCGATCTGGTGTCTCCCAAACACACAAGGTGTGCAGCGTTCAAAAGGATCGTGTGCGTCCACAGGTGATCACAGCGCGAACGAGACGATCGTGATTGCGCGTGAAAAAAATCAGGCGAATCTCTCTCGATCCTCCTCCGACACTTATCTCAATGTTTACGCGTTTCTCGATCGCGCTGGATCCGTCTGGCGAACGTGCGTCGGGAACGTGCAAACGGGAAACACGTTTGTCCCGTCATAACGAGCGCAAACGATGGTCACGCGGTCGATTGTTGGTGACCAGAAGAAAAAAAAGAGCAACAAAAGACGAAGAACATAAACACACGCGACGTTTACTAGCGCCAAAGATCGGTGGTCGATTGTTGACAGTCGCGAGACCGAGTCACACACGATTAGGTCTAACGTCAGGCCCCGATGAAACTGATCGATCCGCGGTATCGATATTCTTTTTCGTGCAGAAGAGCACACCGCACACGGCCGATCAAAGACGAAAAGCCACGAGGTACAGAGTCAGTCACGGCTCGGCAGTCGGCGTACACTGCAAGCCGAACGTCGCCGCCACGCGACTCCGAACTCGAAAGCGGAGCCGCGCAAGATGGTCGACGCCGAACCGGCTCTTTCATTGGCTGCCCGCGGCGCTCAGGTACGAGGCCGCTGTTATCGTACGGCGGGACACGCCGAGCCACGCTGGGAAACCACTGATAACAGAGGCGGCTGAGTGCTGCGACCGCTTTCGACAAACTGGACATTTGTTTACCGTATTTTTCGGACCGTAAAACGCGATTTTTTACAGAGAAAAATGCTCTCAGATTTTGGGTGCTTTTTATGGTCCGGAGGTAACATTAACGCGTTCGTCGCCCAACGTGATTCGGCTGTGTTTCTCGCTGGGCCCAAATTCGATTGCATAGAAAACTGGGGTGGAAAAATATAAAAATCGCATAAATTTTAACTTTTTATTTTTATTTTATGTATTTTATATTTATATATATTGTAGTTCAATGCTTATTCCATTGAATTCCTTTTAAAATTCCAATTAAAAATCCTATTTAACTTTAAGAAAAAGAGCGTCACCTAAATATGAGTGACGTGGCAACGAACGTGTTAAGCGTTACTCGAACAATTCATGAAATATCATTTCGTTCGCTGGTCAATTTTCCTAAATACAAGCGACCGTTTTCGAATCGTTAACTATAATTGGAGATACGAAAGTTGAAAATGTGCTTCCTATGTTTGCAACATTGCGATGGACAGAGTTTTCTAGTTTTTCCTTTGCTACGATTCATTATTTATTTCGGTATTTCCATAATTTGTTTGTCATTCGATGCAGGAAAAATGAAGGATTTTTGGTACACGTTGAAGATGGTGAAAGTTTTCAGTATTTCGAAACTGTATAATAAGGTAGTCTGTTATACCGTTGGCTTTTATCGTCCTGACTTTCCAATCGGGCCACTTTTAAACCGAATCAAACGTAACATAACATACAATCTTATAAATTTAACGATGAAACAGTTTTTGGTGATAGCTTTCGCGTAATATCCTTGTCAGAAAAAGAAATGCCACAATTGACATTTAATTGACAAGGTTGTTAATCGAGCAGGTACAAGTGTTCCACTTCAACGTTCTGCTTTCCAAACTAAAGGAAAAACTAGATCCCACCGTCAGATCCGTGTCACCCTTTCAGACAGGTTATATTTTTTCTTCAAAATGTGAAAGTATACTCCCCCGCACAGTATCAGAAAATTGAAAATTTATGAAAACAAAAAAATTGATTCATTTTTTTCCGATACCTGTAACCTTTAAAAAATCATATCCGTGCAAAAGACCAATGACCTTTAACGCGATTAAAAAATTTTTCCGACGCGTATAGAGCAATCCACATCGTTCACTTTGATTACCGTCTTACATCGACCGAAGACACACAATTAAAATCCACTTAGTCGCCGAATCAAAGCCAATCGGTGGTAGACTGGAAATTACATTTTCATTTCGAGGGACAAGAGGAGGAGAGCAATTAACGATCGCGCGGACGAAGGCCCATCCCTAGGCTAGTTGACCCTGCAAGGAATGCAGCTAACTGCAAATTTCCGGTGGGCTACATCCTAGATGAAATGGACGTATGTATGTGCATGCACGTAGGTACACGAATGCTCGAGCATATAATCCGCCAGTTGTACGTTTTCCAATTCCCCGTCGTTCCCTTCGTTTATGCCTCTTTCGAGGGGCCCTATCGCACACGTACGCATCTACAAGGCCGCTATATGCCTCCCTTTCCCTTCCGTCGTATTGTGATGCCATACACGTGATTATGCAAATTCTCTTGGCCGAACAAGCAAACAAGGAAACGCCTAACTACACGTGTCTCCAATACGATATTACGATTTTTATATTTTAACCTTAATCTTTTACGACGATTCGGTTTGGAATTTGACTCGATGTTGGTTTAAACAATGGTGAACTTTCATTTTTTTAATTATAACATCAATTAATGATTTGCTTTTTGTAAGTAAGACGTTGAAGGATAATTGGATAAATGTTTTATGTAAGCAAACAAGTGTATTTGGGGTTGTTTAGGTTTTCTAGAATGAAGCTATTAATAGACTCTCTGTTCAACTATCATGTGCATACCGATGCAAATTACGCATACAATACGTCATTATTCCTAAGAAAAATCCAAAAATTCTATTTTTCCTAAGATATTCAAATTTTATGCGCGCTTACGTACTACAGAACCCTCCTCTGTGTATTATAACACACCAACCATAATTAATATAATAATTTAACAATTGTCCATAAACGATATCACGAGGTAGCGAGAAAATTCGAAAATGTTAGTTGCCACGTTTTCCAAGGACACCGATAATACTTTTCCCTCCTAATGGAGAGGAAATTCTGCATTCGTTAGCGGCCGCTCTCCCGCGAGAATTATGCGAGGATCGTTAAACAAATTGCAAAAAGACCACGGATTCAGGATACCCGAGTTTGCCAACGGTTGTACGTACGTACGTGCGTGCGTGCGTGATTTGTAAATACAGGTACATCCTGCGCTCATGCGATCGTTCTACGTGCGTTCGTGTTTCGCGCGCAATACTCGTGTCCGGACGAGCCCAAGCAGGAGGCTGTAAATATATCAGCTGTTATCGTTAAACGTCTCCGAGAAGTATGCTTCGCATGTATTCGTTACACGTTCGTTATTCGTTCATTGTTATATAGTTTATAAGAAATTATTTTTGTTTCATACTTATGCCTCCATATTTTTACTTGTATACAAGGGGATTCACACCCATAGATAAAGAAATAAAAAAACAAAAAAGAAAAATTCTATAATCGAATCAAATCATGAAAGCTTATTTCATCTTTCATCTTTATTATATAGAAAATTTTATTTTTATTCATTTAGTAGAGTAAGATGATAGGACTTGGGTGTGAATAAATTAAAGTGAAATGCTTAGAATATAATAAATGTATATTTAAAATAGTTTAATAGTAACTACTTAAACGACTGTTTAACTTAGCAACCACAACTTCAGAATCACACTTTCTCTCTGCTTCGATAGTCAAACTCTTTCTGCCTTCGCACTCGCATTTTCCCCGTCATATATCCTTCCGAACACTCGTTTCCTTTCTTTCTAATTGACAACCCTTTTCACTCGATGCATTGAAAATTCCTCAGTCACTCAGTTTTCTCAAATGCTCATCTTTCGCGTCTTAAAAACACTCGAGTCCAATCCATTCTACGTTCGCACAAATATTGCTCAACTCGAGCACTCTTCACATTTCCCTAAACTCGCATCCACTCGATCGCATTCCTACAATGATATATATCGAGGTGCATATGAAATCGAGGGAATTAATTGGAACGACGTACTTTTTATGCAAACCAGATCAATGATCCTTGACTAATTTGCCGTTAACTTCGTGTTATGTCGAAATATTACTTACACGGAATCTCATCTTAGCCAAGGATAAATGTTTCCTCGTGTCGAAATACGATTGAAACATTGTGTTTCATCTGTACCAAGGATAACCGTTGTGGCAAAAGTATCGTTACCATTTTTGTTATCCTACGTTCACGTTTCGCTGTACAACGTTGTATATTTTATAAACGGTGCAGTTTTAAGGGTGCAATTTAATTCCGTGTAACACGCCCGACACGCCGAAACCTAATGAAAGTATTAAATTGCTCGGTAGACGTGGCCGTGAATTTGACTGGCGGCGAACGAATTGCCATTTTCAACGCGCCCCGTGAATCGGCAAGCTCGATCTTCACTCCGTAATTCGAGGAAATAAGGTCGGAGAAGCAGCGATACCTAACCGCAAACAGGCGCAGGCACAACGAAGGAGCTGACCACGAGATTGTGGTACATCGACGGATGAGCCGAAGCCAGACAATGGACGTGTAGCGTTTATGCATTTACGTGTGCAATGCTCGAACACTAGATAACGCAATGGACAGTACGACCAATTTCGAGATGAAAAGTTACAGTACCATTTCTCTTTTTTTTATTTTAGAAAACACTTCATCATCGTCAATGAAGAAGTAGTATTTTTTTGTATTGCTTACTATTGTTGTTGTTATGTTTGCCGTGATTTTAATCCTTCCATAAATTGTAAGTACAAAATAAGTGAAAGCAGAAGAGTAAAATCAAATAAATGGTAAAAATGGAGGCAATTAAGTAAACTTAGTTTCAGTCAAAATGGCCAATTGGTAATTATTCATAGCAACCTTACAAATTCACTGTGATAAAGCTTCCAGAATTTACTATGATTTCCTGCAGACGGTATAAAGAAAGATTTGTTTTCTATTTATTCATCATTTTTTCGTGCAATTTTCACTTTAATCTTTTCAATGCAAATAAGTACACTTTAATCGTCGATGATTCTAGTGTTAAAAATAGGATAGGCAGAGTTAGCGGTCTTATTTAAATTCTATATTTAAAACTGACGAAATTATATAGTTACACTCTATTAAATTGTTACCTCGTTTCTGACGTTTTGTTCGCGACAATTGCCCTAACACTAGCGCGTCGCATAAGCGCGCATAAATGGCAGAAATTCCAGTGAATCGAGTTGCGCACGCCTAAATACAGGGTTAAGTTCCAATCTAGCACGCAACCGGAAACACGAGTGCTTCGTCGAACAATGGTTTCGGAAAAAGAAAGAGCGTAACAATAGAAAACAATAACAACAGGCGATGCGTGCAATATACATTCACGCAGAGCAAGCTTTGATAAATATTTTCCTATTGTTCTCACCCCGTTAATTTCCTAGATAGCTCTCCAACTATCTCAATTTTTGGACAAACATTTCACCCCTCTTTCAAACAATACAATCTCGCACGAAAAACGTGAGAAATTTGAGGAACTTGTCGTATCATTTCAAAGAAAATTGGTCGATAGATTTCATGCTTCAATTCGGTTTAAGTGATACCATTACGAAGACAATTATAGCATTCGACATTATCAAAGAGAATTCCTCCGTTTGAGAGAAACACAGAGCAGATCGACCTGATATTTTCGTGCATTTTCTCGATTTGATATTTTACGACTAACTTTAGACGTAGATAAGATAGGCAGATATATTTTCAATCATAAGATAATCATCTACCATTACGACGACATGACCAGGAATAATATAACCGACGAAAGTAACTCGAAAGAAAGCTTTCTACTGTAAAATATTTTCGATTAAAGTGATTTCAATCGGACGCATCAAACTGGAATCTTTGCAATAAATCTATAATTTTTGTTTTTGTGTTGTCAACGGAACGAAGGAACACGTGTCTGTACACTTTCGTTCGCCAGCATTCAGGGCTACATAATGTTTTCTACAATTTACATTCAGGAAACGCGTTTCTTTTATACGGTCAAACAATAAAAGCTGTTCCTCACAAACGTGTACACGCGATATGTAAACACCATGGAAACGGATTTCAGAAAGAAAATTGTAATCCGCGGTTATTTCTCCGGTGGCAAAGCCGGATCACAATTTTTTTTCTTTCTATGCTTGTGAAATTTGTCCCTCGATATTAAACAACGTCGATGACGTTAACAATAAGCCCATCAATCAAATCAATCAAATTGAAAATTATATTTAAGAAATATCTAATACAAGGGAAACAAATCGTAATAATTGCAATAAAGATCACAATAAATTTCCAAAAGTTTTGATATCACACTGAATTTACAAAGCTTCCATGAAAAATTACGAATTGGTCATTTTGATCGGTTTTGGTAATTATAGTGTTAAATATCCGTAAATGACGCGTATGTTTGTTCAATCTGATTTTTATGTAAAAATTGTATGGAGTTCGTTTTTTTTTTTCATTTCCATTTATCTAAAATTTAAATAAGCGTTCGTACCAAGTTTACTGTGCGAAATTTTAGGTAAAATTGGACATAAAAAGTAATTGGAAAAGGAAGAAAGAAATACATAAACGAGAAATGATCTAATCTGCATAAATTTAAATGTAAGCTCGATACTATAGTTGTACCGTTACAGACAGAAATTCTCGTTCCATACGGGTATAAGTATTATCGAGGTGATGCCCCAAACTGGTTTTAGGTATGTTTTTGATGTGAGACACAAAACATGGCCCCATGGTCCAGCACAGCTGCACAATCAACCGGTTTCTCTGATTACAGAGAGACCAAGTGTACAGTCAATACGTATAGTTTCAGTATAGTAGTGTTATACTTCCAATGCCTCTGATCAATGTTGTACTTTAATTAATTTATATCAAAATGATACATTATTTCTTATCTATTTATTAGTAACCATAAAGTAAACGGTATATACTTTGTTTTTCTTCTATTTCTATTATTATTTCTACTATGGAACACTTCATCATTTGATTATTTTATAACATTATAAAATTGAACGGATCGTTAGATTTATTTATAAAATAAATTTATGGCTTGTGTTGGTGAAAACTAGACTTCGGATAAAAACATAATTATGAATTAGCAAAATAAATGGAAAAATAAGTTTGAAACATCAATATGACTATCAGTGGAGTCTACTGACTAATAGCGAGATTTTTAAATAGAATGAGATCCGAAACTGAATGCGTCATTGATGATACCATAAATGCACGTAAGCTAAGAGAGGAAGGATCACTACGTAGCGTATCTCATTATAGTGAAACGTGATCAGCTGTTGGTCACAAGGGTATTTGAACATCATCATTGAATTTTGTTATTTAAAATCATTATTATTCGTCAATCGATTAATTTTCGTAGAGAAAAATAATTTTTATACATAAGTTAACTTTTTAAAAACAATTTCATACCATGGTAAGTAAGAAAAAATGGATTATTTGCTGATAGAGGTTATGTCAAGATGGGATATCTCTGGTCTAAATAAGAGATGTTAAGTGTTATAGATAAAAAATTAAAAGTAACATCAAAAGTATTTGTAACTATTCAAGTGATTTTAAGTAATACAATTTTATATAAGAATTTTAAATTAGATTTTAATATAATGATTAATATAACCTAGCTTTCCTTAATATAGCAAGATCCAAATGAAGATACAGAATGGAATGATATCCTTAGGAGAAAGGGGATTATACCTGAGAAGGAAAAGGAAGTTACGGAAGATCAAATAGTTGATATTGTGGAAAATACTATAAATGAAAAAACTGGGCGTGGTATTTATATGTTTATTTCATTTATTTTATGTTAATATTACAATTTTAAATAAAATCCTACTAATGTTTAATATTGTTTATTTCCTATAGCTATTAATGATTTTGAAAATAAAACATTAGATGAATTAGATGAATTAGAAGATGAGGAGGATGAGAAAATTCTATTGGAATATCGGAAAAAGAGGATAGCAGAAATGAAAGAATTAGCTGAGAAATCTAAATATGGTGAAGTTAAAGAAATATCAGGGAAAGATTATGTTCAAGAAGTGAATAATGCTGGAGATGATGTTTGGGTTGTACTTTATTTATACAAATCTGGGTATGATAACCTCTACAAAATTAAACCTATCAAAAGAAATCTTACCTGACTACAATATTTGTTTCAGTATTCCTCTTTGTACACTAATAAATCAGTATTTAGCTAACTTAGCAAGGAAATTTCCTACAACAAAATTTTTAAGAAGCATTTCCACTACTTGTATTCCTAATTGGCCAGATAGTAATCTGCCTACCATTTTTATCTATCATAATGGAATTATGGTGAAACAAATTATTGGACCAATAGAATTAAGAGGCATGAAATTAACTGAAGAAGGTATATATAATTATAATTTTATCGAAGAATCTATTCTAACATTTGATGCATTTATATCAATATTAATACTAATTATTATAATATAAATATTATTTATATTGTCATAGAATTGGAATGGATGTTAGGACAAGCAGAAGCTATCTCAACAGAAATTATCGAAGACCCAAAGCCAAAAGTTAAGGATATATTATTTACTACATTAAGACATAAAACTGATGATGTAGCTGACAGTAATGATTGGTAATTTTATGTATGTTAAGTATTTATACAAGCTGAACCAATACTTGAATTTTACAAAGCTACAAACATTTTATTTATTTTATCATTGTTACCGCACATACACATTATTTTTTGTCACTCAGAATTTTATTACTACATGTAGGAATCATACTATTGTAATAAAGTATTTTATCACATTATTAGTTATTAATTTTAATTTGTACCACATTCTTTATACCTTTATTACATTTACATAAAATTAATTACCATTACGGAATGCACTCTATAGTATACATTTAAACGCGAAGATAACCTTATTTGCATGCAAATTTTTTAAACAGAGTGTTAATTTTATTTACTTTTGTTTTTTAAGATATAAAAATTAATTATAAATTCAATTTAACTTACAAAAACACGAAGAGTATATGTCTGGAAATTTGCAATGCATCTTGTACTTGCAATTTCTTCCAAAGTTTTACTTTCTTGATAAACTTTGACAAATCTATGTAAACAGCGCAAAAGAAGATGAAATTAAACATGAAACATTTCTTAAACATTAAAACAACACAATTACACATACATATTTTTCATTTTAAGACTTGTATACAGTTTTTAAAGATGTTTATGTTTCGTTGTTCAAGGACTTCTCAAGTTTCGTTCTTTTATCTAGCCTTCCGTGATCCTTTGTGCATGCAATTTTATGGAACAGTTTAGTTTCTGTCGCTGACCGCAGTACGTATCTGATGTGTTATGCGTTAAATTCATAAAATAAATTTTCAATTTTTCGTATTTACATGGATATAGTTTTTAAATAAAATATGTGCATACATTTTACACATATATAATTTTTCATGTTAGGTATATTATTAATAATTTTTATCGGCTATTATAACAACAATAAAAATAAGGTGTAGGTAATAGTAAACAAGTTACGGTGTTTATACTTGCGGTAACAGTCTTAACAACCATTCAACTGTGTTTAGAAAAACTAAGTAAGTCTTATATACTGTAACTGACTTATTAAAATTACAATCATAAAATTCAAAATAATTGTTTGTTTATTTATAAAAATATATTTCGTATTATTATAATATTACAATAATTATTTTTTTATTTTTAATAATTTATATTTTATGTGATATTTTTTGTTTAACAATTATAATTGTTTGTAAAATTTATATGATATTGTTTTTTTATCAATTTAATATAAAATATTCAATTACTTCTTTATAATTTTATCATATCTTATAGCTGTGATAAAAGTGTGATTTTAACAAAGCATAAAATAATTGGAATATACAAAGAAAGTGTTTAAAAAATTAATTTTGTCAGAATTAACTGTAATAACTTTTCTTGTAATATGAACTATGAAAATTCAGAAAATATTAATCCATTAAATATAGTGGAAAGTAAAAAACAATATCAACATAAACAGATTAATAAGAATAAAGAAAGAAGGAATTTTAAACATATTAATACATACCATAATATTGGCACAAAGCCTTATATATCAATTTTAAATACTTCATCCAAAGCTTCTAGTATTTTGAACACTAAATCAGAATTACATGCAACAAAAACAAAATGTTATTCTATAGATGTAACAGACATAGAACAGAATATGCAAGTCTCATCTATGTTTGATGATACGTTAGAGCATGCTCATTCTCAAAATACATTTTTTGAAAAAGAAGCTAATGTTAAAGAAGTATTACAAAATGAGAAACAAAAACTTAATTACATGGATACATGGAATAAATTGCTTAATGAGAACAGTTCTTTTATTGATGATAAAACAGATACACTAAACAAGAATTGTTTAATATCAATGAAATCAAACAATCTTACAGAAAGAAAAGAGTTAGAATATAATAAAAACCTAAGTAAAAGGCAAAAAGATCTATTATCTTTAATACCTAATGATATACCAACAGATTTTACTTCTGAATGTCAGGATTTGTTACCTTTGCAAGGAATTGAATCAGAGGGTTTGCAAGAATCAATAGATTTTTCAAGTAATGAAATATTTAATGCATTTCATTACGAATTTTATTATAATAACAGCTCAGATTATTTAACATCGTGTTTGATGAATTCTGAAAAAACATGCAACTCTTTAAGAACAGATAAAGATATTAAAAATAAGAAAGGTGACATGAATGACAATGATTTTGATCCACCCAAAATAACAGAGTATTGGTCTTCAACAAAAAATAAGCAGAATAATAGGAATACTTCAAAGAATAAATCTTTAATGCACTTAAAATATTCAGATCAAGATCTATTACTTTCGAGTGATAAAAAATCAAAGTGTTCATCTAACTGTTCCTGTGATGATTGTTTTGAGGATTGGATTTCAAACTGGATTGATAATGCAGCTATTAATTGTACACAGAATGAACTGTTAACAGATACTCCTAATGAAAATTCATCATTTGATTTAAAGAAGTTCCACTTTGATACTACAGAAGTTTGTGAAGATATAATTGATGAAATTCTTAAAGAGTTTAATGCCACAGAAGCATGTTCATCATTAATTGACACTGAAGATTATTTACAGTGTTCAGATAATATTGATTCATTATTAAACAACATTTTAAGTTATATAAATGAGGAACCTACTGATGAGGAATTATTTGCTCAAAATATGCATGTCAAAAGTCAAAAGGAATATAATGAAATGGAATTTGATAATTCTAGCAACAAAACAGATCTTGATGAAGTTTCACAAATGTTAAAGGAAGAAATAGATTTATATGACACAGATAAAGACAGTGAATATAAATTTGATGCAAATGAGAAACAGTAAGTGAATCTTCTGTATTAAATTAAGATGATTCAAACAAACATACTTAAACAGTTTTCTCAAAGTAGTAGTCAAAGTTGAACTTAAATTATGGATTTCTATAAAACCGTACTTACATAATAATTATAAAATTATAATATTTCTTAAAAGGATGTATAAAACTATATTCTGTATACAAAATATCTGCACTCTAAATATTTCCTTTTTTTCCTAAAATTTTGTTCCTTATGAAATATAAACTATGCTTGTAGATTTCCGTGCTTAGTATGTTCACTAACGTTTACGAACCCGCGTACAATGGCAATGCATCAGGCAAGCGCACACGGAGGTAAATATATTATTTTATCTGCGATAAATCATGATGTTGCCACTGAATTTATTTTTAGGTATGTACATAATACTTTGTGAAAGCTGCGGTGTACTTTTCAATCGAAAGTATCATTTCAATAGACATCTCGTTCATTGTAATCGTTTGAAAAAAGATTACAAATGCGATAAGTGCATGAAAAAGTATAGGTAAAAAGAAAAGATTAGGACGAGTAAATTTTTAAACAAGTTACTTCGAAGCTTTATGATCGGTCGGTTACATTGATTAGAATTTTGTTTCAGACACAAGTCGTCTTTAATTCATCATTTGAAAGTGGCGCATGAGTATTCCCGTAGCGATCTAAATATATTTATTTGTGACGAGTGTAAAAAAAAGTACGTTAGATTCGGTGCTTTCGAAAATCACATGAAGAGCCACAAAAAAGGTTAGTAAGTTTAAAGCTTATAAATCGTTCGAGGACAATATGTGACGAAGACTGTCAAATGAGCGTTTGCAATAATTTTTATGTTTTTCCAGAACTAGATTATTAAAATCTTACATTCATGTTTATTGTTCATCTTCAGAGGCTACGTTTTTGTTTATCTTATTTTTATACTTTTAAGTTACCATCGTTATGTAATTGTCAGTATTACGTTGTGCGGTATAAAAAGAAAAAGTGATATAATTACTTATGAATCTGAAAAAGTACGGATTTATAAACGTTTGATAATTTTAAGGCAACAAATCTAACGATATGTTAGTCACTTTTATATATTTTATTTTTCACTAGATTATATTTTATTTTGTTATCGATTTATAGTAGATTATAGATCATTTTTATCGCCATGAAATCAACATTATTTTAAAATACGTTTTTTTTTTGTATGCGTTTCATACGTACAATATTTTTTAGTCATATTAACCAATGAACGTTATTTTATACATCTTTTTGATATGCAATCGGTACGTAAGAGCTACGTACCATTGTTATTTTTAAGGTGTCGTATAACTTAAGTACATCAAGGATACTTTAGCGAGAATTACTTTTTTTTTTCGTTTTATTTTCGAAATTATTACAATTCAAATCAATCAACACGTTTAAGACTCAATTTTTGAATTCGTATTTGATAAAGTAATAATATTTCATATGTACACGATGAGATTATAAAGTTTACAATAAAAGAAGTACATAAGAAGGAACTTGTCATTTAATTTCAGCGTAAAAAATTTGAAACGTTAGAACTTTTTTTACATGCATTTGTGTTTGTGTTCGTATTATAAAAAATGTATACCTGTTGCAAATAAATATATGTTCTTTGTAGATATAATTAAAATAAAAAAAATAATTACTGCCCGCAACATTTTTCGGAAGTTCAGTTTATTTGGTAGAAATTCAATAAATTTCCATTTCGTATGCTTAGAAAAAGATCGTTATTGTGATGAAACATAAAAATCGATTTAACAATACCTTTGCATTCAATTCGATCACTACAAAATTTCCAATCGATTTCCGATCGTAGTTTCGAGATACTTGTGGTATATATTCCCTTTGATATATCAGAATTTTTACGTGTGTAGACTCATTGATATGACCGCAATAGTCCGATCTATTATTAGCCTTCATCCTGAGAGTGTTACCATGTATGCCGTTGGAGAAAAGCAAAAACGTGGGAATCACGATAAACCCTGTGGACTGCTTCAAGCTAGAGCAACATTACCACCTCCCCACAAACCAAGTCGTTTTATGCTCCATTAAATTATAAAAACGTTCTTCGAACTTCTTGTTTCGTATCGATCCTCTACAATCCTTCGAAAAGTAATTTTGTGCTTGTTGCTTGCAGAAAGATTTTGATGCTTGATCAATTTTTATTCCAATCTCCATACTTATGTTAAATTGCTATTATTAGCATTATTGATTGTTAACATTATTAATACTAGTATTGACTTGATGCAATGATTATAAAACAATACGAATCACATTATTCTAAATAATAACGCGAGGATAATGAAAGTAGTCGTGTCAGTAGGATCCAGAAGTGTTGTCTGAGAAAATTTCTAGGGATTACAAAAGAAGAGAAATGGAATAAAAATCGGAGGCGGTCCCGAAATGGCTCGCGATTCTAGTCACGGTGCCGTTTCTCGAAATATCGGCTATCCGTCGCTATTTACACGTTGGCTTTCGCTCGTAAATCGCAAAAAAAGGTTCTGTCTCGTATACCGTAGGATTTAACGACGATCGCGCTGAGGATAGCGTTATAGACGAAACACAATTCAAAACGTTTTCACTGTCGCACAATTTATACAGTTCAGAGCTGCGAAAATTATACGTGACCGCGGATAAATGTTACCGTACCTTAAAATAGTCAGTGCTTTTCGCAATCTCTTTAATAGCGTACACGGTAACACTTTCAGGGTGAAAGGTATACATTTATTTCATCTACACCGGTATGTCCGAAATATAGGATACAATTATAATGCATTGGGGTAGACACGATATTCCGCATTACGTTTCAATGATTAACACCGTTGATCGATGGATGTTAATTTTATCTCCTTCATTGACATGCTGACATTCTCATTGCAAAGCAGTAAGCGGAAATGTTAAAGGTCTAATGCTAATGTTTATGGAGTATCTTTCAGTCGACGAGTATGTTGAATCGTAAAGATCATTATGCAGAAAATAGAGAGTTTACTTTATTTTTAGTTCCGTTGCGTGCTTAATAAACGAAATTTCACTTATTTTATTAGCTGTTTCCATACTGCTATCCGTAAATTGTATAATATTATACTTAAGAGTACAAGAAACTTCGATCGAGAAAGAAAGTGAAGCACATTGTTTAGAACATTCTTTACGGCGTAAATTTCGCGTTTAGAATCCTAAAGTATCCGTTTCCACATGTTCACCTTCCACCACGTTTTTCTACATAACTCCATGCATTATTCGCTTCAAGATGATTGCTAACTTCCAGTCTTTAAGTTTTAACACTAGGACTACCAGAAAAGTCAAAATGTCCAATCGGTGATTATTCATAGCAACCTTATAAATTCACTGTGGTAAAACTTTCCAAATTTACTATGATCTTCTGCAGAAGGTATAAATAAAGATTTGTTGTTAATGTATTCGGTATTTCATCATGTAATTTTCAATTTGACCTCTTCCACGCAAATAAGTACACTTTAACTTGTCGGTAGTTCTAGCGTTAACCATTCACCAAGCTATCAAAACCTATTTTTGACTGAATTCCACGAGACGGAAATCTACGTTTACCAACGTCAACTGAATAGCTTACAATCGTGGATGTGCAAAACTTCACCTAGAACAGGATCTACCCGGTACACGGCAACGGTGAACCGTGAACGGTGGTGCGCACCATAGTGAACCCTTAACAAAAAGGGGATAACCAACGGTGGCGCCGCGTCCGGTCAAAATTCGAACGAAAGCTTGCGCCGGAACCGCGCAGATCGTCCTCAGTAGTTGCCCAGACGCTGTCACGGGCGTAGCTGGATGCTGGATTGTCTCTCTCTCTCGTGCGCGCGCGTGCCGCAGGGAGGTGCTTCCTTTTCTTCTTCCTCTTCCTCCTAACCTCGTCGTCCCTACGCTCGCCTCGTATTATTGTGCAAAACGGGACGCCGCTCCTGACGTGACGCGGATCGACCATCGGTTCCCTGTCGTAACCGAGAAGAAGAAAAGGTGCCGGAGAAAAGGGAGACCGACGACGACAACGACCACGACTACTACTACTACGACGACGACGACGACGACGACGAAAGGGTTTCCTGCCGGTCGGCGAGGGAGAGAGAGAGAGAGGGAGGGAGAGAAAGAAAGAGAGAGTGAGATAGCGTGGCGAGGGAGTGAAAGGGTTCGACGAAGAGAGAGGCGAAGCCGGGAGAAACAAAGGGGCCGGTAAAATTCGAGAAAGATGGTAAGGGAGGTGGAATAGACGAGTTATCGAGAGGAATACGAGGGAGAAGCGGAGAAAGATTCGGAAGGAGAGCCGTCCGGGAGGGGTGGAGATGTGTTGAAGTGTGTTCTGTGTATATATATGGTGCAGTGCGGTGCTGTGCTCGAGAGAGAGAATGGCGTGGTCGGATTTCGCGTGCACCTCGCCGTGACGTGGAAAGGTAAGGCATGATACTGTTTCGTTTTATTTCTTCTTTTATTCCCTTTTCGTTTGTTTCTACCGTTTCGCACCCTTTCGCAAGACACTCGTCTCGAACAGTGGTGGTGGTGGTGGTGGTGGTGGTGGTCGTTTAAGCGGCGGTTGTACATATCATGGTGTTTCCGCGTCCGCCACGGGGTAGCCGCGGGGATCGAGTTTCTTATTCGATTGGCGGCGGTGCCCGCCGACGCCGATAATTGGCTTCGATTCGAGCGATGATCCGTCTGTCGGTCAGTCGCCGGTGCCGCGTGCGCCCCTATCGCGTCTGGCTTATCCCTCTCTGCGACTACTGTGGGGAGAGCTCGTTGGCATGCCTGCCGGAGCATGCAGGGACACTGTTCCCTGGATTAACCACTTTTTCGCGTTCGGCGGCGCGACTTGTCGTCGACCCGCGCTACTTATATCGTGCAGGAAGCTTGATTTCGTTGGGGATGAAGCAGAATTGGTAAACAGGGTTGAAGCGGGACGCGTTTTGACTCGATGAACGCGTGTGTAGTGTGTACTAGACACGAAATGATTTCGATTCATTCTGTCGTAATTGTTACGTTTTTGGGTGATATCGTACGCAGAGACGAAACGATCGAATTACCCGTTATGGTTTTCTGGTTTCCTGCATTTTCGAATTGTATCGAACGGTGTACGAAATGAAATGTCGGAAATAGCAGGTTCTGTTCGATATTGCGATCGAAGATATTGAACTGTGAACGATCTAATTTGCATGCTCGCAGCGTGCAGGTATTTCGAGGGATGTCACAGATGTGTTCATCTTGTACCACGCATTGTTCTGTGATCTTTATTAAAACGAAGGATGCGTCGTTTAGATTCGTGCTAGCTGTGGCAAAGAGAATACGCAATGAAATTTTGTTATTATACTTCGTTGTATTGGAACCAACAGAATGGGTTTGTTGTGTGCTATTCGTGGTAAATTAAATTTTGTAACAAACAAGCTGATTCTGTTTTGTAAAATGGAGTCGGTGGAACAGAGTTGAAACGAATGAATAAAATGTGTGTTTTACCTCGCGAAATTGCACTTCGTTGTTGTTGTTTTATTTATAAACACGAAACTTTTTTATATTAATAAGAGGAAACATATATATATCTTGTACTCAGAGAAGATCTTTCTATTCTATTGACTGCTCATACTTCCTCAATATTTTTTAAAAAAATATCCGAGTATTTGAAAAATTTAATTTGACACAAAAATGATCGTACAAGGTTCGCTTCTAAGGGTAAACAAAATATAGGTATGGTTTATAAGAAAAATTCACGGTGTATTTTCGCATCGAATCGATACTTGAGGTTAGAATAACAAAACCTTTTGATAAATTTAGAAAGTGGCGTATAAAAGCTTGAAACGTGATGGTTCGTTCAACGTCGAAATATTTCCATTTTAGCGGAACAAATTGGAGGCAGAAAGTTGTTTCAATGACCCACGCGTGGGGTAACTCGATCCCATATGAGTCATACTGTGAAGTGCTTCACGATATTAGAGCTTTCAACAGTGTTCGTATTGCTTACGTATCATCTGAAAATACAGAATCTACACTCGTGTGGAAAGAAAACATTTGTCTGATGGTCTTGTACCGTTAATTTAAATCGAGTTTTAATACAAAACGATCGTTTTTCAAATTTCCCTTAATACTTCATCTCTTTTCCTTACGTTCAAATTCATGTCAAAGTAACTAGTAGTACAAGTCAACGACTAGTAGTATAAATCTATAATGTGACATCCGATACGTTATAAATTTATTTTACGCCTTTGAACAACCCTATAACGTTCGAGTTCATGTTAACAAAGAATTTTTGTGTGCATAAATGTTAATTACAATCGATCAAATTACATTTTCTAATTTCCATAAAAATGTTCATAACCGATAAAATTACATTGAAGACATTCAGGTTTCATACATTCCGACATATTAATATATTTCAATGCAATTCTACTTAATTTCTTGTATTTTATCAGTTTCTCTACTCTCCTGGCTTTTCTACGCAATTCGAAATTGCACTCCATCGGCGTTAACAAAAAACGAACCTTAACAAATTTTACTTTCGCTTCACCCTTCTAATACTCCAAATACCAAGTTCCACGTTAAAAACAGAATTGAAGTGGCGAAAGTCGTAAAATAAAATGGTATCACCAGCATAAGCCCCCCCTAGCCGGTATCTAGAACTCAATATGCTGTAGTTCGACGAGCGCACCGTGGGGTCCGAAATACGTTTTAAAACGTTTCGTCAGCGGTCCCCCCCCTCTATGGTAATCCCATTAGAGACGTCAACACGATCACACTCCGACGTATTCGCCCGCGTTCTAAACTGCGTCCTGGGTTACACCCTAACTGCGTTATCACCATACTCCGGTTGGCCGTTTGTGACGTTGATAAGCACGTGTCAAGCATACGTTGTGGCACCAAACCCTGGACGAAGGGAAGGAGGGGGGGGAAGGGCTTGTTAGACAGGTCTCCGTGAACGTTTCAAAGCGCCTCATCGTTGATGCTTTTAGTCGGCCTGCACGAAATTGCGCGGCCTTTCGACCAGTAGAAATTGCGTTATGCTTGAAATTAAATTGCACTTTGATAAAGTCCTTTGAAAGCATAAACTGGACATAAAATGTAAGAAAGGACGGCCGACTTGTACCAAGTGTTTCCCTTCGTCGCAGCGACACGAGGGCACGAATAATTCTTTTAACCCTTTTACTACCGAGGGCTACCCTCAGAAATTAGATAATCGTTTGACGAAAGTTTTCTGCAGCATGAAATTATTTTTATAACCGTTTACGAATTGTTGTCGCAATTAATTTTTGAAGTTATTAGGAAATTGTTTGTGTGGTTGTATCGTTCAGTCATAGATGCATGTATTAGATGTGTGCAGAGGTTTCAGTTGTTTCGTTATAATCTTTTATTTGTATATAACACAAGCGTTGATAATTAATTCTCCAGATATTCCCCGTGTTTCAAATAGTTCGATGTCAACTTTATAAGTATTCAAAAAAGGTTAGAAATTATCTGAATTTTACATAATTATGTCGAAATTTTGAGAAAGGAGGATGCAAATTTCTGCACACATCTAATAGTTGCCATTGTTTTTCTGTTTCAAGCAATTTCACTGCTATTGCTGTTCAGGTGATCATTATATCAACTTTTATACGCACACGTACCTATACAGAAAGAGTTTGTTCTCCGTGTGTTCATAATATCGGCGTGAACTTTTTTTTTTTTAAACTTTACTGACCAGGGGGATGCGTCGAACTACGAGGAAACAGTTTTGAACCTATTTTAATATCGCGAAGAGTCTTGAAATAAACTGCAGGTAACCTTGGACGTATCTGTGCATAATTTAACATAACAAGTCACAAAATCCTGTCACACGATTGAACACAGTATGTTATCGCAAACGGTAACGAAATGTTTCAAAAAGAATAACGACAGTTAAGTAACATCGGTGAATCTATGGTCAGGCGAAGGAGAAAAATTCTAAGTAGTAGCAGTCAATCCATGATCAGACAACGGGAATTCTTACCCGGTATAAAGCAGTGAACTTTAATTATCGTAATGTCATTACAAATAACGCACAGTGCTGCTTAACACTTAGCCAATCGAGAATTGTGAGATCTCCCATTTTTTCCTTAACCAGGTACTGTAATTGATTTTATTTAGTTTTGTTATTAGTTGGTCTTGAACTGATGTTGAATTGATTAAAAATTGTACTTTGGAAGAGTAGAAAATGCAGTTGACGAACTGTGAACAACACCAGTTCAAGACTAACTATTAACAAAAGTAAATAGAATCAATGGCAGTGAAAAGAATCTAACCAACCCATTCGATTGGTTAAGTATTAAAAAGAGCTTCGAACTTGTTTACACACGATCCATCGTAAAAGTAAATCACAAATACCTATTATGTATACACCTACGCAGATAAATCGACGGAAATGAAAGTCGCCTGTTATCGCAGCTGCATCGTATCGCCGCGAAAAATTAAAATAACGCTATCGAAATTGAAACTGCCTCGCGTTCCCTATAAACTGTCTATTTCCCGTTTAATTCGAGGACTTATCGTTCAACTGCGCGAGGGATTAAATAAAACCGAAGCCTCCCGTTCGTTCGCCAGAAAATGGCGTGCCCGACCAACGATACAAACATTACTCTCCTCCTCCCCCGCCTGCCCCCCCCCACCAGGCGTTGTTGTTGCCTCGTTTTCCCATTTTCGAACTCGATCAACCGGATCCTCCGTCGTTCGCCCTTCCGAAGCCTCCCTCGAGCCGTCTCGACTTCCGAAGAGGAAATTCTCTTCTACGATTGAAGCCTCGCGGTTCTGTGAGCGTCACGCGTTTCGAAAAGATCGATAGGGTCGAGCATGTAAGCCACTCAGATAAATTATCGAGGGAAGCGCCTCGTGTGTCGGCTGGGATGATGAAAGATCTCGAAGATCGTCTCGAAATTAGCTCGTAGATCACTTCTCCATCATGTGCCACTCTGGATTCCCCTAAACGGCAACCTAACTCGGTCTTGAACGAAATCTTGTTCTCCGGCAAAGGTGGGTGTACGGTTAACGCTTTGAAAGCGTGAGACGTCGAGAACGGTTGGAAGGTCGACTATTTTAGAGGTTTTAGAAGTACTGGAAAGTGGCGTACGTTCATTTTGTTGAACGTATTACACAGAGAATGTTGTATATATTTTCTATATAAATTAATTTTATGCATATTTGTGTGAAGAATGCAGAAATTTACATATAAATAAATTTTCCAAGCGTGAGACGTCGAGAACGGTTGGAAGGTCGACTATTTTAGAGGTTTTAGAAGTACTGGAAAGTGGCGTACGTTCACTTTATTGAACGTATTACATAGAGAATGTTGTATACATTTTTTATATACATTAATTGTATGTATATTTGTGTGAAGAATGCAGAAATTTACATATAAATAAATTTTCCAAGCGTGAGACGTCGAGAACGGTTGGATGGTCGACTATTTTAGAGGTTTTAGAAGTACTGGAAAGTGGCGTACGTTCATTTTGTTGAACGTATTACACAGAGAATGTTGTATACATTTTCTATATAAATTAATTTTATATATATTTGTGCGAAGAATGCAGAAATTTACATATAAATAAATTTTCCAAGCGTGAGACGTCGAGAACGGTTGGAAGGTCGACTATTTTAGAGGTTTTAGAAGTACTGGAAAGTGGCGTACGTTCATTTTGTTGAACGTATTACACAGAGAATGTTGTATATATTTTCTATATAAATTAATTTTATGCATATTTGTGTGAAGAATGCAGAAATTTACATATAAATAAATTTTCCAAGCGTGAGACGTCGAGAACGGTTGGAAGGTCGACTATTTTAGAGGTTTTAGAAGTACTGGAAAGTGGCGTACGTTCATTTTATTAAACGTATTACACAGAGAATGTTGTATACATTTTCTATATAAATTAATTTTATGTATATTTGTGTGAAGAATGCAGAAATGTACATATAAATAAATTTTCCAAGCGTGAGACGTCGAGAACGGTTGGAAGGTCGACTATTTTAGAGGTTTTAGAAGTACTGGAAAGTGGTGTACGTTCATTTTGTTGAACGTATTATTCATATATAAATAAATTTTCCGTATAAAATTAATTTTATGTATATTTGTACGAAGAATGCAGAAATATTGTAGATACATGAAACTGTATCGAACAATCATCAGTTTCCTTTAGACAGTCAGCACAGGAATCCACTTGGAACGGTGTTTTAAAATTTTTTGTTTGAGTAGAAAATACGGGATTTCCTTTTATCGATCTATAGAACTTCGTGCCCCATGCACACGCGTATATTTAATCTTCGTGAGCTCACTACAGCGTTCGAAACTTTTCTCGAAGGCTTTCGTATCCGTTCATAAAGCCTTCCCTGCGTTTTATGCGAAACAAAGTGCACGCATTGCGATCAACTGCGCGTATAAGATTTAAGAATCTTCGCTTAAATAATTCCTTATCATCTTCATTGGATTGTTATTCGTTGTCGCGACTCGTTCGTCAGCGTTTCTCGTACCTGTTCCCAATTTTGTTTCGGCTTTTAATCGAAACCGTGGATTCGATGCTTTAATCTTTACTGCCGCGTCCAAAGTTGAGAACGGTCACTGGTCTCGTCGACGAAACAAAAAAAGTTGCGTTCAAAAATAATCACGCGGGCCTTCTGCACGGTGCATCGAACGTTGTTATGAAACTTTACTTTCGTTATCAAACTTTCTTTAGCCACGCTGAATTCCAAACAGCGGCCACGCTTTAAAACATTATTTCCGTTCCGAAAGTTTCGTCGTCGTAGTTAACTTCCCGGATCCCTCGGCCCTCCTGCAACGTGTTTTGTTCGATACTTTTCGATCGGTCAAATTTTCGACGAGCATTTAATGATTCTTGCGAAAAACGAGAATTTTTACTCGCACCGATAACGATTGGTTAAGCTCGCGTAAGAATCACTATTAGAATCACTATTAGAATCAGTGTTATAGGAAAGGTTATAGAGAAGAAAAAGAAGAAAAAAGGAAAAATGGAAAAATGAATAAAGTTTCAAAGAATAAAGGTGTATTTGAAGAAACGGCACAGACAAAACACTACTCAACAACAGGCTACTCAATTCCTCACATTTTACGCTGGCTACGAAAGTTCTCTCGCCGTTCTTTCCTCGATCAAGTGGGACTCCCAAAAAAAATGAACGTTCGACCCCACTCTATCGATCCTTTCGCACACAAACATGCGCGCACGCATTCACGTCCAGACACACGCCAAATGTACGATCTTACAATACTGATTCTTAGATCTACGCATTACCGCACTATGAAAAGTTAACATTTCATTGCGGTGAACTTCCAGTATCCGACGCTGCAATGCGAATAGACAAATCGAAGCACGGATACAATTACGAAACGAAGAAATAATTTTCTGTTGCAACAAAAAAAATATATATTTTCCTTATTTATCCGCTTTGCTCTCTGTCATTATTAATCCATTATTTCGCTCCGCATAAATTTATGAAATAAAGCAAACAATGTATCATTATAAACCAAAATGTATATTTTGGGCAGAAAATCATGCGCCATACACACCAGTAGTAACATATTTTAAGCTGCTTTACCTTTGTTGCGTGGATGTGAATGAGGTTACATCTCGACTAATGAGATTATTCGTCTCTTCCACATGCTTGCACGTGCAAGAACATACTTAGCGTCCTCCTAAGCGTGTACACATACGTATATGTTTATACCAACTGCTAACGAACACACCCTTGCAAGAAACAGTACTTTGTAGTATTATCGAGTAACCCACAATTCCACGAAATTTGCATTCTCGTATGCGCGTATGTACAACCACGATTTACATACTTTTCGTGTTTTATTTTTTTAAACGAAGCAGATAGGTTGCAGTATTGCGCTTTATCGGTCGTGGACTGAATATTATCGCAGCGCCATTAATACGCTGTAACAGTTATCCCGATCGATATTGCAACTGATAAGTTATCAGTGACAGTATTGTGGCTCCTCGAATTCAGTCGCTCTCGATCTTCGGCAACGATTTTCAAATCACGCGAGCGTTCATGTTTCGCGTTCGATCACGAAATCCATGCGGAATGGCAAGAAAACATTGAGCAAGAATAAATTACCATTTTACTTGATCTTTCTCTATTATTCCACTAATTGTAGGGTTATCAACTACGGTAAATTGTATGTATATTAATTACGTTAAATTGTACAGATTGAAAGTTCAGCTTTATTCGAGGGTTACGATTTTTCAATGAATTTATTGATACTGGCAATACGATTATTATTAAACTTCTATTGTAATATAAGAGACTGAAATTAGAGCTTGTTGGAAATTGAATGCAGAAATATTACGAAGCAAAAGTTAACCGAAAACCAGCTTTCTCTTGATGTACTTTCTAAAGGGTTTCTTTCAAGCATCCAAACCGTATCTGACATTTTAGAAAGTACGAAACCATTAAGATACAGAACAAAAAGGCTTACGACAAAATTCGAGAAGTTTGGTCGGAGTTGCACCTTCCTCGTGTTGCGGTATAATAAATTAAAGTATTTCAAATAAGAGTGTATTTAATTTAGTAATATAAAACCTCATTTCCAACGCAAAATCATGTTGTATGATGACCAGCTACTTTATATCGATTTCTGATCGCTTCGACTACCGATTAACACTAGTCCTACCACAACCAGTCAAATGACCGTTTTTAAAATTTCGATTAGAATTTCATATATACAACGTAATCGAACCGCCTTTAAATTTTAGACTTTTCCTCAAATAAACCTATAATACATTTTTCAATATTCACTTCTTTCTTTATTGTTTATTTTCTGAGAAAAATTTGTAGTCTGCCTTACGTGGGAATGTCGCGATAGAAATAGGTATACGTGAAGTGTCGTTAGGAATAGTGTTAAAATTTCGATTAGAATTTCACATATGCAACGTAATCGAACCGCCTTTAAATTTTAGACATTTCCTCAAATAAACCTATAATACATTTTTCAATATTCACTTCATTTTTCATTGTTCAGTTCCTGAGAAAAATTTGTAGTCTGCCTTACCTGGGAATGTCGCGGTAGGAATAGTGTTAACGATTACCAAGAAAACCGATGCTAGAGCATTCAAAAAGAGTACAAGACTCGTCATAATTCAGAATACTTACGTGTATACGTATAACGCAAGCTTATACCAAGAGTTAACAAAGTTTATTCCCCCCCCCCCCCCGTACAACGGGAACGAACCAATGTTTACCGTGCTTCTGGCTGGACACGATAGTTCAGTGATTCTGTTTGACAAGCACCCTTGTGTCCGCAAACATCCTCTGGGCCGCGACGAAAACGACAGAATTTATAAACGGGCGAAGACAAGCGTCGATGGAATTCGGCGAAGTTCACACGACTGGTCGGCGAACGAATGCAATTTTCAAGTTGGCATCGTGCCTCGTCCGCTGGCCGTAGAAAGCAGAAGGTACCGTTGGACGTTGCAGTCGATAGATCGCCTCGCGACGCCGTCGAAAATTTGCGGATGCTTTGGAGAGCTTTCGCGCAGATTGATCCGCAGATTTTTCTCGTTAAGCTTGATTAATCGACCGTTCTTCTTTTTTTTACCTCGTTTAACAGCCAAAAGTACCGTTAATTGGCGGATATGAGTTGAAACGAAAGACGGAAGTTACAACGTGTGCGTTGATGGTTTTCAGCAGAGTAAAGAAATCGCGTGTACTTGGAATTCAGAATGTGTATTATAACACGGTATAACGAGAAACCACGGAATTCGAGGTATTATAGTAATCACGTGGCAATTGTTAGCTAGGTGTCTAATTTACATACGAGATTTACATATCGCGATTATACCAATTTCTTATAGTACGGTAATTATTCAGTGAATAATATATAACAATTTTTTAATGCAAGGAAGATGATTGAAGTTCAATTTTTTGCGCTTATACGTATTTGATTAATTTACAGTTTGCTTGAGACAAAACCGAACATGATAAATGCCTCGTTAGAACCAGAAGAATGTTTATTTAATTAAGGAAAACTGAAACCACTTTCTAGAGAGAGAGAGAGAGAATACGTTAGAATAAGCTAACCATCGTTAACTCTAGCAGAATTTACAGTAATAACGGTCTAATAATCTTAACGTTTAAAACGCTAATCTATGTTTAACTGTACAAGATTTCCATAAAAATGTAATGTTCGTGATACATGGGCAAACACAATTCGAGTGCATGAATTTAGAGCAATAGAAGTTTTCCAAATGAAATATAGGCCGTGGCGTGTTCCGGTGGTGGTTCTCTTGAACGCCACGAATAAATGAACTCGGCTGAAGAATGGTGCGTGGCTAAAAGTGGGCTAGCGCAAGTGGTTATCAACAGATCTACGTGCCGGCTATTTTCTATCCGAATTAAGCGATTTCTCGCACGGCATAATTCTTTAGCTACTTCTAGCCAATCCTCGTGCGTTTCACCGTTTGTCGGGTCACTAGGTGCATCAATTTGTCGTTCGATCGTTTCGCAGTTAAGGGATCGAGCCACAGGGCGAATTTAATTAATGATCATTTCGAGTTAAGTATAGAACGAGGCCCAAATTTTAACATTTTATGCAACAGCATAGCAATGTTAACATATTAAAAATTCGTTTCTGTTCCTTTTTTTTATCATTTCCAATGGTTAGCAGTCAATAGTCATGGTTATTCTACCGCTAGTGGAGTATGTCTGATTATATACGGACCCATATCACTTGAATTCGTTTCGTTTCACTTTCTTCAGCTATTCCGCCATTTTTTTTTGTCATATTTCCACTCTACATTGTTTTATGCATTATAAATCAATATTATTATAATATAATAATTGTTTGAGTTAGATTATTTCTGAAATAATTTTTAAAATATATTTGTACGAAGATTAATCAATATTATATTTTAAATGTCCGTTACTATCTTTTTATGTCAGACATTAATTGTATCAAAGAAATTAACTTGCTGACAGAAACGAGTACCAGTCCATTCGGATCGTTTGATACAATAAATTCATTCATGTCCCTTTGAATCACCTTTTGGCAAGCCTTTGCACCTACTTGTAAGAAGGGTGTTATCGTGGTTGAAAGTCTGCCAAAGGCACGGTTCAGTCAATTCGGTTACAACGATGCTACAGAATCTAATACAATATTTTCGAAGCATCGTACACAGAACAGGAAGTTTACATTAGGGGATGAAACTTAGTTATTTACGGAGCTCGATTAACCTTTCACATTCGCACCCCTTTGGATTCCAACGCGTACCACAACTCTCTCTTCCCCCCCTCTTCATTCCTCTCTCTTTCGCTGCTTTCGTTTAATTAGGGATCTGCCATTTTAAATAGCAATCAAGCCTACGATTACCCAGCTACAAGTTGTGGATTAATTTTCCTGAAATCTCCGACGAAAATTCCGGTCCCGTTCTATATTAGATTTTCAACCCACTCAGCCCGAGTCGCGATTAAACATTTTCAGCTCCAACGCAATAATTTATACCACAACTATTCCCTGTCGATCGAACACAAAATTAATCGCTGCTGAAAGAAAAATCTACAAAATTGATTCAATTTCTTGTCCGAATTCGCATCTCCTTCCCTATTCAGTTCTCAGTTATCTCTATTACACCTGTTTTGTAAACCAAAGAGTTTTCACTCGTAAATAAATAATTAAATAAATGAGTAAATAACAAAATAACTAAATGAATAAATGAATAAATAAATAAACAACTAAATAAATAAATAAATAAATAAATAGATAAATAAAGTTCGAACCAAGTTGAGATTAACCCTATTCTGTCGCAAATACAGTAACCTTTGACAAAGGCTCTTCGTTCGTCGAATGCAAAATTCGAAACGCTTGCTGGAGAAAGTGCTGGCGAAAATAATTGTTCTCGGATCTACTTATATAACAAAACGTAGCGGCTTCGCGGCCACGCGGAGAAAGGTATCGCTTCGGTTTTATTCCCGCGGCCAGAGCGGAAGCGTGGGTAGCAGAGATTGAGGAAATAAAAGGAGAGCCTCGAGGAGCTTTACCGGATTACGCTGAACCGTCCCCGCGAACCCGTGTACCGAATCAAATTTATTCCGCGGGCAAATTGAATGTTTGTCATGGTTTAATCGACTGTAAAAGTCCCGGCGCTTGGCCGCCGGAAAAATCATTGCCAAATCGTCCGCGCCCCACTCTACGCGTTACACGATTTGTAATTCCGTGCCAGTTTCTGTGAGAGTGATTGCCTTTATTGACGAGTGTACGTTTGTGTGTTTGCATGTGGAAGGGTCTGGAAGATTCTAAAAAGAACGGTTAGATGAATGAGAACGAGAGGGACTGCGTGGAAAAAAGGAGGGATGGTAAGCGAGAGTCTTTTTTCGATGACCAAAAAGAGAACGAGTGGGATGAATCTAAGAGTGACTATATCAATCCATTCGAAACTGCGAATTTTTTCGAACACGGTCCCCAAGATCCAAATTTAACACTAGAACTACCAAACCAGTCAAAATGACCAGTTGGTGATTATTCATGGCAGTCTTATAAATTCACTGTGGTAAAGCTTCTAAAATTTACTATGATTTTCTACAAAAGATATGAATAAAGATTTGTTTTCTATGCATTCGGTATTTTTTCATGTAATTTTCAATTTGATTTCTTCCATGCAAATAAATACACTTAAATTGTCGGTAGTTCTAGTGTTAACAAAAAAAAAATTTTTTAATTTAATTAAAAGAAACTTTTGTTTGGACGAATATTTTACTTAGAATAACTGAAAATTGCCCATCATTGCTATTGCAACAGTGTCTCATAGCCTCGATAAGGCATTGCACGCACGGTGTGTGATCGATCTTGAATGGGTTAAATAATTATTCTATATAAACGACGGGAACGGCTTATTACATTCCACCTTGCCCATTATCTCAACAGTTTCTTCCTATTTCCGTGTCGGACATATCATTCGACATCTACTGTGTGTTTTGAGTTTACTAAGCCGCGAAGGCTAGGTCTGTCGTACCTAAACTCGTACCTATTACGGACGATGTTGGGTGCGAATAACTCCGCCACAAAGAGTAAAACAATTTTATTAGCCTCACAGCGTCATTTAACACTAAAGCTGTCGACAATTAAAGTGTACATATTTGCACGGAAAAGGTGAAATTGAAAATCACATGGAAAAGTATTGAACACATAGAAAACAAATCTTTATTTATACGTTTTGCAGAAAATCGTAGCGAATTTTGGAAACTTTATCACGGTGAATTTATAAGATTGCTATGAGTAATCACCAATTGGTCGGTGATTGATGGTAGTTCTAGTGTTGAATATTGGGGAGGAAGACCAAGTTTGACCCAATGTGCGTCTGTTGTAAGTAGTCTTTTTTCTTGGGTCTACCTAAGTTGAAGTGTGCCATTGGACACACCCAACGGGAGAGACACGAATATCATTACACATGTACGCCGGTGGCCCTTTCAATCCCGACACGTCGTCCCAGCATGAGCTACGTGCCTGCAATTCTGTCGTTCAGAATCAGTTCCTCCCGCTGCGCGCTCGTTTTGTGTGTCGAGTTCGCTTAGAAGGAAATCCTTCGTTTGTGCCATTTTTCCCTTGGTAGATGCACGGGATAATGGAAATTTATTTATTTATTTATTTATTTACTTTCGGATAAATGTCCATTATAAGGTAACATAACAGTTCTAATGCTTCATTTTCAAGACAATTGATTAACACTAGGTTCGCTAGGAATTCATGAGCAAAATTTGCGAATACCACAAAAGTGAAAGTGGGAGTCGACTAGACGAAAATCAGGTCCATCGAAAACACCGTTGGTGACAAACGATTCACCGATGGGTCGGCAAAGAGGAAAATGCCTATAAATATAATAATAAATATAATAATAAATATAATAATAAAATAATAATAAATATAATAATAAAATAATAATAAATATAATAATAAATATAATAATAAAATAATAATAAAGATAATAATAAAATAATAATAAATATAATAATAAATATAATAATAAATATAATAATAAATATAATAATAAAACCTATAAGGGTTTCCTCAAAAGAGAAAACGGATCAGTGTTGAATAGAAAATCGAGTTGTGGAATAGTAAAAAGAGCTGAGGATTAAACGTAGAGTCGCGTAACAGAGTTGAATTAGAATTTACTCTGAATAAATTTTTGCCATTATTCATATTAATAATAATAATAAAATCTTAAGAACCTTTCTTCTACAATATCAATTGTACAATTTAATTATCTTTTCTTTCCATTGAAAATGTAGTAAAGGTTCCCGCGTTCAATTACGAGACACGCTACGTTGCGAAGATCATTTCGTTGAAATATTCGTACGATTCTGGGACCGAAACTCTGCGCCCTGTGAAATACGCGATACCGTTGCCTATAGAGGCACACGATCATGATAGTTCCAGAGGGTAAATCGAGCGTATCCTGCCGGGAGACCGTGGAAGTAATACGAGCCAAGGATTTGTTTCTTTCATCCTGCACGCGTTTGGCATACGTATGCATGATTATCGATATGCATCCGAGTTTCGATATTATCTATCGGAGATCGAAGCAGTGGCCGAACCTTATGACTTTTGTTTCTTACTTTTCCAATCTTCGTTTCGTCGTTTAATCGGTCAGGGCTTCGCTCGGAGACGTTCCGATTTGGTGGGACGTGAAAATGTGCAGATAGGTAGGGAAAAAGATGTTTGAAATATGAAAATTTGTCTGTGATACAGTAGGACGTCGATTATCCGAATGTCGCTTGAGACGATTGCGTTGAAAGAAAGTACATGTCAAACATTTTATCAGAATTATACCGTATACCGAAATCGTTTAACAATCAACGATCATCAATTTTTGGTGTCTCTTTCTTAGATGGACTACTTGAAAATTTGATTACTTCCATAAATTTGTCTTTCTGTTAATTTGAGTATAATCAACGTTCCACAGCGTACTGTGCAGAAATACCAAAAAATTCAACAACGGTGAATATCTTAATTTCATATCTCATGCGGTACCTATGAAACTGCCTTTTTACGATAAATTTACTTTATAAATTTACTCCATTGGATTCGCCCTTCTGTTAATTTGAATAATCAACGTTTTACCGTATACTATTCAGGAATACCAAAAAACCTAACGATAGTGACTATTTTGTTATTTTATTTTACGGACATACGCCCATTTTTGAACAAGGAAATATAAATGTAAATGGTTATAAATACATAAAGTATTAGTTAAGAAGAGTATGTTAATTTCATATCTCATGCGGTACCTATAAAACTGCCTTTTTACGATAAATTTATTTGATTACTCCATTGGATTCGTCCTTCAGTTAATTTGAATAATCAACGTTTTACCGTATAATATTCAGAAATACAAAAAAACCCAACGATAGTGACTATTTTTTAATTTTATTTTACGGACATACACCCATTTTGAACAAGGAAATATAAATGTAAATGGTTATAAATACATAAAGTATTAGTTAAGAAGAGTATGTTAATTTCGTATCTCATGCAGTACCTATAAAACTGCCTCTTTACAACAAAACTTATTCGATTTTCATGCATAGCGAAATTATTTTGGCCGATGACACGAACTATTTTAAAAGAACCAACTTTCTAGAAAGTCGATAGGCAACGTCGATTCAACAATCGAAACCCACGTTCGCTGTATTCGACGCGCAAAATCTTCGTTCCCTGATTGAATGGCGAGCCGTGGGACCGTCGGAAGGTAACCCCGGTCAAGGAGGTCGCCCATTTGCATAACGTATACGAGATGCAAATTTAACTGCATCCGCGCGAGTCTAGGACTCGTTGATCCCTGTCCAGGCCGCCTTGGGGCCAGCCAGAATTTTCCGTGGAAATTTCCGAATGGCGGAAGAGTGCGCGGGGTCCTCGACCGGAGCACGAGCTGTTCGTTGAACCGGAAGCGTCGTCGATTGGACGAACGCCGTGAAAATGCTGGCTTTGAACGATTACATATAGCCGTGATAAAAAATTATTACGCAGGGCGAGGATCGCTAACGCATTCGTGACCGGCAGATTTTTTACGTTTCCAACAGTGAGCACAGGCGTGTATAGCCGTGCTTACCATTAACAAAGAGCAGCAGTTTTTATAAAAAAAAAAGCTTGACTTCATATGTCTGTTACATCGGAACGTTAGTTTATAAATATAGAAAAGTTTACTTTTATGTGTTTAGTAGAGTGAGATGATAGGGCTCATGTGTGAATAAAATAAAATGAAATGCTTGGAATATTAATATCGATCACATTAATAATAATGATATTAATAATAATAATAGTAATAATAATAATAATAATAATATTAATAACAATAATAATAGTAGTAGTAATAATAATAATAATAATAATATTAATAATATTAATAATAATAATAATAGTAATAATAATAATAATAATAATATTAATAACAATAATAGTAATAATAATAATAATATTAATATTAAAAATAATAATAGTAATAATAATTACATCAAAAAAATTCCTACAAAACCTAACAGCAATAGGATTACACTCACAACTACACACAGAAATACAAAAAGCGGTAATATTAAAAACCTCAACAATAGCCAGAAAGGTCCTCCAATGTTTTCCCTATCTTACGCAGAAAATGCTCTTAATTCCATCACGAGACACTTCGCGAACTAAATGCATTCAGTTAAAGATAAATTTTCCGAATCGCGCCCCTCGTGAAACGGCGCGAATTCTTGATTATGTTGCTGCAATTAACTGCAAGAGTTTCATAAACGACAGGAAATTCAAAGACCATTGTCCTGCACATGCCACATTCAATAGTGATTGTCTTATGCAAAATACTGGCGACAGTCAGGCCTGGTTGGCGGTCACAAAGGATGTAATGGAATCAATTTTAATCACTATGGGTGCAGGATGCGCGCTCCAATTGTCCCCGAAAATTCGAAATTGTTAATTGTCCGACGATACAAGCGCGTGAGCGTATTGCGAACACGTTTCTATTATTCGCTTTAACGGTCTCCTATTTCGGTTCTTCATCCGCTTCCTCCATGGATATTAAACCTTTTTTCCCGGTTCCCGTCGTCGTGAATTCTTTTTTCATCCGCAGCAGCATTCACCAGGGATGAAAATTTCGGAGTAAAATGAACGACGGTCTTTTATACGGTGCGTGCTAATAAAAATTATCCCGAGCACGTGTTCGCGTTCTCTCTTTTTAAGCTCATCCTGTGAACGGTATTCAAGGAAAATGTTTCCCTTTGCTTTCGGCTACATTTTAACATGTACTGCATTTCAATGTAATGTTGTACGCCTGGTTATCGTACCCGCAAACAAGGCTGCTTATCGCAATAGTCATCCTATCAATAGTCACCTCTTTCCAAATATTTTGCCGCACACTATTAATTCATCCATGCCCTTTGATTCTTAAATTACTCGTGTTCCTTGAACTCCAAATTTTCCTCACCCTATCTCATCCCTGCTACTGCGTTTTATCGATCCTTAAATGGACTAGAACGAAACCCAAAATGAGGACTTGTTTTAGAACAGCCGTATCTCATAGTTGTATTAACACTAGAACTACCAGACCAGTCAAAATGACCAATTGATGATGATTCATAGCAACTTTATAAGTTCACTTTGATAACGCTTTCAAAGTTTACTGTGATTTTCTGCAGAAAGTATAGATAAAGATTTGTTTGCTATGCATTCAATATCTTTTCATGTAATTTTCGATTTGATTTCTTCCATGCAAATAAGTACACTTTAATTGACGGTAGTTCTAGCGTTAAATGTGATTAACCTCATCGTACGAAACTGTTCTCTTAAAAATCCCTCGCGTGTTGCGCTAGTTTCCGTTACCGGGAACACAACAGCATTTCTTAGAAATTAAACAAGAAGTATGCAGCGATTGATGTTGTTATCGACCGCAACAACGTTTCTTAATTTCTAAGGTGACGTATTGTTCCGGCTCGTGTGATGATGCCCCTTCCTTGATTATCACCTTGACTCAGGTCCCGGATGGCGCGATTTAATGAGAAATAGTATCATACGTTTCGTTTGCCTTGCTTCCTTTTATTTCTTTTTCTGGTTTTTGGGCGAAGGTCGATCGCCTTTTTAAGGGTTTGGAAAATAGGAAGTGAGAGAGGGAAGTTGACAACTGTAAGGTGGAGGGAAAAATTCGGGAAAGGGAAATCACTGGTAGAAGGGGTGGTCACCCAGATAGGTTAGGCTCTGACCCAGGGGATACACGATGGTCAGGCCCAGACTTCGTGGTAATAAACCAGAGCCGGTTTTTTATGATACAGACAATAAATATCGATCCCTAACAGAAGTAATACATTTTTCTCAGAAAACTTTGAGCACAGCGAAGATATTCGAATACTCTCAACGTGTTAAGTGAACTTAACCGGGCAGAGGTTCCTAACCGATCGCGTATGTGAATGCACCCTTAGCCCAGAGAAGGGGTAGGTAATGATCAACACGTAAAAGCTGCCGGGGCGCGTGCGCGTGTTCGGTGACGTCACAAACGCAACCCCCGCGGCACGACCGGAGGGGGTTAGTTTTCGATATCGTTTAACGATAGCTGCGAACTCGCGCCACGCTCCCTTAGCCAGAACATCGGCGAGATATGCATTGACACGCGCCTCGCTGCCTCCTGACGAGCAGTTCGCCTCGCTTGTTTCGAGGCGGTTTCGCGAAGTCGCTCGAACCGCTGCATAAACACCCCCCGGGACAAGTTCTATGCAAAACCGACCGCTTTGAAAAGATCGCATTCATTTGCGAACGCAAAGCTTGATCCTCTGTCTAGTTGTGACTCGAGGGTAGAAAAACTGATTGGATCAAAAATTAAGTGTTACCAAATTAACTTTACGCGACCCGTCAATTTGACGGGATTTGGACTTTATGAGTGAAATTTGCAAAAATAATCACCATTATTTCTAGCAATTTTTGCTGAATTTTATCGATGGAGCAATACAAATATACCCTAATCTATTTCCTTTTCAGTTATGCAATTTCAAATTCTTTTTGGTGTATAAATGTTAGAAATAGATGTACAAGAAATGTCCGTGAATCTAGTGTTCAGAGGAAACGGTGGTATTAGAGGAAGGTTAATGTTTAGGACTAAACGATATCCTTGGAAACTTTGGCCCTGATATTAAAACGATTGAACAAAGATTGAACCGCTATTGTGATTTTGTAATCAGTATTGTGAGGTGACTTGGAGGTGAATTAATCAAGAGTGAACAATGGATTTTATGCATTGTAAATATTTTGTATAAAATATGGATGTTAATGTGAGGCTGCAATTAAGTTTTTAATGCAACAGATTTGGTATATATGTTGATTTATAAGTTGATGGAGGATATGATTGACTTTTACTACTTAAAAATTTAGTTTAGTTACCTTATCGCATAGTAGCCATTAAATTAGAGTGAAATTAAATTGTGCTCCGATTAGTACAATTGAGAAATAGTTACAGTTGATAGAAACTCAGTAATTAGTGTGTATAATTCTCGAAGTAGTACTAATTTAGGTTTAGAGGTAGGTATTCTTTTTTCTCATCAACTTTAACCTATTACAATTTCAAAACTATTATACTTAATCTTCATAACTGTATAGAGAGTTGTTTCACACTCTTTATGACTCATCTGTTCTGCGTACATTTTTATTCCTGCCAGGAGTTAATTTACATGACTCTTAATAATGATTGACTTGTACTACTTCAAAACCCGTTGCAATCAACTTACGCCACTAAAAGATAACACACGGATAATTTATATGTTCTACACGCATGATCACTTCGATCTTCGTTTACATATCTGTTTCCGTATAATTTGTTATTCAAATTAACAAATATTGCAATGATCGTATAAATTCTTTAATGGCTTTAAGGTGATTAATAATCGATGAAACCTTTGGTCCACGGAAATGACGTGTAATTAGGGTGAGAGCACTCGGAACAAAGAAAAAATGGTTCGCAGAGGGGAGGGGGGGGGGGATTCTCTTGGGTTCGCTGATATTAGTAATGAATACCGTCGTGCGGTTGCCAGACTTCACCCTCATCGTTTACCTTGACGTTTCTCAGCACTTTTCCTTTGAATTATAGCAGCACTTCCCATACATCATCGCGATTCCTTTGGGAGCGTGTGTATTAGAAGCATTGAGCCAGAAGTCGGTCGAATATCTTTTGTTGCTTCAATGAAGTTACAGTGTATAAGGGAACAACGAATAAACGTACCTATTTCGGACACAATGACTCACAAAATTGATCGAATCCTTCCTTTCATCGAAATTTTTTGTATTCGCATACATTCATGTATTCCCACTTTTTTGACAAACCGTAATCTTAAAATTTAGCGTAATATAACTTAGCGAATAACCATAATTTAAGTATTGTATAATTATTGTAAATAATTGTATAGCAGTAATAAACCTCATACAAGGTTATAAATGCTTCGATAAAAAAAGTCTTAAAATTTAGTGTAATATAACTTAGCGAATCGCCATAATTTAAGTATTGTATAATTATTGTAAATAATTGTATAGCAGTAATAAACCTCATACAAGGTTAAAAATGCTTCGATAAAAAAAAAATCTTAAAATTTAATGTAATATAACTTAGCGAACAATCATAATTTAAGTATTGTATAATTATTGTAAATAATTGTATAGCAGTAATAAACCTCATACAAGGTTTCAAATGCTTAAATAAAAAAAAAAGTTTAATAATGAAAGCAATAATTCACGAGATTTATCGATCGAGTGCTTTCTGTTATCGTATATTTTATATTCACAGTGAAATTTGTTTCCGAATTATTCGCATTTTCTATTCAACAGAATTTTAATAGCCGAGCGAATAAATACTTGTGAGCAGCAACGTACATGTAAAATTAATGAAATGAATAAATTCAATGTCGTACACATATATCATTGTAGTCAGCAGGGACTTTGGAACGAAATATGGACGTATTATTCGTCCACATATCATTTTTCTTACCTACCAATACCAAATTCGCCATGTTAGAGGGGTCAGAAGTAGTTCACGAAATTCATAACTATTCACCGTTTCTTTCAACTTACTTTTCTCCATCCATTTGGAAAAAGAACGCCCAACTTACAACAAGCGCGATTAACATTTTTTTTTTTTCGCAATTCTCAGCCTCGGTTTTTTTTTTAACCGTTCACGCGTTCGCTCGGGCTGCGTTTCCGTCGGGATAAAGGTCTTCCGGTCCGCGCTGAAATGAAATGGACTACTTGGCACGTAACAAGTGCTCGTTCTTTTAACAACGCCATAAAAAGACAGGCATTAAACCGGCTACGTGGCTTCCGTTCAATCGCGCAAACGGTGTACACACTGTTGTTTCCTGTTATATGCACCGTCACGACAATGCATTTCGTTATTTGACCACAGTTACCAGCCTGTAAGTCGGTCTAAATCAAACGTTCTGTAAAACAGAGGTTTATCGTGTGTCCAGTAATTTACGTTACAAGATATCATACACTTGGAATTGTATGATTAATCGTAACATCATTTGCTGTGTGATAAAATTGTGATTTTCTTAAAAACACATTGAATTGAAGGTAACTTGCATTTAATTGGAAACGTCAGAGAAATGAAAGTGAAGTGAACTCAACTGTGCGTCGAAACATTCGGAAAATTGGTAAGCGAAACACGTAGAGAATTGTTGTATTTAAAAATATAATTGATGAAATTTGACAAAAATTTGTTGGACAAAATGTTGTTTAAGTCAAACATGTTGTTATCTTAACATATACTGAACACCTTGCGTTTCGTAAACGAGAAGTTGTGTAGACGTTTGTGTTTTAGATGCGATATTTTTCTGTTGCTAGTGCCACGTCGCGAAGTCAGCAGTTTTAAAGTCCAGTGCCTCTTAAGAACTTACAGCTTGCCGGGCAGTTTTCAAAGAACGCGAGGTACTTTCATATTGCTATTTTACGCGATTAGTAAATGTTCGAAATGCGATTACACGTGGCACGAGACACAAGATACAATCGTGTCGACGTTTTCTTAAACGAAACTAATTCAGAGATAAAGTAAAATAAACGCAACTATTGTCAGAGAAATTCTTAATTTGTTCCAAAAATCACAAAATTCTTTGTTTCATTCCATTTACGATAATGATAACGTTACCATAATATTTTTACATCTTTGTAAGGATAAAAGAAAAAATGCGCGGCGGCCAAAAATTACACTTTTTCGTTTCCATGGAAGAGAGAAAAAGAGTTGGCTTTTACCCGAGACACGCGACGAAATAAGAAGCTCAATCTTACGTAACGAACTGTTGTTACATCGGTGATAAATCTTGGTTCGTTGAAGCTATTCGAGCGACAAAAAGCTGCCGTGGATGGTCCTCTGTCGCTGTCTCAACGTAATTAATAATTTGCCCAGCCGTCATCGTCTTAAAATAATTTACACCGCGCTGTGGGTATTTATGTGGAATATTCCGGGGAGATAGCGGTAAATTTTAATTTATCCGCACTGGAAGCGGAAAATTGAAGTAATTACACAATACGATGCCCGCCTTCTCATTAAACGGAACACAAAACACTCTTATTAGTTCCAGTTGTGTACACAAACCTACACAACGCCTCTAACATACGCTTCGACTCGTGAATCAACGACAAAAGGGCACAAAATCACGCTAAAGAAGGAAACGGAAGCTATCGAATAATGTGTAATATATAGTCGATAGCCAATCGTTAAAAGATACAGTAGCGAACGTTTAAATTAAGTTTAATATCAGAAGACATTACAAAATAGAATATTTTTATAACAAAATAGAATTATTTTAAGACCAAAAGATCAACGAAATTAAACAAATATAAGTTACAACAAAGCTTGAGAGCTATGTTTAATATAATTAATAAAAAAAAAAGATAAGTACCACTCAAGAAATTGTCCTTTAAAGTAGAATTCAAAAAGAACACCTAGAATACTAGAGAGTTATCGGCGACAAAATTTAAAAATAATTCACTAGCGCAAAGTGTTAATAGGATCTGTGTTAGTAAATTTCGAGACCGGACATTTAGGTCGAAATATTAGTGGAGATGTTATTAATGGTCACGGAATATTATAATCGTCTTTACCTATGATGGTAAATGGTTGCTCGTATTGATTGGATTGATTGATTACCTATGATGGTAAATGGTTGCTCGTATTGATTGGATTGATGATCGTATGTAAAAAGAATAAGTAAGTTTGTGTTCGAAATTTCGAAGAAAGTGTTGCCCGACTATTTTTCGTCGCTGCAGTCAGTCCAAGTAAGTACGAAAGCACGACAGTTGGTTTTAATTTGTCGAACAGGCGGCCAGAAATTGTCAGCCGGCCGATGGCTAAATAAAATAGGCGGGACGCAACGCGAAAGCGAGTGTATCCGAGAAACTTCGCCGCAGTTGATAAACTCGTGTTAAACGCAGCCCGACGTAGATTATTCCACGACAATTAAGAAGTTTTCCGGGAACGAAAGTTTCGTCAGAGGAGCCCGGAGTTAGGTGCATCGTTGCTTGCGGAAGTTTACGGTGCAAAAATAAATTCACCAGGCGAATTGAACAAACGTAAGGAACGACCGCCACCTGCTGTGTACGCGTGCCTGTCCACCGTGAACTTTTAATAAATAATTCAAGCGTCAAGGGACGCGTTCCGTAGCTGGTGTGCTTTTTACTGATTAACTATCTTCGCGTATGAACACAGCACTGCGGCTAAGCAGCTTCCGCGCAATTCTACTTTTCTTCCTTCCGTTTCTTCCTCTCAAACGAGTCGTGGTTGGAAATTGCTGTTGTACGATTTTGTGAAAAACATTCAGTTTTTACATTGGTATAACGTTTCACGACGACTCTGTGAGAATTTATATTTTTACAATAACAACTTAAAACGATGAGACGAATATTGTATAGGTAGAGTTGGTGTAGGAATAATTAAGAAACGTCAATATTCAACGACTAAATTTAGTAAAATGTTTAAAAAGTTGCCCCGGGTATATCAAATCTTGTTGTAAATCTCCAATCGAATAGAACTCTAGGTATCGACCTTAATCATTAAAAATACTCTCCTTCTTGAAAGATTTTATGCTCGGCAAAACAATTTAATTCTCAAACGCTATATTTATCCTATACGATTTCCTTCAAAAAGAAAAAGGAAGGTACTTAAATTCCTATCTAATCGTGTATAATAATTATATTGAATTATATTGTATTAAAAAGAATGATGTAAAAATAATAAAATGGATTGATTAACAAGAAAAAAGAAATGTAATTGTTAAGTACAGTGGTAAAAAGTTTTACAGCACGTTCCAAGGAACATGCAAGTCTCGATATCCGGAATATCGAGCGTGTAACGTGAATCCTTTGCCGGAAACGAGGCGACAGACGCAAGACTTTTACGGGTTTCGAGAACCTCGTGTCGCGAAATATGAAATCTTAATTCCGCCGTCGAAAAAGGAACGATCCCTTGATCGTGACTCCTCGTTTCCCCCGTTTTATCATACGACAGTCCCGAGATTACTCGGAGCTGGATCTCGTCTCGCAGTAAACACCCTTTCCTCCGCCCTGCTTTCCATTTCCGTCTCGGCGCTTCTGATGTTAATATTTTTCTCATTTCCGTTAACTCATCGTGGAGCCTCGCAATGCGACTTATCGCTTGTAATCTGCAATCCACCAACCAGATATCGCAGCCACAATTTTTTCCTACTTTTCATTCGTCCTCGGATTTTTCGTCCTGCCAGCGATCCTCAAACTTTGCGGGTGATCGATGTAATTGGCGATCGAGATAACGGAAAGTCGAATCGATTAATTTCACAGAATGGAAAGCAAAGGAGAATTGTAATTTTCACGCTAATTATATAATTGGTAACAAAATTTATAAAAAGTAAAGTTATTCACTTTGATTTCTAACTGTTGCCTCAATTTACATGAATATTTAATCGCATAACTGTATATTACTTTCTTTTCGTGTAATTTCTTAATTTTATTGTAATTTATTTTCGTGTATTTTCTTAATTTTATTGTAATTTATTTTCGTGTAATTTCTTAACTTTGTTGTAATTTATTTTCGTGTAATTTCTTAACTTCATTGTAATTTCTTTTCGTGTAATTTCTCAACTTTATTGAAATTTCATTTCTCGTAATATCTTAGCTTTTTCTCTTCACATTTTTCCCTCAACTAGCGAAGTAAAGTTGTTCCTTCACCGTGGTAACACGTTATAATAATAATTTGCTTCAACGCGTTATTAGAACTTTCCGAAGCACTTATTCTTTCAATCGTGCTAAAAGCGATCCGTTTTCCATAAAACAAAACGAAAGAGCCCAATCGTAATCCCATCTACTTTTCTTCGAACGGAAGCAAGCAAAAGGGATGGGTTTCCGCGCTCCTTTTTATTTTCCTGCAACAGGTGCCTTCGCGAGTTCTCCAGTTCTCCAGTTTGTTCTAGCAAATAGCCAGCAACGTATGCAATTCCGTCCGTAGGATACGGCCCTACACCAATTACGTAAAGAACAACTTTGCAGAAATTATTTTCAACCTGTTGAGGAATAAATTTCGAAACACCTGAAGAAAAATGTTAATGCTTCGTTTTTAAACTGTGCCTGATTAAAGCGCATTCGTAGCTATCTAATAAAGTAAAGAATTCATTTCCAAGCGAAAAGATAAAAAGAATAACGAGCATACATAGATACGCGCATGTAATTACTGAGAGCTACTAATTAACCATTTACAAAAAGGGTTCCAATAACATTAGATTAGATAATATTAATATTTAAATCGTCCAAATCCGTTTTGCATAATATTATTATTTCTTATTTATTTATTTATTTGACGTGTAAGCTTCCTTTATAAAGAAGTAATACAGTAAGGTTAAAAATAATTAAAAAATAAAAGTAAAACTAAAACTAAAAGGAGCACAATTACATGCAAACTTATACAGAAGGATACATTGTTTCACATCATAAGAATGCAAAAGAAGACTGCGAAGTACTGCAGTGCTTATAACTGAAGATTTGTAGCTTCCAGCAATCTGATTGCCTCAGCCTTAAAACTATCTGAGGATAAATTGAAAAAGCTTAAGTCAGCGAATGAATTTGCTAGATTACAAATATTCGTTGCATCCTTGGATATCTTTTAACGTCCGTTCTTTTTTCTTTTAACAAATAATACCCTATTAAACGCAATCTGATATTCAGTGCAATTTCCGTTCGACAGTCTAAAAGGTTCCCTAAAAAAAGAAGTCGAGAGGTCAAAAATTCTCTCAAAGAGCTCTCTTCGACCTATCATTCGACTATTCCTGTCGGTTCGCTCCGTCGTCCACGATTTCATCCCCAAGCAGCAGATTTTCTGTCCCTCTGCGCGGAAGAAATTTCGTTTGATCGTCGGGCAGACATTCCATTTGACAGGCTGGCCAGGTAGAAGTGGCCTTTACCCATCTATCAGCCTGGCTGGGAGCGTACGAATGTCAACAGGCCTCGCCCACCGGGGCAAACAGCGTTCAAGGCTTTGCCTTGCTTTGCCTAGCTCCGGCTTCTGAGCTTCGGGTCGAGGCTTGTTTGATTAGAGAGAGGCCTGTTAACACTATTGTCCGACGTCAGGAACGTCCGTGGCTTTCGTTTCTGTCTTGGCACGCTTTAAACTTTCAAACATTAAACTCAACCGATCCCTTTCGCCACGAGTTCCACCTGTAACGTTTGAGTTGGTCGCGTGCCGCTTACGAGTGCAATCAATGAACGTCGGGGGCTCGGGATTGCGAATCGCGGTTCTGTTTTGACACAGTCGGCGAAACTGACGGATTTCTGTAACGTTCAACGGAATTAGAAATCACTGAAATATACAGAAAAACTGAAGGCTTTATGTTTATCTTTGAATTCGTTGATTCGTGCAATTTTGCAGATTTGCAACGTTTGAAGAAAATCGTTTGAAACGAATACAGGATTATAGTGTAATATATAGGAATATCGGATTATAATAAAAACTTCGGTTATATTTGATCATCAAATTACAAATTTATTTCGATAATAGCGGTGTATGATCACTGTTATTGTTATAATGATGATGTAATGTAACAGTGAAATGTACGATTAAATTTATTTATTTATTTATTCATACTGCATTCAATTGCTGGGAAAGCTTTCAATCTTGTTTGAAACCCGTCCGAATCGAGTTGTCCGTGCACCGTTCAATGTTCCCGGTGTGCCGTGTTAACTCGGAGATTTTATGACCCTTCAGATTTCGCCATCTAATTCGTCGAGTGCTTCGCGACCAATCTGCAACGTTCCGCGTCATGAAACGGTGAGCGAGTTTTACGATTATGCGAATTAACTCTCCACGACCCTGTGTCAAACTGATCCCGATGCCGCCATGTTTCGTTTCAACCGTTCCACTTTCAATGTTTCAATTGTATTAACAAAAATAGGTTACGAAGCGTTTCAATGTTAGAAAACGAAAGTTTCGACCCGTTGAAAAGTATAATCGGCCGATTATACCGAAAAAAGAAAGGATACGCAACACGTTCGACGTGAAATAATAAGCATACCTGGTGACCTGGATATTTTCGCACGTATATGAAATTTTGAACAAAGAGCAGAATATTATGATTATATGCAAACGAAGCTGCTCAGCAATGAAACTTCGATGAAGATTTCGCGAGTGCGGAAGCATATTTTCTTCTTTTCTTTTTTTTTTTCGCATTCCGGAATGCGGTATGAAGTGCAAAATTTAAATATATCCAGGATACTCGAGTATGATATTCCCCGGGAGAGCACGATCAAAATGAAATGTTATTTATACATATATGTATGCGCGTTTCAGTCTGATTCGCGTCACGATGGAAATACGAACTTTCTCTCTCTCTCTCTCTCTCTCTCTCTCTCTCTCTCTCTGTCTCACGTATCGTTTTGTTTCGTTCGCACAAATGCACAAGAGCTTAAATATTCATTTCTTTCGACGCGGCTGTTATTTATAACGAGCCGTTTGTGAAACGCGTTTCAAGCCAATATCTAATAAAATAACATTTTGATGTAAATACACGGCTCCGCCCTGAAATGGCGCGGTGAAAAATCGGAAAGATAATTACGTTTTCACAGGAATCGATAAAGGGAGAATATTTCTTTTTATACCCGTCTAATAAAAACCTGCAACGAGTTGCAGAACTTCGCGTTTTAAGCGCGTATTAAAATTAAAGATAAAATAGAGGAATAAAAAAACGCTACGTCCGACCTCTTCAACGTTACAATTATTTCTGTTCTTTTTCTCTCATAACATCAATCGTCTCCTAGTTACCTAAGTAACTAGCAAAACTCCTAGTAAAGTTTGGCTGAACTTTGCCGCCTTTGTTCAAATTTTCCTTCGTTGACAGCAGTCTAGAGAATGCAGATGTCTTGAACGATTCTCTGTTTAACACTATTTTAACCAGGACCGGTCAAACGACCGTTTTTAAAATTTCGATTAGAATTTCATATATACAACGTAATTGAATCGCTTTTAACCCTTTGCGGACGGAGCAGTAAAGAAAATAGTTACGTCGCGCATTTGTGTTGTAAAAACTAAAGCTGTATTTAAATAAGTTCTTCATAAAATCTAACAAAATCGTAAACAAACAAATTTAGGCCAACTTGACTTCTTAGGCTAGTATACCCATGCGTAAATCTTATACGTGTCGTTTACGACAGACAAACGCCAGCCGCAGCGCGAGAGTTGGGCGGATATATCCGACACTCATCCGCAAAAACTTTAAACTTTTCTTCAAATATAAGTATAACACATTTTTCAATATTCACTTCTTTTTTCATTGTTTATTTTCTGAGAAGAATTTGTAGGTCTGTCTTACGTGGGAATAGTCGTAGTACGAATAGCTATACGTGAAGTATCGGTAGGAATAGTGTTAACACGTGTATAATAACTGAAAGGTTTAAAAATTAAAAAAGGTTCCTGTTGGAAATTGAATACAGAAATACTACGAAGCAAAAATTAACCATAAACCAGCTTTCACTTAACGTACTTTCTCAAGGGCTTCTTCCAAGAAGCTAAGTCACATCTGGCATTTTAGAAAGTTCGAAAACATCGAGAAACAGAACAATGGGGCTGAAGGACCCGGACGGGGTTGTAAGAATTTCGACCACTGCATTCTGCTAGTCTTGTGACAAAACTCGCTAGGTGCGGTCAAAATTGCCCTTCCTCGTGCTATATAAAAGTATCAATAAATTATCTAAGTATTATTTCACAAATAAGAGTTTATTTCATTTAGCAATATAAAACCCCATTCCCAATAGTTCCGTTTTAAGGTTGAAAAGTATGTTTGGGAAACGACTAAAACGGCTAGAATTCTCGGTATGTTAATGTCGCATGATAATATTCGGTCAATATTCGGTATAGCAATGCTTCAGTCGATAGGATCGAGCTGCGGCTGAATCCTATGTATCCGCGTGCGAGGCGCGGAAAAATATTCTTACGTTTCCTGTGTGCCGCGACTCTGTTTCAAATTAACATACGTTTGCATAATGATCCCGTCAATGCTGTCGGTGTCTCTGCGCGTGTCGCCATTACACTCGATCACGAAGTGTTACGCGTACGTGAACGGGGTTGGATGAACTTTCAACGCTGAAAATAATGGAACACCAGGAATAAGAGTGGAGGTAGGAAGAGGGTGACGATGGAGAAGAGAAAAATAAGGAAGGAGCTGCTAAGGTGGATAAAATAGGGCGAGACACGCTGAAGAATATACTTCAGTGGTGTGTACGTAGAATATATAACGTAATATTATTGATTGTTATTGAAAATACTTGCTTCGATATTCTCTTTGACATATTTAATACGAGAAACATTATTTCAAGATTAATATTTTGTATATAAAATATAGCCATACTTTCAACCACCATCTGACCACTATTCGAAGATTAATATTTTATATATAAAATATAATTATATTTTTAATCATCATCTAACCACTATTCGAAGATTAATATTTTTTATATAAAGTATAACCATATTTTCAACCACTATCTAACCACTATTCAATAATTAATATTTTATATACAAAATATAACTATTTTTACAATCACTGTATAACCATTATTCGAAAAATAATATTTTGTGTATAAGATACAATTGTGTTTTAATAAATAATTGCATTTTTCCCATTGATCATTTCTTTTCAAATATCTTGCTCTGTACGTTCAACTAGTATTCAGAATTAGAAATAATATGTACATATATATAGATATATTTTTTTTTCTATATCGAAATATGTATTGGAAACGTGTTGCTCATCTTCGAAAGTATCGGTTCCTTTTCAAAACTGTATCGAGGGAGCTTCAGTCGACGAGCGCTCAACACTCGACTTCGTCGAGCCTTTTTCCCTCCGCATCACGAGCCTCGTAGCTGCTGCTTGCTTTCCGTGAAATAAAGATAGCCATCGAGCCGGAGTGTTGTGCTATCGAGGAGCATCCACTCGAGCAGTTGATCAGCTGCTTTTTTAATAATGCGGGATACACTCGGCGGCGCGGCAGAGAAGCGGCCATATCGCGGCCACTTTAACCCTTTTCTAGCCGCAACCTGTGCCTCGTGCGCGGATAAACGGCTATTATCGAAGAATCTCGATGTATCCCTCGGTTATTTTACCCTCGCATACGATAATGAGTTATCATCAGACCCACCGATTTCGTACTTTAATTCGACTCTTGCTTTATTTTGCGATTAAACACGCGTTCCTTTCCATTTGCTCGACAATGTCCGAGAAATTGATTATTATAACGTTCCATTGACTCCTTTCGGAACGTTTCAAGTGGAATAATCACTTCCGCCCGTGTTTCCAATATTATATTCAGAGAGGAAGCATCAAAGACAAAAGAAAATAAAAATTCCACGTGTATTGGCGCGCATGCCCACTGTACACGTACACTGGAACAGTACTCGCATCTCACGAAACTGTACGGTCGCCTGAACCGTAGGATTACAAGAGAAAACTAATTAAATCGTTGGTTCGCAAAATGTATTTGAAAATCAAAGTTCGCAATCCCCACGCTTAATTAATTCCGCTCGTTGCCTTTTATTTTCACCTGATAAAGGCGATAAAAGGAACGTTCAAAATGTTCGAAATTTACTTGATCCAGGTAAAACTTACACAAATCCTCCACACGCCTGAATACTTCCAACAAACAAAATGAATTTCATGTTCCCAAGCGATCTAATTATCTTAACGTAGTTAATGATCACGGTTCATATAAAATTTCTTACAATTAAAATCTTCCTTCTGCCAGATATAACGAAATCAACCAATGAAACTGAACATGTTTTCATCAATTTCCGTCGAACGTTCGTTTCAAAGGGAAAAAAATATTTGTCGAATCCTCGATACGGTTTGTTGAAACCACAAAAGCAGTGGGTATCACCGTCAAACAGGGATATTATATGTACGTTTCGTAGGATGACCGCGCGCGGAAAATATTTATTGGCCCGCGCCCACATCCGCCATTGCGCGCGGCGGGGAGTCTTCTTTGTTCGTTATATTTATTGCTCAGCCAGCTACAGGACGTCGAGGGCCGATAAGGATTTATCGTTTTATCCCGGCCGACCACGCGAACCCCATCATCGACTTCTTAGCTTTTCAAAACAATTGCCAGTTGGTCGGATTCGCGACCGATGTCCTTTCATCGGTTTCGCGAAAATGTCCACGACGATGAATGGAAACAACGATAACGCGTATGATTCGTGGGTTATTTAACTCCTTGCACTATTTTGACGAGTCTGACTCGTGATGAAAATTTTAGGCCAAACATGGATGCCACGAGTCAGACTCGTTGTTCAGTTCCAGACCAAACACGAATATCACGAGCTTGACTCGTACTCGAAATTTCAGGCCGAACATGAATATCACGAGTCTGACTCGTGGTCTTAATTTCGAGCAAAGTATATTGTGTTTTTCAAATTTTAGGCTTGATATTAGTGAGATAATCAGAAAACTTATTTGAGTTCAAATACTACTACCGTGGATTTGCTTTTACATATTTTTATTTCGTTATTAATTAATTATATTATTATTACTCATTCGGAATTTGTTTTAAGCGTCGCCCAAATATGGGTGACATGGCGACGAACGTGTTAATAAATCTAACGCGAATCAACGCCTGGCGTATAATTATTATATTAATTGGGATATTATTCCGTTGGCGTACAATGACGTCTGGGAGACGTCGTTCATTTCACGTGTCGTTGTAAACTTTGACATCTGGAGACGTCAAGATGTTTTCAAACGTTTCGTACTTTACACAACTACTAATTTATTATTTTGTATATGTTAATTATTGTCCGTTAACATTATATATCGACCCGATTAAGTGTTGTATGGCAATGCAAATTTGAAAATAAAATGTTTTCTTTTTAAGCTTGCACACAACATAGTTGATCAGTCGAGCCAAATAAAAAATTGGAAACGTAATTTACTAGTAACGATTAAAGTTAATTCATAGGTTCCATAATTAAAGTCAATAAGAAAGTAACTATTAACTGTTTGCACTCGAGAGGCGACTGTCGGTCGACAAACGATAGTGTCGCAAACTTTCAAACTTTACTTAGTTTGTTTATTAATCAGACCGAAGGTTAAACAGTTATACATGTAAATTTTAGTACATGACTTAACTAAACGAAATGAAGTTTAATACAAGCGAAACTTAGTAAATATTTTGCACTTAAAAATTTGTAAAGTTAAAATTGCTAGACGACTAACTGTCACCTCTCGAGTGCAAAGGGTTAAATGATGAAACGAACGACAATCACTTTCTGCGACGTGGTTCGCATACTTTTTATAATTAATTTATCATCCGTTGCGGTACTTTCGAACAAGGTTGGCGTTCCAGGAATTTTTGTTAGTTGCAGGTAATCGTGTTTGAGCGTTAGGTGTTAAAAAATCTCTACCCTCGAGACATTAGCCTCTTTAGCGGAGGGAATTCAGTTAGCTCACCTTTTACGAGAAATATTTATAAAGTAAAGCTACTTCATGGAAAAGATCGACGACCTGTCTATTACTGACATTTTTCTCTCTCGAGCAAAAATTAAATATATTTCCGGCCAAATAATTGCAAACAAAAACGGAACGCTTGAAGATTATGAAATAATGAGTTGAAAAAATTAATCGTCGTGAAAAATGCAATTTTTCAACGAATCAACTTTTTATTCACGAACATCGACCGATTATTCTAATTGGCCTTAATAGCGCGATTAATTAGTATTTCGAGTGATATAATTGCTGAAAAACAGGAAAGCATTTCCTTTGAAGTTTTCATGGGAAATTCATCGAATTGTTTGTGCGCTCGTAATACAGTAATATTTTTCACTGTAAAAAATTTAGAATTAAATTCGAAAATTCGAAGTTCACTTTCTCCGAGTATACACAGCCATTTTTAAATTACAAAAAAAAATATGCCTTTCGAATTTATCGTTAACTGAAAGTGTTCGATGAAAGAAGAAATAAATGTATATCAAAGGAAACTTTGATTTTACATATTTAATAAAACAGGGTAATTAATATTAACACCGTAGCGAGTCGTTTATACATTCTAAAATATCTAATAGTATAAATTGTGCAGACTGTTTGATAGAAATTTGTGTGGATGGGCATAATTAATTATCACCGCTGGCGAACTGGCAGTTCCAGTGATTTCATTAATATTAATGTATTCAATCTGCGCGCAGCGAGTCAAGTATCCGTTTTCATGAAAATTGACCACTTGTTCGAAACTAATTAGGAGGGTATTTAATTCGGGACTCTATTTTTCGGGGTAGGGTAATTTCGCGAGTCAGTTAATTTTACCGCTCTTTTTTTCCCTCGCTGTTAAATCTATTCTATGAGCTCTTGCGCGAAAATTGAGGCGACTTCAGCGACTCTCTTCTATGCTTGTTTAAATTCCTTTCTTTTTCTTTTTCTTTTTTTCTTCTTAATTAGTTCATTATAAAACTGAACTCCGATATTCCTAAACTTGAGACGATTGTTCCGACTTGAATGAATTTTCGCTGGGAATCTCATCTGAATGTCTGCAATTCATTTAACCAGTTTCGACTCTGGTTAACTAGATTCGACCAACCGGTAACTAATTAGCTTTAACTAATTGCAATCCCACAAAATTGGTTTAACTCCCGAAGTTTTTGCCTTTGAAACAATTTTTGTCTGTCTTTAACGCAATATAAATCGAAATTAGGGATGCAACGAAATTATCAAAATCGCCTGGTTACCGCGTTTTCAATTTTGCGGCTTTACCCTTTCAAACATCTCGACTTCGTTTCTTCTCGCGCGGCAAACTAGCATGAATCGTGGATGAAAATGCAGATGAATGCCTGTTCGTTGCGCGCGTGAAGCGGCGAGAGGCTCAAAGAAGCGTGAAACTGGTACATAATTTTCAGCGTTGTTGACCGTCATCGAGGAAGATCAAAAAGATGTATCGGTTTGCGAGACGACTTGTTTGAGAACGCGGCTTTCAGCTAAAAGCTTTGCCTTCAGAGCCGCGGTTGCTTGGCAGAAAATGCTTTTATCTAAAAAACTGTATAAATGCGGCGCATGAATAGAAGTCGATACTTCTGTCACCGGTGAAACGAACTGTTCGTTGTCGCTTTTCATGCTCCTCGCCGGCGAATGCCGAAGACGAAGCAGAATAGAGGCTAAGGCTGGGCGTCGTTCATGGATCAAATTCAAAGTGAAGCTGTGCGAGCTATCCCTCGATTACATTTATCCCGTTTCAATTCTGTTTGTTAACTGAATACACGGTATTGTGCAAAAATTTTGGCCCACTCAGTGGAAACAATATTCAGTACCGTTTTAGTTTCTTCATAGGACGCTAAGAATTATTTCATTTAAAAACAACTATTTTTATGAAGAAACATTAATTGATTTAAAGTAATTTTATACTTTTAGTAATTCAAAACGCTCGTTTGAGTTTTAAAAAAAAAAAGCTATGCGAGCTATCCCTCGATTACATTTATCCCGTTTCAATTCCGTTTGTTAACTGAATACACGGTATTGTGCAAAAATTTTGGGCCACTCAGTGGGAACAATGTTCAGTACTGTTTTAGTTTCTTCATAGGACGCTAAGAATTATTTAATTTAAAAACAACTATTTTTATGAAGAAACATTAATTGATTTAAAGTAATTTTATACTTTTAGTAATTCAAAACGCTCGTTTGAGTTTTAAAAAAAAAAAGCTATGCGAGCTATCCCTCGATTACATTTATCCCGTTTCAATTCCGTTTGTTAACTGAATACACGGTATTGTGCAAAAATTTTGGGCCACTCAGTGGGAACAATGTTCAGTACTGTTTTAGTTTCTTCATAGGACGCTAAGAATTATTTAATTTAAAAACAACTATTTTTATGAAGAAACATTAATTGATTTAAAGTTTACATTTTATACTTTTAGTAATTCAAAACGCTCGTTTGAGTTAAAAAAAAAAAGCTGTGCGAGCTATCCCTCGATTACATTTATCCCGCTTCAATTCCGTTTGTTAACTGAATACACGGTATTGTGCAAAAATTTTGGGCCACTCAGTGGGAACAATATTCAGTACTGTTTTAGTTTCTTCATAGGACGCTAAGAATTATTTAATTTAAAAACAATTATTTTTATGAAGAAACATTAATTGATTTAAAGTAATTTTATACTTTTAGTAATTCAAAACGCTCGTTTGAGTTTTTTAAAAAAAAAGCTATGCGAGCTATCCTTCGATTACATTTATCCCGTTTCAATTCCGTTTGTTAACTGAATACACGGTATTTTGCACAAATTTTGGACCACTCAGTGGGAACAATGTTCAGTACCGTTTTAGTTTCTTCATAGGACGCTAAGAATTATTTAATTTAAAAACCACTATTTTCATGAAGAAACATTAATTGATTTAAAGCAATTTACATTTTATACTTTTAGTAATTGAAAAAACGCTCGTTCGAGTTTTTTAACTTTCTACTCCTTTCTGGTTTATTTTACATGATTTCGTACAGGCATACACATATGTTTTATAATACTTGAATAGAGGCTTTGTTTATTTTAAAATTAAAAAGAACTTGTACGACAAATGAAAACAGAGATATAAGTGTAGAAAAAAAGGAAAGCGATATCGAAAAATTGATTTCCATGAAACTGTACTTAAAAATACTTCTTGAATCGTACATTCAATTGTCACCTCAACTATAGAGATACAAACGGGCTAAAGCTTTTGCACGCTGCTGTAATCACGGAAGTGTCCGACCTTATTCTATTTTATTGGCATTTTTGTACATATGGAATATGTCACGATCAACCGTTCCTGTCGGCAAATTATCAGATTCGAGCGTTCAAATAAGCACAGATCAATGAACACTCCGCTCGCTGACCGCTAATATTTATCCCGTTGCATAAATAAACGGAAATAAAGTGGTTGATGAATATTCAGCTATGCTAAATCGTTTGTACTTCACGCTACTCATATTTTCAATACGTATTCATATTTTCGCGCGATGTGCCATTTCTCGTTAAAAAAAACGTACCCCATATCGGAGTTACGATAAAGCAAAATATTCACGAAGTCTAACGGACAAAGATTTGCATATAATTATCCGAAAGATATTCAAAACTTCCCATCCTACCAAAAAAAAAAAAAAAGAAAAAAAGAAAAACGAATAATCACTATATTATTATTAACTTAAAGCATACTACAATAATTTAAAATATTTGATCGCATTTGATTTATACTGAACGAAGTAACATTAAAAATTATTTACAATTTAACTATTTTCCAAATATCCATAATACCTTAATATTCAAGTTACGACCGAAACGAATGCGTCTTATGCGGTGGATCAAAAAAATTAATGAAAATTCAAAGGAACTGAAGTTTTTAATTAGACACATTTCCACGAAATGACGAAAAGTTTTCGATCAAAAGTTTTTGATTAATCTCACATATTAATATTCTTTGGGGATGAAAAATCAGAAAATAACTCCTTAGTTTTCGCGGGGAAAAAGGAACGAGCCGGAGGCATGCGAAAATAAGGCTTTCGGAGTGCTCCCGATTTTTTCCCCACCCCCCCATCGCCCCCTTTTTTCCTCTATTTCTAACGAAATTCATTTCGTCCGACTTCTAGCTGCGAGAAAAAAGGCCGTTTCGTCGAACGAGTTCTCGAACGGCACGGGAACGAATACGGATCGATAGCTGTCGCTGACTAGACTCGACAAAAAATTCTGCTGGATCCGGTAGTCGGCACCGGAAATCGAATCGCTTGCCGCCGAGGATACCGATTGCTATCCGATAGTTTCTCCGTCGAATCAAGTTATGCAACGAGCTTCGCTGTATCCGCGGCTCCACGCATTCTTCGGGCGTTGCGTTTTTGAAATTTCACACAGAACGTTTGATCGAACAATTTTTTTAATTTCGCGATTCCCAATTATTCCGATTACACGGCGAGCTGTTTGTTGAAACTGTTGAAGTTCGAGCAAATGAAATTACCTGTGCGTTCCGTTCAATCGAAATAATATCCGTTAAGCGTCTGGATAAGAGGAGTTCTTACACTTATGAATCCTTTATCCCCTGGACGATTATTGAGACTTCTAGATAGAATAATGAAAGTAGCGATTAGGATTTCCATTGTATAGAAAATATATACAGTGGCTCTGAAAAGTATTCGTATACTGTATAACAAATAAATTCGTTTAACCCTAAAATTTTGAATCTGATAGAAATATTTGATGAAATTTTGTGGGTATGTAAATCGTAATAGTATACGTATGAATTAATCTCTTCTTTTCATCTAAATGTCATCTTAAACGGGTGAAACCAGCGTTGAAGTTTCTGAGTTTTCTCTCATTTTTTAAAGATACCTTTGCAATGGTACTTGCTGAAGCAAAATATTTCAAATAGAAAATATTTAATTTTTATATATTCTATCGCCCTGTCATAAAAAGAGAACACAGAAAAGCTTATATCCAAAGCGTGAAAAATCGCTGAAACTTTGAGATTTGTTTTATCAGTCTCCTTAAAAGATATTTTGCCGCCAAAAAATTGCTCCACGCATAAAGTTTCGTTGAAATCAGAATTTCAGAAGTGGATGAATTTCCCTATAATACAGTGTACGAATACTTTTTGGAGCCACTCTAGAGATTAACAAATAGTTATTTACAGAAAATTCCATAAGCTTGATGCCCTGTTTTTCTACTGAAAAATTATAGAAACCATTCGAGAAGTCTTAGAAACCCAAAAGCGGAGAACAAAAATAAACGCAAACAAATATTCGCCAAGTAGTTCTCTGTCGCTTTCTGGTTTTTTTTTTCTCACCGGCTGCTTGTCTGGCAAACATGTTTACTGTCGCGTTCACACGATTTGATGCAGGGATCCGGCCCGATTGACAATCTGGAAACAAGCCGGCCATTTCGACGCGCTGTTCAATTTTCGCGCGAACGTCGACGAGCAAAATCAGCGAAGGGATTTCTGCTCAGAAGGGTTTGTATCCCAACCCGTCGTCAATATTTCTTTTTTTTCCCCTCCCCGAAGACTGTCGAGGCTCGTTCGAAGTTTAATGCCGCAGAGAAAGGTCAACGATAGGTCCGAATCGATATACCTACGCGTTTGCACAGCTTGATGCGAACGGATGCGATCGTGTCGGCGTTAAGGGAACATCGTCGACGGGGAGCACGTATACGGCGTTTGCTCGATCTCCTAGATTGAGTTGCAGGGACAATAGGCACGAAGGTTCCATTTTGCGCAGCTCGCGTCGCGTCCTTGCTAATCTTTCAGTTGTAGATCAACACCGTTCCCTGCCGCGTGGGGCGTATACGCCCCATGCTAAAATTTCCTCCCACGCCGGAAAAAAGCCTTTAAAAAAAGGCATATTTTTAACAATATTTTATCAAGTAAAATAAAAATGATCGCTTTTCTGGTTTAAATTTATAAAGAGATACGCTTATTTCTTTTAAATTTATGGTTTTAAATTACTGAAATATTGTGTATTATACCACAAAAAACATGCTTGTGTCAACCATAAAAGAAATGTGGCCTGAACGGAAGGTCTTAAAAAAAATGAACGTGGTTGGGAACGTGTTAATTTTGTAGTATCGTAGGTTCTAGATTTTAAATTTTAAGAAACAGTTGGGGGTGGACAGTGAGAGTTTAGGCCCGCTGGATAACAGGCCCACGAGACCCTCGGAATATGCCTAAATATGGTCATGTTTTTGGGATATGCTCAAATATGACCATGCTTGAAGGATTTTTTCGAGGTGCGTGGTGAGAGAAAAACCAAAGGCCAGCGACGGTTTTTTCTCTGGCAAAAAGGGGTAGAGTTGAACGAAACGTTGGAGTGGATTAATTTGCTTGCTCTATTTTTCTATTTGGCATCCCAATAAGAGGAGAAAAAGCGCGAAAACGTAAAGAACTGGTACAATTTGTTTGTTCACCGGTGTAATCTACTTCAACCCTGCGGCATCCCTCGAATTTTGTCGCGATCAACCGATTCCTAATTTCATTAAAAAGAACTCGTAATTCGTAGAAAAGTGGTCATAACATTGAAAAGATCAATTAAGTTATCGATAACGGTTTCTTCGTGTATCAGTTATGTATAAAGTTGTGACGAGTTTTCTTTAGGGAAATGGAAACACGTTTGGTACGAAAATGTGCGATAAACCGCAGAGGGGTTAATATAAAACGGCAATGTACCAGTGCAAACGCAAGAATGTTAATTTACTTTATAATGATAAAGAATTGTATAATATTTATCGTATTAATATAAATAGATAAAGATGAGCATTACATTCGATATGAAATAAATTGCTTTTCGGCAAGAAAAAAGAGACAAGTCACCTTCTTTTGATCAACAGAAGCAAGAAATCGGCCCTGAAACGCTGTTTTTTTTGCATGGAAATTTCCCCGTTGAAAGAAGAGAACATCGAGGAACATAGATAATTAATAAAAAGAAAAAAAGTTCGAAAGTGTGTGTGTGTGTGCGTGCGCGTGTGTACGTAAGGGGATGAATACAACGGAGCTTCATCGATTCCTGTAACGACACGACCAAGCCAAAGGATTGATTAACAAGGAATGACAGTTTCGCGTCAAAATACACGATACCTCGGCTAAAATAAATCAATGCCCCTTGTAGATGGGGCGGGTATATCTCTGCGTTCTGCTTCGGTTGACAAAGCTTTTTGCCGCTAAAACATCGAACGTCTTCGACGATGATAGATTGAGGCGCCGAAACAGCGACGAAACTTGAGAAGCTAAATCTCACGGCACCCGATGTATTACTTAATCATCGAAAAATTAATTACCGAAACGGGGGAGGAGCATAAAGGGTTTGTTGGTAGATCAAACAAGCTGGTTCGAACGTGATCGCTGTAAGAATTCGATGTATCACAGAAGCGTCGATGAAACTAATTAATTGAAATTATAGCGGAGCCTCCCCTGTACGCAAACGCTTATTATTAATTACTCTATCTCAACCTTCTCTTATTTAAACAGAAAATCTACTATTAACAAATGTCCTTTTGGTATACACGTTATTGTACATGTTAAACGTTTACGTACAACATATGCATGTATATACCTTTGAAATGTGATTTTAACCCTTCGTGGGTCCGTGTAACTTTCACGTCACATGCTAATTTATTGGCATTTTAACAAATAATTTTGGGTTTTTCTCATAAGGTGGAGTATACACGTTAATTCTATAATGTTCTATGGTGTAAAATTGTTTAAACCGAAACATTTTTTTCATCTGCATATATAAGATTATAATTATTGATTTTTCGTTCCATCAATTTTTTTTTATATTTCAAACAAAAATTCGGTCCACAGAGGGTTAAGCGGAAATGCAATATTTTGTATCTGCATTCGAACGCTTTTAAATTCGAACAGCACACATTTTTACATATTTTTTTCAAACCAAATAGCAATTCAACCTTCGCAGGAACCACTTAGAACGTTCCAAACGGTATTCAATTTTAAGAGTACACTAGAAACTGACATCTCTTCGTCACTCGAATGCTAAAAACCCGTTCATCCTCGAGAAAACGCTTTTTGACCGGCACAATCGGTTCGTGCCCGTTTTTTCTAACGAACCGTTTCCCCTACGCCCATGAAAAATGCAAAGTAGATTTCCCTGTTTCCCGGCCCAACCCCCCGAACGCCAACGGAATACCGATCGATTCCTTCTTTTCTTTCTCCGTTCGTCTTCCCTGGCTTTCTCGACCAAGAAAGAAACGTGCGTGCGTTCACGTGATGCGTGCAGCATCGCCACAGGTTGCCTCTAAAAATACCGAATCCTCGGGCGATCAGCATTTCTCATATTTATTTCGTGAAAAAGCGGGACGACGTTTCGATCTCGATGAAAGAAACGGGCGTACGATAAGAAGGGTACGGACGAAGAAGAAATCGAGACAGATTTGTGTTTGATCCAGATTTCTGCTGGTGTTTCTGAATTTCCAGTCTCGAGGCAGATGGATTCGCTGTTGCGCGTTTTTCACGGTTGCTTGTTAAGAAAAATACGCGGACCGAATATGTTTGGTATTGAAACGTGATCTCTTCGTTACTTCCGAATCGAAGAATATCTTCTTTTTTTTTTTGGCTATTTGAACGTTCTCGATCTTGATTGATCGTCGATTTTGCTGAATTCCGAGTTTGGATTGTCAAAGGTTTTGGAATTATCCGAATTTGATGTAGAAGTAACATTTCAGAAATTATTATTACTAGGTGTGTTGGAAATAAGAATCGCGAAATCGATGAAACGCGACGAACGAACTTTTAATTGCTTCAAGTTTGCAGGGAATATGTACTTTTGAAATATGTATATCAATCATAGTAATGACTCTATAATTGTAATGATGTTTTCACTCAAAACCACACGCGTGTGTATTTTTCAAAATGAATTACTCGTTATTTAAAATCACAATAATTAGGAATTAGTTTAGTAGGTACAATTGTTTTTGCAATGATATACGAAAAATTGGGGATCACGGATGTTGTACAACGGTAACAACGTTTTCGTTAAGAAAATTGTATTATGAACTCTAACTGTAGCTTCAACTAAATACCTACCTAAGGCTAATGTTCTCGTTTGAAATTCTTTTGACCGTGGATTTCGCTCGCAGAATTGCCGTGACACGTGGTTTTGAATGAAATAAATGAGGCAGCTAAGAGCCTAATTAAGTGATTCACTTCAGCACGCTAATTGGTCATTGCTAATTGCTTGCACGTGACATTGCTGGGATTCTTGCATATTAGAGTTACATTGCGTTGGAACGCGTGGGTGTACGTATATAGAAATAATGGCATCGTACTCGTTTTCAATGCACACTTTTCTGCAAACAAAGTGCTTTAAACAAAGAATACGTTTCGGATTAAAGTCAATTTAATTTGTCGCTTTCTTGTTTAACACTAAATTTACGAACATTTCTTGTATATCTATTTCTAATATTCATATATTAAAGAATAGGTATGCATAACAATTGTAGAATTGAGAGGAAAATAGATTTGGGTATATTTTTATTGCTCCATCGATAAAATTCAGCAAACATTGCTAGGAATGATAATAATTATTATTTTTGCAAATTTTACCCGTGAAGTCCGAAACCCGTCAAATTAATGAGTTCCGTAAACCTAGTGTTAAAAAAAAAATAAACTTAGAATGAAAAAAGAATAAAAAATCTATACATTTCTTGATTTCCACCATTTTTGCTGCTTGACCTAAAATTCAATTTTTCCTAACAACAATAAGTCTGCGTAACCCTTGAAAATTCAATCTTTACAACTTTCGCTTAACTTCTAAAGCTTATACGAGTAGATGCTCAAGACACAGCTAACTTTCTACGATTTCCAACGTTTTCAAAGGTTTCTAACGTGCCAGGAATCAGACGCAAATAACATTTTGCTGTTCAACGGCGAATCTATGTACGGCACCGGTTCTTCCGACACGTTGAGCAAAGGGACAAGTTGGTAGTATCGTATCCGAGTTGCGTAATTCCATTGACTCAATGCTCGAGTCTTGTCTGGTTAGGTCGGTGCAAATGTCAAACGTCCAAGTTAAGATCCACACGCGTGGTTTCTCGGAAAGTATTTCCGTGTTCCAGTGAAGCGTGTCGTTCTACCTCTTCTTCTAATTTAGTAAATCAGACGATCGACATATTTCCCGATAACGGTCATCGAAATTTCAAAGAGCATCCGACAGTTTTGTTATTAAACAAAACTTTTCGATTTTGTCTGGAATAAGATAGGACGTTAAGATGGTGCATCTATCTTTGATACAATTTTTAACAGCAGTGGTTGAAGAAATTCTGCGACTGTATTAAGACAAGATTTTCAGCGTGAAAAATTGACGAATACGAGATAGGAGCTGTTGGGTTTAATGTCGAAATAAATATTTTATACGGAATAATGCATAGGTTTGCTGTTTATTCAAATGCCTAGGAATCTAGAAATTGAAAAAATATGAAAAATATCAAAATTTTGCAGCATTCACAGAAATGCATGCATAGTTGTTTTCCGTCGTGATCGATTTACGTCCTCTATCTTCCCTCTGTCGAACGCTACACAACGAACATAAAATTTCCTTTTACCCTGAAGAGCTCGTTGCCGTAAAAACCACGTCACAAATTCGCAACAACAAATACGTTTCCTCAAGGTTCATCCCTTACGTAAAACATTAGATTGGAAAAACATATTAGTATCGCATAGCAACGAGGGTTAAATGGAAAAAAAAAGGAGGGCATGGTCTCTGTTCTCTACGATTCTCTGTGTAGCACGGCAGAGTTCGCCGGCTCGAAGTTTCCTGTTGGCGCAAATGTCAGATGACCACGTTATAAGCCATACTCGCGTCCTTTCTCTCAAAGAAGAACACTCGAGCGAATAGTAAGAGCGAGGGGAGGGGGAGAGAAGGATAGAGGGAGAGCATATGAGTTAGCGAGTGAATGAGCCAGAGTGAGTGAGGGGCAGAGAGAGTGAGAGAGAGAGAGAGAATATGTGAGTTAGTGAGTGAATGAGTGAGACTAAAAGGGGAAGAGAAAGAAAAAAGAAAGAAAGATGGATGAATAGATAGAGAGAAGGAGAGGAGAAAGTATGGGAGTTAATGAGAGAAAGTGAGAAAGAAAGATAGAGAGAATGTATAAGAGTGAGCAAGTGAGAATGAGAGAGGGGCAGAGAGTATGTGAGTTAGCGAGTGAATGAGCAAGACTGAGAGAGGGGGAGAGAAAAAAAGAAAGATAGATGAATAGATAGATAGAGAGAGAGTGAGAGTATGCGAGTTAGAGAGTCAGAATGAGAAGGAAAGGTAGAGAAAATGTATATGTGCGAGTGAGTGAGAATGAGAGGGACAGAGAGAGAGAGAGAGAATCGACTTTTCCTCGCGGCTTTCAACAGCCCCTTCTGTAAGGTTAGGGGAACGTTGGAAAAGGGGCGAAACGACAGGGAGGAAGAAGAGGGTACATCGCCGAGACGTAGGAGGCCGAATGGCGCTTGTGTGGATGCTGCTTCTTCCCTGCGGCCCGATATCGACCCGGGCACAACCGACCAATACAGAAGGAAAGCTAAGGTTGCGGTTACGGCCGTGCAGAAACGAGAAGATATCGAAGCCGCTCTCGTAACTCGCTACGACTCCTTCGTTCCGTGTCACGAACGTTCACCGAAGGACCTCCAGCCTGGCCAATTCTCGCGTTACCCACCTCCTCGACCTTCCCCTTCATCCATCGCGCCCTCCAGATCCCCGTTTGGAACTGGTACGAGCATTCGATGACCGAATGCCGTCGAATAGCGAACCGGAGGAGGGTTCGTGAATTTTTTTGCTTGCTGGAAGGGTAGAGGGTTGTTGGGTTGTACCGGAGCTGTACGTGGAATTTTATATCGGTTGATTTGCAAGTAACTGTTATGGATCTTGCGAGGAGGGTGGTTCTTTTTTCGATTGATTCTATCGGCGAGTGAAATTTATTGGTAAACGGAAGTAATCGAAGAGTGAAACGTAAAGATGTTTTATAGAGTAGACTAAGATGGATGCAATGGTCACCGATATAATTTTCTTGCGCGAGGAATTCAGCGAAATTAATTCAATCATTTATTCCTGACAACTAGTTTGTTCAGTTAACTGGGCACTAAACTTTACTAATTGATAAAAGATTGTGATAACTTCATTTATTGTCACGTTCAAGACGAAGTTGCGAGGGGAAGATAAAGGGTAGAGAGCGTGTGAGGACACGCGAAACCAGAAGAATGTAACTATTCCGCGAAGAAAAAGGAGGTCAGACCCGCGTTTATGCAAAGATACTGTGTGCAAGGTGAAATTCTTAGCTCGGCGAAGGAGACTTAGCTGAATGCTAAAATCGCGATATTTTCAGACCTTCTTTGAGATCGTTGTTCCGGAACCTTGGTATACCGCAATGTTTAGAACGCCGCGTACGATTATTTCATAAATGAAATACAACAGTGAAACGAACGCGCCACTTTCCTTTTTTCACCGACGCTTTCACAAAATTTTCCTACACTTTTGCCAACCTACTCTTACGATTACTTGCACGTGAAAATTATGTGCGAAGCAAATAAAAAAGCGTTAAGACGCTAGTATCGCAAAATTATCGATTCAATCCTTGCCGCATACCGTACTTCTTGAAAATTTCTTACGCATAACCAAAATTTCTAAAATATTACTACCGATTTTAAATTAATATTAAATTTCTAAAATTTCTACAATTAGCGGTATCATTTACAATGCACTCTTTCAGTCATCCTTCTTCTCTCCACCCTTCGCTATTCATCGTCGAACGATCAATTTCACAGGAGAGAAGGATCCCTAATGCATATTCCGGTGTCTTATTGTCGGACGTGATTTAAAATCCTCGCGGTGGCGCGGAAGAAGCTGCCTTGGGGAGGGGAAAAGCGATGAAGGAAACGATATCCTGGGATCCGATGGAAGGCCTGTTTCCACCCTTGTTCCAATGTAAACGAAACAAACGTACACATATACATCCCGTTCGTCGAATCGATCCCTTTCCTTCTACTCGACCGGAGGAAGAAAACAACGCGACGCCCTAAAGAGCTTTCACGACGATCTCGTTCGTTTCACGGTCACCGAAGACCGAAGGCTTTTGTTCCAATCGGAAGCTAGGGAATTCGATCCTCCATGTTTCCGTGCTTTCGGGTAAATTTATATAATAGTACACCTTCCCGGAAATCTTCGCTTTCATAATGGTTACGGTTGAATAACCGATCTTTCGATCCAATCGCGTTCCCTTTTTTGTCAGAAAATTTCTTATTCGTGCAATTAACGTAGGATGGTGTATATAATAGGCATTAACTTTGCGTTAAAGATTTGTTCGATAAAATTAGAGGCTGTTCTATAAGGAAACGAGAATTTCTTAGATTTGCTTCATAAAATTAATAATTCTTCTTAAAAAATGAAAACGACGACTTTTTTGATTGGAAATTGATAACAGATGAAAATTGAATTTTCTAATGACTTTTACGATTTTTAACGGTGTCTAATTATTACTGCCTATTTCAGAGTTCACGTTGAACATATTTGGGGACGGGAATTCGGGAATCAGAGGAAACAGGGTAATTTTCGATAAGACGGATAATTCCAAACCCTCCACTTTGTCAGCGCGGCCCCGTAAAGATTTTTCACGGCAGACTCGTTTGTTTCACGGTCAGCAGGACTTGTTTTCGGGGAAGTTGACAAATTCGATTCTCCTGTGGCTCACGATGAGCCTGACGATTTCGGCGATTTGTCGCGAACGTCTTCTTCGTCGCACCCCAATCGAACCCCGGTGGACGAAGCGGACTCGTACGTACTCGTAGAATATAGTATGCTTGAGTCAGCGAAACGGACGGGGAAGTTGATAAATGATACGATAAAATGGCTGTTCCGTTTTCTGGCCAACGAAACTGACGATTCGTTAATCTAAACTTCAAAAATTAGTCACAGCATTAAAAAAGAAACTGGCGACCACCCTAAAGCGTTTAAATGTTCGAAATAATTCACGGTTGAAGTATTTTCAATCTACTATGAAATATCAATTTCTGCTCAGCACCTTTTTCATCCCCGATTATTACATAATTCCGAAATCGGAATAATTTCCATACTTCCAACCACTTTGTGAGTTGCTGTATTCACAGAACGAAACGAATCCCCGTTTAAGCCTCGTTTCTTTATCCCGCTCGTAAAACGCATGAATTTGCATGAACATCTAGTAACAACAAGGCTAAAGCGATCGCCATTCAGGGCTTCGGTGTTAAATCTAGTCCAGAAATCGCGAATCGCTTCAGGGGACAGGGTAGTCGAGATAGGCCCTGCGGCTATTGTCGCGAAACTTTCGGTGCTCGTGTTTCAGAGCTGTCACCCTCTGTCTTCTCTGTCCGGCCTCCCTTTTCGATGGTGTTCATAATCCGGCCAACCCCCTTTTGCCCCTGTACACCCTCCCCCTGTCCCCCCATGTCATTTACGCGAAACGAAGCCCGCTGGTCGATGGTGGAAAGGCACGTGGTTGATCTACGCACGCGTCAAACGCGCCTGCTCTGGGGCTGAAATAGATCTATAAACACAATTCAGAGGTGCTCTCGGCGATAGTGGACGCTATTAAGGGTGAAATTAATCTCCGTCGGGGCCAACGAGAACGTTTTCCTCTTAACTTTTTCGCGATTGCGATTCGACAAGAGAGGTCCCTTCTCAAGGCGGAACAATGAGAGTTCGGGAGAGAATCGCAACGTTATATTTTGTTAGATTGGGTTAACCCTTCGACTACTACGGGCGCATATATGCGTCTGACGAAAGCTACTCGCGTGAACTGTGGGCGTGTATATGCGTTTGTCAATTTTTCCGATCTCCGATTGGAATTCTTCCGATTTAGAGCAACACAATTGCTAATAGAGTGCAGTCCACGCATTTCGACCGGGAGTATTTAGCAGTCAAAGGGTTAATGCGGAGCATTCTTTAATCGTTTGACTTTTGTGTTGTGCCAAAATTGTGAAGAGTGCGATAACGCTCCTTTTTTGTCATGCCAAGACTGCGGACAGCACAATAGTACTGCTCTGAATCAGTAAAAGTTGTGCGTCCAGTAAAGCTCGTTGCGTTTGCATACGAATTGCGTTAATTTTATTCACAAAATGAATTTCAAAAAATTTAAGCGAATAAATGGTATTTAAAAAAATTGTTGTTGTTGCAATGTAATATAAGCGAGTTTATTGTATGAAAAGTGTTTTCCATTTTTTTCCTATACACACGCGATTAGTGCCGCAGTTTTGGCGTATGTCCGAAAAAATCCGTCAACAGCCAAACGGTTAAACTAAATTTATTATCCACTAACTTATTTACATGCTACTCTTAGATTCTATTTTTATGGATTATTCTACGGTTTACACTCTATCACGGTCTCGAACAATCTACGCACCTCGATTCTTCTCTTTCGCTACTAAAATCGCGTTCTTATACCTTAAGCTCTATTCGCTTGTGTTCCGCCTAGCATATTTATTATCAGTTCGTTTAAGAGTTTGGTACTTAAGGTGGAAACCGGCTGGGTTGAACAGTTCAACGGATATGGGTGATGCAATTTCCAGCGTTTCGAATTGCTTTCTAATTTGATCGTCGGGGTAGATTCTATATCGGCGATGATTTAGTGGATGAAAGCGGAGACGAAGATTTTGTAATGGAATAATGTTCGGATTGAAATGTTTCGACTGCTAACAAGATCAAATCAGATTAACTCTGCGTGTCCTTAATTGCTTCGATTAAAAATATCAAATGTTTTAATCGGTATTTCATAAGAAGAAACACCGGTGAACGTACAGGTTTGTTTGATTGAGCAACCGGAATAGTGTAAATATGCTCATTAGTGGACAGAGATGAGTATCAGACGCATAATTCACCGATTCAATCTGACTTGGCAATGTTTTAAGCGAAAAGCATGATTTATTGTCGCTGGCGATGTAAACTGACAATCTGATTCATTATTTGAACCATTCTAACCAGGAGGTCTGATTTATTATCGCCGGATGAGTTGTGAGATTCAATGTAGCAAATCATCATTTTATAAAATATTACTAAGAGCACCATAGCAATATAAGATGAAAATGTCATTAATCAATGATTATTGAGCGATCAAAGCATCAAAATAGAAAAATTGTATAGGAATACACGATTATCGTGGAACGAAGATAGGATTTAAATGAAACATTCCTGTCAGTCCGTACTATGTATATTATTCGCGTAAACGTTCTATTACATTATTAAATTTTCGTCATCAGCCATAAAGTAACATGCACGAATTGATTAACTAATGATAATTTCCTCAATACGTGCATTTTGATAATGGTCAATCAGTATTCTGAGCGCTCATCGTCCCAGAAGCGCCTATTAAAGCAAATTCCATCGCATTACCTATTATAACGTTAAAATGCCACTTAATAAACGAACCGCTACCATAATCATTCAGATTCTTCCTATTGCGCCACAAAAAGACTAACCAGTATATTCTTCGATTACATCTCCATTCGATTCCTTGTTTTGAATCGCGAGACGAATAACTAAACTTAAAAACTGCAATTAATAATTTAATCTTGAAAACTTACAGTTTCGATTATCATTAAATCGTTATTGCACCATGCATTAATTAACACTATTCCTACCACAACTGATCAAACGACCGTTTTCGAAATTTCGATTAGAATTTCACAGATACAATGTAAGTAAATCGCCTTTAACCCTTTGCGGACGAGTGTCGGATATATCCGCCCAACTCTCGCGCTGCGGCTGGCGTTTGGCTGTCATAAACGACATGTATAAGATGCGCATGGATATACTAGCCTAAGAAGTCAAATTGGCCTAAATTTGTTTGTTTATGATTTTGTTAGATTTTATGAAAAATTTATTTAAATACTTCTTTAATTTTTATAACACAAATGCGCGACGTAACTATTTTCTTTACTGCTCCGTCCGCAAAGGGTTAAACTTTAAACTTTTTCTCGAATATACGTATAATACATTTTTCAATATCCGCTTCTTTTTTCATTGTTTATTTTTTGAGAAAAATTTGTAGTCTCTCTTACGTGGGAATGTCGCGATAGGAATAGGTATACGTGAAGTGTCGGCAGGAAAAGTGTTAAAATTCCTTAAGATTCTACGAAATTAATCGTAAAGCATTTCAAGGCTTCCAACAATTTTCGCCACTCGATTCGAATAACCTGAAAGAAATAGGAAAAGCGCATCCCGTCGCGGAGGATTAATATTCGAGACAAAAGTGGCGGACAAAACCGCTTGGGGATTCATTTGAATTTTCCCGCACACCGGTGGAACACACAATCGACGCAGCGCTCGTTACGGCAATGCACGCATAAATATTAACATCGTTAATTGCATCGATTACCGGAGGAAATCGAAAATACGCCGCGAAGATTGCAGCACCGTTGTATTTTCCGACTCGTCCGCGATGATAAATTTTTCTTGAGTTTCGCCGCCGTTAATGGGGACCGAAAATAAAGCATTTCTGATTTACGTGGCTGACGGACCGTTTTAAATGGCACTCTTAACGAGAATAAATTCAGCCTTAACTTTGTTAGCACCCGAGGCCAATTGGGGCTTAAGTTTCCATATAAGGTTAAACGATGAATCTCTTCTTAACTTTCTCGTTAACGTGGCTGTCGATGGACGTGCAAATTGATTACCTAGAGAATTAAAGTTTCGCCGATTCTAACCTGCTCAAACGTTGTTTGAACAAATAAAACAATGAACGGGTTCCTCTTACAATTAATCATGTTGGAATTTTCGAAGAATTGAACCCACCTAAATTTCGTCGTTTTTCAACGCACAAGTTCATTATTGGTTAAGAAGGGAAAATGATTACAATACTGTGTATAACTTTAACTCTTCTACAACAACTTTACTACACCTTCCAACGTTTCGTTCAACTCAGCCCCTTATAGCCAGAAAAATACTCTCGCTGACTCTTGGACTTTCTCTCACCACGCACCTCAAAAAATTTTTCAATTATGCTCATATTTGGGCATATTCCAAAAACAGGACCATATTTGGGCACATTCCTCGGGCCTCGTGCATCGCCAAAAGTTTTCCTCCAGCGGGTCTCGACTCTCGCTGTCCACCCCTCACTGTCTCTTAAAATCTAGAATTAACTACGATATACTACAGTACTACCTTTCGTCGTTACGTTTGTCCGAAACACACACAACCTCTGAACGTAAGCTCTTCTGGACCCGATAAAAGGATTTATACACGAACGCATCCGGTGTTCGCGAATCAGTTCAATCAACGAGAGAACCTCTTACGCGCAACAGAAGCGGTCTTTTCCTCCTAGATATCCTTAAATCTCCTTAATTCGAACCTGATCGAATCCAAGACGCCGGGGGTATTCGACGATCTCGAGGATCAAACGGAGCGGAAGCCGTCCAAGGGTTAACTGCCGCCATCATAAATCGAAGTAACGGGCGCAACATTTGTTATCTAAATTATCGGTAATCCCCATCAAATTGAGCGACGTCTTCGAATGGCGAACATAACCGTCCACCGGTCCATCCTTAATTTTATCGTCGAGTTTGCAACCATCCTGTTTCTCCTTCGTAGATCAACGGGACGGATGACCCCATAAAAACGACAAAACGACAGCGTCGACCTTTACCGGTAAGGGACACGTCTGCGAGTAACGTCGCGAACAATATCGAAGATTTGCTGATTCAGAGGTGAAAGAGGAGAAAGCAGGATATTACAGGCTGGACGGGGTAACCGTTTTCGTTGGGGAAGGTACAAGAGGATCGGCAAGAGGATCCGCGCTGGAAAAAACTGGCCTGGCCGAATAGGTGACGCGTGAACGTTCTTCTGGCCAGAGGAAACATAATTCTTTGGCCTGGAGCTGTTTCACGCACAGATTTCTGGCTAAGAAATACAGCCGCCGTGTGAACCATGAGTTTCGTTTCGAGAATTCGCCAGATACAACGCTGCTCGTTACGAGCTAATTATACGTCGCTAATTAATCTGGTCGAAGGTTGTTTATGCTTTTCTGAAGCAAGCAATTTGGTTAGTTCTGAAATTTTTCTGTTGCCTCATTTATCGACGATTAATAGTCAATGTTGGGGATAGAGTATAGGGGGCTAAAACTGTTTAATTTTTATACGAACATAAGTGTAATAATTTTATGTATCACACACCGTTGCATTAACCATAGTAGAATAAAATATGAATTACCATATAATACAGCGCAACGTCCACGAATAAATAAATAAATAAAATAGCTGATTTAACAACCGAAAGCTGCAACCCTCTGTCTCATTCTATACCTGCTAACAGTTTGATAAGGAAACGAGGTTACTTCTTCAAATCCAAGAGCGAGAAGGAATTATTACAAGCCCAAGCGGGACGAATAAATTCCAATGAAAACGCGAGCCAAACGGATCGTCCAAAGGAGATTTCTCCGATATTAGGGTCGGTAATAATAGCAACGATAGTCGACGTAACAATGGAAGCAGCAACGAGATATCGGAAGTAACCGATAATGGGGGTGGAACTTGAATTTCCGCCGCCTCCACGCCGTGGCATGGCTCCGGGCGAAGGAAACCAATCCTTCGTGACTATTTGCAAATGAAACGGAAACGTTTAGACGAAGGTACGACGTTCGCCAGAGGGAAAGTGGATTATTAGCAGTGTCTATAGAAAACGCACGCTCGATGTAACGAGCCGCCTTGCTAATTGGAAATCTCCATTAACGTCGTAAACGGCGCGATATCCTTGTTCCGTTGAACAGGAAACGTGGCCTGTCTCGGAATCAATTACAAGTGCACGGTTAAATTAACGGCGGTGAACTCTTCGTAAAGTTCCCCGTTTCATGGAAGTGTTTCAACATCTGTTTATTTTAACAGAATGTTGTATTCAAATGATGGATAAAACAATTGTGTGCACAGCGGAATATTACGATCGGATGAAATTGTGTTTTGTGAATAAATTACCGGTGAATCCCGTCAAAAATCACGAATTCAGAAATGGAGTTTCGAGACGAGCATTATGGAATTATTTTGTTATTTGGAATTTATTTGGTATATTTTTCCAGCTACAGATTGTTTAACACTATTCGTACTACGACCGGTCAAATGACCGTTTTTAAAATTGTGATTAAAATTTCATATATATAACATAATTGAATCACCTTTAAACTTTAGACTTTTCCTCAAATATTCGTATAATACATTTTTCAATATTCACTTCTTTTTTCATTGTTTACTTTCTGAGAAAAATTTGTAGTCTCTCTTACTCTCTCTTAGTGTTAACCGGTGAGCTATGCGGTGGCGGAATTCGATTCAAGCAACGACGTTTGTGTTTCATTTGAAATAAAATTAAAGTTAATCTCGTATTATTACATTATTATTCACTTACAGGACGCGATTAGATCGAGCCGTTTATTGTAATTATTAAAAACTGAAATAGAATTGTTATGCCGAAGGAATGCAGCGATTGGAAATATTCCGAGTGTTATTCTGGATTCACATGCGAGTATTCGCTCGACAACATCGTAGAACATTGGTACGCGATCGCGTGTAAACGCGGATATGATTGCACAAACAGGTTTACTTGTAAAAATCTTGGAAATGTAAACGTTCGCAAAATTCTGGAATAATATCCTAAAATAAAATTTTGAAACGTCTTTCATCGATAAAATAATCCTTGCAAATTTTTGCACGTAGTTCTTGCTGTTGATTTTTGCAAAAGCAAAGTTTGAACGAATCATGTTTTCACGTAACATTCTACATTTTTTATGAATGATGTCTAGCAAATCGGGATTTTTATTTTAATGCATCCTGGACTGCACTGAAAGGATTTAAAAATGTTTGACAGAAAACAGTTGAGAAACGTGAACAAACGGTAAAAGATTAAACACCTCAACGAGATTGAAACAGAAGTATAAAAATTAATATTACGCGTTGTAGAAGATCATCGGTTTGTTTATCGAAGAAATTACTACCGACAGGGTGTTACGGAATTATTCTCAATTATTATTTGCGTTTACAGGCCACGCGAGAGGAGTGATAAAGCGATTACGATTCTACGAGTATGCACGACTCGGGTAACGAATTAATTTCATTAAATTATGTATACAAAATGACAGCGGCAATCAACGCACCTCGTTTATCGTGCGCACATGTGCAATCATTGTTCGATGTAGTTAATAAGATAAATTATTTTAATCACTTACAACAGAATTCGGTCGCTTTACGATAACGATTACACCCGTGTGTGCAATAAAATACTTCACCGTCGAGCGAAAACAACGGAAAAGTTGATCGTTGAGAGCAAACTGATGGAAAAATCGATGGAGGTGAAAATTTTCGAAAAATTCCGATTAAATTCAAACGCAAACCTGTTTAACTTACGTATAATAGCTGAGAACAATTCGTTTCTGTATTTTCACGTGTTTCCGTACCTCCTGGGAGCATGCAGGCGGGTAAGGAAAGAAATTGAATGACATAGAACGAGATAAAATGAAAACAACCTGATACTTTCGAATAAAACAAGCACGGAATAAAGTGATTAAATAAACGCATTTGCTCTACACCCGCTTCTATACTGTCGCGAATTTTATACCGATACAAATACACCTATCGCACTTGCTGACCTTATTGTTATCGTATTTCGATGGATTTCAACCGGCATGCACAAGGAGCAGGAGCGAAAATACCTGAAAATACATGGAGCGCGCAAAAATTGTTGATCGAAACGGTGAAGCACGCGAGTTAAACATCAGTATAAACAGAAAGAGTTTACCGTAACCGAATCGAAAAACCATTCATTTTCTGTTTGAAAGATACAAGTGGTTCAGTTCATTGTCGAAGGTGTTTGCCTTGTTTTGTGCTCATCAATAATTATGTTCCGTGAAGACATTTTTATTAAAAAAAAAACGAATAAGTATTCGTTTAATTTACAGTACAATTTTTCGATACAAAAAATCAGATGTTGCGTTTCAATTTTAAGGTAAAAAAGATAATTTTCCAGATAACAGTCTTCATTGTATTTATCAGAAATTGTTTTCCCTAATGACAAACACAATGAAACATAGAACGTCTTTCATTTCTTTGTTATTGCAACTGAAACGCCAAACTTTTTGTTTTTCTTCGCAACAATAAAAAAGAATGTCCGGGAAAAAATGCAAATGAAAAAATTGTAGCAATGTGAAAAGTGCGTTATATACATGCATGAGAAAAAGTTTCCAAATATTTCGAGTGTATGCATACATGTTTTTTAGCGAAATTACTTTTAATAAAATGAGATACCTTTTTTTTTTATCGTATTCATCCTGTGTTCGCGATTGATTCGATATCGTGGAAAAAACAAGACCTCGAACGTTTTCGAACAGAACCCCGTTTTTGATTCATAAAAGAAAAATGTTTGGCAAAAAATAACGCATTGGGTGGCCATAACTGTTTCGTATGGATAAACATAGTTTCGAAAAAAATGGTTTCACCCAGCTGCGATATTCGCGGATGAAAAGCAACATTGGAAGGTGCTCTAAAAAGACCGTAATTAGAAAGGGAGTAGATTCTGTTTAATGAGTTTGTATTATTCGTTTTCATTGTAAGCGGGGAAACGCGAGTTCTGAATAGGTGCTACATTTTCTAATTCCGATTAATAAAACGGGGATAACCTTGTTATTAACACTGTGAATCGTTTACTTCGTTACGAGGTTATTCTACATTCAAGATGGTTTCATAGAAAGCGCGGCCACTAATCGATACCATGGAAAACAAACCTAATTCTACCTTCATTTTTGCCATCCATTGCTTTAAGCGAGAAACGATTTAAAAATGCTCCCAGATTCAGAATCTAGAGATTCTTGAAAATTCGCTTTAATGAGTGGCAGAACCAAAGTAGGAACGAACGATTGCTTCCGAAATTGATTGTTCGACAGAATTTTATTAAAGCAAAGACCGTGCGAATCTTTCGTCGCGCGAAGATACTGTACGTCTGTTTCGCAGGTCTGACGAAATAAAAGTAAAAACGCACCCTCAGTTTTTCACTTTCGCTCCCGTTTCATTTCTACTCATCTCCTTTTTATTTCCCAGAATCGACCCCCTCGTTCTCGCTGCCTCTCTCTATTTATTTCTTAACCAACGCCATTCTTTATCCTCGCGTTCCCCTAACCAACGCTCTCTTCGATTCTCCCTTCCCTCAGACCCTAGCCACCCTTTTCTTTCTTCTATCTCTCTCTCTCTCTTTCTCTCTCGCGAGCACACACACACACACACATACACACACACAAACACGCGCATGCGACCGCGTCTCTCTATATTTGCGATACAAAGAAAGTGGAGCGCCGAAAATAGTCCGGCAGGCCTAGAAACGAGAGTGTACACGTGAGGGTAAGAAAAGTTTATTATGCCCCTACATGATGGCTTTCCGGTGGCGTAGACGCGCAGAGTAGCGAGGAGGCGAGGCGAGGCGCTCATTAGGCAAGGGAACACGGAAGGACGTAACTACGACGCATCAACAACCGAATGTTGAGGATCCCCGGGCGTTGCCTGGTCAAATATAAACGAGAATTTGCCACTCCATCATCGTGTACGAGGAAGCAAAAGCAATTTCTGTGAAAACGTGTGGGGTACAAGATTAAGAAAGTGTACGAAAAAAAAACGAACGAAATTGCGTGAAAAGTGAAATTAAAGAAAATAAATTGAGGAATGGAAAATGGAATATGAAGAAAGTGGTATCGTTTAACAAAGGGAAGAAGTAACGGAAGAGAAAATCAAGATGGAAGAAAGCAACCGGAAACGAGTAGAAGACGCAACCTGTAGGCGATCGGTAGACCGGTAAGGAAGAAAGGCACGAAGATGTGCACGGCAATTAAACACTGGAAGTTAGAGAAGCAAGTAAGCAACGCACGACGGAGGGAAACGACAGGGTTTGGAGCTTCAATTATGTGATTAAGCGGTGCAAGCCGCATTAATTTTCTTCCATGCAGGATCGCACGACTCGTCCAGTTACTTGTGCTCCTCTGCCCGCAAATTGGATCACCGCAAGCGGCGAGCTTCTGTGTACGGAAAGAGAACGAGCAGGGAAAGCAAGAAGTAGACATGTCTGAAAGGGAAAAGAAAGTGTCGTCGACGCCAGTGTTTAACGCGCACCGATTATCTACATCGATTTTTTTTTTTCATTACTCTGTATACGTGAAACGTAACAATAAGAGTGTGAGTTAAAAGAAAAACGTGGACCAAAGGTTGAATGAGGTTCAAGTCTACGAAAGAACTCGAGAACACGTGGCAAATGGCTGTTAAACCGTTCCATTGTATGAACAGTGCACGCAAATTTTTTATCGTTACTTAGCAATTTGCCTATAAAATTAAATTCATATATTTAAAAAATTCTCAATGGCTAAAGAATTTTTTAATTTTTTATAATTTCATTTCATCAAATTTTTTATCTTTACTTAACAATTTGCCTATAAAATTAAATTCAAGTATAATAAACAACAGAACAATTATCGTAATGCATAAATCGATATTTCTAATAAAACTTATCTTGTTCCCCAAATCGTATCATTTCAAGATTTCTTATATATTTTCCAATTTTCTGACGCACTCAAAATCATTTTACATTCCTTATCTTCAAATACAAAAAATGCTCAAGATATACTAATTGTTCCCTAAATAAAAGGTTAAAAATGTAAAACCAGACGTGTTCAACCTTCAGGCCTCAACGAGTCAAGTATTAATTAACACTATTCCTACCACAACCGGTCAAATAACCGTTTTTAAAATTTCGATACAAATTTCATAGATACAACGTAATTGAATCGCCTTTAAATTTTAGACTTTTTCTCAAATATACGTATAATACATTTTTCACAATAATCTTCACTTCTGTTTTGATTGTTTATGTTTTGAGAAAAATTTGTAGTCTCTCTTACGTGGGAATGTCACGATAGGAATAGATGTACGTGAAGTGTCAGTAGAAATAGCGTTAATACAAAATGAGAGATGCAAGAAAGTAGTGTTTTTATCATCACAATTTTTCCAATTTTCCCTCAATCTCGCGTTTCTATCTCCACCTAATCCAGGACGAACGTGCAAACCCGGAAGGTCGAAGGTCCGGCCGAACCCTAATCGTTTTTGAGGTACGAGCCCAGCGATCGATCCGTGATCTCCACATACGATAACCGTGATTGGATTGAGGTCCTTTAATTGGACGACGAGGGTTCGCTGCGTTAGAGGACTCGAGTGTATTTTCGTAATTTCGCGGTGTCACGTTTGTTATCTATACTTGACATTCGGGCTTTTTCCTAGCCGGCGCAGAAATGACCCGCACTGATTGTTGGTGTTGATCGATTTTAATTGAATTTTCGTCCAGCCGCGGCGAAACGATCGATCACTTTGGACGTCTGGCGGATGTCGCGGTTCTGCTAACACGGATAATGAATTTGTTTCCGTTTCGTTTAACTTTATTTCACCATAGCGAATCGATTACCGCGCGCGTGACAGTGACGTCTTCGCGGTTTAAGCCATTAATCGCGTTTTATAAACTTTCCATTAATCCGGGAATGCGATCGAACGGGTACGATTCTGGGAAAATGTGAAGAACGATAGCCGTGGAGTGTTTCTGGGGCACGAAACACGAACACTTGAGATGACGTTGCGATCGAGGAATTTTGGGTGAACGTGACTGAATGCATCGAGTGAGAAAGTATAATCATAAAAAATATAAATAATACAAAAAATAAAAATTCATAATTACTTTTTATGATTGCTTTTAAATGTAATTAGGATTACATTTTTTTATTTAATATAAATTATTAATAATACATGTATCTTTAAATTCACAATTTAATATTTTAATCAACTATAATAATATTAGCATTAACAGAATTTTCCTTTATAAATAAATTCACAATTTATTCCTTTTATGAGGTATATCACTCAATATTCTAAGATCTTATGTTAAAAAATTATAATAATTCTAAATTTTCAATAATCAGAGAGAAAGGAAATGAGTGTTTGGAAAAATATTTTAAATATATATTCTAAGAGCTTTACTTTGTATTACTTACACCTGAACCCTACCATCTCTCTAAATAAAATAAAATTCCTATATTAATTTAGACTGAAAAATCGGCGATCTCGGGAGGAAACGAGAACCGAGTTTAAACGTACGCTTGCAATCCTACAGTGATGAATCAACCTGTGTACGACAAGAGGCAGAAATGCGATTTTCCGTTGGATTTGTGGAAATCGCTATGGAATATAGCTTACGCCGGTTTACGTATCGACATTTGCATTATTTAGACGCAGCCGAACGGACAGGGATTAGATTTCTCTTCAACGGGAATGTAAAATGTAGAAGTGGAACGCTTTGAGGCGACGTTCATGAGTTATGGATGAAAATTAAAAGCGCACCCGAACCCAGGGAAATTTTGACCCGTTAAGTAGGACGAACATTTTTTAACGGACAATCCGATGGATGCGGAGGTCCGCAGCGCGCGGTTAAATCTTTTAGATCGTCAGATTCCTCCGGGAATGTCCGGTTTCCGGTGCGTCATTTCAGCTCGGAACGTTAACTCCGTTTAACACTTCACCGACCGGGAACCTATTAACCCTTTTCACTCGAGAGGTGATTGTGTTAGTCGTATAATGGTACTAACTTCAAAAATTTTCAAATTTGAAATACTTACTAAGGATTCGCTTGTATTAAATATCTGTGAGGGTTACTTTATTTCTTTACAAAATGGCCTTTCGTTCGTAAAATACGTCTGCTGTCTTACTAACTAACTGTGCCCTTTTTCCTATGCTTTTAAGGGCGCATCCCGACTTCGCACTTTCCCTAAACCCGCCGTTGATGCGAGCCTGGAAAGTGTTAACGGTCGAGGAGGAGAAAGTGACCGAGTCTCGCGCGTACTCGGTCCCAACCCTTATTGAGGGCCTCTGATTTATGGGGGCCCTAATGACCACTCTGGCCATCGTCACCCCTGATTGTCTGGTTCCTCTTACATATCATTTAGTTTAGTTAAGTGATACACTTAAATTTACACGTATGACAATTTAAGTTAATCTTTGTTTGATTAACAAACAAACTAATTAAAGTCTGGAAATTTACAAAACTATCATTTGTTGACTAACAGTCACCGCTCGAGCGGTAAGGGTTAACATTTAGCTACCCGCACGGTGCCACTACTAACCGAAAACTGTCCACATAGCTTATTAATAAGTTATCAAAAATTGTACTTTGGAAAAACAGAACATGCATTTGACGAATCGTGAACAATACTAGTTTAAGGCTGATCAGTAACAAAAGTAAATAGAATCAATCGCAGTGCTCTTGTTGCGGAAAAAATGAGAGTTCTCCTCATTCGATTTGCTAAGTGTTAAGAATCAAACGTTACGTTTGTTAAACTTCGGATTACGTTTCTAACTGTAGAACCAATTTTAAATCTTGCAACGTTGGAAAAGAATGTTTTAACAAGTTTCTGAGAATTTATTTAACTTTAACGTAACGAGCAGAAAGAGTCTCGCGTTTCAAAAGTTTCTAATTCTCGTGTCAACGTTATCGCATGTTACGAGACGCGGTAATCTCGAAGTGCTGTTAATATAAGTAAATTTTAATTATCGACGCGTTTCGAGGAAGTACAATGAAACGGAAGGGAAACATTGAATTTCATTCCCCTTCTGCGAAACAAATAAATTGATTCGTCGCTTTCACAGTGGACGGATTATAAACGGGATGCAAATCCGTCTTGCCCCCTTTTCCCTGCTCAAAGGAAGAACATTCGGATTCAGCAAATTGTAAGGGAACTACAAAACGCAATTACGTTTCGAGCTTCCGGGCAGCAACAAAGATCTACGAGCTGTGTTTTATGCAAAAACAGGCGAAACCGAGGGAGAACATTTTCAGCGATAAAAGGGGAAATCGAATTCGCTCCGTGATTCAAGAAGTTCGCGGAATGAAAGCTGTTTGATACGCCGTTAGAGTCGCGTTTGCTGGCAAGACGAAGATGTGGGAATGCGATTGAGTGGGTACGGTTCTGGGAAAATGCGAAAAGTGGTTGAGCTGAGCGATAGCCGTGTGAACGTAGAATGTTTGAACTAGAGTGTTTCTAAGGCGCGAAACATGAGCACTTGAGACAAAGTCTCGATTGAGGAATCTTGAGTGAACGTGACCGAATGCATCCAGCAAGAGAGTATAATTATAAAAAATTAAAAGATATAAATAACACAAGAAATAAAAATTCATAATTATTTTTTACGATTGCTTTTAATTGTAACTAGAATTATATATTTTTATTTAATATAAATTATTAATAATACATACACCTTTAAATTCGCAATTTAATATTTTAATAAACTATACACAATATTAGCATTAAAAGAATTTTTATTTACAAATAAATTTGCAATTTATTCCTTTTATTAGGCATAATATTCAATATTTTAAGATTTTATGTTAAAAAAACTTTCAACCTTCACGGTTAAAATTATAATAATTCTAAATTTTAAATAATTAGAAATAAAGGGGATGAGTGTTTGGAAGAATAAAGCGCGTGTCAAAAAAAGTGTGATTGTGAAAGAAATAAGAACGTCGAAGTTGCTAAGTTGAAAAGCCATTTATATACTATTAAGTTGTTACCATTGAACTATTTTAATTATATTAATAATATCTAAGGACTTCACTTTATTTTACGTATACCTATGGGTCCTATCATCTCTTTACCAAATAAAAAAGTAAGAAATTTCCTATGAAGATTCGTGATTTCTGTCACCTCGCGATGATAACGAGGGAGACGTAGAGGTGTGAAACAGCGAAAAATTCCCTGGGGTCTAATCACCGCTTAGCGAGAACTTAGCGACAAGTCAAAGGCGGTCTTGGAAGTTGAATTGGCAAGGGGAATAATTAAGACGAGACGAAAAGGTGTATTATCGACGATGACAGCCTCGAAGCGGTGTACAGACTTGAAGTTGGATCGAAGTTTTCGACGGGTCTGTGAGACTTTCGCTTCCGGTTTGGCGGCGAGACAAAGTCTGACAATTGAAGCAAGTTCTGAGAAGGTTACCGACTGCTTCATACAATCAAAACGTCTTAATTGTTTGGTCGCGAATGACGATAAAAATGAAGTTGCGATTCACAATGAATAATAACCGATAATTGCCATGTTATCGATGAATCTTGATATTATATTCAGGGTAAATTATCATTACGAGTAATATTATTATCAGTTGTAACTCTAGTATCGATAATACTGTGGGTAATTACGAATTTGAACACCAATTAATTTTCTATAACGAACATTTTCATCGTATCGGTAACCATTAATGGAGTTATGCTTTTAAAGAGAATATTAATCGACGTTGAATTAGCGAAAAAGGTAACAGTAAAAAAATGGATAATTTTTTTGACTCGATATCCTTGAATCGATTTAGGTACAGTGGCGGATAAAAGTTTAAGATGAGAGGACAATATAGAACGTAGTTATATGCTCTGTAAATATTGTCTGTACATTTATTTTTATCGTTATTATGATAGAACACTATTTGCTGATTAGCATAGAATGCAAATTTTGTTCATCATGATATTCCATATAAATTAGTTAGTTTAATTTCGTTCACTCTTTGGTCTTAAACTTTTGTCCGCTGCTTCTCGAACATGCCAAGATCCCTTTTTCGCATGATTAACGCGCCAGCCATCCAGCTTTCGTGTTCGCTCTCGTTACACGAAAATCCCGACCGGGCATCGACGGATTCTCGCGTAATTTATGAGCGTAACGACAGAACTTATCAGTTTCGTCGGAGCCGCTTTCAGAAAATGCGATTTATTACGCGGCCGGGGTCCCCGAAACTTTTATGCAAGCGACCCAAAACACGTGGAAGTGAAAACGCGCATTCACCGGGGCAAAAGCTCGAAAGAAACGCGAGAAATAAAAGCACGAGGTTATGCCAGCAGCAAGACTTTCCTGCAACCCTTACGTTTGCATGATCCCACGTTTGGACCATAAAAGCGTCCACCTTTTCCTGTCTTACCTTCCTGAGCTTTTTCCTTTCCGCGAACGTGTGCTTGTTCCGCTGTGTTCCTTTCTCGACCGCCAATCGAGCACGAAAAATATTCAAATTTAGGATTTCAATGGGTTTTGTGGATTTTGGAATTAAAACAATATTATTAACGGTGAATAAACTATTACTAATATTGCTATTGATTAACCCCTTGACATACAATGACGAGTCTGACTCGTCATTCATTTTATGGGCCACTATAGACTTTGACGAGTCAGACTCATCAAGCGCTTTTTTCGGCGGACGCCGTGCAGTATACAATTAGATTACATAATTGCTTTACTCGTGCATCGATTATTATTTTTTAATATTATTTAGATGTTCTTTATTAACATCAATCTGAATGAAAAATCCAAATTTCAAAATAAAATAAACTCTTTCTCAGCCTTCACGTAACCGTTCAGTTGAGCAAAATTAAATGGTATTTTTCGGTCGCATCAAGTTCCATTTAATTCGTATGTTAAGGGGTTAACAACAAGAGCTTCGTCAGAAACAATTCTGAGCGTACGATAAGTTGCGAGAAGTGTTTGCAGAGGCGGTTAGCTGCTAACTAGCGCTTCTGGTGTCGGTATTTCGGCTGCAGACGAAAAAGGACGCGACGTAAAACTTCAAAACAAAGAAACCTGGGAAAAAGCAGGGGAAAACCTTGTTACCACTTCATTATGTCGAACCAACGACTTAGCGCGGTGCCAGCAATAATGGTAGGCACGCTGATTTACTGTCCTAAGTATTAAGACAGTTATGCGTGCCTTGCAGAACCTTCAAGCTTAATTCTCGCGAAAAGAAAGCATCCTACAGAGGAAAAAAGTTTATCTTACGCGTCCTACTTCCTTTTGGCGTGTAAAATAACTTCTCTTTCGTTGTATCGTTCATTCTGAGACGCTCTGCGTAACTTTCTTCCCAATTAACCGATTGTACTTCATCAGTTGAGATTCATTCTTAACCCTTTCACTGCTATGGGTGTGCACGTGCGTCTGACGAAATCAACTCGTGTGAACTATATACGTTTGTCAGTTTTTCTGATTCCCAATTTAGAGTAACACAATTGCGAATAGAACGCCGTCCACTTCGACAGGGAGTATTCAGTACTCAAAGGGTTAACTTAGGGTAGGGTAATTCCTACCACAATCGGTCAAATGACCGTTTTTGAAGTTTCGATTAGAATTTCATAGATACAACGTAATTGAAACGTCTTTAAACTTTAGACCTTTTCTCAAATATACGTATAATACATTTTTCAGTAGGAATAGTGTTAATTCGCTCTCGCAATGAAACAAATCTGTGATTCGGTCAAAGTTTTCGACGACTTCTTTTGTTCGTGTTACAAAATTCATCACATGAATTACACTTTTTCCAAACTGATGCGACAGTAAACGCGACAGTAAATTTAAAAGAAAAGCGAATTCCACGATCATTCTCTCGGGCAGTTGCGAGCGTAACAGAGACGAATGGAAAAGACGTGAACGGGAGACAAAAGGATCGCGGATCGAAAAACGGGGCGATAGAGGGGGGGAGGGAGGATCCTTTCGCGAGAAGCTAAGTAGCCAGGGTTCGGGGTTTTCAGGGGGCCTGGCGAATCTTCACGCTTCCCGCGGCATTGTTCGTCACCTTAACCGAACGCCTTTCGGCGTTATTCAACCCCCGGTCCGCGAGGCTTTTCTTTCCTTTTGCCCGTTTCACGGCCTTCTTCCGCGCGACAGGCCGAATATTTAAGGCTGATAAGGAGGCCTCACTTCCTTTTCAACCATTCTCATCCCCGCGTTTCCCGACACACGTTCTTCCGTGAAATGAACGTTGCCGGAATAATATCAGGCCGTTCTCTATTCCTTCTCTTACAAAATTTAGTTGCGAGCACCATTTTTATATTTTAAAGAGGATTCGCAAATTAAAGAGGACTTTCGCACACAATTCATTCCTGAAAATGGGTGCGAATGTTGAATGTTCGAAACTAAAGGGATGTAAAAAAATATGCACCAAAAACTATGTTTTAAAGTATTGATCGGAATAACATTGTAATCTGATGGCTAAAGTCTGACGTCCCCTGAAAAGGTGCATCTCAGTAGCCTGTTCGACTCGAGATGTCCCCTCTGAAGGGACGTCCAACCGCAAAGCCTAAAAAACCTGAATTTTAAAAATATGCAAAATAGCAAATTGTGCGAAAGTAGAATATGCGAAAGTCGAGGGGCGCCTGTACATTGTTGCGATCGATAACATATTGTGCTACTCATTCTTTCATACGATAGGATAGGACTATGACTAAAATTCCCATCTTAGTCTGATTTATATTCAGAGTGATGTAATTTGAGTCTCATTCTGCTATCGCTTCAAGTGCGGCACGGTTAATTACGAGTTGCACTGCCAATTTTTTTCAAACGACAGAACAGCATCTACTGTTACCAAGATTCCCGGTTTCCTTGAACGATATCTTCAACTAGCAAGGTTTCTTTCATGCGTGTGCTCAGCAAACAAGGCGGTATCGCTATTCATTTAACGTGGAACGGGATAAAGGATATTACTTATAGGATGACCTGATAATTCAACGGAGCCTTCCGGGAATTTCCGGATTTTCCTCGCTCACGGGTTCGTTCGCGCACGCCGTTCTTTTGTCCCGCGATCGATCGCAGACCGGGCAACAGGAATAAACGAAAGAACGGAGAAACTAGTTTCAAGGAACAAGAATAATGCGAGCAACGGCGAAAAGGATACGGATCCTCCTAACACTCGATCACGGTTTTCTTTGCCTGGCGATCGTCACGATGGCCGACAAGGAATTAGCTTCCCTGGACGAGGATCGGATTATCGTGGACGCCGCTGTGCTTTTGGTCAAGCTTCCGGTAGGGATTCTTGCTGAAAGAATTGCGGAAAGATATGCTGTGTCCCTAACCGGGATTTCTCGGAAGTTACTGTATTATGTCCGAAAAACGGGCGATCGTTTCACTGGAGATCTAGGTTCTTATTTCATTCTCCACGATTTAACCTCGTTCTTCCGTTTCTACTTTGTTCTCGTCGTATTTTTGCTCAAGAAAACGCTTCCCTTATTATATCTGTGAAACATATCGGTTTGAATTAGTAATTATTTTCATCAATCAAAGTATCCTTAGCTTTTACCGCTATATTATTCTCCTATAAGCGAATGCAAGAGAGAACGAAACAAAAAGAAATTCGAACTTTCTTAATTTGTACTCCAATCATCGATGCTCGAATAATCGATTTTCCATTAATCAACGTCCCATCGTACATTCTTTTCAATATAAAAATCCATGCAAATTCTACACTTTTATGCATCTTCCTTGCTCATCTTCACCCGGAATTTCCTTATTCGCTAACCAATGCACCGTTCAGCGTTCAAATCTCCAAGCATATTCGCTGAGATCCGATCGGCGATCGTGATTCGTCGAATTTCACGTTGCTCGCGCAATTTGCGATTTCCAAAGCGACTCAGTGAGAATCAGTTGCTCGGTTCAAAATAAAATCGAGCCGCCGTCGATTCGCAGCGTTCATCCGAGCGAAACACCGAGAGATAAGTCGTTCGTCTTTTCCCCCGGTCTCGTCCGGGTCCCTGGGGTGAACCCGAGGAGGCAGCCCCTTAAGTAACACGGTTCGACCTGGGAGCGAAGTAAACAGGAAATGGAACGCGGTTTTGTTCGCCTTGCACCGTGTCTTAAGGGGAATTTCCACGATAATACGTTTTGCGGAACGATAGGCTGGGGCACCGGTTGAACTTTCGTCAGCTAATTATCCTGGGGATCTCTTTATAGAGGTTCCGCGATTCCGGTGATTTTGCACGGAATACCTGAATTCGTGGAACTATGACTTTGATACGAGAGAATCTCGTTCGTTCGAACAGGTTTACGGACAAGACAGCTTGGATAAGGAAGGTTTACCAGCTATTTCGTGCACCTGTTCCTATTAGTTCGGATAAAATAAACGTTCGATATCCGGGTGCACCGAGATTGAACGTTTCGCCTCTTGTTATTCTGTATTCAACGTGAATTGCAGGCGCAAAGGATGAAAAACGTGAGTTGAACGTGATACGGAAACGACTGTATAAGAATGCTCGTTCGTGGAATTTAGTTCGCATGTATGTAGGAATGCGATTGAATGGGTACGATTCTGGGAAAATATGAATGTGACCGAATGCATCGAGTGAGAACGGTTTAGAATTAGAAAAAAAGGAGACGAGTGTTTGGAAGAATATACGACGGGGAGAATGCTAGCACGAGGTAAAAAGAGTGTGATTGTGAAAGAAGTAAGAATGTCGAAGTTAGAAAGTCATTTATATACTATTAAGTTGTTACCATTGAACTATTTTAAATATATTTATATATATATATATATATAAATGAATGAATGCATCGAGTGAGAACGGTTTAGAATTAGAAAAAAAGGAAACGAGTGTTTGGAAGAATATACGACGGGGAGAATGCTAGCACGAGGTAGAAAGAGTGTGATTGTTAAAGAAGTAAGAATGTCGAAGTTAGAAAGTCATTTATATACTATTAAGTTGTTACCGTTGAACTATTTTAAATACATTTATATATATAAAAATGAAGGTGTGTCTGTCTGTCTGTACTCGTTAGATTCAAAAACCATACACATCCAATCGCCGTAAAAATTTGGAAAATTATTAGGTATATCTCCGGGAAGGTTTTTGAAAATTCTTTTTAAAATCAGAGTTGGGGTTCTAGGTGCTGCCGAACAAATATCCCAAAAAATATCAAAATAACATGTAATTAGTAATCATTAATAATAATAAATAATCTTGAGAACCTTTTTTTCTACAATAATAGTAATTGTTTTGGCAAATTTTGCTCATGGAGCTCGAAACGCGTCAAATTGACGGGTCCAGTAAACCTAGTCAATAATACCTAAAAATTTTACTTTATTTTACGCATACCTGAGCCTTACCATTTATCTCCCATTAAATAAAAATAGATGTATCCTGTATAATATCTGAGGCAGAGCACAAGTTGCTAGTGCAAACGAGATTTGAACGCAAAATGATTCGCAAGAAGAAAACTTGTTGGAAATGTCAAGTAGAATCATTAAAATAAGTAGAACGGAAAACTAGTACAATTATTAAGGTATAAAATTCTATTTTAACGTCAAGGTGTTCGAACACATTTTCTTCCCGGTTACACATTTTCCCCAAGCGCGAGACTATCGCCCGCCGTTGCAGTCCTCTATCTCGCGAGACACCGCCTACGAGAATTCTCCGCGGATCGATAGATCGCCGATAAAAAGCGTCGGCGATCTGTTCGTATTCGACGCGATAAGGTCGCGCTGGAAACTTGCAAGGTTCCGGGAACAGCAGCAGAGAACGAGCGATGATTGCTCTCGTTAGGGCGCGATCGGTCGTGAGCAAAAGCAACGAAGACTTCCTTTCTTCGTTGAAATTCGTGCCAGCCGGCTCCGGACCGAGAGAAATAACAACCTTCGCCTAAGTTTCGCCCGGGTTTACTTTATGAAATGTTTCGCGAGTAGTTTCACAGCCACGGCTGGTTCATGCGTCGCTTTTCTTCATTTATTTTACACAGAGTATACCACGAGAGAACCGACGAACTTCGCAAGCGTGATCAACATGTTATTTCAAGAAAATGATGTTACATGTGGTTACGGCACGCGTGGTTGGTCTTTGTTATTGAGATATAGATGGCGCAGTAGTATAAGCGAACGAACAGTCAGACGTGCCGGAACTGCTCTGTTTCGGTTGATCCTTTTGAAGGATTCTGGCATACACTTGTACGTTTAGCAATTTTGTATTCCACTGATTCACCTTTGAATTCGATTATGCGACGTCCACGAATTCCTGTACACAACCAGGATAATACAAAATCGATCAGCGAGCGAATTTCATGTGTGTGTCTCGTTTTTGTTATTGAGATATGAATATCGTAGTAGTATGAACAAATGAATAGTCAGGCATACTTGAACTACTCGATTTTGATTGCACCTTTTGAACGATTCTGGCATATACGTGTACATTTTGCTCTTTTTTTTGGCTCAAGCATGATTACAAAGGTTGAGATAAAATTTATTATGAAATTCTCCGTGGAAACAAAATGTCCTACTTAATTCTGTACAATCTTTCTGAATCATTTTCCACAATCAATTTAAGACTATGTTGGCAAATTTTCTTTCCTGGCTTTGATAGATTCGGTCTTGAAGAAATTATTTTTTCATTTGAAATTGTGTGTAATTGTGCGCGATATATCGCATTGATGTACAAAGCAATATTGCACGTTAAGTGGACGGAGCTACTTTCATTGACCTTAACTACTGAACATCGACGTGATCATCGCTATCATTGCAAACATTTATTTAGTTTTCCGCTAATTTACATCTGAATTCGTTTACACGACGAATTTCTGCACACAATATCAGAATAATAAAAAATTGATCAGCGAGCGGATTCGTGTTATTTTGATTTCGCTTCGTCGAATTATAAACTCTCGCGTGTTGCAGTCAATTTTCCTCTAAAATTTCGGGTCGTATTAGTAGCGCGACCTACTTGAGAGAATTCGCTCAACGTTTCATCGACATCTGCGCGAACAGTCATAATTAATTCAGCTAGAAATGTTCGACGAACGAGTCCACAGACCCGATTGATCGATAAGATCCCTCCTCTACCCCTCTCTCTCTCTCTCTCTTTGCAGAATTCAATCTGATCCGTTCGTTTAAGCGCGTTTATTTGCAGGACGGATAAAAATAATGCGTTTCACGTGGAAGCTGTGAGTAATCTTTCAAGAGGATTCGAATTTCCGATCGCGGGGACAAAACGTTCGTTAAACCTTAACAACCGAGGAGTTTGAATAACTTTATGACGGATAACGATGAACTTTTTAAGACAAATCTTCATGAAACCGAATGAAAAAGAAATGAGTTAAAGCGAAGAATCATTTTTGTTAGGGACAATTTTCGTAATATATGGAATGTATAACTGACGAATACGTCCACGCGAACACTTTGATGGAATTACTAATGAATTTGCAGTTAATATCACGATGAACATGTGTATTCAAACATTTTCCAGTACAATAATCATCGAACGTTTAACTGCTTCGATTAGACGTGAAACGATTTACTAATGATATTTATTAACATTGAAGAAAAAGATCTGTGCGATTCGGACGATACTTGGCGCGGAAACGGAAAATGCGAATAATCATGAGAAAAAAGCGACGAAAAGTGGAACGGCGAGAGTGTGAAAGGAGCGGAAGTATTGGTTAATGAGTAATTAGGCAGAGAGTCCTTCTTCTTCTGGGAGGGATTGCAGAAAAATGGTAATTAATCGAGGATTTGCATTTCTTTGTGCCCGCTGTTCTCTCCAATTAAACGCAAATTGTCGTCGACGCAATTAGTACGAAGAAAGTTCATTAACAGCCAGGAAGAACGACGACGGTGTTGTCTGACGTTTTTGAAAAAAAATTTGTCGATGCTAACAAAGTTGTTAAGTTGTAACCTGTATTAATTTCACTGCAAAAGGAAAATGTAATTGATTAAAAGATTGAACACGACTGAATCTCTTTCTCTTTCTCTGTTTATTGAAAACGACAATCTGTTTGCTCTTCTTTGTACGTTATCTTTAATTTCCTTTTAATAACCAGTGTCGGATAAACCTCGATCTGAACTGTGTATTGATAACTTTTTTGCGACACGAGTATTGATCAATCGGCCGCGTGGAGGCGCGTCGAACGGCGCGATTAAAATGTAAATGAAACCTTCTGTTGGTTCGAATAATAACGATCACCGCGACAAAGGGCAATTTCGATGGTGGCAAAATCAAACGCTAAATACAATTTGGGAATTTTTAATCAATCGACCAATGATAACCTGGTGTGAGTTACAACACAATTATCTCTTCGAGTTAAATATCTGCTCGTCGCTGCGTCGAAACGTAATTTAAAGTAACTTAATTGAAGAAATTTCAATTTTACACAGTAATTTCATCTAAAGCTATTAAGACTGGAATTAGCAGGCCAGAATATATTATGAAGGAGCAACATGAATCTTGACGTTTCCAAACGAGGTTGTTTTGTTAAATTACACTTGCAAAATATTGCTTCGTATATTTTGGGAATTAAATAAATTAAGCGTAAGGCAGAAAACAATTACCGACTGCCGTGAGATTCGGAAGAAAAATGAAGAAACTTCGCCAGTGTAATTGTATATTTCTGTCAAAATGTTACAGCGATTAGCATATCATTTAATTAATCTCAACCTGATCCTCATTTTCATTGGCTAAGCTGTTCTTAACCTTCAAGAACGATAACCGTCGCTACGCTCCTTGAAGAGATTCAAAATTACAACTTTTACGCTTAATTTTAAATACAAGTTTAATCAAGAGGGACGTGCTAATAAAAGCCAGAAAGTCGCTTAAACAAACCTGTCAATATCAGAAAATTCTTTTAACGTGACTTCAGAGGGAAATGTAGGCAAAACGAGCAAAGAAAATTAGATTGCAATCGTATCCTGAAATATTACACAGGCGCAACAGTACTTCAAACTGTTAAAACAATACTGAATGCTAATATTAATAAAATGAACGATCGTTCGTAAACACTGTTTCAAGTTTTCTGCTTAAGCAATATTACCCGATTCTTTTTTAATTTTCTTCTGAATTATTTAGAAATCATAACTACTACCTTTGCCTACCCTATTCCAATCAAAACAATCTCACTCGAATTCATGATACGAAATCAAAGTCGAACATAAGCTCCTTTCTTCATACAATTTACAGCAATCCTGTATCTACGTAACTGTAGAAAATTCCTAACCAATAAGAAAGCATTGGCAAATGAATTTAATTGATAAATTAATTCGGTTAAGAATCAAAACAGTGCAAATTTACCGATGCTCGACGTAAAAATTTTGCAAAGGCTAATTAAATCTTCTGCTTCATACATAATCAGGAGTCAACGAGTACGTCACCTTCTACGAAATAAACGGAAATTAGTAGTACGTTCAAACGTTGAAATTCTTTGACAAACTTAACCCTTTCGCTACGGGAGGATTCCTCGGCGCGCAACTCACGCTGAATAAGCCGCCATGCCAAAAGTGTGCACTTACGGAATAATTAATAATTGCCCGTCGTACATTCAATACCGCGGAATCTTACGCAGAGCGTAACTATAATCGATCGTAGAAAAGAAAGGGTTAAAATATTATCGCATAATGCAATAATATTCCGTTCGCGAAATTTCACGTGGTGACTATAGTCACCGCTCGTAGCGAAAGGGTTAAACATTTCACGGTTCACAACTTTCAACCCCTCAACCCCTCAAATCATGAGTGATTTGTGACGATTCATGATTTTCAATAGAAAATATTAACCCAAGATAACTAAACATTTGTCTAGTGGACTACCGATCCCTGCCAATTATACGAATTCGAGATCTGCCAAGATTGCAAACGCTAATTATTTACCACTTTTCTATCTTGTAATTAAAATATTATAATACTTCTCTTAAATTACGTTAATTTGTTTAAGATGAATAAGGGAATTATTAAAATATATGTGGGGACACGGAATCTCTGCGGGTGTTCTAAGGGGCTGCATCAAACACTTTACAACAGGGCCTGAACATTGGCCCGTCATTAGGCCCAAACGGCCAGCCGATCGTCATTACCACGGGTGTTTGATTGCAGCCTCATTAGAATCCGGAAAACACTCGCAGAGAGTCCCTTCCATGTCACCACATTTTCCCCTTCTCGACGCGTTCAGGGAATATAAAACTCAAACTTCCCTGGGCGCGACACAGTTATACATTCAATCTATCACAGTTATACATTCAATCTATCACAGTCATACATTCGATCTATCAGTCAATCTATCACAGTGTAAACAATCGCAATACAGCAAATAAACATACTCTACACGCAGAAATCACTTTCGATCGTGCCACTCTCCCCTCTTTGTGCCGTGAAAATCAGTAAGTCGCTCCATTAGCGTTCGCCGCGTTTTCGTTATCCCAACCTGCTCCCGCGGGACCGTACCTGTTCATCGAAAATCTCTCCCGTTTCGCATTTGCCCCGAGATCGAAGGCGCAGCTCGAAAACAAGCGGCGCACACAGGAAGGAGAGAAACGAATTCGCGCGGCGTTGGCTAACCAGAGCAAGTCATGCTCCCGCGAATATTGGGTTTACGTTGCAGATCCGATTTTAACGACGTGTCCCCTCCCCCACCCCCTCGCTTGCTCTGCGCCCCGCGGGGCTGCGTATCGAGCCGCGAAATAAAATGGCACACGAGGAGATAGAGGGTGAGCCACGCGACTGCAACGGGCATCTACTTTTTTTTCCCACCCCCTTTTGTTCGTTTCCCGTTTTGGCGTTTCTGATCGTCGATCCCTTTCGTTGCGCGACTCGCGAGAGAAAGGGTGAGGATTGGGGGATGGCTGGGAATTGACGAATGCAGAATTTCGAAGAAGACGAGAATTTTAACGCGACGAACAGCGAATTATTTTCTGTGTCTGCTGGATGGACAGGAGGGAGGGATCGGTGAATTAAATTTATTTGAAGCTGCGAACGAGTGATATTCGCGGGTAAACTTAATTTAACACTTTACGCTCGAGAACCGACTCGCAGTCATCCAATAATACTAACTTCGTAGGTTTTTATTGGAATTTGGGTTTTATATTACTAAATAAAATACGCTCTTATTTGAAATATTTTTTAATTCTTTATTATATAGCATGAGGAAGATGCAACTGTAACGAGAACCTCACGAGCTTTGTCATAAGATTAGCAAACGCGCAGTGGTTGAAATTCATACGATCCCGTTTGGATCTTGTAGTCGCTTTCTTTTGTTTCTTAACGTTTCCTTACTTTCTAAATTTCCAGATGCGATTTGGGTTGTTGGAAGAAACTCTTCAGAAAGTACGTCGAAAGAAAGCTGGTTTTCGGTTAATTTTTGCTTCGTTAACGTTTCGATTACGTGTTCAATTTCCAATAATTTTCAGGTGTAAAACATTCAATAAGATTCACACGTATTGAATTTCATTTGGTTTAGTCAAGCAACACAATGAAATTTCCTTGTACGACCGTTTAACCCTCTGAGTTTGAAAATTTGCAAAATTATCATTTAGCGGCTGACAGTCACCTTTCAAGCGCAGTGGGTTAACAGTGACCATCTCTGTTAACCGTTTCCTTCATCCAGAGTAATTTCGGTGTGGGAGTAAGCGAGTGAGTACGTGTATCTCCGTAATAAGGTGAGAATGAAACAATTAACTTGCTGCGTTAAAATAGGTTAATGAGCGTAGCGGGGGCGGGGGTGGGGGTTTGAAGCTTAAAGAACTTACTCCTTCAGAAGAAGAAAATTAAAATTCGTTGGCCGGGACGAGATAAGAAGGAAATATTTTTATAACCGGGACGATTCCTCCTCCATTATCTCTACGAACGGATCTGCTTTTGTTATTAAGAAACAAATTAAGTAGCCGGGGGAAAAAACCGCTCGAATGAACACTTTAACGTTTGCTAACCGCAATTTTTTCCCTCTCCGATACGTGGGCTCAAAATATATTGCAGATGATTATATTGCTGGGACGGCCGGTTAACGCGAATAACTATGCAAATCTGGTTCACAGCGTGGTTCATTTAAATATTTCCTGTGGCGGATGGTGAAGAGAAAGACATAGCCGACGTGCATACGTGTGTACCGCGAATTGCATATTATTAGGTAAATCGCGAAGTTTGCCCGTAATTTTTATGGTCAACGTAATGACGTTTTCGCACGCGTTCGAACGACCTCGGTTAGCTGAATAACTTCGCTGCACGTAGTTGATGTGCTTCGTCAAACGCGCTATTTATGCGAAAATAAAGCAGGTTAATCGCCGAACGTTTGTTATGCCGCGAAAAGTATACAGCCGAGGCAAAAATTGCGCGAAATAAATTGTGCTTCCTTAAAACCCCATTTTCCGTACGGCTCGACTGATTTTTACCATTAACCCTAGATAACCGAACATTCGTCTAACAGACTACCACCGACCCCTGACAGATAAAACGAAACTACTTGGCAAGGAAATTTCGGTTTCGCAGTCGGACGAGTTCTCGATTCCCTCGATTTCACGCGATTTCACAAATCCCACGTGTGGACGTCCTTTCACTTTTACTCGCCGATCGATCCCCGACCTACGTCCCTGCGACCGCCCTATTCACAGGCCTCGTCGAAGACGGGGAATAAAAAGATTAACAAGATGTATCGACGTCCTCGTGACATTTGCAAGTTTATATAGCCCGTTCGAGGACGATGAAGAGGTCAACTTTTAACCCTTTGACTGACAAATACTCCCGGTCGAAGTGCTTCGTGTGTACGGCGCTTTATTAGCAATTACGTTGCTTTAAATGGGAGCGAGTTGCAAAAATATCAGATAAAAATAATATCTTACAAAAATTAAACTAATCATTTCCATTTTCAATCCATTTTGAGCAACCAGTTTCCTAATTTCGACCATTAGTTTCCCACATTGGTCCTATATTAATCTTATATTTAAAAAAACCAGGCGATCTATCAGCTATCGGATTACTAAAACTGATCCAATATTATTATCGCCGCGTGAAAAGGCGAGTTTAGCATGGAAATCGAATTTCCCTGAAGAATTCAATTTTTTATGCATGGCGGAGCGTCGCGTTTTCCCGCGCAATCTTTGAAAAGCGTTTTCCCTCGTCGCTTGATTCTTTGTGCGCGTGAGCCGATAAAGTTACGATTCAATTAAAATGCGAAACAGTTATCGCCGATAGCGCGTCTATCCGGTTTTGGCTTCCCGTTGACGCCAGGTATTTTCGGGATCCCGCGATGGAGCCGGAAATGGGAAACCGATTCGACAAGGGAAAATTATTACCGGTAACTTCGAACCGCCTGATACGTCTGTCATTTGCGAGGCACGGGATCGAACACACCTGCGGATCAATCCGTTGATCTTTCAATCGTGAACGACAGTCGGCGAGCATCGATGTGAAAATTACGTTTAGCAATCGCCAATGTGAAACTGAAAACCCTGGAAATTGGACGAAATGTTGTTGAATTAAAAATTGGCCACCAATCAAAAATATCTTGAGTGAATTAAAAACGAATCAAGTGAAATTCATTGTGAAACTTCACACCTGGATTAAACGTTCCAATTGTCGTTCGAATTTTCTGAGTTCATTTTCCCTGTTCCTGTTACCTCTGCGTGCCTCTGATATTCGCGATCCTACGAATTCCAAACTCTCGGACATCTTATTCCGTTTGTTAGATCGAAATTTCGCCGTGGACGCGATAATCACGCGAATTGTTAACCCGAGCTAGAAATATTTTTTGCGTTTGAATAACAGTTGAGGGAATTCTGCAAAATGTTTCAGGACGAATTGAACGATGAATGAAACTTTCTGCAGTACGCGTGATTAGACAAATCGTGTTAAGTTTAATTTAGAACAAACTTTATTTCTAATTCTGTTTATCTCCGTATGTTCACACAATGCATCGATAAAACTTCACTAAAGACAGATGAAACGAATTTTCAACACTTGCCCTGGTCTCATTTCCGATCGACACTTGAATCGGTAAAATTGTAATATTGAATTAAAAATATCCAAACAATAAGTGGATTTCATTCCCATATAAATTCGATGCTAGTGATACAAAATCAAATGGATTACAATAGAATTACATTAAATTACTATTCAATCGTTACCGTGAGTGAAACCAAAATTAAGAATGCTAGCTGCTTGAACAACGCGACGATTGATAAAGTGACAGCGCTGCCGGCAAATAAATAATCCCGCGGTAAATCAAGGCAGAAGGCTACGTGACATTGTTCGTATCCGTGACCGTGCAAAAGATGAGCAGGGCGAAAAAGGAGCGACAAAGAGAGGGAGGGTGAGAGAGAGAGAGAGGGAGGGAAGAAAAAAGCGTCGCCTATTTATAAAGTATTAGCGGAGAGCGAAGTTTAATCAAGCTCACGACGTGCCCCGCGGTGCCCCTATTTACTGCTTCTTCGTTGATCAATACGCTAAATGTTGGGATATAAACGGAGCCATCCATTTATGCGAGCGGGTATTTTCGGGCCGGGTGCCAATAAAAGTATGCTTTCGACGGCTGATGTTATTGACGACATTCCGCCGTCCGTGTATGATCCCGAGACGAGACGCACCATGGAATTTTGTCGCCAGCCTCGTACAGTTTTAGTGGAACACCTACGTCACCAACGGAAGACTTAAACGAAACGAGAGTCCTTAATGGAAATATTAATTTTCTTTCGTTTCTTCTTTTTTTTTACACTTTTATTTGCTTTCTTATTTTTGTTTTAAACATCAGCAATCGAAATTGTGCATTCTATGGGCTGATCTGATAACACAGAACCTTGGAGGACCCGCATAATGATGACATAATGAAACCACATCCACTGAGAAACTCTTCTAAACCTCACTCGAGGTCTGTTAGGAAATATTAATTTACATTCAACACTTAAACAGCGCTAAAATCACTGTATATTTATTAGATGTCGTAGGGTAATTCACCCTTTCACTAAAAAAAAAATGTGCTACTTACAGATTTTTAAATTCCCATCGTAGAACGTATATTAAATCGTATCACGAGTAAAATAGAAAATTAAACATAGTTGATCTTCTAAGAGTAACTTTCTCTGATAAAATTATTGTATATTTATTAGATGTTGTCGGATAATTCACCCTTTCATAAAATCAAACCTGTGTTAATTGCAAATTTTCAAATTCCCACCATAGGGCACACACTAAATTATGCCACGAATAAAATAAAAAATTAAGTACAGCTGATCCCTTAAAAGTAACTTTCTCCCTAACGTCGCGTCGTTAGGGGGTGTTAAAAGTTGCCAAAGCTGATTTATCGCAGAGCAACTCGTACGAGGGGCGAGGAGTGTTGGGAAGAAGTAACCTTGGACCAGCTTCGGGATCGATTTTCAATTTTCTCGTGTTGCAGTAAGTTCCTTTGTAAAGAACCGACGCCGGCAGTTTGTTACTGGCGTTTGATAGCGATGACGCCATCGAGGCGCTCGTTCTTCGTCATCCTTGCTATTATTTACCACACCCTGTACGGTGTTCGCGGTACGAGGGGGTTGTTCTGGGTGAACAGTAACGCCCGCCGTTCCTCACTGTACAGGCATCCCTTTTCCTCTCGCGTAATAGGATTTTCAAAGTAATTGCACAATCTACGCGGCAGAAAGTACTTTCGCTTTCTCCTGTCGCACGTCAACCTAATATATAATACACTGCGTGTTCGTTTAATTGGTGCTTTGAGCAAAAGCGTTCAATCTGTGTGAACAGTTCGAGAAAATAAATGTCGTACACCGAAGTTGTTTTTCACGGATCAATTCAACTTACTTCTAATTCTTTGATCTGTAGTAATGATACCCCCATTTCTTTGGAATATTTCTTTGGCTACATCTATACAATTCTAATTTTAGTATTAATATGTATTTCAAGTATAACGATTCTCGTTTCTGTTTCAGGTAGGATCATCTACAATCTGTCGATACCCTCTATCATCTTTTAGTCACGTAAGTTGTGCGCAAAAGAAAAATACTTGTTATGAAACAGCAATTTGCGACGATTAAAGCGACAAAGTTGCACCGGAATCGAAGTGCAGGGTTTACACCGTGCTTTAATTAAAAATTCAGACTCCCAGAGAGCTCTTGTTCGGTTAAACTAAGAGTGCACTTTGTTTCAAGAGTCGTTGTAGCACGCGAATTCGCATTCTGTTAACTGGCAACGATCGGTCTCGATATTCTTGTGGATTAATTAAAATTCGTAATAATTTTTCATTCCTGACAATCACTGCTGTTCGGTGATTTAAAAACAACGAATTTCTGACGAATTTTCGCAAGCTTTCAAATTAGAGAAAATATTAAACGTCCCTGAGAGCTAATGCATACCGCGAATGATGATACTATAATGCACACGGCTTAATATTTTTCAAAATACTACTGCTCTAGTTTTTTCATAAAGTTCGTTCAACTGCACAGAGCATAGATTGCAATTGTAACGATGTACACCAGAAATACTATTTATTAATCTGCTGGTTGCAATGTATGTTTTGTAATCACTATTTATTACTGTGCAATTAATCAAAATGTCTAAATAAATCTAGAACACGTAGAAAAATAAACATTGAACGATTACAAACACGATTTTCTGGCAAATCTCTGAGCAATGTGCAATTAGGGTAACGTTATACACAATATACACTGAAGATACGCCAAATTAGAATGAAATGAATGATTCGAATATCAAACGTTGCATTCATACTCGGAATAATTCCCGCCTGAGGTTGAAAATCAATACAAACTCGTAATTCAACCTAAAGTATCATTTTTTAAATGCGAATCGTAGCGAAGTTACAGAATTTCTGATTGCCCAGAACTTTAAAAGTCTGCGAGCCTTCGAGATCTTCTCCTTTATCGTAGACACCATACTCTGAACGCTGAACATACATAACCAGCTTGTTAAAGAATGCAACTGTAAACGTTCGAGTACCTTCATGGTTGCAACACGACATCATTCGAAAACAATTTCAGAGCCGATTTCAAGGCCAATCTGGTGCTCGAGTTTGCGAATCCATAGCGGAACGTTTAATAGAAATACATGACGCATGTTCAAATTGAACCTCCGCGCAGCTAAAAATACCACGCCTTGTCATTTTTGGACCCAACCGATTTGATACTTTGATTGTCGATTTAGCGACGAGCCATCTACGATAATAAATGAATTGATTGGCATGCGATCCATTTTCGGCCGGCCTCGTTTGATTGAAATCCCGGGAAATCGTTGCCGGAGATATACCCTGAAAGTTACTCGATCACCCTATTTTCATTTTTCTAGGCCAAGTATATTTATCTTTTCGCTGTGTTCCACGGAAATTCGCAAGCAATTTAATTAAAAGAACAAAATTCGATTACACGTTCCAAAATACGTGCGAACGTACCATAAACTATCATTTCCCGCAAAAAAAAAGAAGAATGTAGAAAATTATACAACCACGTTAAATTAGTAACCACGTTTCTACGAAACGAAAGAAATTCGTATTAAAGCAACAAAACAGCCACATAATTAGAACCCACTAACTGCTCGTGAAAAACGTAAAGAGAAGCGTTTCAACAACAGCGGCTCGTGCAAGCAACGGAAAACCATCAAACAAGATCGTAATCACCCCTCCCGCAGTCGAGGTGTTACAGCAGCCTTCGCGGTGTCCGAGGGTCCCTTGTACCCTCTAAAGAAGTCCATTATCGGTGAAAGGACAAGATGTATACACGGGCGAGGGGACCGACTCAAATGGCTCAAACGTGGATGCACAGTTAAGTGCTCCCGAAAAACACGCGGCGAAACAAAGCGAGGCCTAAAAACCCGATACGCGAGCGTGTATCGCGGTCGAAAAACAGCGCGGCCAGAAAGAGAAGGGGAGCGTGAAAAAGGAAAGAAAAGAGGGGCAACGGCGCTCGCATGCAGCCCCTATTTTCGGTCGGCAGCCCATTAATACGCAGGCGGGCAAGTAAAAAGTATTTCGCGGCGCAGCAAAGTCGATCCGCAGTGGTGGTGGTGGAGGATAACGCTAGAACGCCGGGCCGCTGGCGACGAAGAGGAGGAGGAGGAGGAGGATGAGGAAAAGGGGTGGCTGGCGAGAGATGGTTGTATATTTAGCGGTAAAGTTTAACAGCGGCCCTCGTGGTCGCGACGACTCGTGGCCCGTTTCCTCCCCCAACCCCATCCTCGTCGCCTAGGTAAGGCGAGGCGAAGAGAGACGAACTACCCCCGTCGGCGGTTCGTCTCGCGTTCCTCTTCTTTCGCCCTTTCTTTCCCCCGTATGCCTTCCTTTTGTCTCTTTCCACCTTCGATCCCTTCCGTTCCTGCCCATCCCCCGCCCTCCCACGATGCTAACCCTCCCCGAACGCCGCCCCTACCGTGGCATTTTTATTTCCCCCGTCTATGTGTGCACGCGTTTCCCTCTTGCCGCTGGTGGGGGTGGTCTGAGTTCTATTTATAGAAAGCACGACCTATATATAGCCGTCGCGGGCTATGCATAGCCTCACCCCGGCCACCCCACCGACCACCGACCTCCCTGCACTGCGAACACACCACGGGGACGAGGGGTTGCTGCGGCCGGTCGAGGTGTACGCGGTGCAGGTTCAATGAAACCAGGCCAGAGCATCCCCTCCTCGAACGGCACCGCTCTCCTCTTACGTGAAAATACAGCACCCATTCAGCCGCTTTTAAGGTACGTTCACACACGCCGGCCCGGACGATGACGCACGCTGTGCTCCAACCACCACCACCACCACCACCACCACCACCACCACTGCCGTCGTTCCTACCCTCGTTCGGGGTTGGCTGCTCGCTCGTTCGCGACGCCGCGCCGCTTGCATCTCGACTAGCGTCATCGAGCTCCGGTTCCGCGGCCGAAGGCCGTCGACGGGACGCTAGTGAACGCTATGCGGCTCCAGATAAGGACGCGGAACGGGGTGAGATGAGAATTTCGGTGAATGAGCATCGAGAGAAAGAGAGACTTCTTCAACGAAAGTCGAGGCGTTGAGTTCGGAGGTGAGTAAGGGTGTTTAGGGATTCGATTGATGTCTCTGTGGACAGAGTTTTTGGTTTCACACAGAACCAACGTCTTCGAGACGAATTAACGTTGGACGATGAAGTCGTTCGCAGATTCGTTGTTCCTATTTTGATCGCGAAATTTCAGTCGGGGATGCATTATCGGTTTTCGAGAAATCAACTTGCCGGATGAAATTTGTAACCGTCAATAATCCGTCGAAGCTGACTTTAACTTCTGTTTGAGCAGTAACGTTAAGAACTTGTTTCTTCTGGATCGAGCAACTTTCCCTATCTAACTTCGACGTTGTCGGTGCTCTCGTTTAATTTTATCCGTGAAGTTCGACCAGCTAAGGTCTTGACAAGTCGATTGTTTCTTATTTAAATGCTCCTTTCTGGCTCTCAGACAGTTTATGGAACTCTGTTGGTGACTGAAAAAAATTGTTTTTCCTTGAACTTGATGCTGCTTTAAGACGCGACAAGAATTTTCATATTTTTCTCGACCACCGTTTCTGATTTTAGATTTATCGCGTATACCGAAATTCGACAAGGTTTTACTCGCAACATATAGCGCAAACATCCACGCGTTCAGTTCTGTTGAGTTATGATCTCCGACAATGTTTTCCAATCGTATATCACTGAGAAACGCAATATCTCTATTTGACCATTGCACGATTGATACGTATTCGTTACACAGACCAGTGGTTTATAGTGTCAACCACTTTTAATGCTGTAATTTTCATTCGGTTACACTTAAAACGTTTTTTTGAAGTATTCCATTTCGGTCTCACGTATCTGAAATATTTTTGTGACAGCTGTTGAATGACGAATGACTGATCGATTGTATTTTTTTAGAAATTTTTCAATTCCCACTTTACGCTTACACAGCGTACGATACATTTTCATTTTTGTTCAACGAGATAGCGCTTTTTGAACGGATAAAGCTAAATCCAATTTTCATATTGAACGAAAAATGTTTAGATATTTTGTAACAATGTAGTTTGAGTGGTTAAGTAAGCACTGATTATTTGTACATTTTGCTGATTTCATTTACACATTTTTTCGTCAGATTATCAGAGATATCTAAAAAATGAACAGCCTGGACACCACGAAAAAAGCATTCATCACGGTATTTGCACTCATTTAACTGAAAAATGGTTGTTTAAACGCACTCTTGTTGAGGACTTCACCTTTGAAAACGTATGACGTGTGTCGGACAGTGAATATCGATGATCAAATGGAATATCTGTACTCGTCAGAACACATAGCTTTTGTGAACAGAACTTTTTTTTTTTTTTATTTACGTTAAATTGTCTAATTACGTACTCCTTCGATCCTCTGAATTTTTAGAATTCTTTTCATTTTTACGTTCGATTCTTTGTTTCATACCTTTTGTATTTTTTAAATTTTTAACGATGCGGAACAAGATATCAATTATAAATGATTTTTTTATAAGCAAACAAAATTTTGATCTAAAATTTTTAGTTCGATTACTAGCAACTCATAAACGATATGAAACATGTAAGGTAGAAAAAAATATTTTTACAAAAAAGATTGAATTTGGAAAAATTATCAAAGTATGCATGCAATTGTATATTATATCAGTGTGAATTAAAAATATAACTTATATCGCTATAAGAAATTTGTATTGTATAATATTTTGAATTTCTGATGCAAATGTTACGAATTATCGAATAAAATACACTTTTATATACGCCAAGCCTTCGAAAGCGTTAGTCTGATGCAGGGTAACGTCTTTTAAAAAACCATCGAGTGCATGTTTGCACCGATCAATCACTCCTCGTTTCTCAAGCACCGACCAAAAGACATCTTGTCTGTATCGGCCATGCAACAAGTACATTGATTATACTTCCAGATTGTGTAAGTGATTCATAGCAACTACAGAACCGTGCTCGAACTTCAATTACGAAACAGAAACCTCTTTTCGTACCGGTTCCCAAGTGCGGATAATGTGAATGAAAACAGCTGTGCAACGACTTAATAACAAAGACCGAGAATTCCCTGTGAAAATGAATCATTCAATGTGATCTCTAATTTTGAAACAATTACATACTATACAATTATGTAAGAAACAAGGTTAATAAATCTTATTCCAGTTAAGTTTGAAACAAAACATTTAGTCTATAATTAATTGGACACACCTATATTAATTTAAAGACACGGTGTCCATATACGATAAGTGGATTAACTAAATATCTGAAATTTTAATACTAGGAGACAAACCTGTTCGAATAATCGATACGAAAGAATTAAATTTTTGATCATGTCATGAAGCACAGAAAAACCAAAGAATTTTCAAACATAGCTATTTTTTTACGCGAAAGAATAGATGTATCGAATAAGAGAAATACGATATAAAAATAAATCAAATATTTTTTGACACGAATGTTTAAATGCAAACATACGTGACTCAGCCTATATTCGGATAATCGATCATTCGGCTAACTACAATTCAGATAATCGATGTTCAGATAACTGACGTTTTACTGTACGCTGATGAACAATACACGATAAAATGTAACGACCGCAGGAAATTTTTATTTTCGAAAACCGAGATATCGCGCGCAGTTTCAGTTCGCAGGATGACAAATCGGGCACAAAAGAGAGTTTCGTCTCCATTGTCCAAAAAGACAATTCGTTTGGGTAGAATAGAAACATAAGTTTCCTAACCGCGAAGGCTAAGTTTGCTCGATAAACAGTCAGAGCTGTCCACTTCTGAAAGACTAACCGAGGTCGTCGAGCAGTCTACGGCCGCATTGTATCCTAAATTTATTTAGCCTCTTGAAGGAAAAACAAGCTCGACGAAACTTAATTAAAAGTGTCTGAAGGATCCTCCTACATTCGACCATTTAGGAAGGCTGCTCTTTAAATACCGGCTTGAATTCTCACTGATTAACATTATGTTTCTCCTCTCTCTGCAAACTCAACTTCTGTTTCGCACGATTTTCGGTCACAAATTCGCACCACTTTTTTATCGTCTACGAGAAACAGCAATAAACATCCAATAATGATTAAATTGTACAAAGACAACACACGAAGAAAGTATCAAAGAGTTCAGAGAAATGTTCGGACGAATCTCTTTAAAATTATCCAATCCAGCTAAATGAAAGTCGACTATTCGCTCAATATTGTTATCCATATTTAATCCCTTGTTTAAGATAAAGAATATAAGTAATGTAATATCGTCGTTTTAAGGACCGGAAAAGCGAAAGTGTGGGTCGACTGAACGAAAGCCAAGTGCATCGAAAAAATCCGTTGGTGACAAACAACTCAGGCAATGTTTAGCGAGCGGGGGGTCGAAAGAGGAAGAAGCCTATAAGGGTTTCCTCGAAAAAGAAAAGGGGCCAGTTGAATAGAAATAGAAAACCGAGTTGTAGAGTGGTAAAAAGAGCCAAGGATTAAACATAGAGTCGCGTGGCAGAGTTGAAATTAGAATTTACTGTATACTACATATATATTTTTGCCATTATTCATATTAATAATAGTAAATAATTTTACAAACTTTTTTTCTACAGTAAAAAAAAAAACAAGTTATTTTAGTTTATTTTTTTTAATTTCGTTTGAGTAGTATTAAGAAACGAAGTATTTAATGCATTTTTGGGATGGACACGTACTCGATGATCGTGGAAGAAGGAACTCGGATAAACACAATAAATCGTCGTTTCGCCTTTCGACAAGCCTTATTTCATGTTTGGCGAGTTGGCCGATATAAATTGAATTAGTTTCGGATTGTTCCACATTAGATTACCGATATACCTTACCGCAACCCGACCGCGCGAGCCCTAATCACTTTTGGAAGCATTTCCAATCCCTCTACGCTCTAAGTCTACATGATGCGGTTAATCAGGATCACGCGTTGCTGCACGCGCATAATTAGCAGGTAATTAGTACACAGGGGCAACCGTGCTGCATCCACATGCCCGTGGAATCGCTGACATGTCGCGATGCCTGTTACGCGTCTCCTCCTGGGAGTCGATCACCGATCTATTTCACGGGGTATGGAGGATTTGATGGAAACTCAAAACGTCGGAGATCCATTCGTTGTTATCGCTGACCTTCCTCGACGTTTCGATCCATTCTCGTTCAATTCGCCTGTTCACCTAAGAGGGCGAATCAACTCGTCACACGAACTACCATTATTACGGACCTAACGATTTATTTTCTCAAGAAACGCGATTAACGCGCTAAACAAGGAGTCGATCACCTATCTATTTCACGGGGTATGGAGGATTTGATGGAAACTCAAAACGTCAGAGATCCGTTTGTTGTTATCGCTGGCCTTTCTTGATGTTTCGATCCATTCTCGTTCAATTCGCCTATTCACCTAAGAGGGCGAATCAACTCGTCACACGGATTACCATTATTATGGACGTAACGATTTATTTTATCAAGAAACGCGATTAACACGCTAAACAAGGAGTCGATCACCGATCTATTTCACGGAGTATAGAGGATTTGATGGAAACTCAAAACGTCAAAGATCCGTCCGTTGTTATCGTTGACCTTCCTCGACGTTTCGATCCATTCTCGTTCAATTCGCCTGTTCACCTAAGAGGACGAATCAACTCGTCACACGGATTACCATTATTGTGGACCTAACAATTTATTTTATCAAGGAACGCGATTAACGCACTAAACAAGGAATCGATCACCGATCTATTTGACGGGGTATGGAGGATTTTATGGAAATTCAAAACATTAGAGATCCGTTTGTTGTTATCGCTGACCTTCCTCGACGTTTCGATCCATTCTCGTTCAATTCGCCTGTTCACCTAAGAGGACGAATCAACTCGTCACACGAACTACCATTATTACGGACCTAACGATTTATTTTCCCGAGGAACGCAATTAACACGCTAAACAAGGAGTACGCTTCGTTTTTCACCGGCAACTTATGCAACGCGTTATGCAAGCATCTTCTTGACATCGTCAGCAATTGCTTACACGTACATATGTTTATTAACACTGGCATGTTCGAGCATATTACACGGCCTCAAATGTATGCAGAATCACGTGCACGAACAATGCGTTCTAGGCAAACTTTGATGCATAAATACACATCTTAGCTAACCTTACACTGGCTCAACCTTATACTCGACGATCTACAGTTTCATAACACGTGTACCTGTTCAATGTAACAGGTTCGGATTATTATTTATTGCTCTCACTGTTGCTGTACTCCCGGTAGCGGGAACAAGTGCGACACGTGAGGAATTTTTAGGAGAAGAGTTTTGTGCGGAGTGATTAATTCTGATTTAATACAATTATACGATACGGCTGTTTTAGGACAACCCTTTTTGGGTTTCGTTCCAGTCCTTTTAAGGATCGGTAAAACGGAGTAGTAGGGATGAGATAAGGTGAGGAGAATTTGGAGTTCAAGAAGTACGAGTGACTTAGGGATCAAAGGACATGGATGAATAATTAGTAAGCAACAAAATATTTGGAAAATGATGACTATCGCGATGAACAGGCTGATAGCCAGGCATACAACACTGTTTTTCACATCTTTTCACACAATACTCCTCTAAAGGAAAGCAACTTTTTGTTTGAAACCTAAATTCCTCGCCAAAAATCAGAAAATTGTACACCTAAACGTGAACTAGAACCAACCATCATTCTAAACCGATAACCCCGTCCAAGATCATTTACCATCACTCTAACCCTTTCCTTTTACTTCCAATTACCCATACGGGCTATCAGCTGGTACAAAGGATGGTCGATTAATTTTTCAGGAATAATACCCTGGACCGTGGAGAACCGTAGCAATTTATTAGTCCGCGAGAAGGGGATCGATCGATTCGTTGCAAGAAAAAAGAAAAAATGAAAGGCTAACCCTGCTTATTTTCGAATAAAATTAACCGACAAACTGTTCGTTAGCAAAATTTCGTTCGCGACAGCGACCACGCACCTGTTCCGCCGATATACGCGTAAGTACGTGCATACATACGTTACACCGGAAACGACAGAAGAGGCACGCGCACGTGCTTTAGAGCCCGTGGCTACACTCGCTCGGGACACAGTCGGGCAGAGTTAATTCGGCGAGGTACGATCGATAGGGAACTCGAGACCGTTTAATTACGAGAGATATCGTTGTTCATTCCCTCTGCCCCTCTCTCGTTCGCTCTCTCTTCCATTTCTCTGTCTTGCCTCGTCATCTCGTCACGATTTCTCCTCTGCGCTATCGTCGAACGGTGTGCGTTGCCCCGATCCCCTTTGTACTTCGAACCACGCGTACAGGAAGATTCGAACCGCCATGGATTCGGTTCGATCGTTTCATCAACTGATTAGATGGTATTACTGATGGAGCAAGAATCTTTGTACGGGTGACTACTTGTTCTTGATTAACCCGATCCATGATTAGTGTTGGGAATTGAATACAGAAATACTGCGAAGCAAAAATTAACCATAAACTGGTTTTCTCTTAACGTACTTTCTCAAGAGCTTCTTCTAAGAACCTAAGTCACATCTGGCATTTTAGAAAGTTCGAAAACGTTAGGAAACAAAACGAAGGACTCGGACGGGGTTGTAAGAATTTCGACCACTGCGTTTTGTTAGTCTTACTGATGGAGTAAGAATCTTTGTACGGGTGACTACTTGTTCTTGATTAACCCGATCTATGATTAGTGTTGGGAATTGAATACAGAAATACTGCGAAGCAAAAATCAACCATAAACTGATTTTCTCTTAACGTACTTTCTCAAGAGCTTCTTCTAAGAACCTAAGTCACATCTGGCATTTTAGAAAGTTCGAAAACGTTAAGAAACAAAGCGAAGGACTCGGACGGGGTTGTAGGAATTTCGACCACTGCGTTTGTTAGTCTTACTGATGGAGCAAGAATCTTTGTACGGGTGACTACTTGTTCTTGATTAACCCGATCTATGATTAGTGTTGAGAATTGAATATAGAAATACTGCGAAGCAAAAATCAACCATAAACTGGTTTTCTCTTAACGTATTTTCTCAAGAGCTTCTTCTAAGAACTAAGTCACATCTGGCATTTTAGAAAGTTCGAAAACGTTAAGAAACAAAACGAAGGACTCGGACGGGGTTGTAGGAATTTCGACCACTGCGTTTTGTTAGTCTTACTGATGGAGCAAGAATCTTTGTACGGGTGACTACTTGTTCTTGATTAACCCGATCTATGATTAGTGTTGGGAATTGAATACAGAAATACTGCGAAGCAAAAATCAACCATAAACTGATTTTCTCTTAACGTACTTTCTCAAGAGCTTCTTCTAAGAACCTAAGTCACATCTGGCATTTTAGAAAGTTCGAAAACGTTAAGAAACAAAGCGAAGGACTCGGACGGGGTTGTAGGAATTTCGACCACTGCGTTTTGTTAGTCTCATAAGAAAGTTTGCAAGGTTCGTTCACAATTGCCCAAATAAGAGTGTATTTCATTTAAGCAATATAAAACTCCATTTACAATAATTATCATCTCAGCTTCGTGCAATTCAACAAGATTTCTAATGCAATTCTACAAAACTGTTCGTAGAGAAATTGTGATTCGTGTTTTTTTCTTCTATGAAATCGATTTGCCCGGTAAATCACGATAATCACTAGTTAACGCTGTCGTTCGTATCGAAATTGAAAGTAACGAACGTTCAACCTGTTTGCGCGTCGTTCTCAACATCGTAATTCCACTTGCAATAAATCACCATGCCGACATGCATCCCCTAATTAGCTGTTGATCAACGTAATCAATATTAATTTTCCCCGTTTCCCGTTACGTATCCGTTTCAGAAGCAACATGTACATAAACATGCTAATTAGTTCGTCGCTTGCCCCTTCCTATTCGACGACATTTATTCCCTCAAATTACATTGCCCCTTTTATTCATCGCTTGTTTCATTCACTCTTTTTCCTTACACGTGAAAGCCTCGAAAAAGCTCGCCGCAATCTGGACCCCTTTTGTTCTTGTTCGAACAATTCATTCTTCCGTTTGGAGTGGCTATTTTGACACAGGAAAGGTAAACAGTAAATCTCTGGCGGACGGTTAATTAGTCAACGTTCGGACGATAAATCGATTTTAATTATTGCATCCTGTCGGGCCGGTCTTTCCGCGCAAAATTATTTGTTGCTGCCGCGTGTTTGCGTACAGGCTCGCACACGCGTGCACACACGCGTTGTAGGTATAGCATGCAAAAATTATAATGAGCTTTTGCCTCTCGGTTTCGCTGTTTGAAATGGCCGTGCATCTCGTAATCCCGCGTTCCCTCGGTGTTCTTTAATTAGGAACTAACGCGACCGCGGAATAATTAATATTACAGCGTATTTGTTGGAGCCACTTCAATGGAATATTCAAACAGCATCTTGTTTTCAACGCGAGAAATCTGGCGTTAAATTGCATTGTCGGGATTTCCTGGATATTCTCGATGATTGACGGAACCGTTGTCTTTTGAAGTTCGTCGCGGCTGTTAATTAAAACATTTTACTGTGACGGCACGTTAGAATCTTTAACGCCAAAACCACCGACGAATAAATTATTATTTATTTGTAGCAAAAAAAAATGTACATTGAAAATTACATGAAAAGGTATTTAATACTACAGATGCGCACAGGGTTTTCTGTAACCCCAGAGGAGACGCTGCTTTTTATCACTGTTTCGCAAAATAGCTGCAAATATGAAGCTTCTTTAACATTATTTAAACATTCAAATTTTACAGTCTTAGGCTACACGCCTAACAGTGCTTCGCTGAATTTTTTCCAAATTTTTTCCATCCTCCAAACAAGTGAAAAATCACGTCAAACTTCGTAGTCCCCGCAGTGACATTCGATGAACTAAAAAAGCAACAGTGGTTAATTAGGACAATTTTGCCGAACGCAGTGGTTGTTCTAAGATTTTCCACCAACAGTATGCCGTTCCTGCGATCCTCCTCGATCGAGAACCACGGGATACACGAGAGAATTCGCGAATGTTTATCGCACAGCTTGTCGCCTTGTTTACGCTGGCAGGATCGCCGGCATGCTTAATGAGCATACGAACTGAAGAGGCGCAGCTCGCCGCCGGTTTCAAGCAATTAACGAGCCTGTTCGCAGGTCGTGTTGTTACGCTTGTACGGAGCAATTGTACGAGCCGAGGAGACTCCGTGGAAAACAACGAATACGCGGCAACGGGAACCGCTGCAAGAGTTTTTTTCCACGAGCTCAAGCGTCAGTCCATCCGTGTAACGTTGCCTCGCGTTCGAGCTACTATTTTTTTTTGTTGCGATACACCCTCTTTTCCCAAGGATGAAAAGGGGTTGAAAAATGACTGTTTCAAGAGCGAGTACGATGGAAGGACTATGGGTGAAACACGTGACGTACACGACAGTCTACGCGATTAATCGATCAACCATCGAAGAAGCTGAATGGCTAATGTGATTCGAATGAATGTGTGGGTTAAGCATCGATTCGTCAACATGTACAAGATATTTGTCTACTTCGAATGATTATATCGAATAGAGAACGGAGAAACTTTGCGTCTGAACGGTACTGGAGAACGAGAAATTTTAGCGTCAAAAATAACAAGTAATATTAAGAAAGAAGAAAACGATATGAAATAATAAGTAACGCTATATGGGAAAAAAAAATAAAGAAAAACGTAAGGAATTGTGAAGTTTTCGCAAAGAAAATGATTCGAATATGTCACAGAGTTTTTACAAGATTGAACCAAAAAATCTAGGATCAGTAGTTTTGTGGTGGAATTGAGCTACAAAATTGCAGCGTGTTATTTATAGACTCGAGTACACTTTAACGTGTGTTTAAATGAATCTGTCGCGATCACTTTAATGATACTATCCCTTACAAGCACCACTTTTATTAGCTCTCAAACCACTACCGATAACGGACGTGCTCGCGTGAGAGATCTGATAAGTCGAGCAAACTAACGGCAATTTTTCAAAGATAAGTGCGGCTTATGCGCGTTAAAGCAAGTTAAGCTTTCTGTGAATATTTTAACACGCTTTTTTTCCCCCTCCGATTCGGTTTTATCTGCCCGTGTACACGCTTAAAAACAAAGTGTGACATTAGCGAATGCCAACGAACGTTGCATATCTAATTTAAAGTATCTAAAACCTGAGTAAAGCTAGTTTTTCCGTATAGTTTTCGAACGTTCACGGACAAGTGTTCGGTTGTCGAATCGTCGACAGACCTGAACTGAATTTATGGAAATAAAAAAGAGAGAGATAGAGGAACGCAATATGTTGCAAAATGAAAAAATACCGGATACGTGTTGTGTGTCATAAATTCCACGTGGCTACCTCACAATTTCTGCGTGTCGTCGGCTTCGACTGCAATTTCCCGCGCGCCAACTTTCAAGCTCCGCGAAATATACAGTTAAGTCTGTCTCTGCTTGATCCCATCGTAGTTTTAATGGTCGCAATTTTTAAACAGCTGGAAAATCATGGAAACGATTCTAAACGATGTTTTTGCTAAACATTCTGTAATGAACCGAATTAGATAACGGGCGACGATCACACGACCAGTTGCGTTCCCACTGAAATTCCGCCGAAAGCGATCAATTTGCTCGAAGCGATAATTTTATCAGCGATAGCTGTACGAACTGCATTAACCTCGATGTGTTGTCAACCAGAAACGATAAGCGATTTTTTCGAATCAAATTTTTATCGCTACTGTTATTGAACAGCGTAGGGCTATGAAGTAGTCGCAATGGCGATGATTAAAAATTATTTTCGATCAATGAAAATTCTCTTGAATTGTATCATGCGATAGTTGTCACAGAATACGGATTATGTTAAAATAGAATTTTTATTAACACTATTCCTACCACAACCGGTCAAACGACCGTTTTTAAAATTTGGATTAGAATTTCATAGATGCAACGTAATTGAATCGCCTTTAAATTTTAGACTTTTTCTCAAATATAAGTATAACACATTTTTCAATATTCACTTCTTTTTTCATCGTTTATTTTTTGAGAAAAATTTGAACTCTGTCTTACGTGGAAATGCCACGGATACCTATTCCTATCGCGACATTCCCACGTAAGACAGACTACAAATTTTTCTCAGAAACTAAACAATGAAAAAAGAAGTGAATATTGAAAAATGTATTATACGTATATTTGAGGAAAAGTCTAAAATTTAAAGGCGGTTCGTTTAAGTTGTATATGTGAAATTCTAGTCGAAACTTTAAAAACGGTCATTTGACCGGTCGTGGTAGGAATAGTGTTAAATATCTGGATGTGAAATATAGGAGTTTAACCTAATTTCCAAATTTGGTTAATATCACGATATTTTTATCGAGAATATACCTAACATATTACGATGTTTCTTTCTTCAAACATATTGTTCTACAAAAATAACGATCAATCTTAATCTGTTGACATGATACACCAAACAGTCACTACGTCAGCCGCTTTTGTACCTGTTTTACTCTTCTAAGTTTGTCTCGGATATTTATAGTACCGAAAGATTAAAAGCTTTTAGTAAAAAAGGTTGTCAGATGTCGAAGAAAAGAATAACCTGACCATAAGTTCTAATATTAGCATCCAACATATAATTCCTTCAGCTATTTGTTCGATCGGTTCCACGGTTAAATCATCCTCTAAAATGAAACCCTATCTCGTCAAGATAATTGAACTAAATATAAATCGTGCGATAATTGTTTTGCTCGAGTGATAACGTTACTTTTGGCATAACGATCCTGCACGGGGACAATATTTCGTTCACAGCCAAAAGCGACGCGTACGCCTTGGAACAACAGTCACATCATCGACTGTAATTGTCCGCGAAAGACAATAGGCGAACGCTCGATACTTAAACGCAGTAAGTTCGTTAAGTGAGCGTTCTGAAGCATGCGAGCAAAATCAAAGATTGCTCGATCGTCTGTTGTTCCGTCTTCAATTGATAATGTGTCAATAATGTTCTGTCAAATGTATCGTGGTCTACACGCATCATTAATTCTACAATAATGGCACATTGTTCCTACGGCCTTCCAAATGTTACATTCAGGTTATTTAGGTCCCATGCGACTTCCACGTGTTTTGAACATGCGAAAAATTCAACGAAATACTCTTAAGCTTATGGTTTAGGATAGCTATGTGGACAGATATGTAGTTAGGGTAGTAGTATACAGAAATACTCTAAAGTATATACAGTAAAGGAAAAAAGTTTCAAACGAGACGATAACGTAGAAGATAATTACATAGTTAGCAAATATTGTCTGCACATTCTTTTTATTGTTATCACGATAAAACGCTATTTATTGATTGGCAAGGAATGCAAATTTTTTGTATCATGTTATTCCTCATAAATTAGTTTAATTTCGTTCACTCTTTGGTCTTAAACGTTTGTCCGTTACTGTAGTTTAAAGTTTTACCATTCGAATGTTTAGAAGTTAAGAAAGAAGTTACACGCAGCAACGAAAATTAGTATCTTATCCGTAAAAGACCTAGTGCGATACTGCCAGGGTTAAGGTCGAAGAAGAACGATTGCGTGAAAACTGCGTGACATCGTGTTCGGTTAAAATTTTCAACGACCGAATGCTTTTCATCGAATCGTGCCCATGCCGATCGGAGACTATCGCTTAATTAAGGTTATGCAGCCGCGTTGACGAAAGCCAATGCATGAAATAATTTATCGGCACCGGCGCGTGGCGTTAACACGTTCGGATAACCTTTCACCCGGAAATTTCTGGAGCACTTGCCGAATATTACACCCGCTTTCGATTCCAGGAAATTCCTGCGCACAGACTATTGTACCGCCGAGTGTATTCCTGTTGAATATTCTATGTGTGATCAGGGACAGCCGACAGATGCGAGTCGATCGCATTTGCATAGAAACGATAATCTAACCGCGGCATGGAATCCTTTAGTTAAATTCACGATTAGATCGTTGAATGGACGCCCGCGATGGTAATGATGCTAGGTATTAATTATCAACCGAACTCGAAATAGTTCAGAGCGATAAATTCCTAATTGCACCTTCTCTTTTTTTCCTGTTGTTGTTGTTGTTGTTGTTGTTTCGTGTTTCAGTTAGGTAGGATTATTTTAATAGAATCCTTTTTGGAGTTAGAACGTCTATCGTATTCGTGTTTATTTTTGGAAACGAATTTATCTTCCGTAACGAAGTTTTGACGGAACAGTTCTTCCAGCGAGTTCGATGTTTTTCAGCTGCATTAAGGTGAGCGAGGTTTCGTTCTAAATTCTAAATTGAAATCGCTCGCGAAACAAATAATAGAGTAACTACAGAGATACGTATACTCGAAGGGGGTTGAATCATGTCAGGTTTCTATAGATCAGACGGTGATAATAGAGTGAGAGTAACGATATTGATCCGTGCAACAAGCATCGAAAAGCTTTTAGAAGAATCAATTATCGTGGAAGAAGCAGAAGAAGATAATGACGAACAGACCGAGATAGATGTTATCGAGTGAAATCGCTTCCAACAGAAGGAAAGAGTCATCTTCATTGGAAAAGACGAGGGAACTAGTTACAGAACATTTTACTTTCGAGAAATTCTCTGAATGCCTCTACTGTCTTTGCAACACGCTATAACACGTTTATCTTATTTAGAATTAAAATTAAATACCGGTGCTCCTTTCACATTTTACCCTGCACTCCCTTTGCATTCTTTTGCGAGAAAAACCTCGCGAATTTGTAATTTTTTTTTCACATGTTACCTCAACAAAAAAAAAAAAATTACCAATCCTCTTTATCCCATAAACCTGAAAACCCGAAGAAACATTCGAAATCGAGAACAGTATCTATTCGCCACAGCTCCCGATAAAATCGTAAACCGGAAAGAAGTGGCCGAAAGCAGACCATCCATCACGAACGGCAAACAAACATCAATATTCTCCCCGGCGGTGGTGACAAATTTCCTCCAATCCATTCCCGTCGTTGAGTTCACCTCCTCGATCGCCACCGCGGCGCTGCCATCATTTTTTTCATAAACCTTGTTAAAGTGTTATAAATCCTAAACTATTCGAATCTGCATTAAAAAAATGCGTATACCCTAATGAAATAACTAAAATACAAGTGCTCGAAGTACCTTAGAATAATACTAAAAAGTACATTCTTATGCTTTATTACAAATAATTAAAACAATTAGTCGTGCTTTCAATTTCAATTTTGATTTAATTTATTAATTAATATACGGGCATAGACCTATTTATATACATAGGTAATAGGTACATTGCAGTACGTGCAGGGTATTGAAAAGAGTTTGTACAAAGAAAAACCTTACAAACAAGAAGTACAAAAGAGATTTTATATAATTCAACGAATTTGTCTTTATAATAGTTTATTTAACCAGACAATTGTTTGAAAAATCTGATATTTCGGATTTCAGTGTCTCAAAGGGTGATCAGTTTATAGTAAAAACCGAATTCCTTGAACCATGAAACTCGAAAAATTTACTTTTGGCCAAAAATTACCGTTCTTCGGACCACTGCGCGCTGGTTCCCATAAACCATACCTGAGCCAATCTCCAGGTTACTCGACGCCACTTATCGAGCGTACGTTGGGTACAGGCCTCGGGCATGTGACCCCGTAGCTTTTCGCGCGACACTGTGGACTCCGCCTGGGGGCCGCATCGAGGCGAGTCGATCGCGTACAACGGTCCCCCATGCTGGATAAAACTTAACACATTTACCGGATCCGGTGACGTATCCGGGGATACGGGTTGACGTCACTGCGTGGAAATAGGCCACGGCCTCGTGAGCCGCCACCCGAACCCCTCCACCCACCCACCCACCCCCTTGTGCGCACCACTCGATACCTCGTCATCCTTCGTCCTGTTATTCGTCGGGGGTATCCTGGAGCGACGCGACGGGAAGCAGAGTGCACCGGATACGCGTGCGATCGTGTCTTCCGCGCAGGAACAACCGGCGAATTCGCCTGTCTGCTCCTCGAGTCGCACGGAAATGAACGCCTTTAACCCTTTCCTTACCGCAGTCCGTTCCGTCGAAGTGACGCTACCGAACCGGGCATTGCGCCGCGAAGTGTGCACATTGCATGACGGTAAGCTGGTGTTCGAATTTTCTCATTTAGGTGTTACAAATTTAAAGATTCAGCGGTTTCGTAACATGTTTTTGACTGAAGGCGCATTCAATAACAAAATTGATTGCACTCTAAGAGGAATCAATTCAATAACAATGCAGTATAAGGAACGGTAAATGGATGCCGGATGAATCCGGCGCTGGTACACACGGGGCGTCTAGTGGATGCCGACTAAATCTGGCGCTGGTAACGAAAGGGTTAACCCTTTCGGTACGAGCGCTCTTTCCGCCGCGACACTCCCGCTGTACGAGGTGCCGAGTCGAAAATGCGAAAAACAGCACATGGTCAATCCTCCTTCGTGGAAGGCTTTCCTAACCTTATATAAGATCTATGTTTAAACCATCGTTCAGAATCAGATAATAAATAAAACAGAAACAATATATTTATTCTTTCCCTGTGGCCCTCCAGCAAATGGCCCACGGACCAGTACTGAGGTCTGCGGCCCAAGGATTGGGGACCGCTGATTTAGAGGGACGAAAAGGGGGAGGGATCGAGGTGGATCGTCGAGTACACAAGATGGAAGTCTTTTCGAAGCTGACGGTGTCGTCGAACAGGGAGGGATACAGCGCGAGGCGTAAATGGTCGCGGTTAGGGACGGGAGTAAGTTAGAACGGCGGAGAATTGAATGAGGGGATAGTTGGATCGGAGGTAAATGGTTTTTGGGAGAGTCGGATTTTTGGTCGTGGTTTCGGTTAGGATTAGGCAGATGTGGGGGGACGAATTCGTAGCAGGCGGGCGGGGTTAGGTTAAATTGGTTTGTTCGTGTTTGGAAGTTCTGCTGGCTCGGTTAGGGGTTGTATGACGGGACGTTCCGAGGGTGTAGAGACCCTCGTTGATTCGCTGGAATTGACCGGCTGATTGGTATCCGTGAGCCGAAGGAATCACTGGGAACGTAAATGTTGTTCGAAGGTTGTTTCAATGAGCAACGTGCCCTTAGGCATCGATAAGAGTTATCGGGGGAGGATCGATCCGGAAGCGTACGTTGAAACAAATAATTCTTAATCTCTTAACGGATGTGGAAGTCATTTTTAATCAGGGTTCGACGAATTAAACGCGATGCTCCAGTTGCAGCGTTGACCTTTAATACTAATTTCTTACATTCGGGAAATGTGGTTAAACGCAAGGAAAAAAAGCTTGAGAAAATATCGTTCTCTTTGAAACGTTTTACGAGCTTCGTGTTATATGCACAGGAAAGCACGATGTAAATGAATGCGTACACATATGTGTGTAGAAGTTACAGACACACGTTCACGTGAAACGAGACGAACTGAAATACCGTTGAATTCGGTATATTTAGACAAGGTATCGAATTATTGACGATACACACTGTCAACATCATCTCCCATAAGGATAATGTTAAATACAGGCAAATTTAACCCTTTGAGTACCAGAGAAATTTTCCATACGTGTGCGAAAAATACCGGCGGTTTTTATTCGTTTTTGCGATGGTACGGGCAATGCTTTCTATCAAAGTCAATTTTAAAGTATTCTTTTAGAAATTTTTACATATTATACCTAACATATTAGAGTATAATTTGAATCGCGAAATATACGAAATAAACTTTTAAACCTTATAAAAAAAGGACACGTCATTTTGAAAAAATATTTATATTTACTACTGAAAACAGATTTTAGAAACGAATTAATATATTTATATTCATAATTTATTCATTGTTTTTATAATGTTTATTGAGAAAAAATTTCAGAGGACCGCAACAGCGCTTTTAGGTACTTTTCGCGTATGCATAATGGTGCACGATCACGCTCCCTGGTACTCAAAGGGTTAAGTAACCATTTGGAACGAAAAATTATTCTGCACCTTGATTCTGTACATTTTAGGACATAAAAAATGTTACACCATTCGTGAAACGACGGAGGACTATAAAAACTACGGTTAAACGACAGAATACCTGAACTTATTGTTGCGTTAGAATGAGAAACCATAAAAGTCACACACAAACATAAGTTGATCTGTAAAATAAGTATCAACTATTGTACACGTTTACTGTTATAGTAGATTATAAAAAGCATAAATTTTTAATACAAATGCACGAAAGTCATCCATTCTCAACGTTATCCTTTCGACTTGAACGAATTATTTAAATCATTCGCGATAGTGCGTTACAAATAAAAGCTAGAAAGAGAGCAAAGGAAGAAGAATCACGCTGAAAATATATTCAATGTTCCGACATTCGAGTTACGCTATTCCACGAAATACTCTGTTACACGTACAAGCAATATTTACCACTGAAACTATGTTCGATGCGATCGTGATTCTAACTTACGATGTATTCTAACTTTCGAAATTATATCCGACGAGAATTTATTCGGCTAACCTAACCAATTTCATCGATGAAACTTGTACCTCGTGCTCAGAAGCTTGAGAAACTCTTTTTCGTGTTCTTCCTTGAAAGTTCTGTACGAGCCAACCGTTTTTACTCGAAATTGCATTATTCAAGATACCAATGATCACATCTGGCAAACTTTAATCACTTCTACCGGAAACTACGGATACGATAATTCCGGATATTGTTTAAATGCATAAACCGGCTTATCGTTAATTCACATTCGTCGTGATTAAACCTGCGGGCGAAGTATAAATGTACTTCGAGTTCGTTCAGCTTCGGTCCTGATAATGCTTGCCGTGCATGATGATTACGTGGCTCCTAGCACAAACTCGCCGAAGTAATCGTACATGATCATTACCAGGGCATCGAACACGAAACTCCGTGATGAACTGTGTAACGTAATCGTTACACGGTTCGCGAATAATCTGATTTTAATCAACGTGATTAAATTCCGTCAGACTGAGCCTCAATACCCGAGGTTTTTTAGAAATTAAAAAAGTATCTCTCGGATCTTTGTTGCTTGTTTCAATTAAACGTATCGTTCGTCCAGAAGTGAAAGTATGAAAATCAGCAGAATTACGTTTAGATTTGTTTCAAGCTTCAATTAGTCTCATTCTAGTAGTTGGGTCAACGGTTTTGGAAACGTAAGGCAATATCGAGTGTCGTCGTTGTTATTGAATAATCCATAGAATTATTTTCACTCTAAAAAGTACTTTAATTTTTAAATATGTTTAAATGCTTTAACAAAGCTTTAATACTAGTGTTAGAAATTGAATGCAGAAATACTGCGAAGCAAAAATTAATCAAAAACTAGCTAGACCACAAAATGCTTCAACAAAGCTTTAATACTAATGTTAGAAATTGAATACAGAAATACTGCGAAGCAAAAATTAACCAAAAACTAGCTAAACTACAAAATGCTTCAACAAAGCTTTAATACTAGTGTTAGAAATTGAATACAGAAATACTGCGAAGCAAAAATTAACCAAAAACCAGCTTTCTCTAAACGTACTTTCTAAAGGGTTTTTTTTTTAAACCCAAGCTACATCTGGTAATTTAAAAAGTACGAAAACGTTAAGAAACAGAACAAAGGGGCTAACAGACCCAGACGAAATCATAGGAATTTCGACCATTGCGTTTTGCTAGTCTCATGGCAAATCTCGCAAGGTCCGGTTACAGTTGCACCATCCTCGTGCTGTATAATAAAGTATTATAATATTTCAAACAAGAGTGTATTTTATTTAATAATACAAAACCCAATTTCCATTAACTAGTCTGTTTGAAAGTCGCGTGTACTCATGGTGATTTTTACAGGCAATTGAAGAAGAGTTAACGTAAGTGAAACGGAGTTACCTTACGGTTATCAGTCACGCGAAACGTTCCAAAGGGATTCTCAAACACGAGACGAGATACGAATTTCATGGTTCTTTCACGCAAAAGGGAATTAAGCCGATCAAAGTGTAATTAGTTGAACTTTGCTAGGTCGGACTGCGTGTGGTTCCAGTGGTATTTCCCGACGACACCAAATGTTTCTGGTCATTCCTCTGGATCTGTTACTCATTTCATGTCGTTTATTCGGTGTACAAGTAATTTCGACCAATTTATAGTTCTGAATAATTTAACGTTGAGCCGAAAAAGAAGAACGAGTTTTTATAGCAAAAAGGATAGGAATTTAGACTTTTATAGCGAAAGGATAGAAGGAAAATCAACGAGCAAACTTTTTAGAGGTAAAAGATTAATTCGTTTATGAGTGGCGAGCTTTATTTCATAAGTAATTAATAAAGCGTGAAATGTAAACTATAAATGTGCATGGTAATTTAAAAGTTCTAAAGGCATGTGCACCAATACGAAAGTTAGCAGAAGTCGAATATTTTTTGTACGGTCAATAATCGGGAAAAGTTTTGTGGGTACACGGTAAATTAAATTTAGATAACCAAAATGAGACTCGATTATTAATCTCAAAAAATAATTGTAACCTTACCATGATCATCAAAGAATATCCTACATTGTATAATATGGTGTAACAGTGAAGACTTCTTTGTACAAATTACAAAGACACACACATTTGCAGAGATATGTATCCATTGCCAATAATAAAAGCCATTTAATGCTACAGAAACTGAAGAAATACAAAATTAATTTCACGATGAAGTACGAAATATGAGAAGTACTAGTTTCGTTGTTGAATATTTTCGACATAGGTGCATTAAAATTTTTGAACATTTACATGCAATTAGTTGTTCTTAATTTTTATAAGAGAAAAAGAAAAGGCAGAAATTTTGTGTAAAACTGTACAACAGAAAACGAGAGAATTCCCTTTCAGAAACGGAAACAAAAGGCAAATTCACGCATTCAAAAATTGGGTTATTGTTTCGGTGGCTGCGTGCAGATATTTCAACAGAGTGGTGAAACACGTCTGAGCATTTCGTATGAAATAATTTGCGCTTGCAACGGACATTACCGATAATGCTATCCTTTTTGTCAAGCTTTGTGGCGTAAGCGGCGACGGTGAGGCAAGACAACTATAGGTTGAACGAACAAAGGGCCATTGTTATCGCTGCCATGTTGCTGGATATGGCAGCTAATGTAAGTATATGGGATTGGTCTAGGTGGACGTTAAATACCTATAGACGACTCTTCATAGAACTACCGATTCCATTTATATCTATATTTAAAAACGATGCCTGCAGTTGAAATAAATGTTATGCAATGTTATGCAGTGAAAAAACTTCGAATCGTTCAAGTTCTTTATAATATAAAAGAAATTTACTTTTCAAAATTAAACGTTGAAGTTTCTGATGGATACAGATCTAATAGCGTTAGAAAGTTACAAAACGAAAATGAAAAACATAAATTCATCGTTGAAAACATTGATACGATATTGAATCGTTATGCTAGGGAATTTTTTTGTCTGTTAGTTAAAATGGTATCTCGTTAGCGAATTTTATTTCGGTAAGTCAAATTGGTTAAGCACGTACAGAACATTTTCTGTTAATAAGTTTTCACGGGGTGATTTCCCAAAGTATGCAAAGAAAATTAATAAACTTCCGCTGTCAAGCTCCAGTGTCCAAAAAGAAGGAAGGAATTAATTTATTCCCCTTTCTGTTCGTTCACGAACAAAACTTTCCCCTTTCGGCAGTTACGTTAGGCTTTTTCCCCGCGCGAGCGTACCTACTAATTAAAACTGCGACGTAACGAAGCGTGAACCAAAGGCTGAAGAAAAAAAGGACTCTCTTGTCCGTGAGAATGAACGATTTTCCCTTCGACCTGCGACCATATAAAACGGAGCCGTTGTCTCGCCAGTCAATTAACGTGCGCCTTTAAAGGGACTTTGCCTCTTAAACAGCTCAATTTCGAGTGGTGTTCTTTGGAACAACAATTTTTCTGAGCCCCCAACCATGTTTAAAGGTAATTTGACGAAGAACGACGTGGTAATTATCTAAGAACACGTTGCTGGATATTTTTTATGTAAATTGGATGCTGAAGCAGTGGTTTCGAAAAAAAAACAAAAAAAAAACGGAAACCGTCATTCACGTTAGTCCGACGTCAATTAATTCCGCGATCAATGAATCGCGTTGTTGCCATGATTTGCGATAATTCGAGCGGATGCCGTATCCTTATTTTATCTCCTTTTCAAACTGTATGGTATTTACGAACGAGTAAAGTTGTCGCTTCCGGTCAGCGTGATTTGCTTACCCATTTTCGCGATAAATTCTATTCGGAAGTGTCACGATCAGAGGTGTACTCATTTATGGTGTATTCAGCGAAGAGACAGAATTTTTGATTAGTTCATAAACGCAATGAAGTTTGAATTCGTCCTGTTTTTTGACAAGTGAACCGAAAATAAAACCGAACAATTCTGAACTTATAGTACAACTGAATATTTATCAAATCATTGAAGTTTTCCAAAGTTCTACCATTTATTACCTCTTCTATTCGCAGATAAAAAAAGAAGATTCAAACAAATATGAAATTAATAGGAAAATTAATAATTGAAAGATCTTCTTTGTAACGATTGATTCTACGAATCCAACGATCCAACTAAATCAATTAAACACATCGTACGAGGACACATTTCGGAGTTCGACGAATATTCTTGAAGCTGATTTCTAATTATTCGAAGAATCCTGTTTCGTTCGCAGCCAAGCCGTGAATAGCGGCACTCGTTATCGGAAACCAAGGATATAAATAAAAAGGACAGGTCGTTCGCGGGGTTCGGCGACGGCGTGCTCGGTTCGGATGCACCCGCGAAATGGATTAAGTGCAGAACAGTGGCCATAATTGAGGGCATTATTTGAATGATGGGGAGGTCCTTGAAGGATCGAGGAAAACTGAGACAGTCGTCGCTCGAAGGCGGCGGCCCTATTACGCGTAATTGGTTCATTAGCTCCCATATCGGCCGAGCTATATTCGGTCGTTGTTGTCTGGAGGGGGTTAGAAGGAGAGCGTCGTGGCGCCCGGCGTCCCTTCACCCTGCTGCCCAATCGATATATGTACACGTGTACATAGGGTGACCCGCGTGAACGCGTAACTCCGATCTTTGAAGGCACAGCTTCCTCGTAGCAGCTTCCAATTTTACGAAAGTACACTTCGATTCGCATGTATTCGATTTCATTCGAATTTTTTCGTACTCAGTCGTCTCCTAATTTTAGGGGCACGACGTTGGTGTCAGGCAAATGCGGATGGTGCCACGTTCGTGCCGTATTCAAAACTATCGAACGAATGCCAATATTGCGTATGTTCCGTTTAAGTAGCAGTAAATTGTTACAGACGTGCTAGCAAGCTTTTTGTTCTTACAAAAACTTGTGCCATTTGATAATGGTAAGCACGCAGGTTATACGCCGGTATTCAGTGTTAAAAATGTACAAAATTGTTTTTCGATATGAGATTGAAAGGATAGAGCAAGCTGTTAGTGACAGTTTCTTTATGTATCATATAAAATTAATGAGTTTTCTTGATGAAATAAAAACAGGTCTGGGACAAAAATGTCCAGGCGACCGTTAATGAATAAAATGAACAAGTATATGAATACGATAGAGATTTTTATGTGATATTGCAGCTAACAAAAGACTTATGCCGCACGAAACTTGTAGAATAGTACAAATTGTTACGAGAAAATGGATTCACGATTTTTGAATGGCTTGTGAATGTTATAAAAGAATCTGAATTCCAAATTTTGTTTCATGGTATTTTATAGTTAAATAATTAATAATAATTTATCTGAAAGCGTTCCAATTCTCAATGTTTCGTTTCTTTACTTAAATACACATATTTGTAATACTCTTATGCGTTGCAAAAAATAATCTATCGAGCAAACAGCAAGAAACCAATCGTATTATCTGCAATTTTTGTTCGATCGTTGAAAGATTTTTAGTAACACCAGGATAGAAGCTTGTACACGCATTAATCTATGTATCACCGTGTATTATACGTGTTGGTGGCGTTCACGTAAACGTAACACAAGCGTGGCTTGTTTTATCGGGTTGCCAGCGTCGAGTACCAGCACCGACTTAAGGATAACACCGATAAGTCTTGCAGTTACATCGTCGTTGAGTATCTGCGACGATCGTGAACGCTTATGGTACGTCAAGAGCACGTCCACAGGATCGTTTGGATCCCGCAGAACGAACACATGAACCGTCTATCCCATGAAACTTCGCGATTAACGATAAGATTCTGCGTCCTTGCGCCGCGACGCAAGATTATGCAAGCTTATGCTACATTATGGTGTACAGGTGTTTGGTAAAATGAAATAAGCAAACAAGTGTTAATTAAATGTGTTAACCAAAATTAAACTGTGGCACTGTGAACGTTCGAAGTAACGAACAAATAGTGTAAGAGATATTTTTCGTGGCGAATCGTATAAAAGGTTGGAATGAAATTAATTCTTATTTTTGAAAGTTAAATTCGATTGAATGGAGCTTAAACGGGAAAGGAATATACGTGAAAAATTTCCATGCCTTCGTAAAGCTTTGGTTCACGTGAAGTACATTATTGACGAGAGAAACCGCAACCACGTCTCTCTCTCTCTCTCTCGGAAGTTGCACACAGGAGTTTCCGAAAATAGCTCGGAAACTTCACGACTTGCGGTCCGAACAAAGAAAACACAAATCGATTGTGGACGCCGGGATTGCCTCTTGGCGAGTGTACAGCATCGATATTACGACAATAAACAGCAACATATGTGCCCTAGTGTTACACATTTCTCAAGTGTTCCGCTCGAGAGGCTAGATACAGAGCATCGGGTACTCTCTTAGGAGACATATTAAAATCCCTGCACGCTACGAAGCCGGTGGATATTGCCTCGAATAACATTTCGTTTCCGTAGTTACGGATAGTTTCTTCGTTTTCTTCTTCTCTACTTCCTCGAGGGTTTATGTCTTTTTCACAATACTCGCTCAACGCTAGATTTACGGGCATTTCTTGTACATCTATTTCTAATATACGTGCACTAAGAAACAGGTATACGTCATACAGAATTTTAAACCGTAGAGCCGAGAGGGAAATAGATTAGGGTAATATTCGTACCGTTTCATCGATAAAAGTCGACGAAAACTGCTAAGAATAATAGTGATCAATTTCGCGAATTTTGCTCGTGAAATCTTTGTCCGTAAACCTTTTTTTTTTTTTTTTTTTACGTGGAGGAAATCTTCAGAAAGATCCCCCACCACCTTGGGGAGATGGCGAGGTTATGTAGGATTCTTACCTACTAAAACCTCCACGGTGGCCTACTACAGCGAAATGGGGGGGGGGCACGGGGAACCCTGGAAGAACACTTCCAGTGCTCCCCCTAGCCTTTGTCTCATTGTCCGTAAACCTAGTGTTAATTTAACACTTAGCCAATCGAATGGGGAGATCTCGCATTTTTTCCGCAACAAAGCGTTGCAATTAATTCTATTTACTTTTGTTGTTAGTTAGTTTTGAACTGGTATCGTTCACAGTTCATCGAGTGCGTTTCCTGCTTTTCCAAAGTACAATTTTTAATCAATTCTTAATACCCGATGGACAGCGTACGGTTAGGTGCGGCATCGTACGGTTAGCTAAATGTTAATAATCTCCCGGTTGGTGAAGCGTTAAGTTTCGAAAAGATAAGAAATGTAAAATGCTTCTACGGTTCTAGATAAATGTATCCAAAATGCGATGTTAGATCGATAAATGGATGGTTGACTATGTAGGCAATATTTCAACCGTCTCATTTGGTATTATGAAAATTTATTAGCAAGCTCGGCAACGTAAAGCGATCGTTATTATTACACCCTGACTAGTCACTCATAAGAGAAAAGCATTATAATTAATGAGCGCTCGCAGAAGATGCAGTGATGCGTTTTCTGTGTTGCCCGGGAATATTGTAAATAGAATTTACAAGCTGCGAGTAATTTTTTAAAAGTTTCTTCAAAAATGTAAATGGATGAATATCCAACTTCGATCGAATATTTGATCAAACATTTAATCTTCATCAAATATTTCTGTGAACCATACGCAACAAATATGTGTATATTCCGTAAACAACTTTTTAATCCGATAAACATATATTTTTACCGGCTTCATTTGATAAAACAGAAGCAGAAAAATGGAATGAAAGCAGTATGAATTTCGTAACGTATTTTAAGCTGTCGCGTACACTTGTTATGAAATGAATGTAGGCAATCGACAAAATAATTATATGTAACCAAAAAATTGCATTCTATTATACCATCCACTCGATTCTTATGTAGCGAAGTTAACACTATTCCTACCGACACTTCACGTGTACCTATTCCTACCACGACATTCCCACGTAAGACAGACTACAAATTTTTCTCAGAAAATAAACAATGACAAAAAAAGTGAATATTGAAAACTGTATTATACGTATATTTCAGAAAAAGTTTAAAGTTTGAAGGCGATTCAATTATGTCGTATATATGAAATTCTAATCGAAATTTTAAAAACGGTCATTTGACCGGTTGTGGTAGCAATAGTGTTAAACAATTTTTAGCAATTTTTTTTTTTTTTAGCAACTTCGTTCAGAAAACTGTGGACGAATTAGCAGGGTTGTAAAGTTGAAAGTATCAAGGAGTAAAACGTGAAACATAACGCGTTTATTTCCGACTGAGAAATACGGCGGACGTTCGGTTTTTATTTGCCGCTACTTCTGCGACACCATAGTTTCGCTGCGGCTCCATGAAAAATACATTCCGCGCCGTTGCAACTGACACATGGAAAGTACAGGGGAGAGCAGTCAGACGTTTCAGCTCGGAAAGAGATCTTCGGAAAAGTCGAATAGAACGCTCGGTGCATGTGTACGGAATTTATTCTTCTCCGAGGAAAACCAGTCGGAAAGAAAATTAAATTTTCCACGATTCCTCTAATTTCTTAGAGCTTATCGATGGTATTTCGTGTAAATGTGTAAATATGCCTGTATCAGACACTCTACTTTCGTTTGCTTGACGAAACTTGAGATTTCTACAAAATTTACTTCGTACAACAAACAAATTATATAAATCTCTTAGGTGTACGATATTATTGACCGTTACTACTAGACGATGGACTTGTATGCATTTATGGGGAATTTGAGTGTGTGGAAAAGCACACAATGCATAAAAAATAAAAGAAATATCTGAAATATATTGTATACGCCATCCATTGGAATATTTAGAGGACGAAACGAATTTTTGCTTAAAACAGTTTTGATATTTCTTATGAGTTCAAACTTTTCGAAGGAAATATGATTTCGTTAAATGGTACGATTAAAAATGATTTTAAAGTTGTAAGTGCCATTTTTTTATCCGTGCTCATAAAAATCCTCATTCTGATTATTGTACAGTTGACACAAAGATTAAAAATTCCCCTCTCGATCTCTGAGATCTCTGATCCCAAAATTAAAATGCCCCTGGTTCGCCGCAAATAACATTGTTTGTAAACGACATTAAGATAACTGAGATTATATTCGGAAGTGAAACGAGTTTCGAATTTCGAAAATTGATAAACTCCTTCCGTGCTCAGCATAGTTGGCGGTGGATCAGGAACAAAGCGTCCCGGTGTTTTCGCAGAGTCAACCACGTTATTAAAACAAAGGGCACCTCTTCATACAGCGTTTCTTTCGCTCGTTAGAAATGTTACAATCTTACTTACTCCCCATTTAACTTGAAACAGTTTACCCGCCACTCGCCCCTGAAATCGGACAGGAACGAAATTACAGGAAAAAGAGACATGGGGAGGGGCCAACGGAAGATTTCGTTTGTTTCAAAGCTACTCGCAACTCCGAAAATAAAATCTCTCCCCGGCCACGGTGTTGCGTTATTAAAAGGAAACACATTTTCTGCGCTGCGTTTGTCTTACCACCTGGCCGTTGCAGCAGACCCAGAACTTTTCTAATCCGGGTACGTTCATTCATTTGTAATAAGCTGACTGCAGCAACCATTTCTCGGGCAGCACGTGATACAATCGTGTTTCGGGAGCTAGAGTCTGAACCTTCGAAAATATCCGATCATATTTCCGTTGGCTGGAGCAAAGGTTGTATTGGAGTTTACAGGTAAACAGGAAGAAGTAAAGATAACTTTCTTTATAAGATTAACCCTTTCGTTACGGCAGTTCGCTCCGGAAAATAACGCCACTAACACAAAGCACCGCGTCGCGAAGTGTGAACATTGCGCGTCGGTGTTTCATTATTGTAGAAAAAAGATTCTTAAAGTTATTTATTATTATTAATATGAATAATGGCAAAAATATACGGTATACAGTAAATTCTAATTCAATTCTACCACGCGACTCTATGTTTAATCCTTAGCTCTTTTTACGACTCTACAACTCGGTTTTCTATTCAACACTGGTCCCTTTTCTTGTTTGAGCAAACTCTTATAGGCCTCTTCCTCTTCCGACTCCCCGCTCGTTAAACATTGCCTGAATTGTTTGTCGCCAACGGATTTTTCCGATGGGCCTGGTACTCAGGTACCCTATGATTTTCAGTATTTTTCGAGTACCTTCAAAGCAGTATATCTCGGCAAAAACAATATCACACGATCGTAAATTGAGTTTGGTTTTATAGGGGACGGTTAGGGCTGCACGACGCTGTTCAGAAAAATATCGGAAAAGAATAATTCTTGGAATATTTACATACGTACAGCAAAAATCGATGTATTCATTTATCTTCTAAACTGAATGTCGTAGTCAAGTTTTACCAATTCAGATTCAGTATACAGAGACACGTAGGGAATCTTTGCACCCCCAAAACAATAAAACCTTGTTGACCTGTTTTTGTTCGTAACTGTGCTATCATTTGATCGTGTGCTATACGTTGCTGCGCACCATGCAAAAATTGCTAACTCTATATCAATTAAACCGATCGATGCTTTATCGGTTTTCAAGCTGAACATTTTTCCGGTTACACGTGATTCGTGCGATTCGCGTGAAACAAGTCGTTTCGTACACGTCAACGTCCAACATCACACCTTACAACAAGATCTCCAACAATTTGTAAATGCAGGCTAAAAAGTATCGTCGTACGGTGGTGGGTACTGAAAGCAATCCGCTAACCACGAGAAGCGAGAACAAAAGGGGGAAAAAGAAGAAAAACGTAAAGAGGCGGCGGGACAATAAAAACGAGAGGTAGAAAAAAGGGAAAACATGTTCGAAGGGGCAAACTGGAAGCAACGCGGACCGAAAGTAGTCGTTTCCTTGCGATTGAGTGCAGCCGCACGGAAGACACGAAGACAATGCGTATCTCTTACGTTCCTGTTGCATCCCTCATTCTCATTTCAGGTAACACAGCTCGGTAATTCCTGCCCCACTCTGACGACCGTCCAGTCACCGGTGTGACTGCACCGTTCGCCGTACCATTCTCCAACCCTTCGTCCCATGCATTCCAACACCCCTCACCTCCGTCGTTTCAGCCTCTGTTCTCTGTTCTCACGGCAGGCTGGCGTGACCAACTTCGCCCGCGCCTCGTCCTCGACGACGACCTCGCTGTGTTTATTAATGAGAAGACTTGTTGCACCCCCGCGTATCGTCGTTTCGCATCGGCGACGTACATCCTATCGATCCCAAGATTGGTCGAAGAAGGTTACGTAAGACGATGTAAACACGATCGAAACGATGACTCGTGACGGAAGCAAGAAACGCGAGTAAAACTTAGATTTGTCGCTTGTTTGTACGTAATTTGGGATTTTAACCCCGTGCGAAAGGTTAGTGAACTCTGAACGAGCATTAACCTTTCAGGTATGGCAAAAAGTTTCACTTTTTTATCGCGTGTATTTCTGTGATTTGCGTAGTTTCTAATAAATTATATCTTTTGATTCCGTCTTTCGTTAAAATTATAGTTAAAAAATTCAAAAAGTTACATAGTTGTTTACCTTAATAATTTAATTTAGTATGGTAAATTTCCAAATGTATTGTAAACAGAAGATAAGGAACTCGGTAACGTTCGAAGGGTACAAAGAGTACCTGAAGAGTTAACGGGGTAGAGGGATTAACCCTTTGCACTCGGCTGTCCCCTCTCATGGGACATCGTAATCCTAGCATATGATAGTTTCGCAAATTTTCAGACGTTAGTTCAGACCCGAATGTTAAATAGTCATATATGTAAATTTTAATATACGACTTAACTAAACTAAGTGAAGTTTAATATACATGAATCATAGTAAATATTTCGAATTTGAAAATTTTTGAAGTTAGTATCATTAAACGACTAACGGTAACTTCTCGAGTGCAAAGGGTTAACACGTTGAATGTTACGCCAGTTTCACAGGTTTTGCCTGTGGCGTCACGATAAATTTTGCTATTATACGACACATACAATGTTGAAATATTATCTACGACAAATAAGTTACTATATGTAACTATTTTTTAGACGTTTTATACCGTATTAATTTCTGCACACGGTTGCATTAACGATGGTAACAATGAAAAATTGCTAAATATTGACGTTTGTCCAAATTATGCATTTCTACCACCGTCGCATTCAACGTGTTAATGATACGGAGACTAAAATACGACGTCTGAAATCGTAAATTTAACGTTTTAAATATGTCGAAGAGGAAGAAGGGTTGGGAATAGAATGAGAAGGGGTGGATGTTGTTCGAGAAAAATGCCTGACCGATAGAATGCTGCAGTGCGGCACGCGTTACTCTCTGAAAGATTTACGCGATACAGTTTCTATTAGAAACGTGTGTTTCGTGCTTGTGAATAGAGGTGTTGTATAGGTTTGCGAGCGTAATACGTTCAGTGTATTACCGCTATTATTCGGATTGCTTGGGTTCGAGCAGAAACCAACGGTGCGATTTCAGAAACTAAAATTAATAGGTATAGAGACACCAATTAAAATTGACAATAAATATGAGCGGAATGATTTATGGATTTAGGGGATGGGATAGTTTGAAAAAGATCTTGAAGAAACTCGAATCCCTCTAACCACGTTTAAGAAGCGTTCGTTGCTGCCCTTGCTTCGAACTACCCTCGTTTACATTAATTAATCGCTTATCTCGCAGACGAAGTACCCCGCTCGGATACAAGCCTTGGCACCGATTATATTCTTTTGAGGATTAAACCGGTGTTTTTAAATCCTCACAAAGTAATTAACAAGTGGCTGCTGCTGATCCCCTCTCTGTTTCTGTATTCGCTGTGTAATATCCACTATCTTGGAATCCCTCCAAAGATTCCGGCTTGCTTTTTAAACCAAACAGTAATTCTCTCCTTATCTTTGGCCTGATTTTGCTAAGCTTCTCCGAAACGGCGAGCGGGAGTCCTTAAAATACATCTACCCTTTGCTTGGTGACTCCTAACGGTACTCTTAATCCTGTTTGTACGCGTTTCAACAAATACCACGAATTTTCTATAAAAATATGAACCGATGCTGATTATAATAATGATCGAAACGTTTCACAACTTTAAAAAGTTGTAACGAAACGATCCTACGAATGATTAGAAATTAATTAGAATAAAGTCATTCCCCATCCCTGATTAGCTTTGCAAATAATGTTTTCATATCTCATACAGTACCTTCTAAATATTCATCTAAAATTATATTAAACGTATTCGAGGATCGATAGGTTCACCGCTCTGCAGATAATGAAGTCTGATCCTTCGCCTTAGCCGCTTAAATCTCCTATCAAACTTTCTCCCCCTTGCCCCTTCTCTCCTCCCCCCCGGCCCCCGTTTTCTGTCGCGATCGACTCTGTAATTCGGTTTTCAAAAAACGAACGACGGAGCACACGACGAAAACACGAAGAGGGATGAACGTATAAGGAAGGGGGAAAACAGGAGAGGATAAAAACTCGAAAGCTTTTTTTACTATGGCTGACCATTAATCGTTGGAGCAGTCGTTCGTGAGGGGTAGAAGTGCTTTCAACCCCGCTAGACGGGGGTTAGCTACTCACCCCTCTTCGTTTCTCCCTCTTAAGCACTGTTTTCGCGACGAAAAAGCTGCGACTGAAAGACAAAACGCCAGCGATATGTAAAATTTTCAAACGTTTAGACGCTAACCTCGCGGTGTTTTTATAACGAGCCAAAAAGCTCGAGAGAGCAATTTTTATTTCGAACGGGCTGCTCGAGTCATTAACGTAGTCTGTTCCCGAGTGTCCTTGATACAGACGTTCGTCGTTTTTACACTTTTTTTTTTTTTTGGCGAAAAAAAAAGCGTTCGATCGAATGTTGTTGCTACACGCGTCAACTATCGCGGTATTTGAGTGGCTTTCGGCTGTGCCGTTTTTGCGTCAGAAAATTTTTCAAAGAAAATTATGTAGGAATGCGATCGAGTGGATTCTGGGAAAATGTGAAAAATGATTGAGTAGAGCGACGAGCCGTGTGAACGTAGAATATTTCGACTAGAGTGTTTCTGAGGCTCGAACGATGAGTATTCGAGACAATTTTGGGTGAACGTGACCGAATATGCATCGAATGAGAAAGCATAATTGTAAAAAATATAATTATAAAGTATAAACAATACAAAAAATATAATTATAAAAGAATAAAAGTTCGTAATTATTTTTTATGATTTTCTTTTAAATGTAATTAGAATTATATCACTTTATTTAATATAAATTATTAATAACACGTATATCTTTAAATTTTCAATTTTATATTTTAATAAACTATAATAGTATTAGAATTAAAAGAATTTCTCTTTGTAAATAAATTTACATTTTATTCCTTCTATCAGGCATAATACTCAAGGGGGTGTTCTCAAGAACACCCGTCCTATGTCTGGCATCACAGGCAAGAACCTCGAAATTATTTAGTTGGAAAAGTCGTTTATACGTTACTGTTATATTATTTTAAATATATATATACATTCTAAGAACATTACTTAATAGTAGAAACCTACACCTGAACCCTACCGTCTCTCTAAATAAAATAGAATCCCTATAATTGTATCTCTCGCTAGCTACGATACTTCTTAGACGCATGAAATTCGCAATATCGTGTCTCGGTGCAGCGTTTCTGATTGGATCAGATATTCAACGAAGACGTAAATGATTTAGCGACAGCGATACGAGACCTGTGTCATGTTTCATTCACGTCATTATTAAAGTGCAAGGGGAAAGAAACGGGGAAAAAAGAAAAGGAGCAGCGATGCTTATTCTCCTGCACGTGTGCGACGGAAGGGCTGACGGGGATCTAGGATAGTGTTGGAAGAAAGACCCTTGGCAACCTCTAATGTAATTGAATCGAAAGAGGGACGCAGGACCGACCGGCCTCTCTCTCTCTCTCTATTCTCGTGCCTAGCTCGGTGTCAACGTTGTATCCGGGAAATACCATAAATGAAAATCCACGGTGGGAACGAGAATTTCATCTCATCCGGTCCCGTTCCATTAGTCACGTTCTCACAAGCCGTTACCCGACGAACGGGAAAAGGAAGAGTAACAGTCTTGATAAACTCTCATTTTGCATTCGATTAAGCTGAATCAATCGCGCGAACGAGTTTCATGGTAGTTTGATTGAAAGACAGATTTGGAAGGTGTAAATTTAATAAAACAATGTGCACTTACCTTTATCAAAAGGTAATGAAATCACCTTTTCTCCTGCTTCAAAATACAAAGACAAAATATTGGCATTATTTTGTATTATTCGAATTTTTTACGAATACCTTATGAATTGCTAATGTTAAAATTTTCTTGGTATCCTAATTCGATGTACAGCCTCTTTTATTAAAGTAATTAAAGAAATAGACGCTAAATTGAAAAATGTTTCATTCTTTAAACGTTTACCGTTAAGTACATAACGTTAAGTACAAATATAGAATGTAATATTTTCTGGTGTACAAAAATTTTAGGCTCTTGTGTAATAAAATCAATTAAATCACACGATAATAATACACGGAGATTAATGACTCACGGAGATTGATCGGATAATGACATAATACATTTTACATCGGGTACAACTTTAACTTTAATATCGTTTGAAATTTTCAATTGATTATTATCATTTATAACCAGAAACTATGTTTCCGTTAAATAAAAAATGTAATAAAGAGAAGTATTCGATCAGTGTATAAATACTATTGTATTAAATGCAATCCAAAGTGATCCACAATATGGTCCCTTGTTATCTCCAATTGTTTCACACACATGGAAGCTACTTAAACGACAAGAGTACTTACCCCCATCAGCAGACGTTTCACAATTAAAGCATCGCAGATGCGACATACTCCAGAGTCGTTAGGTTTGCGCGACAGTTATCCAAGTAAGAATGATCCACGTTGCAATTCTGCGACGGAACGTGCTCATAAAATACGGCCAACCCTTATAATCCACCATCTATCTCGATCGTCTCGCGTATCAGTTGGCGCGACTGCAGTCGTATAATGTCACCGTTGTTCATCAGCCATATCTGCGGCAATCCAGTCCACCAGTACGTGCGTTCAAATATCTGAAATTGGTTCGGGTGAAAGTTATTTTATCATTTCGTTAACATGTTAGAAATTGAATACAGAAATACTACGAAGCAAAAATTAACCATAAACCTGCATTCTCTTAACACTATTCCTACCGACACCTCACGTATACCTATTCCTTCCGCGAAATTCCCACGTAAGACAGACTACAAATTTTTCTCAGAAAATAAACAATAAAAAGGAAGTAAATATTGAAAAATGTATTATACGTATATTTGAGAAAAAGTCTAAAGTTTAAAGGCGATTCAATTATGTTGTATGTATGAAATTCTAATCGAAATTTTAAAAACAGTCATTTGACCGATCGCGGTAGGAATAGTGTTAACATAATTTCTCAAAGGCTTCTTCTAAGAACCCAAGCCACATCTGGCATTTTAGAAAATTCGATTATTAAAGAACAAGAATTGAATTAATTCTTGTCTGCTTAATTTACTTTAGACAGAGTTTATCACAGATTGCAATTACGTTAAGTAATCAATGTTTCGTATGTTGCGAAAAAATTATGTGAAAGGCGCCTCGTTTATTCGAATCATAAAAATATGATTTTTAAAGAAATTTTCTTGTATTTAAATAAGACGTAATTCAATTTGTCGTAATTACCACACTTTACTGACGGTATAAAATGCAGAAACGTTGACGTACAGAATTAACCTCCTTAGAAGTGATTGCGTTATTCTATTAATTTGACAAATCAATAGAAATTCATGGGACACCATAATTTACGCTCTCTCGTTCGCGATGCAATCTGTTGTCGTCAGATAATGGGACTGCTGTATGTATTTACTGGGTATCATACTTCAGATGCACGCGCGATTCTGTGAGCAAGTAGTATAACCCGATTATACACGGACGGCACATGAAATCGAAGACAATTCGTGAAATCTTATTATTGGAACATCGAGAAGGTGATTGAAAATATTAATATTAATAAATCACAGTGTAAACATTAATAATTAGAATTACTAGTTCAAATAATAAAATAACAAATATAGTAACAATAATTAAATGCAAATAATTTTAGACATTGTACAGAATAATTATAATATATTCTGTACGAATGTTCGTTTCGTTAATTTATACATTTCTTCTCCATTTTTTTTATAGCAGACAATTTTTCCTAATTTCCTTGTTGATTAAATTTGAAAATGGTAAGCGTGTAATTTAGAAATACGAGAAATAAACGATCACCTCGAACACCGAGAAATTAGAAAATCGGTTTCTCTTTTAATCGGTGTTGCAACTCATTGTTGCCGCTAATTCAGTAGAACTAATAAGCTCTTATCGGGGCCAAACAGGTTCCCGGAGGGTGCAATCAAAGAAATAATAACCAATGTTATTGAATGATCCGGCTATGTAATAATTGGCCCCATTAAGCTGGCTATTCAGCTAGAGTTGTGGCACTAGCGAACCAATACGAAGAAACAATAACTCTTCCACTGTTTCGATATTCCTACGATTTTGCTTCAAGATCAATTTACAGTTACCAATATTGCGTTTTCGCTTAAAAAATTATTCATTTCTCCTTCAATACCTTTTTTCTACTGCAGTTCGATAAAAATTTGCGTTGTGATGTTAAAAAATTATTTGAGCATAATTACATTACACAGTACACTTTCACCGCTAATAATTTTACAATCCAAGCAATATAAACGTTAATTGAAAACAAAAACAAATAGTTAAGTGCTTACAAATCTTCTAACAAGGCATCATATAAAATCGTTTCAATTTCGTGATTCGTGAATTGATTAAAAATAGATCAAAGAGCAAATTAACAGTTTCGTTCATTCTAAATAAATTTCCCTGGCCAACCGAAGTATCGATAGATTAAGGAACGAAATAGATTTCTTTTCGATTATCTTAAACATCTAGTACAAACCCCGTCCTAGCTTGAATGAATTTGCGCAATCAATTTCACGGACCTCGTCGGATCCAATGAAATGAACGACGGGGTAATTTCACAGACAAACGTACGGAACATCTGCCGCAATTCGTAGTCTGCTGCATTTGCTCTATGCTCGAAAAACGTATTACACGCAGATGTGCATGCGTCGCGATAGAACGTACGTATCTACGCCACCTACACTTTTGCAAACAACGAGACCGACAATGCGCAATGCAGTACACCGTCGTTCGATTTTACGAAGCCATTCAGAGTTTGCCTACGTATCCGGCATTCACATCCTTAGAACAGCGTCGACGAAACCGATCGACAACTAATTGCGACCGGATTAAGCCAGCTATCGAATGAAACCGAGAAAAACACGCAGACGAGGCACAAAGTTTTGTAGAAACGAATAGATGGTTGTTCGATAACTATTACAGCCGCGCCGTTTGTACGATTTTGTTCTTTAATTTTCGTTTCAGGATCCCTTTTTGCTGCTTCCGTTTCGACATCTGTACAAGTTTTACCTTTAACTTTGACGTGAACGTAAAATTTGACGAACGATCGTACGCTAAATTGTTTCAATGTTTTACAACCCGCGTGTTAGTCCAGGGCTTCTTAAACTATGGGTCGTGACCCCAAATGGGGTCGCGTAGCAAAATTCTGCAATTTTTAATTTTAGATTTTTGTATGTTTCAAAACGAATTCTAAAACTATATATTTTCATATGTATATGTATATGTATATGTATATTGTTACCTAATAAATAAATCATCAAAAAATATTAATTTATTTTTCTTTTATATTTGTATGGGGTCGTCAAGAAACTCGCAATCATAAATGGGGTCGTGAATGACAAAAGTTTAAGAAGCCCTGTGTTAGTCGATTCGACGTATCTTCGAGGCGAGTCGACTCATAGGATGCCATGCATTAAGCCTTTTTTGGGCTGCTATCAACGAAGTACTACTTAACCCTTTGACTACGGCAAACCATACGGTAGAAATTCGGTTACGACGTGTGCTGCGAAACTTTGGATCAAATTTCGGGTTGGGTTACACTTTTGTGAAAACGTATTTCAGTAGTAAAAAAAAATGAATTTCACTTAAATTAATTTTATCTAACAAACTTAAATAATAATATCTAACAATAAATTTCAATTGAAACAATGTTATTTATTTCTTTGTACTCTGAACCGAATTGCTACTGCAAATATCAGAACACCTATGGGAGCCTTCCGTGTCAGAAAGCGAAATTGCGTCGGGCGCCTTTAGGTGTCCTCAGTCTCAGACGACCGCAATGGGATAAGCGCCTATAGGCGTTCTCAGTGTCACAAACGCAAAATTTATAAGCGCCTACAGGCGCTCACAGTAGCCTAGGGGTCAAAAGAGACCAAGCTTTACGATAAAATCTAAACAACTAACTAAGTCTGTCGTTAATGACCACAACGTCGATGCGACGGAAAACCCAGAAAAAAAAAAAAAATTAGAATAAAAGCAACCGAGTTCAGGAGTTATAACAGGGAGACAATCCATTATATGAATATAACAGAAATAAATATAACGTTCATGGGGTGGATCGTGTTTGATTCCCCTATTTCATCTTAATTTTAATACGCAGGTTTCACGTAGAGCGAGATGATGAGAACGCGTTTCAGTGAAATACGAGGATTGCAGGGTTGCTTGGGTTACGTAAGTATTACGCATCGTGTGGAAGTGCGAACGACAAGTGCCGTACTGTATGAATGAACAGCATGAATACATATTCGGTATGAATGAATTTACGCGCGGGATAATAAGTGTTCCGACCGAATGGCTGAGCTGTAGTGGCTCGATTTCGCATGATGTACATCCGTATGTACGTACATATGTGTTAGCAGTTCCTACGAATATGCGAGCACAGTGGCAGACACCGAACGTGACTTACAGACAGAATTAATTAACCCCTGGGCGTACAAATAAAACGGAATTTGCTGCGTCCGAAAAATACTATTTAATTTGGCTGAACTGAACAGTTATGTGGTAATGGAGAACATGGCGGTACAAATGATATTGGAGAACATTTTATTTTGAAATTCTTTTTGAAAGGGGGCACGGTGGGGTATCTTGAACATTCTAAACAAAACAGAATCGACGCACGAGTGGAATAATTGAATATATGACGAAGAGAATACGAGCGCGGGACAAAAAGTGTGTGATTGTGAAAGAAGCAAGAACGTTAAAGTTGTGTTAAGTCGAAAAAGTCGTTTATATACTATCAAAATTGTTTACACTATTAAACTATTTTAAATATATATATACTATCTAAGAACTTCACTTTGTTCCACTCACACCTGAACCCTACTATCTCACCACACTAAATAAAAACTAGAATTCCCTATAATACCAAACGACGTCCGGAGACAGTTTCTCACGTCTCGGAGACATCAAAGTTTCCAACAGCAGATGAAGTGAATGACGTCTCTCAAGACGTTATTGTACCTCAAGAGGGTTAATTCGTTCGTTAAAACGACCGGCGAAACAAACCTAGCAGGAAGTTCGTGTGAAATGGGATCGGTGCTGCAAGAGTTAAACACTTCGAGAGTTCATGAGAGAAGTCTCCTAGGCGGGTAAATCTCAATTACGGACAAATGGCTGCTGGTTTTCCTCGTCGGTCGAGGAGTCGACGGAACGAAAAACCGAGGAAAGCGGAAAAGAACAGAGAAGCGGATAAGAGGACGAAACAGCGACGAAACGGGGTAAGGGGGAACGGAAGAGGGAGGACGGTAAGAAGATTCTAATCTTAAGTCGCGCGATCGCTTACCATTGCAAATTCTCTTGGCAGCGGATTTCCAAAGCTCTCTCCTGCATTTATCCGGGGCCAAGGTAATTTCGGCTGGAACGGGGCAACGGGAAACGGGAAACGGAATAAGCAGGATAAGCGGAAGGGAAACGAGACGACGGAGAAATATGAGACACTGGAGGAGGAAACGGACAGACGGAAGCGAAGCGGGAAAAATGGACGGACGAAATGTGTCCGAAGAGACGGAAACCGGAAGAGTAATAACTCGCTGTGTTTATCCTCGGGAAGAATCGTAACCGGACAAAGGGCGAAACAATGGAAGGCTTGTACCAGCGGTGTTATAAAATTCGTATTATATCGAGATATTTTTAACGAAGACGTATAAAAACAATTCTGCGACAGCAGTAACGAGGAGAGTCGGTAGACGTTTAAATTGTATAAAAATTGGAGAGTGTATCGAAACGAAGAGGCAAAGTTGCGAGATGCGAAAGGTAAACGAGAAGTGGAGCGTCCAAAAGAAACGAGACGAAATAACGTCGAAGACGAAACGAAATGAAAGTAATCGTTCTCAGCTGTGTTTGCTGACAGAACGGTCGAACGGAAGACCGTCATAATGTGACGATTTTATTGGGAACTCGTAAAACAAACGAGGGACCCGCGAGCGGGGCCAAAATTGGGCTCGAATAGCTGATATCGTGTAGAAAAAGAAGAGGCTTTCAGCGCGGTTCGTCGGAAGAAGAAATATAGAGATACGGTGGAAATTCGATCGATTCCTTTGATCGCCCAAAAAACAACCGACCGAGAGTAAGAAACTGCTATATGAAAGCTGGGAAAGAAACGATAACAGCTACAATGATGTCTGTAGCCAAGCAGCGGTGGGAAAAAGTGTTCTAGAATAGATTCAAAAGAAGTTACGAGCGCTCGTACAACGATGCCAAAGATTTTACTCAGACATTTTGGTCTCCTTCGTTTCATTCGTTTATATTTCATTACAGTAAGAGTTCTGTTTTTTTACTTTTTTAAAAATTTATGTAACAGAAGCGAGGTTATTCAGCTGTGCCAATGTATTTCATTCTAAATGCAATAAAAGAAGCATCCTTTTGTAGTTAAAACCATGTTCAATACACCTTATTCTTAACTCTTTGCACTCGGCTGTCCCCTCTCATGGGACATCGTAATCCTAGCATATGATAGTTTCGCAAATTTTCAGACGTTAGTTCAGACCCGGACGTTAAACAGTCATATATGTAAATTTTAATATGCGACTTAACTAAACTAAATGAAATTTAATATACGTGAATCATACAGTAAATATTTCGAATTTGAAAATTTTTGGAGTTAGTATCATTAAACGACTAACGGTCACCTCTCGAGTGCAAAGGGTTGAAACTGAACTTAAAGACACCGCTTTAAGAAAAGTAACCGAAATATTAATAATAGTCGAAGAGTTTTGTGTATTAACGTTCGACCGGAGGAACAGCTCGAATGGACTTTTTAGAGGCGACTTAAAGTGAAGTTTCGGGAGAGGTTGAGTGTCAACGGGATGCCTTGGCTGTACGTCGCGTTTCATTTAGAAGTTGCACGGGCGTACAGCATAATGCGCTTTTAACGTTAAACCGGAACTCTGGGCACGAACTAAACTTCGTCATGGCCGCTTTTGCTAACGTTACTGTCAGTTGTTTAACGGTGATATTGGACTCGTTGTTACGAACGATGCCCCGAGAATCCAAGCATTGCTCGATGCCCCAGCACCGATTCCTAGTTATGTGACACGAAGTTCAGCTCATTAGTGCTAACGAGGTTTCAATTCTATTTCCCCATTGGGTCCTTTAATAAGAAAGGCGACAAGAAATCTAATATATAAAGCAAAGTAACTTGAATTTCTAACAAAGTCGACGAAATTCATTCCAAGTGTGTAGTACAGTAGCGGGCAAAAGTTTAAGCCCAAAGAGTCAACGAGAATAAATTAACTGATTTATAAGAAATAACATAATAAACAAAATTGTATTCTATGCTAATCGATAAATAGCGTTCTATCATAATAACGATACAAATGTTTGAAAAAATTTACAAGCAATATTTGCAAACAGTAAAGCTATGTTTTTTACATTACCCTCTCGTCTTAAACTTTTGTCGGCTACTGTATGTAATGTATGTATGATATAGCGTATTATGTAAGCGTTAAAACTGCACAATTCATAATTCATCGCAACGCATTAAATGCGAATCAGAAGAAATCTTATCTATCCGTTTTGGAAAATTTGTACCGTCAATACTGTTCAAGATATCGAACAGGAAACAGTGTTCAGATCCATGGACACGAATGCAAAGTAATTTCCGCGTGGGTCAATTTTAGACACGGCAGGCACGGAAATTAGTATTAACTCGTGGTAAAATTCTATTCCCCCTTGGATCCTTTAATAAGAAAAGCGACAAGAAATCTAATATATAAAGCGAGTAACTTGAATGTCCAACAAAGTCCAAGAAATTTATTCCAAGTGTGTAGTATGTAATGTATACATGATATAGCGTATTATGTAAACGTTAAAACTGCACAATTCGTAATTCATCGCAACGCAATAAATGCGAATCAAAAGAAATCTTACCTATCCGTTTTGGAAAATTTATACCGTCAATACCGTTCAAGATATCGAACAGGAAACAGTGTTCAGATCCATGGACACGAATGCAAAGTAATTTCCGCGTGGGTCAATTTTAGACACGGCAGGCACAGAAATTAGTATTAACCTGTGGTAGAAATACGGAGAACGGATAACCGTGTATTCTTGCCGTTCCCTTATTACAAATTTTATGAAGCAACCCGGGATTTCGTGCCGCTTTACCGGGAATTCAGCGGGCTAAATTCTGTCAGGAGAACGAATTAACTAGCAGCGGGATTATACAGGCAATCACGAATCGTCGTTGCAAAATTAACCTTAGAAGTTTCCAGCCAGGTGTTTCCGCGGGCTTCGTCTGCCCTCCGCTGCAGCCCGGGGAGTTGCAGTTACAAAATTTACAGCCACGCCAGTCACTCTCGAAGAATGCGACCCGCCGGCGAGCCCCGCGTTTTACGACGAGGCAACGGATATTTCAGGAAGCGAACCAGTTATTGATAAATCAATATTTCAGATAATATGTAGGGCCGCGAAGAGAAAATGTCCGCCGGATGCACGAAGACGTTTTATAGAACGGAGAGCATCGAATGGAAAATAGACCGATGTTTCGAAGTTGGAATTCTTTTAATATTTTGAATTTAGTTTCCGAGAAATAGAAGTTGAAGGCATTTTTAAGAAATTCATCGCAAAAAATGCGGAATAATAAGATCAGTGGTACGAAACGAGCATGCCTTACGCTTTGTACGCTTTCTTACTCGCCTGCTAATCTTCCTGTTTTGTAAACCAAAGGTGTTTTCGCTTGTAAATGGATAAATAAGTGAAAAAAAAAAGAAACAAAATGCCTATGAGATGCTGAATTGATTTAAACACCCGAGATTGCCATTGCGACTAGCATTTCACTAATTTGAAAGTAACTCGAATTACTTCGCGGCATTCTTATCAGGTGGGTTGTGAAATCCTCGTTTAACCGTTTCCTGTGCACAGTGAACGCGTTCAGATAACAGCTCTCTTCCGATGAACCTTGATTAACACTATTCCTACCACAACCGGTCAAATGACCGTTTTTAAAATTTCGATTAAAATTTCATAGATACAACGTAATTGAATCGCCTTTAAACTTTAGACTTTTTCTCAAATATACGTATAATACATTTTTCAATATTCACTTCTTTTTTCATTGTTTATTTTTTGAGAAGAATTTGTAGCCTATCTTACGTAAGAATGTCGCGGCAGGAATAAGTTTATATGAAGTGTCGGTAGGAATAGTGTTAAGGTTTATTCCTCGATACCTTCGCCAAATCAAGTTCAAAACTCCAAAGAGGATCAAACATTTCTCTAACACGTTTAATGTTTTTTCAACTTCACGCAAATGTGATCATTCAAAAAGGAACGTAACAGCGTTTCTGCAGGGTATAAGTATTTTCCAAAATAATATTGTATTTGCATTATCTCAGAATTATGATAAATTCTGTTCAGGTTAAAAGTAGAATAATATTCACAGAGGACGATACGAAAATCATCGCGGTGATGCATACGCTCCGTTTCCTCTCTTTATCTCTCTTGAATCGTAGTAATTTGCAGCTAGCGCAAAACATTCAGTCGGTACGATAATTAAACATGGGACACGTGATGCTGTAACTACAGTTACGCGAACGTCTGGCGTTGACTTTCGCCGATAAATGGCACAAAGTAAAACGCGGCTCATCCTCGCTGACAAACGTGACGCGGCCCTCGTCACAAAGCGCGAATCATTAGCGTAAATCCACATTTAATAGGCTGAGGGAACAATAACGAGTATGCATTATTTATGGATTCACGGATTAGTTAAAAAAATTCATCGACGAATGAATAACGTGAATTTGTAACCAACCTAAAAATGCGTACCTTGCACATAAAAACGTGACAATTTAATAAATTCATCTAATTTAGAACAACAAGAATAACATAAGGAGTAGCGATAATATTATTAGAAAAAGTAAATAAAAACGTGTAAAACGCACGATTTTTATTTTATGCTCGCTGAATTTTCTGTACCCTTGTTCTTCGACGAATCATACTGATATTATTAATCGATATCTCTTAAAACGAAAGTTTTTTGAATCGAATTCGTGAGAGAAAGTCCGACGTGAAATAGATTAAAGGCGCACCGACTTGCACATTTTTGCTCGATTTCCTATCTAGAGCGCAGTCTTTGACATTTAAAGAAATGATCTCAATAAATGTAACGAGATCAGGAAGATGGCGTACCTCGATATTATCCCCTTTGAGCGGCTCGCTATTCATTTAATAACCCGAAATACTTGATTCCTTTATTCCCGACACAATTAAGGGATCGCGACTTCAAGAAATTCTCCAAGGTGAATCTACAATCCGAAATGAGAAAAGCAGATGAATGCATACTGCTACGCTGCTGTCCAATTTTTACCATAATCGCACAAATACAACTATATTACGAATACAACGAATAAAATGAGTAAAGTAAATTTGTTTGTTATATGCATTGCGTGCTACATTTTGGCGTTCATCTTCTTTAACAATAAACCAAAGAAAGGACAGAACTTTCTATGGTTCTCAAATTTCATTTTACTATCATAAACTTATAATAAGCTTTCGACCTGAGCCTGATATCCCTTCAGTCGAACGTCACAAACTTATACGAACGAAAGCAATGAAAATAATTATCATGATCGTTCCGGAAGCGAGCAGCAAAGGCTTATGAAAATTCTACCGTTCCGTTTCAGTCGGCACTGAAAACGTTGGGCGCTAAGCTGAGGAATGGAGGGAACGTGGCAGTGGGAGCAGCGAAAGCACTGCCATATCATTCTGCTCAACCCTTTGTCGTACGTAAAGGAGAACCCGGAACAGGCTGCAGGTGAGTCCGTCTATATCAGCAGATTTTTTGCTCGACCTGACCTCCTCACGGGTATCTCTCGGTTGAACTCTCTCGAAGGAGAAATGGACGATTCTCAAAAGGATCCCGTTTTAGCGACAAGGACGATTATGCCTTTTTATACCCTCGAAGCCCCCAACGTCGTATCACGACTAACGTTCAGGATACGTCCGAGACGGGATCCTCTCGAACTACACAACCAATATCGGATATCCAGAGTTTGCTCGAAAAAGCCTCCTTCCTGTCTCTGGACCCTTCCCTAGCTCTCGTGGCCACTCCTCGTCTCGCCTATCGTTTCATCCTATTAGCGTGGAAATCGGTCGGCTGTTAGCAACGTCCGTGAAGATTCTTCGAAGAGATTTCTACCTCGGTTTCTCTCGAAAGTATGCGAACAATCGTTTCGTACGGATCGATATAATCTATATCTGGGTCGCATGCAAAATTTATATCGTGTAACCAGTTAAAAATTGTTCGATGTCGGTAACCAATTATTTGCTACAGCAACGGAGCTTCCAGATTGATAATATTAACGTAGTATTATTTCCTGAGAAACAATTGAAACAATCGATACGATCGTTATCCTATAAAATACCTAAATTTCGATTAGCGTAGATGTATGGATGATGTATTCATGTTATCGTGTAATAAAATCCATTTGCTTATTACAGTCAAAAATAGAACAAAAAACAGCACTTAATGATAAATTAACAGTGTTTAACCCTTCTACTGCGTTCATTAACCGAGCTCTTGTTCCATAAGAAACACTATCGTGTACACCTTTTTAACAAATTTAGCGAACCACTTATTCTCGTATTGTAAGAGTCAAAAACCGTAATTTTAGTGAAATTTAAAACAAAAAAATTTCGTCAATTTAAAGATATTATCGAATCGTATAAATTCAAACACATTAAGAAGATCAAAATAGAAAGGTTATAGATCAGCCGAAAACTTAATTCTAACTCGAGAAATATAATATAGTAATAAAAATACAGATCCCCTAACAATCTTCTTGTTATCGTCAGCTCGATAGTAACGCGGTCTAATTTTTAGATGAACGAAAGCGGCTACAAGGTAGTCTCTGCAAGGAAGAAGACACCCTGAAGAAGAGGAGTCGCGTGCCGGGTCTGTAGCGCTCGGTAAAGAAAGGAAGGGCCCCCCGAGCATCATCAGAAAGGAGAAGGGGTCGACATGGGCCCGGCACACCAAATCGTACCCCACTGAGCGATGCAAGTAGTTAGGGCCGGGGCCCTGCTAGTGAGCATGTGGCTCACTAGAGAATGAAGAAGCAAAACGTCCGGACCCTATCGTTGATCGTCTTCACGTTCACCTACCTCCTCGTCGGCGCTGCAATCTTCGACGTTCTCGAGTCCGAGACGGAGAAACGACGCAAGGAAGCATTGGACGGTACATCGTCGATAAATGAAAATTAAGAGATTTAGCAATTTTAAACACAACACACGGATAACTTTTTCTTTGCCCTTCTTTGCTACCCTTCGCTCAAACTACTAATTTTCTATAGAAAGAAACTATTTCCTATATTCGACAGACTTAACACCAGATTTGCGAGAAACGTAAATTTGACGGATTTCGAATTTCATGAGCAAAACTTGTGAAAACAATTACTATTATTCCTAGCAACTTTTGCTAACTTTTATTAATGGAGCAATACGGATAGACCCAAATCTATTTCACTCTCAATTCTGCAATTTCAAATTCTTTTTGATGTACACCTATTCCTTAGTATATGTATATTGGAAATAGATATACAAGAAATGTCCGTAAATCTGGTGTTAATGATAAGGAGACTAAATATGTTCGTGCAAATTTATGTTTGTATAAACACGATATTGTGGAAGACACCGTACTGTTTTCAATTAACTGTATAACCCGCCGATACGACTTTCTACTTACAAGCTCCAATTTTAGAAAAACAGAACTGCGAGACGCACTATTATAAAAGATTAATCTCTTCTGACGTTCTGTTAACAGCCATTGAAAAGATGGTTATACGCAAGTACAATATAAGCGAGGACGACTTCAAGATCATGGAAACAGTGGTGCTGAAGACGGAACCTCATAAAGCCGGTCAACAATGGAAATTCGCCGGAGCGTTTTACTATGCGACCACGGTCCTCACCACTATCGGTACGTTCGCTCTAAACTTCGTTTCATTTATTAAAAAGCAGGCTCATCGATCACCGAACAACAATTTGTACGCGAAGCAACATCATTTCAACAACTTTACCGACCACTAGTGGGTTTAACGTGCGCACTTCCGACCGGCTCATTTTTGCGTGGATGAATCGCTAATGATTTTATTATTAAAGAATATTTTCTTTGAGTAACTAATTGTTTAATATTTCTTTACATTATATATATGACATCGCTCAGAAACGTGTTACCTTCGTATAAAGAAACATTGAAAAGTTTACAAACGAAGCATGTAAAAGAACCCATTAACAGGTCGGTAAAGTGTTAGCTTCATCGAAGTGTGTTTCATTTATAATACCTTATTTCTCTTAATTTGTTTTTGTCGTTACACGGTAAATCGAATTGCCGAATCTGCTGCACTCTGTCTCTTATGCCGTATTTATTGGTCGACTTTTAGGTTACGGGCATTCGACGCCGAACACCATAAGCGGTAAGCTGTTCACGATGTTCTACGCGATCGTCGGTATCCCGTTAGGACTCGTAATGTTCCAGAGCATAGGAGAGCGTCTAAATAAGTTCTCGTCCGTCGTAATACGGAACGTAAAGAAGCTTCTTAACTGTAAGGATGTCCAGGTAAAGCTATTCACAAACTCTATCACTCTTTGTGCACCATCCTACCGTCCATTTTAGAACGTTCGACATAAAATGCGGGATCGTTTCATTCGTGTTTATGTTCAATAGAAGGAAGAAAAAATCCAAATTTATTCGAGCAGTTAATTTAATTTTGTAACAAATGCTAATCTTAAGCATAAAGCTTCTTTGACAAATTTTCAAGACAAATTTTTCCAATTTTTCCAGCGAAAGTGTTTGCAAAGCTTAATCGCACTCTCAAGTATTCGTTCGTATATATGTTATATGTTACTTGTACGAAGATCGATGAAAAAAAATTAGGAAACCTTCGGATAACGTGTCTCAATTAGAATGCTTATTCGGAAACGGGCAAACAAACAAACGCGAAACTTGTGCAATTTTCAGGCCTCAGAAATAAATCTTATCTGCGTGGTGACGACCTTATCTTGCTTAACGATCGCGGGAGGTGCCGCGGCGTTCTCCCGGTACGAAGGGTGGTCATACTTCGACTCCATCTACTATTGTTTCATCACTCTGACGACCATCGGCTTCGGCGACATGGTCGCGCTGCAAAAAGACAATGCGCTGGACAACAAGCCGGAGTACGTGATGTTCGCGCTGATATTCATTTTATTCGGATTGGCCATCGTCGCCGCCTCCCTCAATTTATTGGTGCTCAGATTTGTCACAATGAACACGGAGGACGAAAGGCGAGACGAGGCCGAGGCTCTACAGGTAAGGAAACATGCATAATCGCCGACTTTCATATCGTCCATCAACGTATCGATCCTGTAGAAAAATACTTTAGAATAGCATCGCCTTGGTATAATAATAATAAAGCGATCAATTGTTTCGACGATCATAACATTATTTTTGAAAAAAAAATCACTTCGATCCTATCGTATATAAAGTTATCCAAAAAAAGTGCTTTCGATACGAAGAAGCGTCAGTAATTGAAAGTCGAAACAAAGCAATAATAACGAAGCGACTTCGACAACCCTTTGCGGTCACAACATGCTACACAAGCAATGAAATTCGACCCAGATATCTGTTCTGATAAATTCTATTAAATTCAATAACGCTTGGATTTGAATGCTCCACGACACTATACGATCGCGTATTTTGTAATTTCTCTCAAAATCAAAGCCACCCTCCTACAAAACGTTAACAAAACCACCCCCCACTCCAAGGTTTGTCAACTAAATCCTTCGAACGCGCACGAAGCTCTTTACGACAGCATCTCGACGCCACGTTCCACGTGACGCCGGGCCGCAAAGGGTTGGTTATCCAGCCTCCTGGACCCCGCCACCTAGCCCCGGAATCAATACAAGAAAAGCGGCCGATAGAAACCCCTCTTTATAGTTTCCACCGAAACCACCTGCCTGCCTGCCTGCCTGCCCCCCTCCCCTTTGACCCAAGCCAAAGACACCGTCGTAATCCCCTAGCACGATGCCCGTCGTTCGACGCGAAAGATCGACGACGAACGCGTTCGCGGGTACCCGCGGTTACCGAATAAACGAGAGACGAAAAAGAAAATTGTTATGACGCAGGCTGCGCAAGGAGCGGTGCGCCTGGAGGGCGATGTAATAACGGCGAACGGCTCGATACTATCGGGCCAAGTGGGCAACCACGGTGACACGATATCGCTGGACGACGAGACGTCGGTGTGCAGCTGCCGCTGCAGCGGCTTCCAGAAGAAACGACGGAGACCACGGTTCACGGTCCGTCGCTCGCCCGGTAAGATCTCGCACCTGCTGCCTATGCAGCAGCTGCCGACGTTGAATATGCGCAGTGAGCTACGCCCGCCGCCGTTGACGCCGTTGCTGCAGCTGCCGCCGTTGCATCAACATCGCGCCAGCATCTGACGACCGTCGTCGATCGCCGTCGGCATGCTAGCGCTACAGCAACAACAGGAGGAAGAAGAAGAAGAAGAGCAACAACAACAACTGCCGCGACGGGTGTCCGTTTGAACCTCTTTTCTCCTCTTCTCAAGGGAAACACGGACGGACGGAGGGGTTGTAAACGAGGGTCGGGAGGGAAATGGAGAGGATTCTTGCCTGGTGGCAAGCTTCAACGAATTTAATTCATAGGAATCGTACTCACCGCTTCTCACTTCTGACGAGCACGCGATTAACCGTTCCATGAGCCGCGAAATAGGGGGTGATGAGATGATGAGATGAGATGGGTTCCATTGTTACGTTTCGTTTGCTTGAGAGGGTTTATGAGTCGTGTACATGATCTCGTGAGCTGAAAAGGAGAAACGGGTAACTGGTTGGATGATTTGTTTGGAATTAGTTGTATTAGCGGTTCGAGTTAACCGTTGTGTTAATAACGAAGTGGCCCGGTATCCACTTGCGATGTCGATACTAGGATACTCCGGTTATCAGCACTACGGTTGATTTTAAATATACGCGACAGAGTATAGCAAGAAGTGCATCTTTTTTTGTTTTTGTTAATTTTTCGTTCGAAACATTGAAATCAATTTTCATTATCGAATATCGTAACGATATATATCGAACGGTGTAGTGTTTCTAATAGGTATTGTTCGTGGTGAATGGCACGGTTGTCGCAGTGGATTAGTGAGAAGGACAGAATCCTAATCGAACATCTTTCAGTTGTTCGAAGCTTCGTTAACGTTGAACATGCACAACTTTGAGAAACTGTTTGCTACTAGAAAAATCAACGGTGTCATCGACGCTCGGGCTTTCAGTTAATAACTTTGAACGAACCACTTCCAAATGATAGATAAATTAACTCAAAAAAAAAAAAGCTAATTCTAACGTTCGATGCGTTCGAAATACAATGGAATTCAAGTGCTTCCTATTATTTCTACTTGTTCTTCCAGTACATTAAAAATCATGTTCCTTTCACACGAACTCGCCAAAGATATTCCACAAGTTGTACGATTAATTAAACAGTCTTATGATCTTCCATTGAACTTAAATGACAAAGAAGCTAGAAAGAGCCTTGTCCGATCGGACGGTGAACCGATTTTCAGAAACAAGCGTTGTGCATGTACAAACGAAAGAGAGGGTGCGCGAGTGATCATGTGTTCCGTAGCCAAGAAGCATTAAACAAACAAACAAATGAAAAAAAAAAAGAAGGAGTGAGGTAAGGGGAGAGAGGGAGAGGGAGAAAGAGAGAAGAAGAGAGAAGAAACTATATATATCTGCGTTCACACTGCTACAAGATATATATAAATATATATATATAAATTATATATATTATATATATATTATAAACAAATATATACACACCAAAAGACATATACACAGGATGAACACAACTTTTTTCATTAAAAAAAAAAAGCATTTTACAATTTGTATATAATGAACTATAGATATTACACGTACGAATCTAGGTGTACGGAATTAAAGCGTTTCGATCTTACGATGTGTATAAAAACATACTTGCGAGGTAACATTATTATGATTATTATTATTATTTTTATTAATATTGTTATTATTATTATTATTATTATTAATATTATTTATCACGTGAGTGCGCGGGTACATAACAAGATCCCATTCTCGATTTTCCACTTAACTATTATCGTTTAATCAATGATCCAGATCGTTGAAAGATCGTGGCCGTAAAACTACGTAGGACTCTAGCTACCGTAGATCTCGTTACGCATGGATGCTCGATCGGGAGGAATTAAGTTGAAACCGGAAAGAACAATATATATATGTATGTGTATGTATAAACGTGCATATACGTATACGTATTATTATCTAACGAAGATAACCAATCCAACAGAAATGCCGTAGATCATGAGAAATTAAACATCGCCCCTCGATATTATTGGTTACAATTTACCTACGAAAAGTCAATCCATCGAGACACGAAGCACGTATTTCCGGATAGATAAATGCGTCATATTATAGTCGAACACGAGCGGAACAATTCTCTTGCCTTTTATCGACAAGTAGAACGTATTCGAGTATTTTTAAGACGTACACACATTGGATTGCACAGACACACACACACACACATACGTACATACATACATAAATACACACGTGTAGCGTAAGTAGTGAAACTTCGTTTTTACCCTCGCTCGACCTTCTGAGGGAATTCCAAAACGGCCGGCAAAACGAGAAGCCCGACGTGAGAGGCATTTTTAAACGTCCTTCCTTTTTTTTCTTTCTATCTCTACTACCTTCTCGTTTCTTTTTTTTTATCTTTCGTTGCAGTCGAATCGCATCGCTGACGTATGTTACGTGCCCATGCTGATCCATTAAAACCCATTGAAATCCAAAACACCATTAAATCTACTAGATTCGCTAAATTCCAAGGTACCGCATAAACGGATGCTTGCTAGATAACATTTCGTTTATCGATCGGTGAAATAAGCTGATTTCGAACAAAATTGTAATATTTTTCAGTTAATTGGAAAATTCGAAATGGTGTCACGATGAAAGGGTTGTTAACTTGAGATCAGCCTTTTCTCTTTTATTATTCTGCACTGTATAAGCCGAAATTGACGAACTTCAATCACGCTCCAGCGGCCGTAACAATTTATATTGCATAGGTTAACGAAAACAATGAACCATGATAAAAAGCTGACCAAGAGCGTGGCCACTTAACCGGAAGTGTTCGCGATTCGATGAAGCATCCGTACTTATTGAACGTCTTACTCGACCGTGTGTATTCGTATATTTATCGGTAAACGTTCTGTTCGCAGGAACGACGAGAAATATTCGTAGAATCGATACACTTATCGTGGCTTCATTAACACTCGCTATGACAAGAGAACAGAATGAACGAATGAACGATTTTCATTTGTAACATAATTACGATAGAAACGAGCAACGATCGCGTCGATTGGAGTGATAATTCTCACGACTCGTTATTAGTGGAGTGGAGAAACTTTCGAAAAATCCACGATTAAAATCGCGTTTCACATTCTTTCGATCGGAAAGAATTTCACTTTGTATGCCCCCCCGTATTGAACAAATGATTTTTGATCATTTACACCGGTTAGCAGTAAGGGCCGACAGCCTTCTCGAAATTATGAACATTAATTACTGCCCCCCTCCCCTTCATTCGAGTATAATCATCATTCACACCCCCTTCGACTCTCTTTCGCTCATTTACCATTAAATTAAAAAGTTATTATATTAACGTTTAACAAGAAATTATTCCCCAGCGAGAATAAAATTTCTAATAATCTGATATACATTTTTTTATTCTCAAATGGACGTTATAGCGTGTTAAGATAATACAAGGATTATACAGGGTGGTCCGTGTAACTAGAACAAGTCACACCTCTTTTCAGATCGTATCTAGAAAAAGGGTTAGAAACAAAAAGATGTATAACTCAAACAACATTTTAAAATTTGAGTTTTATTCAACAGAAGCATATTTTTTTCTGCAAAAATCAAACATTCTTTGTATAAAAAAGAAAAAAAATATTACTCAAGCCATTTAACGGCTTTCATACGTTAACGAACATATTTATTTATTTTATGTTTCATGGATTGATTATTTCTCGATCATTTTATCTTATTATTTAAAAAAAAAAAAAAATGGCGAAAAAATTTGATTTCCATTAAATCAAATGGTACAATCTTAAAGAATTCTAACGCTTCTGTTAATTGCAATCAGAAGAGAAGTATGATTTGTTCCAGCTGCTTGGATCACCCTGTATAGACTTTCAGATAGTACTTTATACTTATAGCAAGATTCCATAAGAAGTAAGTGAGCTTGTATAATCCTTTAACACCTTTGAGTCCGTAACGAGTTACGAGTATTGTTATGTTCTTATCGTTCATTTTTAACGTTGTAAAATGAAGATAATGACGCAAAAGAAACTAAACAAAACATCAACAGTTCATCGTTCAACCGATAAGTAATTATTACATATTTGTTTGTTCCACACTTTCGCTATTAAAAGTTTTACAATGACAATTAGAACGTAAAAGATCATGCGAACCGAGTTTTGAATTAAAAGATCATGATAAAATGGTTAAAGCGATGAAAAAAATTAATTCACCCCGTCGTTAACAAACAGATATCGATAAAAAAAGAAACAAGCACCTACGAAATGTTTACATTAATTGATCGATTTTGCGTGACTTATTAGAAAGCGTGAATTGCTATAGTTAATGAAAAATTAAAAAATGACGAAAACGTAAGGAGAAACTGATCAAAAATGTTCCCGTTAGATACAAGCTCAAAGCAATGTCACGAATTATATCAAAGTGCCGTCATTTTTTTATGCATGTTTGAATCCTTGTATTACTTTGATAAAAAAGAAAATACTACTAAAGGATAAGCAAAATAGTGTGTTTCAAAATCGGTGAATAACGAGTTGTAGATAGTTTCAATGAACAAAATTTCATCGAAATGTCATAGCCTGTAACAAAATGATCTACAATTGACAAACGTAATTGCTTACGTTTTAAGCCTTCAGCATTCTTAAAAAGTTACTTGGAAAACCTACAGAACATTACATAAACTTTTTGTGTCGTTGCTGAGATAATGACTATTTTTTTATTTTTCAGCAACTCGGTCAAGGTACACTTTTTTCAAGATCGTTGCGGTACAAACGGCAAAAAAAAAAAAGAAAACAGGATATCACCATTGATTAATATTTATCACAAAAGTTTACGTCCCTTGTGAGACATCCTTCTCATTTTTTCTTATTCATTATTCCTCACTGTTACTTTACGCGAGAAGCAATGATAAATTTGTACGTTCACAGTCTTGATTTCGTATCCCATTCATATACACAAAATTAACAATTTTTAGCGATTAAAAGGTATGAACGACTGCGAACTGATTTTTTAAGTATAATGAAATTTTACTAACGTTAACAAAGTCTTAAATACGAATAGGTTTCTCGTGTATAAGGGAAACGGCATAACGAATAATTTAAAGGATACGATTTTTCAAAAGAGTAGCTCACACTTATGAATCATCAAAGTGTATCGAGACTTACGAGACGCGTGGCACGTGCGAAGAAAATATTACACCAAGTTCAAAGTCAAGACATGTGCTTCGTTCAGATCGCGATAGAAGATTGTGTTTTCCTATCATCCTTCTCCCCATCGATGTTTAATCATTTTAGCTTGTTAAAACAAGGTCTTATATCGATATGGTGTGAAATGTACTAAATATGCATAAATTGTCAACGATCTTCGACCAACGCTAGCTTAAATAGTCCCAGTATTGCTGGATAAGTGAACCGACATTAAGATTTAACGAGAGAAAAAAAAGGCGAAGTTACAAGAAGAACGTCAGTCGTTCAGATTCCTGACAGAGAGGAAAGAAAAAAAAAAAAGAAAAAACGGGTGAAAAATTTTTGCATGGTGTCTGACGTCTCTTGATACGTAACGGCTCAAAGGTTCTCGAAGGTAATTATCGTTTATACCTCTTTAGCGTAATGTATGTAGCGTTGCATCGATTGAAATTGTCAAGGAATTCGAATTATCTCGATATTTAATGTTCAACCAAGAAAAAAGAAGAAAAGAAAAAAAACGAAACGGCAAACAATAGTGTTTAATCGATCTAAAAGGGTACCGATTAACAGACACCATTGTAATAAAAGTGTGTAAAGCGCAAGAATTTTTACTCCGCTTGTTCCCCACATTCGACGATTCAATCAGTTGAATTAATGTGGCTTAAAAATTTAACAAAAACCAGTAATTGGCCTTCGAAATTTGAACATAAAAATTAAAATTAAGAGAACGTGCCATTTCCAACGTTCTAACGATTAACGAAAAATCCGTCTCTTCGATCTCTTTTTTTTATAAAATTGGTAATAACGAATACGCGAAACCTGTTTTATCATTATAATCTTTATAAGTACACCAATACTCTAGACGTACGAAAGTTTGATCTTTTCCAATTAATAGTTACGATAAAATTGTAGTTATCGATGACATGTTCTGTTAATTTCAATTTTATACAAGCGACACAAATTTAAACAGAACTCTAAAATGCATGTACGTATAATATATTACGAATATATTCTGCGGCATGCCCGCAAAAATTTCAACTTCCCGCATTTTTAACTTTGTATTAGTAGATAACGAACACGATGATTACCATTAATGTTATCTTACACAAATATAAACAATAATATTTCTGATAGCTGTAAATTTACATTACGACAACTCGGAGAGATATGAGAGATTAAACGAGAAAAAAATTTAGACACACATTCACGCAATTTTTGCTATTATTGTTATAGCATAAAGTGTAAGTAAAATAGTTACGAATTTAACAAATTACTTAATAATTAATTAATTAACTATATATGAGCATCGAAATAATACAGTTTTGTCGCGGTTTCATTGTCGACGCGAACTTTAAGCTGCGAAACAATTTAGAAGTCGTGCAATTAATAACGAAAAGAAAAACCTAAAAAGTTGAACACGAGAGCAAGAAAAAAAAAAAAAATCCAACAAAATCTGGCGTGTTGTATTTTTGAAATTCTTTTAATCGTTAATCCTCCCATTAAACTTTCGACCAGGATTTTATCAGTACTTGCAATCGTTCATCGAGAAATCTATAGCAACAAGCTTCGTATCTAATATTTAGATACGTCTATTTATTAGCAAAACAGCTTGATATCATAAATAATGTTGATTTCACCTGTGTCCTTGATCATGAAATTCAAACGTTAGCCTCCTCTCTCAGAGGATTTAATCATACTTTCTATTGTACATACATAAGCACAGAAAAATTTAATTAAGAGCGTTGACGATTTGAAAAAGAAACTCGAATACCATCTATTATAGAGATCAATAAAAAAGATTTAAGTAAATTTAAATTCAAGACTCTTTAAGGTGTACATAATAATAGGAGGATTGACAGATGCTTTCACAGATCGAACCGTGTTCCAAACAAAATAACTTATTACAATGATACAAGCAAGGCTTTCACTTCGGTTTTCATTCTTTCTTAAAATTAATAATACCAACGGATGAATCTATTTATTGAAAAAAAAAAAAAGAATGCCTGTAAGTACTGTCACTTGCGATAATCACGATTACTTGTAAGACGCGAAACAAGGTCCTCACTGAAAGGGAAAGAGAGACAATGGAAATAAAAAAAAAAGAAATCCCAATGGCTCGTACGGGTACAATTTTCTCGAAAATCGAATGGAAGAAAACCACATATCCCTCGTTTTCATGTATTATAAATAATGCACCGTCGTTACAAGGATCTTTAGAAGATCCTGCTCCTTCCTTTCCCCATCCGTAAAAAGTATCGAAAGAAAAATTTAATGTTAAACGAATTAATGAAAACTAAACTGATTGAAGAGATGACGAGAAGAAAATGAACACGATGATAAAACAGCATGCGTGTGATCGAAATCGGTTCCCAAAATCTGCCTGCATACACCGCCACGTGTACCGACGTTTAAGTGGATCGTAATTTGTAAATTACTATGGACTTCCTAATTATATGCTGGTATATGATAATACATGTGCTCTGCCACAATAAAGCAGTTTTTTTTATCTAAAACGAATGCCGTCATTTTTGTCCCAGTGCAACCTAATAGATAGTAAAGATGTAACCTATCAAACGCATTAAAATATGGATAAAGTAAAATAATAACTTCTCAATAAATCAATAAAATTATACTCTGTTCTTTTTTTTTCTAATCGCATTCTGTTTCCTTTGACGTATGATTTTGTATAAAAGATGTTGAAAGTTTTCTGTTTTGTACATGAACATTTATAAAAATACTGTAAAAATATAGCATTGTACGTTTGAAAAAAATTACATCAACATGTTTTATTGAAGAAACATATTGAAAACATAAGGTGTACTGCTATTTTAATCAAGCTGTTATACCCAACACAGTTTGTATAGGCTATGGAAAAAGCAAGGTAGGTAGGTCATTGATACCTTTAACGACACGAGGGTAAGTTACACAGCTTCGACGGTATAGAAACGTGGCAGCACTTTGCTGTCTGTTACTTTCTGCATCATTACGTCTCTTTCATTCAGTGGGATATTAAAAACTCTTGTTAGTTGTTTGAAACTGAAACAATAGAGCCTTTTATACTTTACGGAATCAACCAAAATTTTCCATAAATTACAAAATTTTATTTTTTGGGAAACAATATTTCTCAATGCTTATTGTATTTTATTGTTTTATATTGATTAACTTCTATTTCTATTATATTTTACTACGTATCTGTAATAATAATCATAGAGTTAATGAATTTTTGAAAAATAATAGCATAAAAGCTGCATTGTACGAAACTGATATTAAAAGCGTATTAGTATTTACGCAAATAATTCATCTTTTGTTCTGTATTTATGTATTTTAATAAATACAGTTGTTTAAAACTAATTAAAAAAATTGTTTTCCACCATTTTCTACATACATAACAGATCACGTGATCATCGCCGAATACGTGGTATACAATGTATCGGGAAACAAAATCCAAAAAGATATAAAATATGTATTTAATTTAAAGAAAGATCAAGTTGGAAAAAATTAACTAAGACTCCATATACTTTTTGCAAAGTTTCAATTTATTCTTATTTCTGCAAGCGCACCGTGTATGTTTGATCATGCGTGATTGTATCCGCACGTCGAAGTGGGAGTAATTGTGCATGAAAATTTGATAGATTTGCATTAACTCGGTTGACCTCTTAAACACGATCAATCGCTACGTATCGTGTCGAATGTACACAATACCTAAGAGTACTACATACGTATGTATACATCATTTAAAATGAAACAAGATCGGCAATCGGCAAACATTGTAGCCATCTTATAACATTTTCGAGTTAATTCAAATACGGCATAGATTACAAGGAAAAATAAAATTTTACTAAAATAACATAATCGATACCATGAAAATTAGAGTTTCTGTGTTCTGATAATAGCTTCACGGTGATAGTGCAGTCCATTCACATCAAGTAATCATGGATTTAAAAGAAAGAAGTTCTTGCAGTGTTCGAAACTGTCGTGTGTAAAAGCAGTTGGCTTCAAGTGCGACGTAATCGATACGTAACCGTTCTGTCGAGTATTTCCGAAGTTATACGAAAATAGACGAAGATACCCGAATACGTACGAAGTTAGCCGAATCACAGTGAGCAAACGACGCGTACCGAAGAACGCGGGGTCTTCTCCGGCTTTGGTTGAAACAGCGTTCGCGTCTACGGGCGCGGCTTTGCGTCTCGAGCTGGCGTTTTACATGGTAAAATGTCCTCCCTCGATTATCTGGACCTGTGTCGGTTGTGTCTCGTGAAGGACCGTGTTTCGGTACCGATTTTCGAGGGTGAGGGTGATGTACGGCAGATATTTCTCAAGATTGCTGCTTGCCTACCGGTCAAGGTAAGCCAACTACGCCATCGCTTCGACAATGGCCATCCGCCATCTTGTGCACTTTCATAGCTACATCGCGTTTCCTAAACCGTTCAGAATTTTTCGACCTCCCAGTAGATGCGTATACTCTTGATTATTTAAGAGATCGCCCTGTAGACAAGAAATTTTAAACTGCACAGTAGGAACATTCGGATAGGTGTATATTGATATTAAACTATCTCTTCTTTTCTCTCTTTTCAATTTCCCCAACTCGTCCACGACGCCACGAATTATTAAGTAGGATTTTGCCGCGCTTTTTTCCCTACCTTAATGTATTGCGGATCTACCCAAATTTTTTCATCATCTGAGTAACAGCCCTTCAATTTCTTTTCTGCTAGAAATATTGTAATATTACTTTATTTATGGAAATTGAATGATCCTCTTCGTTTTCGACATCTTGTTTTCGACATCTTTGACTGCATATAAAATACGTACCTATAATTGACTTTTCATGCCCTTTATAAAACTGATTCGTTAATTGATAGCCGGTTTCAATGTTGTCAAATAATATTTTGAAATTGATTGGATTTTTTGAACTTCAAAATATTTTTCGTTCATAAATTTGAAATAAGCATTGTTTGTAAATAATGAAATAGCTGGTATATACATAATTACTGTTTAAAATATAATACTGATTACATATGTTTTTGTAATTGATTTAAACCATTTTTTGAATATTATACTTTTTTAAATAGAAAAATGCTTTTATTCTATATAATTCATATTCTATATGAATTTAATTAATAAATTGTATTGTTTTATCTTGCTTACAGGTTGCAAGAGAAGATAAGCTACCCAAAAAGATATGCGATGATTGTGTGTATAAAGTAGAACTATTTTATCAATTTTGGAACACAACAGCGAACGCAGAAAAACAATTACTACAATGGCTGGAAGTCAGTTTAGAAAACAAACAGGGTTATGTTACCAATGTTCTCAATCCGGTAATTATTTTTCATTCACATACAGCTATTTATTATAGCAGCTGTCATATACAATGTATAACAAAATCTGAAAGCACAGATATTCTTTTATTTTTTTAACATTCAGCTCTATGTTTACCTTAGTTACTGCCACTATTAGCAACAATATTTTAAACTTCATAATTTTGTAAGTTTTAAATTATTCAATTTATTGAATTTTAACCCTTTTTTATTTAATTTTTTACTTAAAGTATGTGTTGATAATTTAAATACATTTGAATGTATTATAACATTTGAAGGTTATATCGACTTTATAACCATAAAAAATATTTTAATTTACTTGAATAAGGCATTTTAAAGTAAGAAGTATGTTTTGTTGTGTTACAGAGTGTAATGAAACAAGAACAGAATACAGAGAACAGGTTAGATGGCAATGTGATGCAGCAAGTGGGAGAGCATCAAAACAATATGGGGATAGGTATGATGGACAACATGGGTTTGGGTATGCCCATGATAATGCCCAATGCTAATCAACAACAAATAACCTCAGTTCCTATGGACACAAGCGGTAGTTCTGTGCAAACCGTTCAGCCAGTGGCTGGTCCAAGTTCACAAACCACACATAACCAAATATCACAGAATCAAACAAGTTCTACTCCACAAGAAAATGAGGAGGAAAGTAGTGAAGATGAAGAAAACTCTGATGAAGAGTGCGATGGAGATGAAGGTGAATTTTGAATTCACATATTTTATTCTAATAAATTTTGTTTCATTATTAGAATAAGAATATTAATCTTGAAATATAAATTTAATTGTATGGATTTTCCTGGTTTTTTTTCAGGCCTACCTGTAAAAGAAGAAAGCGAAGAAGATCCCAATAATAGAACTATAGAGCCTACTACTTTTGTAAATGTTTCCCTAGCATGCGATGAAGCAGGACCTTCGGGACTACAGCAACAAAAGATCTCAGATATGCCTGAGATGCCAATTCCACAACCAGCTGATGGGGATCCCAAATCTGGGTGAGTCTTTTATTCATACTTTATCTTTTAAGGGCCAAAGGTGCCATTTTGTTGTGGAGAACACAAACACATACACGGACATCTTGATAGCTTTTTCATTACAAATATAAAAATCGAAATAAATTAATTACTTATTTTAATGTAATACTTTCCATAAAATGTATTAAAAGTTCATGTATATAATGTTTTGTGTAGTTTCATTTTTAATTCATTCTTTTCTTTTGTATTTAAAGACGCGTACCATTATTCGAAAATATTTCGTATTTTGAAATTGACAATTTTTTTAGTACTTATAATTCTTTAAAAAGTAGTACTTACATTTCTTTTTTTTTCTTCAAAGTAACTGTTACTCCAGTTGGTTCTACGTATATTTTATATAATTTTAACTTCTTGTTTTGAAAGTATACATATAAGAGTTAGTCACCTGATTCAAATAAACCAGGTGCAACGAAATTTCAAGGTAAGTTAAAACACACCCCACAACCATCTTTGGCCCTCTGTGTTTTGCAATTTGACACCTTTGTTTTTTGTTGCTCCGAAAATCCTCGTATTTCATTTCCGTGAAATGGTTCGAACACATGTAAAACATGTTTAATGTACGAAAAAAAATTTGTTTAACAAATATATTCACTTATTGAAACAGATTGCAAAATACATAAGTATTATTACATGTGACAGCATGTACTTAGAGTTCATTTCAATGAAAATAAGTTAAACGTAACGAAAATGAGACTTGTTTCATGAACACAGTTCATATTTATCAATTTTCTTACAATTCTATTTAAATGAACTCTATCCTCTAGTTACTATTGATACGTGTATAATAAATGGACAGAGGGATTCTACTAATTTCGTGACTACTTACTAGTCCATTAACATTTTTTACTACCTGTCTTTTAACGTGTGTACGTAAGTGAATCAATTGTTGTGATGTCGTTTAACGCGTAACAGCAGCAGGTATTTAATCCCTCTGTTCAATTGAGAACCAGATGTTTACATGTTGTCAGTATCAATATCCCACGCTTACGTGAAGGCACAAAATGCCGCACATGGCCGACAATAGGCCGACCAAATATCACAAACTAATATTTCGTAAGCTAACGTCACGATATAATAGACGCTTGGTGCATAACAGAATATCACCAAGCTGTGTTATGACTCGTAAAAAGAAAAGGAAAAAATACCAAATACCGTTTCTTGTCGTCTTCGTGCTTTCCAATGCCTACGCTTTTACATTATCGTCAGGACCATGTAGTTAACATCTAGCGTTATACCGGTTTAGTCTGTAAGTTTTATCGTTCTGTTACCTGCGCATAAAAAAATCCGCTGGAAGAATTCTCTGGTGGTATCGTTGCCACGAGTTCATTTTTCATATGTATGGTTGGGCGTCTCTGCTGGATGCCAAGTTTAAGCTATAACCAAGTGTTTTACGACAAAAAATGAGTTCGTTTAAAGCGAAAAGGGAATAAAACGATTAGAGTAATCATTTGCCAAGACGTGTGAAGAGTTGAAGAGAGAGAGTAATCGTCGCATGAAAAATATGAAGAGGACATCAGACCTCACATATCTTTTAAGGCGAGTATCATGTCGTTTTTGTATTACTTTCAAACGTTTGTTTATCCAATAATCTGCAAGTATAATTTACAGGGTGTTAATCTGTCTCTGGACCGAAATGAAATGGGCGATTCTAGACATCGAAATAAGACGAAAATGTGACCTGTGCGCGGCCAACCAAACGGACGATCGGTGCAAGGCGGATTGCCTAATTTTGCGCAATCTTTAACTGCTAATAACTAATTAACGAAGCGTTTAACGAAATTTTGTCACTGTTGATTTTCGCCTTATTTCAACGTCTAGATTCATCCATTTCATTTCGGCCCAGAGGTAGATTAACATCCTGTGTACTATTGATACGGTTTGTTATATTTCGTTTGCGTTCACACGACATGATCGGAGATGTTCGTGATTTTATTCTTCAGACTGTGAAGTGCGCGCGTTTCAGCATAATTTTTGCTGAAAATTCGCTGCGCCTCGGTCGATGAAAACGTTTTGAATGCGAATCATTGTGTTACAAGCATTGTTTATTTGTATTTGCAGTTCGATAAGAGAAATAATCGAACTGTTTGGAAGACATTTGCATGTGTTTTTCACTGATTGTGAATTATCGTAGAACCAGGCTGCGTTTACGCGCCGGTGAAAAATCGTTGTAACATTTTACGTTTTCCTTTTTGCGCGGTACATTTGCATTAATATGCAAATAACTGGTGCAAACGCAATGAATATTTATTTACAGTACTATGTTACAATTACGACTAATGGTTTAAAGATAAAGTGGCTACGATTTGAAACATTTTCTGTTTCCATTTCAAGTAGCAACTGTGTACACTATTTTTATAGTAGTGTTACTTTTGGAACGTATGCTTTTAATATCGTTCACGTCGTAAGGTGAATAAATTTTTATCAAGAACGGTAACAAGTTTACGTTTGTTGTGAAAGAAGAAGAAGGAAGAAGAAACTGCATCGATGTTGGATATCGTTTTAAAGGTGAGAATTTAATTTCCATTTAATACTACATTAATTTGAGTTTTAACTAAATTGTATATCTTAGTAACGATATATAATGATTTTTAACAAGGGTTTGCTTCCTTCTAACTGGTTTGCTAAGTTTTGTAGCTTAACTCTTCTCCTCTGCTGGTTTGCTGTAGAAACCTTTAATTTCTTTTTCGATTTGTGCCAATTTACTTCGTTATGAGTCTAGAGATGGGAAGATAGAGATATTACGTAGTTAAACATAATATAAGTGAACCGCACGTAATGTTTGATTCTTCTCGATTAGATCGATCGCTAATTTATTTCAGATAAATAAAATAGTAAAAACGATAAGAGTAATGTTTTTATTCAACAGCTCGTTTACATACACAGATTAATATAAAAGTTAGAGAGTAGTAAAATTTGAATTGTCCGATTACATGATCGAATAGAAATTAACAAAGGGCACGATAAAAGTGTATTGTATAAAACTTGAAAGGCTGCAAAGTGAGAGAATACGTAAACGAAGAGCGTTCTTTGCGATCTTCTGAAACGAGTTTATTTATGAGAACAACGTATACGAGATGAGAAGATCGTTAAAATGTGTTTAACAGAGAACGATGACGACAGAACTCTCTAAGCTCGATATGCACCTTCGTCGCACTCTGTACTTGCTGTATCTTTGGAAGGGAAAAGCCACAATGCCCAAGCACTTTGCACGGTCACACTATGCAGAGAATAATCACTTTGCGTGAATATTTTTTTCTTCCCTCGCTTTGCTCTCTTTACTTACTCACCCGCTACCTGTTGCAAGAAAGAAAGCAAGCAAGCAACAAATCACCAAGAATGAATAAAAGACAAATAATGGCTATGTTGTGCACTGTTCGGTGCTGTTCGCCGCTGCATTGTCCTTGGGTTTTGTCGATTTCAGGGAAGGAAGCGAGACGTTCGGCGGATTATCAGGGATGCTACGTCAAATACTCTCGCCATCACCCGAGACCGGGGATCCCGGTTTGCCCGTTACTTGTACCTTGCTTCAGAACAACTCTATGTTCTGCAATCAGCCGTCGATGATGTCCCCGTCGTACCAAACAATCCCGTCCCACCACCTACCGCCGTCCATCTGTTCCGATCAGACCCTGTTGGATCACGTGCAGATCGTTACCGAGTTCCATCCGTGCCCTACCTGCGGCCTCGAGTTTCGAAGCGCCCTGAAGCTGAATTACCATATAAGAACCAGTCATCCCGTTTTGCCGGAGTTCGAGCACAATATGCAAAGTTCTGTGGCGAGGTACTCGTGCGCCATTTGTTCGCGGAATTTCTTCGCCCTGAGTCACTTGAGGATGCACGAGGTCACGCATACCGGGCCCGCGACATCCTGCGCGGTACCGATCCCGACGATATCTACGTCGGTGAACGTTGAGAAAACGTTCGCCTGCGATCGTTGCCAGGCTAGCTTCCGGTATCGTACGCTCCTCGAACGGCACAGAAGGATGCACGAGGTCGGCCAGGAGAAGCCTTACTCTTGTCCTAGGTGCTTGATGCGCTTCGAGACGCGAAATCTGTACAATCATCACGCGAAAACTCACAAGCCACCGATCCTGGCGGGCAACGATAGAACGATCATCGACACCGTGGTGTCTTCCGGTGATCCGGTCGCCGGCGGTACCGTGTCATCGTCGAACAAATCGGTGGTCTCCTCGTATCCGTGCGACTCGTGTTCGAAACAGTTCGCGAGCATCGAATCTTTGACCACTCATAAGGCTGTACACAGGTCGAGGCCGTTGGTCTGCGACGTTTGCGGCAAAGGTTTCACGCATCGCAAGTATTACGTGGTGCATCAGCGTATTCACACGGGGGAGCGGCCGTATCTTTGCGCAATGTGCGGGAAATCGTTCACTCAGGCGTCCACACTGACCGTACATCGTCGATATCACACCGGGGAACGTCCTTACACGTGCACATTGTGCGGTAAAGGATTTGTTACCAGAACGATCATGCTGAATCATATGAAAAAGCATTGAACCTTCTCCCCCAACATCGTGAACGCAATGACAAGAAACGAAGCAGTGTATCAAGATACACTAATGATGATTCTATCTGTGTTCTTTGTCGGCAAAATTCATAGTTCCTTAAAATTATGATTTACTTGTTGGATTAAAAGTTAAGTTCGGTCTGGTGAGATAGCTTAGAAAACAATTTTAGTATTTGTGTTTGTTTTGATTCTATGAGAATGGTATATTTGTTCTTTCCATTTTGAACATTTACATTTTAGGATCCTTTACTTTTTGGTCAATTGAACGTGATTTTTTTTTTGTAACAGTTATCGCAAAATGCCTCAAAATTGCTTTCAGACAGGTAGATTATCGTATTAAATTACAGCGTATGATAGAAATTCCTTGTAGTTAATGTGTTAATATTTCTGTAAAGTTTAATGATTAGTAGTAATTCATTGAATTTTTTTTAGATCAGACGAATTTGTTAATTATTAACGTTACGTGTAACATGTATGTTGTTGCTGTGATATTGTTCGTTCGTGTATATTTGAAATATTTTAACCGATAGGGTAACTTTTTCGATTATTTCAGCTGTTTTGGAATTTCAGAATTCTGTATCATGAAGTTAGTTCTAAAGGTGATATCTGTTTCAACTAAAATTGGTACCTGCTTAACGAACTAACTTTTAATGTGCCTAAAAGATAAACTTTTTGAGAAGTTTTAGTCGGTAAAATGGAAAAAAGACATTTTAAGTAGGAAAGCTAATTGTGTTAAGTAATCGCGTATAAAATGTTAGAAGCTGTTTGATGTTAAAAGTATTGTTACAATAGATAGCAAAGTATTGACGTATAATTAATGTGTAAGTATATGATTATTTAAAAATATTTTCGGTTAGTCCAATAGTTGCAAGTGATATTGTTAGTATTGCGGCATTAAAAATGAATTCATGTGCCTCTAATTATTGTAAGTACAGGGTCGTTACGTATTATGAATATGGTAAAACGTAAGTATCAAGACGCTTAAATATTTCTATGTAACATCGTAATTAATAAGATCTATGCTATTATTGATATTACTGGTAATATAGTTGTAATTAATCGTTGCTAAAAGATCTCTGAAGTTTTATAACTTCTAACTGTAATTTTTTGGTCTAATTAAAGTTTTCAATGTTGTTAGAAAATCATAGTTTTCAAATAGTTTATTTTATTTTTCATTAATAATGTATTATAACTGATTATACTGAAGTAGAAAGGTATAGTATACACGTACATACATTATATTACTGTGGTGAATAATTTAGATTATTTTTTAACGACTTATGAACTGCATAATATTTGTGGCCTTGTATTATTGATTTACAAGGTTTTCATTGAAATATTTGTTCTGTAACTGTAGTTAATATAAAAATCTGCTGTGGGCTATATTGGGTTATAAAGCTGGGTATAAATTCAAGATGGCGGGATGTATGACTTGATGGGCAGTCGGTAAAACAGTACAACATGTGGTAAGTGTATGGTAAAGGATTTACATTAACCAAAAATAAATGTACGATATGTTAAGTATTTAATATTTTTGTTGCGACAAAATATATAATGCAACGTGTGATATTTGCAATCTGTGCGCATATGCTGATATATTACACTCAAGTCTTTAACTGAATCATTTTATTTATCGATTTATGTGAATATGATAAGAAAAAAAGGTGTACAATCAAAGAATTCGATTTCGATGAACGAAAGACCGCAAAAGCTTAATGGAAATTTGTTACATTATTGCGTAATATGTTTCCGAATTAAGTGTTGCTGATTTTAAACTAAACATGTCCGTACTAAATTAGTACTATGCTCAGAATGGAAGTTCAAACTTAAAAATTTAATTAGAAAAACAAAAATACTGGAAAGCACCGAGGCACTGTATAAAATATTTAATGTTCAAAGCATACGGATGTTTAAATCCTTGTCCCTGTAAAATATGACGAAAGACACCAAGCCCCATAAAAGGAACGAGTAAAGTATATCGATCGAACACGAATGACACCTTGATTGACCTCCGTTTTGTGTCTCTATTCTTTCCAGATATTTTGTGTCAAAGCTTGAGATGCTACCTCAGGATGAGGAAGAATGCGACCCGAACGTGATGTTCGATCAAGAGGATGCAGATCAGCTACTCATCACAGATCGTTTACACGTGCCCAAGGTGGAACATGCAGAAATAATCATCTCCAACGAAATCATGCAGTGCAATCTCTGCGAAGACAGTTTCATATCCGAGGAAGCTCTCGCCATGCACTTAAAAATGCACGAGCAGGACGATGACGTGCAATTGGACGACGACCGGTTCGTTTGCGAACACTGCGGTTGCAGTTTCGGCACGAGTTCCACGTTCGAAAAGCATCAACTCGAGCACAAAATGAAAGAAAGCGACGATGGTGGTGACGGTTCCGAGGACTGTGACTACGATATAACGCAAAGGGAGGATTCGATCGTATATCGGAAACGACACGATTTCAAGTACGAGTGCGACATTTGCGGTGGCAACTTTGTTTCGTCCAGCAGCTATGAGGAGCATCAGGCGATGCATGCCCATGAGAAGCCCTATCAGTGTGAGATTTGTAGTGCCACGTTTCGTTACCAGCAGGGCCTGAGGTTGCACGCGAAACTTCATCAACCTGACTACGTGCAACCTCAACGGAAGCATCACTGCGAGCTGTGCAATAAACGTTTCTCTAGAAAGCAGGTGCTGCAGGTGCACATGAAGACGCACGGGAACGTGGGACCTCCTAACGAGTATATTTGTCCTGTTTGCGGTAAAGCGGTGTCCAGCAAGACTTACCTGACCGTGCATCTGCGCAAGCATACAGGGGAGAAACCACATGTCTGCGATCACTGCGGCAAAGGATTCATCTCGCAGAACTATCTAAGCGTACATCGACGCACGCACACGGGGGAACGACCACACAAGTGCACCCATTGCGAGAAACGGTTCACCCAGCGAACTACCTTGGTGGTGCACCTGAGAGGACATACCGGCGATCGACCGTATCCTTGCACGTTCTGCACTAAATCGTTCGCGTCTAAGACAATGTTGAACTCCCATCTAAAGACGCATGCCAAGCAGAACGCGCGGCAGCAACAGCAGCAACAACAGTTGCAGCCAGAGCAGGAGGTCCAACATCAAGAGCAATCTCTTGACACCATAACTATACTGTTACCTAGTTCGGGAATCTTATGCGACAGCCGAGCGACGATTCTAAAATAAGTGATAAGGACTTTCAGAAGAAGAGGTAGACTGTTCGCATCGGGTAAAGAATTATATATGTGTATTTAGCCAGTCGTAAGTGTAAATTGAATGCTCGTTTATTTTTATACGAAGACAAAATTGCGGCGTGGAGTCAATTGAAACGTTGAAAGAAACACTTCCTGTTAGTATTTTAGTCCATTTATTATGCGTACGGATGATTTCATATTTAACAGGGGTGTGCGGGTACCCCGAGCCTCGGGTCGGGTTCCAAAAGTTCGTAAACTTTGGGTTACCGTGCAGTCGGGTATTCGAAATTAAACTCGAGTTGAGTCGGATCGAGTCGGGTTGGGTCAGGTCAGAATTCTGAGAAAGTGTAATATTGAAACCACAAAATTTAAGCGAAAGATTATTTTTTAACGACGGCAACATTATCACAGCTACAAGACGTAATTGTTAACAGAAACAGATGAGCAATTGTGTTTCTTACCATCCAGTTTGAAAATAAAATAATATTCACATTCTCTGTCACGAGATATTTAATTTTCTTCATTTTACATTTTATTATAATATAAAATACAATGACCTGTGCGAATTCGAAAACTTTTATGGAAATCTTAGTTGAAAAATTAATAAGATACAACGTCACATTCATTGCCCTTAACAAGTTCCTAACTGTACGATACTGACCCGACTCAACCCGAGTTTAATTTCGGATACCCCGACTGTACGGGAACCTGAACTCTTCGAACTTTAGGGACCCGACCCGACGTTTCGGGTACCCGTACATCCTTAATATTTAGTCATTGTTGCACAACGTTGTAATGTAATTCGATATGAAATTGAACGTCTTTACGACTGATCGGTAAAGGATAATAGGCACTTTACAAATGTTGTAGCTACGTTTCAAGTCTAATCTTTGAACAGGCACGATGAAATGATGTGCTATACGAGTTCCTCGCCAGCCTATGCCTAAAACGGAAACAAAAGCAACGCCTAGTATCTTTGCTGGAGAATATTTTACTAGTTACGAAAGTTTTCTATTTTACATTTGCATTTAAATGTTTTATATCACGATCCTGTACGAAGATCAAGTGTAAAAGTCACATGTACATTCTAACGAGAATTCCATTTTATTAACGTTTAAACGAGGTTACGATTAAATTAACCTCTTCTTTTCTTTCTTTTATAACTTTAATGCGACAGTTTGTAAGTAATACGTGTAGAAATACGAAAATCATAAGTATACAAAATAGTTTTTACAAATGTTATGCATCATAAAAATCACACGTTTTATACTTTATCCCCGTATAAGCGTTGAACGAAATCTTTTACATGTAATTTTACAAAATACACAACCGTCCACGTTTCAAAAAAATTTTTACATTATACTTCTTGAATACTCAGCTTTCTTTTATACGCACACGTGATTTGTCACAAGTTTTTCATAAATGTTATATATACATATAAATATACAGTTATTATAGAATTTTGCGAAGAGGTGCTTTAAATTAGAGAATATTGTACGATAGTGCCTTAGTTGTTACGCGATAAGACAGCTCTTTCCGTAAGAAGAAAGAAGAATATGCATTTAAAAATGACCGAATTAAGAAATTTATACGGCAACGAGTTACATAAAGTTAACAAACACCATCGTTATTATACGCTGTTTCAACCTGTATAATCGCCTTGATCGGTGGCAGTAATGGAAATGCTTTGAGGAGTGTAAATGAAATAAGCGTGAAAACAATCACACAAGTTATTCTTATCGTATACGTGTAGAACTATGTGGAAAACCAGTACTTGAATTTGTGATAGTGTCTTTTTGTGTTTAAGTGTACGAGACAATTATGATATACCTAACGGGTTTGTCTTGAGGAATAATTTTTTTTTTTTTTATTAAACGTTATTGTATTTCACGATATTGTATTTCTTTTAACTTATGATACAAATATAATTACGATGGATACCTTAGGGGAGGAACAACTTTATTTATCGTGTGGCTTTTTCATGCTGTATTTTATGCAAAGTTCAGAGGCAGGCAACTGTTTCCACGTGTCGTTGTAGCTGGTAGCGTGAGATATGTCGCTTTGGTGAACCATTCGATGTAGATAGTATTATTTACAATAATTAGAGTATTAGTAAATATAAAGAGTTTCGTTCTTGTGAAGTGACCGCCTAAATTTTTAATTCTCTAATTCATTAAGTTCGCCACTTTTTGTAAATAAATCGAAAGACGTGTACTTGGGAGCGAGTGCGTGAGACTGTTAAGCTGTTACAGGAATCGCTATGAGACATCGAATCTTTGTTTGGTTAACCGAATCAGGCAGAGAAATAGTCCCTTTTTGTAAGCAAATTCGTAAAAATAAATACTACAATAAACACTTTGTCTATATTTACACGCAATAAAGCTTCATTTAGCGTTTCACGTTAATTAATCACATTCTATAATAATCGAGAATATTTTCTGTTTCTACCCGGTATCGGGCTTTAATTGGTCCTTGCAAACAAGAATTTCAAAATTGCAACAAGAACACGCTATACGTCCATTGTGTGGTCCCCAGAATTGTTTAAGTTGCGTCGTTTCGAACATTCATGACCGTGTGCCGTTTTGTGTAACGTTTCCGTAAAACACTAATCCATCTCATGCCATTTGCTCGAACGATCCCTTGATGAAATCTGTGTGCAGTAAGTAGCTTCACCTCTCAGTACCTAATCTTTATGTGCGACTATCGGTAATTCTCGCTTCGCTTGGTGCACCCGCACGTTCATAAATCTGATACCAAGTATTATTATATTAACAACGAAAATAAATGAAAAGAAAAAGACAAAATTAGACTTCAGACACCTTTTCTCTTCGTCGTCGTTCTAATCCTAGGTTCCTTCAAACTGCATTAACTTCCTTAACCCTTTGAGCGCTGAATTGTGTAACGTTAAGCGTGTGCTGTGGGCCGCCCACTTTTTTTTACGACAAAACACACTATTTTATAAAACGATACAGCGTTCGTAGCCCAGATCGAATGATTGTGCGAGAACCCATAAACGCGTTCATAGCTCAGATTGAATGGCTGTGCGAGAATCCATATATGCGTTCGTAGCGTTCAAAGGGTTAAGCATCCTCTCTCGTGCCGTGTGTGTGTGTGTGTGTGTAGGCGTCCGATTTTAAGGCTGCTCACGCTTTGTTGTCTTTTTGCAGACCGAAAAGCGTGAAGATGTTACCAGCCAGGCCGGTACGTTCTCGCGCCGTTAAATCGTCCAAAGAAGAAGATCGGTCGTTTGTCGTTGTCGATGAGGTTACCGGTAACTCCTGCGCCGTTCAAGAGTCGGCCACGTCGTGTCGATGCGAGTCTTGCGACGAAGAGTTCGACACGAAGGCGGTTCTGTTGGTGCACAGAACCGAGCAGTCGATCCTTCGTACTCGAGAGGCGCTGAGAAAGGCCGAGAGGAAGTACACGTGCGACGTGTGTTGCGAGAATTTCGCGAAGAAGACGCAGTTGTTCAAGCATCGACGGATTCGTTGCAAGGAGGCCGCGACAGCGGCGGGGAACAAGCAGCTCAGATCGAAGAGCAAATCGACGAAATTGAAACGGAAAGAGCAGAACGCGTCCGTGGAACCGATCGAGTGCAACGTGTGCCATAAGGTGTTCAAGAAGAAGAAATACTTGAACGTTCACAAAACGTTGCACGGGGCGCCTCACATTTGTCACGTGTGCGGCGCCAAGTTGACCTCGGAGTATTACCTGAAGATTCATATCAGAAGGCACAACAAGGAGTTCACCGAGTTCTGCGAGGTCTGTAACAAGGGCTTCTACTTAAAGGCGACCCTGAAGACTCACATGAGCGTACACAGCGACGACAAACCCTGTACCTGCGAGATATGCCACAAGTCGTTCGGTAATCGGGTTTATCTGAGAAGTCACATGAAAATTCACAGCCAGCCGGAGGACAGAAAGAAGTACAGATGCGAGATCTGCGGATTCGAAACGTTTTACAGTTACTGCTACAAAGAACATCTGTGGACCCACACGGGCGAGAGTCAGGTGGCCTGCGAGGTCTGCGGTAAATTGATCAGAAGGCAGTACATGAAGATTCACATTAGGATACACACCGGCGAGAAGCCAGAGATCTGCGAGTTTTGCGGGAAAGCATTCAGCTCGAGGAAGTATCTGATCAAGCATCGCAGAACTCATACCGGGGAAAGACCGTACAAATGTAAAATCTGTGAAAAACGTTTCACTCAACGGGGCACTCTGAGCGCTCATTTGCGCCGGCATGATAGCGCCAAATGAAAGGAAACGAGTTTCGTTCAATTTCACGTCTGATACTTTTGATTCCGCTGGTTTCGAGGTATTAAACAAACCTGAAGAGTTTCATGGACACGTGTATGCGATAAGGTTAATTTAGTTACTATTGTTGGTTTCATTTTTATGGAAAACGGTGAATTATTGAAATGAAAAAGGAATATAGATAACATTTAATATTTGATGAGTATTAATAAGTACTTGATTTTTATCGTTCTTGCGCGATGATGTTAATGGTTTGTGAAAGCTGCGTTTCGTTGCGTTTATGTCTGCACCGATCGCGTACGTTCATAGAAATAACATCGACTGTTAGACGATTAAAGGTGTTGGAAAATATTTGTTTTTTTTTTTTTTTTTAACTGGTTACGTTAACTAATTTATAATGTGCGAGTTACTTGTACTGTACATAGTGTAATAAAATTAACAGAAAATTGGTATATACCAGTGGTGAGAACTCGAGAGCGTTAAATGTTATTTTAATAAAAGTTAAACAATTTCAGATTTAATTCGAACTATCCTTTTGATTTTTAATTAAAATTAGTTTAACGGCGTGGAAGACTTTTTGTTGTTTAAAATGATTACGTGCGAGAAGTAACCACTGGTAAGTAAATAATATGTTTTTGAGCAGAAAAATGTAGAATAATTGTTTATTTTTAATATGAAAGCAATAATAAATATGGAATTAGCAAACTGTTCTAAATTAATTTTCAATTAAGAAATGTAAGATTAATTTCACACAAATTCAGATGTTTCTATAAATATGACTTCTGTGATATCAATCTTTTGTTCAGTTTCAAATTTAACACCGCGTAGACGTGAAAACAGAATTTTTAAAATTTTATAAACATTCGTAAAAGGAATCATGTCGGAATATTTTTACAGTGATGAAATGAATGTCTCGAAAAAGTTGTACATATCGCTGTTTACCGAGAAAAAGAAAGGAATGGTATTAAGGTATCGTAATTATATTGTTAAACATTTTTCTTACTTATAGTCTTTCAGTGCTCAGCTGTGATTACAGATGCATTGTATAATATTATATTTCGTTATCCTTTCCATGGATACCTGTTATAAGTACGTTCACCAACGTAAAATGGAACTGTATATAATAATATTAAAATACTTCCCATGAATTTCATTTGCTTCCTCAGAGTGTGTTATACCGGTAGACCAATGTTTTAAGTCGAAAAAACCAGGAGACCAAAAAAAAAAGAAATCCGTGACGAGTTTCATTCACGAAGGGAAGAAACTTTATACGAGAAAAGAAAAAACACCCTTATTACCTTCTTCTTAAACATGCGCGTCCCATTGTGTTTCACACGTTGACGAGTATTGTCCATTGCAGGTGCCAGGAAGTCAAATACGAAGAGACAAAAATAGAAACGATAGAAACGTTCGAGAATATGGATCTAATCAAGTATGAGACCGAAGTTTGCACGGTCGAAGAGTTCGAGCAGATTAGCTATCAGGAGATAGTGGCCACCGACACGTTGGATGACGAGACGCAGATGAAGGTGATCCTGGAAGAGAAAATTGAGATCGGCAGCCCATGCGTCGAGTGCGATAAAAATTTCGCGAACGACGAGAAGCTGAAGAAGCACATAATCAAGGTGCATCAGATGGAGAAACCGTTTCAGTGTGAGCTCTGCAACAAGTGCTTCAAGACGGAGGAGTTCTTGAAGACTCACTTGAAGCAACATAACAAACGTTTCAACTGCGACATCTGCGGCGTCTCGAAGGTGTCCGGCTACGATCTGCGTCTGCACAAGAAGAAGCACAACGGCGAATACGTGATCCATTGCGAGATGTGCGGCAAAGGGTTCTACACGAAACAGTCGCTGGAACGTCACCTGGTCACCCACATGGGGAAGAAACCGTTCATCTGCAAGGTGTGCAACACGTCGTACGCGAGCGCTTCCTATCTGAACTTGCACATGAAGTCTCACGGCGAACGCGAGAAGCACAAGTGCAACGTTTGCAATTTCGAGAGCTACTGGAAGACAGCATTGAACACGCATCTCAAGATACACACCGGCGAGAATCTGTGCACGTGCAAAATCTGCGGGAAATCGGTGTCCAGCAAGTCTTACCTGCAGGTTCACATGCGTATACATTCGGGCGAGAAACCGCATGTCTGTGAGATATGCGGCAAGGCATTCAGCATCCATAAGTATTTGACCGTACATATGAGAACGCACACAGGCGAAAAACCGTATGAGTGCAGAGAGTGTCAAAAAAAGTTTACGCAACAGGGCTCGTTGAACTTACATACGAAGATGCACAATAAAAAAAAGTGAACAATATAACGCGATATAACGAGGTCAAAAATTAGAGCATATCCATCGTTTTATTTATTTCTTTTTTTTTTTTCTCAATCGATATCGAATCACGGTTATAGATATATTGTACCACGCGGTAGAGTGAAATTTGAATACAAACTTGTTACATTACAATTCACGACCTAATTATATTGTGTAGGTGTTACAGTAGCAAAAGGTATGGCATTTAGTTGGAGGATACCGTTCGTTTCACGCGTGGTTGAATCCTAAGAAACTTTCACGTGTTGACCACCACATGAGCTTTCTGTAGAATATTTTATTTTATTGAATCGTTTATCGATCACTGAAAAAATACTTGTGGACCTTTTTTGAGAATGATCAAATTTACCAAAGTTCTGATACATTTTCAGCTGGACAGTTACTGTTTTACACTGCTCAAATTATTAAATTCTTATTTTGGGAATTGTAACGACAAAGAAAAATAGAGCTTGTTTCATGTAAATTTTCTGATATGTACGTTCCAATAAAATTTTTACACCTTTATTTTATCATCTAATAATTTCTAATCTACAGAAATGTCGTGTGTAGCCAACACGATCAGCGATACATTTTTGTAATTACTATTTTTTTTAGTCAGGTCTTTCTTATACTTCCTAAATCATGATCTTCGCAATACGAATTGGCATCGTTAAAACATTTTTCTAGCGTTTTAGCAGTGTTCTCAGATTGAACAAGTGTAAGTGCAATTATTTCAAATAAGTGTAAATTTATTATTCTATTGAACAGTAAGCATCAGGTAATGTTATACTGTGAAAAATATAAACATTAAACAAAAGAAATAGAATATCAAATACTCTTGTAACAAGACTGATTCTGATTTAGGAATACGTAAGGAATATACGTATCTTTTACTTTTATTCGATTAAAAAGCAATTTAAATAAGGGAAAGATATAGTATTTAAAAATTTCGCAGTTTAAACAGTGCCATGGTATACAAAGAAAATCATAAAAAACTTAATTTCAAGAATCAATAGTGTAATAAGAAAAAGAGAATGATTTAGAACGTAATAATTAGGATGTAAGGAAATAATAGTACGTATTTTCATGGTTGACCGTTTATAAATTATTTATTAGAATTATGAGTAATAGTGCATATATTTGTACAGATCAAAGTTTATTACGAATTCATTGTGATTCTAAACAGTTCAGAGATATCATCTTAGAAATCCTGTTGCAATATTGATACGTATTATTTCTTTTTTTTTTTCAATTTTCTACATAAATATAAGTTATCGAAGATAACGCACACGTGCAAATAGGTGAAAACTTATCTATTAATTTCAATAAACCTAATTAGTGTATAGTAACATATGTACATATTTTGTTCAATTTTTATATTTTTATTTTTTTAATAGGTATGTTAAAATCTGCATGAAGATTATTAAAGGAAAGCAAAACAATATTGTATAAACAATAATTTTTTCTTATTTTTTATTTGATACAGTTATTTTGGAAAATGATACGTGAAACGATGGTGGAATCAAATATTTCTAAACTTATTATTTTACATATGTAAAACTAAATACGATACATAAATTTTAATTTTCATCGATTTTATTGAGCCTGATTTAAAAATTTTATTCCACGAAAGATGGATAATGATTGAGATGTATATTATTTTGATTAACTATAAAAAGGAAAGGACAAGTTTCGCGTAGGATAAAAAATTATGTATATATTAATTAATTATGTTTAAATTATGTATATTCGTATAAGCAATGCTATATAAAAGTTCTAATCTCGAAAGCGTTTTATTTTATGTTAAAGATTTCATAAGTATAAGGTTAATTCACGAATATCATAGATCAACAAGTGAGACCGCAAAATATACAAGAAGCAGACCAAGAAGAAAGAAGAGGAAAGAATGTACAAAGTAATTCGAAATTTTTAACGCTATACGTTCTTATTTAGCTTTAGTACATTTTATCAAAATGTAAATCAACAAAAAATTTTACTAATAAAAAACGATACCTACTATAAAATCGAAGTTGTCGTTAGATCGAAATTGATGAAACAAGAATCACTATTGACGACCCTCTCTTTTCATTTTCTTCGCAGATCTCCGGCAAGTTCGAGAATCAAACCGTCGATATATTCGATTGTAACAGAAGGGGACCATTCCACAGACCGCCGTCATAAAAAATTGCAACTCCTTTCCTGCGGAGTTGACAATTCCGCAAACTCTGACGCTTCGAATGAGAAGAGCTCTACGGAAAGAATGAAAGAATTAGAAGAAATAACTTCCGAAGAGAGGAACTTCTCCGGTCTTTCATCGGACCAGTTCCTGGCGCAGACGTTTTATCAGTGCGAGGTGTGTAAAAAGCTTTTCAGAACAAAGAACCTATACGAGGGCCATTTGGTGTCGCACAGCGACGCCCGCCCTTATAAGTGCGATATCTGCGGGAAATCGTTCAAGAGGACCAACACTTTAGCCGTCCATCGAAGGATCCACACCCGGGAGAAGAACTTCGTGTGCGACGTTTGCGGGCACGCGTTCGTGCAGGCATTTCAATTGACCACCCATCAGAGGCGCCATTTCGACAAGTACACCAGGTACTGCGAGGTGTGCAAGAAAGGATTCTTCACGAACGCCGAGTTGCACGGTCACATGAACGTGAAACACGGGGCCAAGGAGCATGTCTGCCACTCTTGCAACAAGTCGTTCCCCAACAATCACACTCTGGTGAAACATCTGAAGTTTCACGACCCGAACTTCAAACCGGTGAAGCATCAGTGCGAGTTCTGCGGCAAGACGTTCGTCTACAAGAACTCGCTGGTGTTCCACGTGAAGTCTCACATGGGCGAGAACAAGCACGACTGCCATTTGTGCGGCAAATCGGTGTCTTCTAAGGGCTCCCTGCAGGACCATCTGCGGCTTCACAGCGGCGAGAAACTTCTGATCTGCGATGTCTGCGGCAAAGCGTTCCGCAAGAGGAGCACGTTGGTGGTTCACAAAAGAACTCACACGGGGGAGAAGCCGTACACCTGCGACACTTGCGGGAAATCGTTCACGCAACATTCCACGCTGGTCATTCACAAACGTTATCACACGGGCCAGAGACCGTACGAGTGCGGGTTCTGCAACAAATCGTTCGTTTCCAGGTCGTCGTTGAACGCGCACAACAAAGTGCACACGGTGAACGCTGCGATCGATCAAACGGAGTGAGATCGTTCAAGGGTTTCGCTTTTAACAAAGTTTTGTGATAATAAGGGATGATATCTTTTTTAACACGTTGTAATATGGATGTCGAAGGCACAGGGATTTGGACACTCGTAAGGTTTTTAAAGAAACGAAAAGTCGGGAGTTTTTAAACGCTACTTTCATACCTGACTATGTACATTTGTTCGGATTCTCATTGTTGCATAACGTCGAGCCTATTGAGATGCAATAAAACGAAGCTGTAATTGGAGAGAAATTTGAATACATACACGTTGGCTATAATATGTTGAAAGTGATTTTACCGATGCCAAAGTCATAAACTGGATACCTTCGGTTATACTTATATGTTTTTCTTACACCCCCGCGATTGAGAATATTTCCTTTAACTTCGTCTCTTTTGTGAACACATTAAGACATATCACTCATGGTGCCCTATATTCTTCGCAGTATTATATTATCTTACGTGATTGTACATACGTATACAGTTTGAAGGGGAAGAGAGAAGAGAATTCATGTGTAGTACACGAGCAACCCCTTCGGTTGGTCGTTGAAGGATTTATAGAGAGAGAAAAAAAAACGTCCATGCGAAACATAGTATTTTTTCAAGTTACTTAATTACCGTTGCATGTATAATTTTATTAAATAAACCAACTGTTTGACATCGTCCAACCATGAGCACTACGTTATTGGAAATGAGATCGATCAACGGTATTATCACCTTTACATTTCGCTTCTTCTTTTTTCTTTCCACCGCATACTATTAAGTTCATCAGGCGTGAGACACGCGCGTACTTTCTGAAGTCTCGAACTTCTCGTAAATTTTGCCGATTTATTCAGGTGCAACACGTTGAATCCGTAGCACGTGCTCGATAATCGACCGCGGTCGCTTCCAGGTATGCGATCTGAGAACGCGTTCCGAACGCAGAAAGACACCGACCAACTCAACGAGGACACCCGATACTGATGTCGCCCTTCAAATTTTTACATTTCAGATACAACCAACTACCCTTCTCCGAAAAGTATTACCCAATGGCGATGTTGACGAAGCTCGAGCTGGTGAAGGACGAGGATCTGGAGGGTGCAACGTCCCCGAAATGTACCGAGGAGGCTGGCGGTAACGGCGCGTCGGTTTCGCCCGCGAACCAGGATCAAAACTTCATTAAGCAAGAAGTGAACGAAGAGATCGACGACGAAGATCTGCCTCTTGCCTACCACTGCAAGCAGTGCGGCGTGTTCTTCGCCTCGCAGGCGTTGTTGGACAATCACGAGATCGAGCACAAGGGTAAACGCAAGAACACGTGCGCCCAGTGCGGGAGGGTGTTCAGAACGTACGTGAACCTGCGGAAGCACATGAAGAAGCACACCGGCCGGAAAAGCGGGCGCAAGCCGGGCAACACGACGTCGATGGTCAATCGTTCCAGCGCCCTGAAAGTGAAGAACGAGAAACAGGAGCTCGAGTTCCTCTGTAAGACCTGCAACAAGGTGTTCCGGCACAAGAGCAACTACCAGAAGCACCTGATGCGGCACACGGTCGGCGACCTCACCTGCAAGCATTGCCCGAAGAAGTTCCGTCTGTTCCGCGATCTGACCAGGCACGAGAAAACTCACTTCTATCCGAGTTACATGTGCAAAGAGTGCGACTACGAGACCACCGTGTTGGCCGCGCTCACCATTCACATGCTACGGCACACGGACAAGGCGGACCTGCCTTTCAAGTGCAACGACTGCGACAAGCGTTTCCGTAAAGCGATCGACCTGCAGGAGCACTACAACATACACTCCGGGGACAAGCCGTTCGTTTGCCAGTTGTGCGGCAGCGCTTTCTATCTCAGACGACAGCTGTCCGCCCACTGCAGGCGCATGCATCCTGAGATGAAGGCGAACAAAGTGACCAGCACGACCTGCGACATTTGCGGGCGTGTCCTCGCCACCAAGAGGTCTCTGTTCCGTCACAAGGAGAGCCACAATCCTACCAAGCTGTACCTCTGCGACTACTGCGGCAAGAGTCTCAGCAGCGCGGAACATCTGAAGAAGCACAGACGCATTCACACCGGCGAAAAACCGTACGTGTGCGACATCTGCGGCAAAGGTTTCACCGACTCGGAAAATCTCAGGATGCACAGGAGAGTGCACACCGGCGAGAAACCGTACAAATGCGATCAATGCCCGAAAGCGTTCTCGCAGAGGTCCACGTTGACCATTCACAAACGGGGGCACACGGGGGAACGACCGTACGTGTGTCAGATCTGCAACCGTGGCTTCTCGTGCCAGGGTAATCTGACCACCCACCAGAAGTCGACGTGCGTTTAATTCACGAGTGCCTTCTCCGTCGGGGGTTAGAACTTTAAACGAACAGCGGGCAACAGTACGTTGTCGACTCTCGAAATTCTTATCGTCAACATCGAGACCGGTCGGTTGCTCCATTTGTGGTGCTGACATCACCGCGGAAAATGATCGTTCGCGACGAACAAATGGCCATAGTTTGCGGTGGTCCATGACGAAATGTAACCGTGTGAATGTAGTTTTGATCAACGAGGAAGAGAATCTTTGAAGAAACGTACAAAGCCGATCGAACGAATCTTTTTCTCTGGCCAACGATACTCGTTTCGTGTTGCGTTAACTCACGTTATCTGCGGTTGAAATTGTATTATTATTTGTTGTTGTTTATATCCGATATTTTTCGTAGTATTCTCGTAATTTTATTTGAATTTTTAAAAAATGCGCATAACTGGTTCTTCGTTGAGAAATTGTATTACGTTTTCGAATCGATTTTTCTGTTTCGCTTCGCAATCATCCGTTCGAGTTCGTGCTCTTTTGCATAGCATGCGATTTTAAACTCGTTTCGCTACAAGTTCCATGTTTTTAATAAATATCGATTGCTTATCTGTTACACGTTTAATGAAAGAACAAGAAATCCGCTGGAAACGAAGCATACACGTAGCGACTTCTTATTATTAATATTCGCTGCAAATCGATCAATTTCTCATACCTGCCACCTCTCGTCGTGAACAACGTTCCGATCATATTTAATCATATACATGTCTTTGTTAAGTATGCGAATGATCAGAAACGCCTCGTGTGCCGTTACTTCAACTAAAGAAACGCCTTGCTATCTGGAAGAAGTTCCGACGAACGATATAATGGAACAGGTGTAACATGAAAAATTACGTTGTTGATTGCAGAACTCTTGGGATCGTAGATCAGGACACAAAATTCATTGAGTGGTGCGAGGAGGCCATCGTGATCTCTAATACGGAATCTGACCCACTTCGTTCGCCGATGGAAGAAGACCCATTGCTCATCAAAGAGGATCGTATCTCGATTTCGCAGCCGGTGAATCGCGCTATAAATTCTGACGATGCTTCTTCGTTGACGCAACTGGCGATAGATGGAGGAAGAAACAAAAGGGACGAAGAGCCTAAACTCTACGACTGTCCCACCTGCAATTTGCATTTCGAGAGACCTGTGGATTGCAAACGTCACATGGTCAAGCACAGTAATCTACGCCCGTACGAATGCGGAATCTGCGATTTGGCGTTCAAACGTCCCTCCGACATGTACTCTCACAGGCGAATCCATCGTAACATCGAGCACGCGTGTGACGTATGCGGCTTTATCACGAACAGCAAGGTCTCCTTGAGGATGCACCATCGACGAATGCACAAACGTGACTTCCGTTATCAATGCGATCAGTGTAACAAGGGTTTCATGTCCAACTATGATCTGCAAGACCACAAGGCGAGTCACCTGGGCGAAAAGACGTTCTTCTGCGATCACTGCGGGAATGCTTTCTCCCAGAGATCCCACTTGATGAAGCACAAACGGAACATTCATGGAATTCATAAAGACTCGGCCAAGCTGTTCCAGTGCGACATCTGCCAACAGAACTTCACCTCCAAGCACTATCTTTGCAATCACCTCAAGCTGCACTCGAAAAGGTTCCAGTGCGCCGAGTGCGAGAGGGAGTTCCCGACCAATTACAAGCTGAAGGAACACAGCCGGACGCATACGGGGGAGAAACCGTATACTTGCGATGTTTGCTCGAAAGGTTTTTCCAAGTTGTGCACGCTTAAAGCACACAAAGTGACGCACACCGGGGAGAAACCGTATCTCTGTGACTGGTGTGGGACGAGCTTCGCTTGGATGAGCAGTATGCTAGCCCATCGCCGAAAGCATCCCAGATCTTATTCACCGACCAACGTTCTTCTCGATGTTGTCCAGAGCGACACGCATAAGTGATACAGTACTTTTGAGCATCGAAGTTAGCTCGGTGAGAAAGGGTAAAAGAAGAAACCATCGGGTACTTGGTTGGCCTTCCGGTGAACTGCAAACGGAATTGTGGAGAGATATCGAGAATTTAATGGAATTCCGCTTTCATGTGTCCGAACTCTGTGTTACGTTATGCTTCGCTCGACTGCATTGCGCTTTATTAAGGTTCTTTTATTTCGTTCGCTATTCCACAGCTGTAACGCTCGCGTTTTTATCGAACAATTGAATCGTTTAACTTTATCGTCGATCAAACAAATTGTTTCTTATACACTTAACGACGGTGGAACATTATTTATAACGATAATGATATTTTTATAATTGAATAAACGCTACTTTACGTATCATAAATCTGGAGTTTTGCAAGGGGAAGTTTTGTGTACTGCGCGTTTCACAGATCTTTGTTCGCTGTTAAGCTTCTAGGATTACTTTGTACCGTTAAGTCTCGAATTAAAAGTATTACGTTAAGGAGATGCAGGATATAGGCTGATGAACGTTCGACGAACTGTTGCGCGTCGTACAGAGGTGATTCGAATACTGATCACAAAAATGAAGCGACATTCGAATTAACTGTTAAATAAGACTTGAATGTGTACATAATGTTATGTACTTAAGCAAACGGTTACTGTGTAAAGTACGATAAATAAGAAGAACGTTACGGAGGGAGCAGTGCAAATAGTTGATGGTAAAATAGAACGTTAATTATGGAATCGAGCCTTAAGAATTTCACGTCGACTGTGACAGGTAGAATGAGAGTGAGAGTGAGAGAGAGAAAGAAAGAAAGAAAGAAAGATAGAAAGTGAAAGAATGTAAGCGAGTTCCAATAAGCACGTCGGTTGTTCTAGAAGCTGTGACAATTTTTCTGATGTAAGTAGAAACTGACTGTAAATTCATACTGATCCGAAGATCGAATTGTTTCAGTGCAATGTTCGACGCATTCATTGTTTGTACTGAATTCTTTGTTCCTTTAATTAAATCCTTTTCAGAAATCATCCGATCGTTTTCACTATGTGGTATATACTCATTGTATTTTTATCCACATCACACACATTATCCGCCCTTGTGTAACACGCATAGGAAATAGAACGTTAAGACTATCGGCAGGAGGCGTACGAATAAACATTACGCTACAGATTAGGGTAGTCGGGTGAAGTCTTTACGTATCCCCTCCCTCTCGCACTCTGCCTACTTTGAGTCCCCTTTCCGTTTCTCTGTTCTCTCCTCTTGTCGTGAATACTGCCTAATTCAGTTTGCGACAAAGTGGGGAAAAATCACGGGTTTTGTACTACGGTACGCGCAGATGGCTCGCCTTACGTAAGAGTACAGTTCTACAGGGGACACCCGTTATTTCTCCCTACTCCGACTTAGGCAGCACTCACGGCCCACAGGCCTTACGGCCCACAGCGAGAGTGGGGAGACAGAAAGGGAGTCTGGGCCCGCAGAAAGCGAGGAGAGGGGGTAAGCGCGAAGACTTCATCCGGCTACTCTGCTGCAGATCCGTTAGAGTACGGTTCTACAACCGACCCCTTCGATTTTCTCGTTTTTTTTTGCTGTATCTAAACCTAGCGTTGTTGATCATTTTCTTGCGACTGACTAAACGAAATGGATGTTTCAGGAGGTTGACGATCGCAGGACCGTCTCTGGGCCAAGGTAGAAATGATCGACTGGTGTTCCAAGTTACTGTTCCAGCTTCCAGTCTGATAGTTCCGAATTCGAATTCATTGAAAACCGAAGCGAACAGCAACACCCAGAGCATTGGGTGTACAGTAGGAAACGGTAGATGCGGAACTATCAATGGTTGTTGTTCGAGTGGAAAAATGTTCGACGATTCGTCGATGGAAACAATGAAGACTGCTTTGGTACCCGTTAGGGATCCCGTGACGAAACAGGTCAGGAATATGTTAGTACCTGTTGAAGTAAAAGACAAGTCCGGTATGCACATAATCAAAAGCGTACTGATGCCCATTCACGGAGAAGACGGCTCGGTGTCTTATGAAATCAAAAAGGTTCTAGTGCCTATTATGCCCGAAGCGGGTCTGCGTCGGAGGAAACCGCCTGAGAGGAGGGGCAGAAAGAAGAAACAAGTGAATTCTAATACGGAAGAGGGAGTTGAGCACAAGACGACGAATAAAATAAATTCGGAAGACGGAAATGAGAAGACGCAACAAGGTGGTCAAGAAGGTATACCGCAGGGGGAAGTGGATGAGATATTGGACACTCTGCGAAACGTTTGTCCGTTCTGTCAGAAGAATTTCAAAGACGAGGATCAAATGCAAAAGCATGTCCTTAAGACTCATAAGAAACCGTACAACTGCGACAAATGTCATAAAAGCTATTCCACCGACTTCGCTTTAGAAGAACACCAAAGAACGCACGACACCGTTTCGTTCCACCAGTGCACCACCTGTCAGCTGCAATACAAAACTGTAACTGGACTGAAGAACCATCAGACCCGCGAACACAGCACCTCAGAGCCTCAATTCACGTGCGACTATTGTGGGAAACAGTTTAGATTGAAGGTGGATCTGAGTCTTCACATCGGACGGGCTCACGTGAACGTCGTGCACATCTGCAGATTTTGCGGCATGTCCGTGAAGAATATTGTGCACCACGAGTTGAAGCACGAGAAGAAGAACCAGGTGATGGAGATCATCTCCAAGTATGAGTGCAACATGTGTCCCAGGAAGTTCAAAGCGTGGAACAGCCTGGAGAACCATCTGTTGATGAAGCACAAAACGCCGAAGGAGGGATCCGACATGCTGAGGACGCTGTGCGAGAAAAAGTTCGAGTCGAGGAACGACTTCTACGAGCACGTGCAGAACCAAACCGAGCCCAAGCAGTACAAGTGCGAGCTTTGCGATAAAATTTTTGCCTCCGAGCACAATCTTCGTAACCATGTTGCTGTACACATGCAAACATACCTGTGCTCGCAGTGCGGTAAGAATTTGACGACGAGCTACTCTTTGAAGCTGCACCTTCGCAAGCACACGGGCGAGAAACCGTATCAGTGCAAGATATGCTTCAAAACGTTCGCCAGATCGGCCTCGCTCAGGATGCACAAAGTGACTCACACCGGGGAGAGACCGTACAAGTGTGATCTGTGCGGGCAATGCTTCACTCAGAGGGGCAGTATGATGACACACCGTCGCAAGCATCCCGGAAGTCATCCACCGCCTCCTCCTTTGATGCTGAGTAAGCTTGAAAATAACGAGCATTAAAATTCTGTCGATGTGTCAACAGCTTTTTGCAACTTCGAGTCTAACGAATAAGTGGGATCATTGGAGAACAATGAGGACTTAATCGAACTCTGTTCCCACCAGACACATTAACTTCTGATTATACTTTCGATTCATCTAACCACGTTTACACTTCTGAAGTTCATTTCTTTGATTTCGTTTCCTTTTTTTCTTTTTTCGTTTAACACTCAGATGACATGTTTATAAAAGCATCATTGTCACATTCTTTATATACGTAGATATACATTGTTCCGTACATATTAATTTTATTTATTAAGTAACGTATCTTGGTAACCAAATAAAAGTTTCTTTGTGTATCCTCAATTTCATGGGTTTTTGAGAAAAAGAACAAAAAAGATATTCGTAGACCGTTCGCACATCTCTACTATCAATTCGAAGATTCACAGCGTTACCTTGCGTTGAAGTGCCTCGAAAGTGTTTCTCGATTTATAAAGGGTAGAAGTATAATCAACGTCAGGTAAAATATACTCGAAAAGGTGTATAACACGATCTACTGAAACGCGCGAGCTCTTTTTTATCGGACAAGGCGTTTGTTTTTATCGTTACCAGTAATATATAGTGCTCATATCACGCGTTTTACGTAAGGTTTAACCAGTGTATATAATTCAGTGTACCGAGGTAAATAGCTATTGTAAAATATGATAAGTAATCAGAAAGTACGAAATAGACGATCACTGTAAATTACGATTCTTACCGGAAAGTACGACGGGTGTTGTGCAAATAAAAGTTATTAAGTTGTTACTCATTTGTATGTTTCACGTCGATTGTAAGAACGAATGTAAAGCAGACTTCTGCTATGTTTCTCTTTTTTAGAAATTACCAAATTTTATCGATATTAAAAAAAAAAAAAAAAAGAAAAGAAAAAGGAAGACACGAATTATAAATTCATATATACGTTTTGAGATATCGTTATTACCGTTCGACGCATTTATTACATGTACTAGATTTTTTGTTCCTTCGATTAAATCCTTTTTATTGACTGTATACGCTCGCCATGTAATTCTTATATCTCCGGCCATTTATTTTCCTTCCCGCTTCTTTTTCTTCTTCTTCTTCTCGTTCGAAGCTAATAAACATAGATGCAAATTTACAGAGAAACACGAATAAACGAAATGCCGATTGTTCACAGACTTTGACTAATTCGCAGTAAGATCTCCACCCATTTCCATCTCTCTCTCTCTCTTTCTCTCTTTCTTTTTCTTTCTTTCGTTCACCCGATCGCGCTGATTCTTTCTTACGACTGACTAAACGAATCGGTGTTTCAGGAAGTCGACCGTCACGGAAAGGTCCAAGGCACAGAACTCGAAGCAACAGGTCGTTATAATATGTCGCAGGCTCACTGCTCCCGACCCGAGTAAGATTAATCAAGTACCGGTTAAATTTAAAGTTATTCCGGTTTCCAAAACAGACACGAACGCCAAGATGCTCACGAGAGTCGCAAAGAATTGTGACTCGGTTAACAAGGAAACGACGTTTTCGAAAGACAAGGACGGTTTGACCGACGATCCATCGGGGGCCGAAGTGATCGTCGAGTCGGTTCCCAAAGAGAATACGACCAACAGTCAATTTCAATTGGGCAAAGCTGGCAACGCGTTACCACTGAACAACGCTAATAACAGTTCCTCGTGGAAGATCAAGGAAGATCCAAACATGGATTCGGTGAAGCAATTTTTGGTTCCTGTCAGAGACCCGTTGACTAACGAGATCAAGCACACGTTGGTGCCAATCGAGGTGATAGACGATTCTGGACAGAACATGATCAAAAGCATTTTGATGCCTGTTCACGGTAAAGATGGTTTGATATCGTACGACGTTAAAAAGGTTGTGGTGCCTATCCAGCCGGAGTTGAGCGTGCATCAGACAGCAAGAATCGAGAATAAATTGGCGTGGAATAACAATGTAACTGCGATGAATCAGACTGAAGATAATAGACAAGTGTCGCCGTGCGACAATGCAGCGAAACAGATGGAGGAGAACAAGAAGAAGGAGGACACGCAGATAATAATACTGTTAACCGGAGATAAACACGTGGAAGACAGCGGAAGGAAAGGCGAACAACAAGCGGTACCGAGTGAAAACGAAGAAACAGAAATGGACGATGTATGGAGGGAGAGTGCGGAGGAGATACAGCAAGAAACGGAAATGATGGAAGAGCCAACGAGGCAAAGAGATGAGGAAAATAAGGAGACGATACCGCAGGAAGTAGCTGAGCCGGATCCGGCGAAAGAAGAGGTGGACGAGATACTGCACAACATAAAAAGCATTTGTCCAGTTTGCCTAAAGGTTCTGAAAAGCGAGAAACTGATGCGAAGGCACGTCCGAAAGATACACGAGAAGAGATTCGGTTGCAACAGATGCAACAAATGGTATTCGTCGAAGCAGGCCCTGCAGGAGCATCAGAAGTCGCACGAGGACAATTTCTACTTAGAATGCTCCGTTTGCCATTTGAGGTACAAACGTCAGGCCGGTTTAAGATACCACCAGATTCGGATGCACAGCAACGTGGAGCCGAAGTACATGTGCGATTACTGCGGGAAACGGTTCAAGCTGAAGTTCGATCTGGGCCTGCACATCGAGAAGATTCATCTGAATCCCATTCACATCTGCAAAATCTGCGGCAAGGTCGTGAAGAACATCACGCACCACGAGTGGCAGCACGAGAGGGCGGAGAAGAAGGCGGCGAATCGTGGCTACCGTTGTCATCTCTGCACGAAAAAGTTCACCACTCGCAACAACCTGGACAACCACCTGCTGCTGCACAAGGACGGCTTCAAGTGCAACCGTTGCGGCGAGGTGTTCGCCTCGCAGAGCTCTCTCAGCAACCACAAGACGGCGAAGCACAAGCCAGGCACCACGTGCAGCATCTGCGAGAAGACGTTCAACAACACCAGCAACTTTTACCAGCACGTGCTCACGCATGCCGGGATCAGACCGTACAGGTGTGATATCTGTGGAGAAGATTTCACGCAGAGATCCAGCGTGCTGAGGCACCGGAAGACTCATCCGGGACCACTTCCTCCTTTCACGGAGACCACGCCTATCGCGAATCTTGCTAAACATGTTTTGCAAAAACTCTCGTCGGATTGATTACGCCATGAATGGACCGAATTGGACTAAAAGAGGGGAAGGCACACCGTTAACCCTTTGAGCGCTGAATACTCTTGGCCTAAGTGCTTCGAAGGGACGACGCGCTAACGCTGGAGACAGGGTATTGTTACTCGTACACCGAGAATCGCGTTGCAGTAAGCGAAAGATCGAAAAAATTGGCAAACGCATATTTTCGTCAATGGTCCCTACGAGCAACTTTCGTCAGCATTAAAAAGTTAACGTCAACATGTGTGGCCACGGTAAAAGTAATAAGGTGAAGAAGACAAAAATTGACGAACGCATATATGCATCCATGGTCCCTACGAGCAACTTTCGTCAGACGCATATGTGCGTCCATAGCACTCAAAAGGTTAAAAGTGTATGCAAAACATTGACGTTGCTGCTGAATCAGCGTGTAGCATTCCAAAGGAAGTGTACGGACTTATCTTACGCGGTGATTATCGAATAGCGAAGTTTTACGTTGACGAATCGTATTCTATTGTTTTATTGTATCGCGGTCGGTTGGGCGTGTAATATCTGTAATACACATTTTGTCGAACATAATTTCAGTTAAACTGGAAGTTGTAATAACCAGCGAAATTATTATTGTGTGTGGGGAAACTTCAGTTTGAAAGTACAACGTATCTCATGGCAAAACGTAGGCGTGTTGATTAGAAGAGATCGTAACAGACAATGTTTAATCCCTGTATGAAACATGTTTTCATTTTCCTTTTGTTAATTTTGATTTTAAATATCGGCACCTTTGTTTCTTAGGTATTTTGTTGGATGAACGCAGACTGTTTAAGTAATTAAATCTGCGACAAATGATCTGTATTCGAAATTGTTTTAAGACATTGTGATATTCTAAAATATAACAGTTTTCAGTAAATATTTTTCATAACAAAAGATTTTCGGTAACAATTTTCCGAGTTTTATTATTAATAGGTATAATATGATAAAATTTAATTGCTGTGTTCGGAGATACAAGTGATACAAAAATTCTAACGGCTTTGCACAATTCTGCGCGCCACAGAGTTTGTACGATAAAGTGTGCATTAAACGTCACAAAAGTAAGTTAATTTTTGATATACATATGTACTTCAGATGTTAACTGTATAATATTGCAGTTTCATATATATCGCCTCAAAAATTAACAATTTTCATATTTAAAGAGAAGGCATCAAGTAGTATCCACATGTGAAATATAATTTTTTTAGAACCGTTGAAAAAAGAATTTATTTTGCCGACTGAAAGATTCCTGTTCATCATTTCAGATCACATGCGCTTCTTACACACTAACGCATACCATCCTTGTTTCAGAGAAGAACCTATCGCTGGACAGCAAAGAAATCCAGACAGAAATTCGTCTTACTATTTAACAGCCGTCAGTTCACGAGAGCGTAAGCGTAGTAGTAGGATACTAAGAAGATCGAAACCAGTCGTGCCTATAAATTTTGAGCGTACAGCATCGGCAGATCTTTCGAAAGAATCTCGATTACACGATTCCTCCATCGATCAGGGTCAAGAAGGCTCTCTAAACGCTAAAAATGATTCGAAGAAACAAGAAACAGAGTCGTCTCTACCTAACTCGTCAAAAAGGGAAGCTACTAAATCAATCGTCTCGAGAAAAGACGAGGTCGAAGTGGATCAAGTTTTGGACAAAATTAAGAACACCTGCCCCTTCTGCGAGAAACGTTTTGACAACTCGAAGAAGGTGGAAAATCACGTGACTTACGTGCACCGAAAGCCGTACAAGTGCGACATGTGCAAAAGATCCTGTCACACGGCTCGAGCTCTCGAAGAGCACAAGATGATCCATCGACCGGACTACTTCTTCGAATGCGAGATCTGTCACGTTAAATACAAGAGCGAGGACAGCCTGAAGAGGCACAACCTTCGCATCCATAGCGACTACGAGTCCAAGTACGTGTGCGAGCATTGCGGGCGCAGCTACAAGCTCAAGATAGATCTGACCCATCACATGAAGAGGACTCACGTGTCGGAGTTGCAGGTTTGCCGATTTTGCGGCAAAGAGGTGAGGAACGTGAAGGGGCACGAGTGGAGGCACCAGAAACGGAACAAGGAGGTGAAGTACGAGCACACCTGTCATTTGTGTCGCAAGAAGTTTCATCACAGGAGCAGGCTGGACAATCATCTGAGACTCCACGAGAAAGGCTTCAAATGCGAGGAATGCGGCAAAGAGTACAGCGGGACACGCGAGTTAATGCGTCACAGGCGGTTCAAGCATGGCCAGGCGAAGATCTCGACGTGTATTCTGTGCCAAAAAGAGTTCCCTTCAAGCAGCAACTTTTATCAACATGTACTGACGCATGCCGGCATCAGGCCGTATAAGTGCGACGTCTGCGAGGAGGATTTCACGCAGCGTTCTAGCCTTCTGAGGCACAGGAGACATCATCCCGGACCACTGCCGCCGTTGCATTCGACTCATCCACAGATCGCTGAATTAGCCAGGAGTTATCTGCAGAAACTGCAGAGCGATCAAATCGACAAGAACTACGTGTTGAACGCGAGGTTGTGATCGACCTGGAATCGCGTGTCGTTCGGGACGAAAGGAGAACGATGAGTGGGAGGAGAGTGGTCTCAAATGTTCCACGTGTTTCTTGTACCTTGGGGTTAATTAATGTATCGTGGGGGGGGGGGGGGGGGTTGAAGTTTCTCGTGTAAGTGATCGAATTTATGCAGGGTTAGTTCTTGAGACGTATCTGAAATTTTTCATTGAAGCGTCGAGATCTCATTGTATGCAACAACGATGGTTTGTACAACGATTTTAACTTTTTGCAAGTCTGAAACGTGAAGGTTTAAAAGATTGTCGAGCTTTTAACCGACACTATAATGTTAGATGCTTTAATCTACACGTGACAACAGTTTTGAACGATATTCTTGTTTTATAAGAATGTTATAGTCTGTTAAGTGTAATTAGTAATTTTTTTACAGAAAAAGAGGATTATCGTTAAGACACTTATTTGCAGGCTGCAAGTTATTCGCTTCTGTTTGTTCTACAAACTTTCGAATTTGTAGTTAAAACGGTATCGAAGCAAATTAACTAAATACTAAACAAATTTTGATAAAGAAAAATAAATGTTACAGATTTTTTTAAAGGTATCAACTTTCAATATTTAACAGTAATATACTAGTGTACATACATATTTCTTTAATAAGTAACCACATTTTTTATTTATAAAAATTATTAAACTTCAAAGAACAACATTTGTATATTTGTACATACATAGACGATTGTTTATAAGAATAAAGTCATAACAATTTTCAACCATACGTGAAATGTAACGGTGGGTTAATCATCCTGCTTCAGTTTCAGTTTTTTCTGTTTGTGTATTATCGTTAATAGGTAACAGAATATTCGATGCTTAAAAATGCAGCGACGACTAATTTGTAGAATTGTGATCGTTTAGATTATATATTTCTTTTAATGTCTATCGCCGAAAGAATTCATACCGAATTTATCAAAAAAATGTATACTAGCATACTTACAAAACTCTGTTACATTAATGCGAAAAGCAACAGATTTCATAAGTTTCTTGAAACTATCCCATTTTATCGATTTTATTTCCATCGCTGTTAAATCGTATAAACATAAAGAGATAATTTGATGATCTTTCTTCTGCAGCGTAATTATACGTAAGTTCTCTAACGCAGTGGCTATAATCGAAACGTGCATTCAGAAATATCACTGTACCTCGCCCGAGCCAGGATTCTTGAGGAGGAGCGTATAAATTTCGTTAAGAAACTCACTAAGCGGCAGCTTTCTTAACAGATCTGTCGATTTTAGACACACGCCAGTGCATGCTATTGTGCGCGGTTTATCGAAAAAGCTAAAAAGCCAAACAACCAAAAACAAAAAAAAAAATCACACTACTCTCCCACACACACCCAATCCCAAGAGCGTAATCGACTGACTAGCTTTGTGGTTTTTTAGGTACAATGCGCTAGACCCACTCGCTCCGACTTTTCTGATAGTAAAGCTAGAAGATAATTACTTTCGGATACCGACGTCGCTGAGCGTGTTCATGATGAAGGAAATGCCGCCCAACGAAGAGAAGAACGTTCAGCCGTCGAAAGACGGCGTCCAATCGTCGAAGGCGAGCCAGCCGGAAGAGAGAACGAAGGTTAACGCGAGCAGCAGCAGCAGCGATCCGCTGGACGATCTTGACGATGCCCCGTTGGACTTCCGGAAAAAGCAGGAAGAGGAGAAGAACAGAGCCGCCAGACAGGCCCCGAAGAAGAAACTGCACACCTGCGAGATCTGTTACGCGACGTTCGACCGCAAGAGCAAGCGCACCAGGCACATGTTCAAGCACAGCAACTCGAGGCCCCACAAATGCACCGTTTGCGCGAAAGCGTTCAAGACCAGCGCTCACCTGAGCAGGCACATGGAGGTGCACGACGAGCCGGTGAACCTGCACGCGTGCAGCCTGTGCGACTTCAAGGCGCGCACCAAGCCCTACCTGAAGATCCATTACATCAGGAGGCACACGGAGGATTACAATTACAAGTGCGAGCAGTGCGGGAAGATGTTCAAGGTGCAGTCGGACTACACGACCCACGTGAAGGACCACGACACGGAATCGTGCGTGTGCGACATATGCGGCTCCTCTTATCCCACCAAGAGCTCGCTCTACTTCCACAAGCACTACAAGCACAGGGCGAAAGCGAAGCAGTTCCAGTGTCCTACCTGCAAGAAGAAGTTCAAGACCCAGAAGAACCTGGACAGCCACTCCGAGCTGCACAAGATAAAGTACGTGTGCGAGCAGTGCGGCATGGAGTTCAAGACCAAATACGGCCTCACCAAGCATCTAAGGACGCATTCCGGGGAGAAATCTTACTTGTGCGCGATCTGTGGGAAAACGTTCGGCTGTCTCAGCTCCCAGAAGATCCATCTGCTGACCCACGTCGGCGAACGGCCTTACGTGTGCGACATTTGCGGACAGAGCTTCACGCAGAGGTCGCCAATGATGCTGCACCGCAGGAAGCATCCCGGGGTGCATCCACCGCCCCCGCCGATTAAGATAACGAATTTGCTGCATGGCGTGCAAGACAAAATAATTGTGAACAAGGGCGGCAAATAAAAAGAGACAGGCGGACACAGTGTGTAACCTGACACTTTTGTACATTTTTTTTTTTTATTCAACGACGTTTAATTATGTGAGCAGTAAAGGTATATGGTCGAGGGCATCGAATTCACGAAAGATGTTTCGTTTTGCGTTCATGCGCTCAGTGAACGAAGTGTTCTATATTAAGTCGGGTAATTTTCAGAGGAGTCGTAAGAATTCGATCGATTTTACGGGACTATACCGTATGTCCATCGAGCTACATGATACGTAAGTTCTTTTTCTTTTTTTTTTTTTTTTTTTTTATTTACCTTTGAAGAAACGAGTTCATTCGGGTACGATCGATATTTGCGATTATGCGTGTGGTAGCTTACAAGCTGAATTCAGATTTCTAAGAATCGCAGTAAATTTATGTTTAAGTTTTTCAACATGCATAATCTTCTTTTTATACATCGTTGAAATTTTCTTTTCTATTGATATTTTGTTTAAAAGTATCATTATCGTTGCTTTTGTTCCTCTTTTATTTATTTGTGATATCGAACGATTGTTGAATAATGCTTTGAGAAAGCATTTATGTTGAATGTTACGAATTTTCTTGGGTAACATTTAAAGTCAAGTGATTTATTTGAATGAAAGTAAAGTCATTAATTCGGATCAAGGGAAACGAAACTCGGTGACATTTTTTTACAATTTAAAAATCTCATTTCTACAAAAAGATAAACACTTTGTTGAAATAAAAAAGTGATACGTGTAATAAATACGGCATTTTTTATTTGTGAAAATAGAAATGTTAATATTTCGATTACCCAATTCTCTATTCGGTTTATTTGGAAGTATAATTGTTACGATGTTTGATATTCGTTGCCTTCGAATCGTTTAACAGACATTAGTGTGCTGTACAGCGTGTAAGATTAATGTAGTATGACGTCAACAATCATTTTCTAGTGTAAACGGTTGGTATGTTTATTTCGAAATTGTAATTAAGAGAAAGCCGAAAATTGAAAAAAGGTGGAAAGCTAACAATAGCTTGATGTTGTATTAAAATCTAAGAAAGCATTGTACATCGGCAACTTACGAAGGAAACGGCTCTTATATGTACATGAATAGAAGTGTAACTCAGAAAGTGTAATATAGATATTGATATTCTCACGGAAGAAATTTATATCGCTTGTAAATTTGATAACGAAAAAAGGGAAAAAAGAATATACATAAACATCTATAAATTTCTGTAAATTACCTCAGTTTCTACGAACTATACATTGTACAGAAGAACAATTTTTCGTTCGAAAATTATTCTACTTTTCAAACGTTCAACGCGCTGTTACTTTAAGATTTCATTTTAGCGGAAGAGGAAACAAAAACCACCTATCGGTTACGCGGGAAGAGTGCAATCGTTTCCAATTTCCTCGCATTGTAGGTGATAATTACTTCTTTTTATATCTCGCCTCTATGTACAGTATACAAAATTCAGTATGGACGTACTAAATAAAAGTAAACAAACATAATTACTTCGAGAAGTTAAATTTTTTTTTTTTTGTTATCTATCAAAGTGTGTTGTTTTAATCCTCAGCTTCTTTTCAGTAATACACGAACACGCCTAGAGCATACTTCTCAGGCGGCTACGTAAGACAACTTTCAGAGGAGAGGGAAAAGTCGTTCGTTAGTTTCTAACTGTACGGAATAACTGTGCCTTGTATAATACACAAAATAAATTAGCCCTGAGATATTTTATTCAATCTAACTAACGTTTATCGTTCTTTTCTTTTGATTTTTAGGCCAACACCGCGCGATCCGCTCGAGCAAATGTACCTCGTAGTGCAAAACGTCGACAAGTATTTCCTGTTGCCCGTAGAGAATAATCAGCCACAGCAGAAGCGACACGAAGAGGAGTCGATCGTGCCGAATATCGCCATCAAAACCGAGGTGGACGAGGATGTAGAAGAGGAGACGACCGAACAGCTGATCGAAGAATCTGAACTGGACCGGAAACCGATATTACTACCCCCGGCTTTGCCATTTCGCTGGCCCTTGCCCTTGCCGCACATGTTGGAGCACAGTTCTGGTTCGGAGAGCATTAAGGGCGAGAAAATATTCACCTGTGATAATTGCCCGAAAACTTTCAGGAAAAAGTACTCGTTGCGCAGGCACATGGCCACCCACAGTTCCGCGCGGAATTTCGAGTGCGCGACATGCCATCAGCTGTTGAAGACCAAGCGGACGTTGCGAATACACATGATACTGCACGAGGACAGCGGTAAAATGTTCGAATGCTCGGAGTGCGGCTTCATGTCGAAGAGGAGCCAAAGCTTGAAGCGTCATCAGATCAGAATGCACACGAAATGCTTCAACTACAAGTGTCCCCACTGTCCGAAGATGTTCAAGCTGAACTCTGACTTCAAGAGGCACCAGATGAAGCACGTGTACGACCCGTGTCGTTGTGAGGTGTGCGGGAAGATATACCAGAACCAGTTCTTCCTTCGAGTGCATCGAACCATGGGCAAGAGCCGTAGAACCACGTGCTGTGTGCGTTACGAACGAATTAAAAGCGATCAGGACATGACGGAGTACACGGCTACGTCCACCGGGAAGATAGTGGTGAAAGCGACGTCCTCGAGGAGGAAACAAGGCGACGTGAAACGGGTGTTCAATTGCACCAAGTGCAAATGGCGGTTCAGTACCTGGAGGCTGCTCAATAAGCATTTGCAACGACATTTGCTTAGCTACAAATGCGAGGTTTGCGGTGTGGTGTTCAAATACAAAGCCTCGTTTCTGAAACACAAAGGATCGCACAAAGACTAAAAGAAACTGTAAATCATGCAGAAGAAGCGGTTGAGATTTTTTTTTTTTTATTATTATCTATTTCCTTCTTTTTTTATTCAGATATATCAGGCACGACTGAAGAGATAATTTGGTATCGCTATTGTTGAGAACAGTAGTGTTACTATTTCTGCAATGAAAATGCCCTTTACGATTATGTGTAAATATATATGTGTATATATTTGACTGCACGGATAAAACTACGAGAGATAATAATGTTTTATCGCGTAAAATTAGATTAAGAATCTGATACTGATTTTTGTTAAACGAAGGTATTGGTAATGTTTTGTTTAAGAGATTATCATAGTATATTGTACACTTTGCTTTCAGTGAAAGAAAGAAATATCATGGATGTTTTTTTTTTTGAGATACACGCGAAAAGAGACATGGTTATACGTAGATTCTGAGAGAATTTTATTGTAAGTATAAAAATAAAAATGAGAAACAGAAATATCGTGAACATCTTTTTAAAGTGCAACGTATACATCGTAATGTATTTTAGAAATTTGTCTGTGTCAGCAGTGCTTTTAAGAAATTGGCACAGAAATTTCAATGTTGCAACAAATTAAAAGTGATACACAGTGCATAAAGTGTAAGTATTATAGTTAGAATAATTTTCTCCTTTATAAGGTATGAGATATGAAAAATATTATGGTTACGTAGTAATAAATAAAAAAAAGTACTACAGTTTTTCAATAACCTGTTGCATTTTTAATAATTTATAACCGATGATACTTCCTTTATATAAAATATGAAAAAAAAAATAGAACCTGAATAAAGTTTAAAGTTATCACGATTTTTCAGATATTCATTTGATATAAACATTTTATCTTTTATATTGAAACCTGCATTGTCGGTTTAAACTTTTTTTCTGACTGGGTTAGTTAAGGATCAAGGAAGGAAGAACAAAAAGATGTAGGTACCAGAAGAACAGTTCGCTGGTGAGACATTTTTTATTTTTTCTATCATTATAGATATGTCTCTACAATCTACTGAATTCCAGCATTTGTCTTCGAAAAAGCGAACTACAAAAGATTGTAATGTTGGAAATTAGTCAGTTGTACAGCACATATCACTATAAATAGTATTATGTTTTGGTTTAAATGTAACTGATTCTGCGTTAGTTCATAAAATTCGTTTCTTTGATATTAATGCTTTATTTTAATATATGTAATTCTTTCAATAAATTTCACCCACTTACACAAACCATTTATAAGATTCAAATTATATGTTTGTTATGGGAATAAAAAATAGTAACATACCACACAGTTAAATTTATTAGGACTAATTCTACGCTATTTTCAATAATATTTTATTAAAACTTTAATTTGTGAATTTTTCAGTTTTAACAAAATTACCATTGGTTCATACTATCCTCAAGATCTTCAGCATCAGAGTTTCGAATCCAGGCGTACCTAAAGTATTGTTTGCAACATGTGCAGTGTTTAAATAATAAACCAACTATAGGTTACTCTGTGATAATTAAAACGTGTAGTGATTAAGAGGCGTTGGCGTTAAAGAGAAAACATATGAAAAACCTAAAGTAGGTTAATGAAAAGTTAAAAGATTTAAGATAAAAGAAATGAAATATGATTTAACGTTCTAGGTAAATCGTATTTCGAAGTAATAAAGTACAAATTTTCTAATTAAGTTCTTGTAAAAAACGCATTTAATTATATTCATTAATAGAATTAAGCTATTTTAATATAAACAAATTATTTTCAAAATCCTTGTACAACATCAGCGTATTCATTTAAAATGAAAACAACAATTTCAAATGCAAATATTTGAAACTGTCTTTATTCATAGTCAGCTACAAAACGCTGGGCTTTAAATCGCGCTCAAAGAAATGTCTTGCCCACTGCAAATAGAATATCTATTTCAAAAATTGTACGTAATTCGTGTGATCACCTTATTTCCATTTACTTATTCAACCTCTGCAGTATCTCAGGTTACTAAGAACTTGTTCAGAGTTCGGAAGAGAAAGTAAAAGCTCCATAAGTTTGCTTACCCAGTGTTACGTAGAATGAATCCTCTTTACTGATTCGTTTCATTCATGTTTTAGGAAGTCAACGCAGCATTTAATCCCGAAGAACAAAGCCGTCGTTGGTAACGAGGTGAAAGACCAATTAAAAGCCTCGCGCGAACCATCGACTATTCATCAAAGAAGAATCGCGTTTCAAGCCTTGAAAAACCGTGAATGCACAGGCAGCAAACGCTTTAGTGACTCGTCTTGTCGCGACGAAGCGAATATCATTGCTTCCGGTTGTGCGAAATTGGAACGAGAGGAAATAAATTGCGATGAAGGGACTACGTCGAAGAGTTCAACGAACAAAGGACACGATACAAACGTCTTACACGATTCTGACGATCGTTCGATCGATGAGCTGCGAAACAACGAACAGCAGGATTCTACAAAGCAGAGGGATCTGTACAAGAAGCTTCACGATGGCACGTACACCTGCGACATTTGTCAAACTACCTTCGAGCAGAAGAGCAAAATCCTTCGTCACATTATCAGCAAGCACAGCTTTCATCGGCCTTTCAAATGTCCGAGCTGCGAGAAAACGTTCAAGTACAAGTGCGACTTGAAGGCCCACAAATTGATTCACCAGGACGTCGATTCCAGCTTGTTGCATTGCTGCGACAAATGCGATTACCGCACGAAAACGAAGAACAACCTGAAGTCCCATTACATTCGAAAACACACGGACGACTACAAGTTCGCGTGTGAACACTGTGGTAAACGTTTTAAGATGGAGTGGGACCTGAAGTTTCACGTCGGGACTCACAGCAGCTCGCAGCACATGTGCGACATCTGCGGCAAATTCTACACGAGCGATTATTCTTTATACAAACACAGGAAAGTGGCTCATTTGAACGAGTACAAGTTCCGGTGTACGATCTGCAACAAAAGGCTCCTGACTCAGGAGAATCTGGACAGTCACATGCAACAGCACAGCAGAACGTACGAGTGTAAAGATTGTGGGAAAGTGTTTGCCTCGAAGAGATATCTGGCGACGCACATGACCACGCACACCGGTGTGAAACCGTACACGTGTCACATATGCAACAAGAATTTTCGAACGTCTCACATGAGGAACACGCATCTGTTGACACATTCCGCGGAAAGGCCTCATGTCTGTGATCTTTGCGGACAATCTTTTAAGAGGAGATACTACATGATAGAACATCGAAGAAAACACCCTGACGCCCATTTGTCCTCCCCCCCTGTGCCACTCGGGAAACTGAAAGGTGCAGCTGAACTGAGAACCGACGCTGTTAACGAACTTCAAGCGAAAAACATTCTAAATAATGTAACGAATAACATTTAAGAAAGAAAATATCTCCGTATAACTCGCCTTCGAATACTCTAGCAGAACTTTTGTTCGAAACCACTTTGTGCCATTTTGGCTTATGTTGTAGCGATACTGTGCAGATCGATTTAAGATTGTAGCATAATTTATATAAAACGCTGTTTACCTTATAATGTCGACGCAATGACTAGTGTTAAGTAAATCGAAGAATGTGGAACAGCTTGTACATACAGGGTGAAGCTAATGAAACGTAAGAAGTGAGTATTTTCAAGAATGTTAGAGTTGTCTAATAACATCTTCCGGTGTCGCTAATATTTTTGAAAATATTTATTAATCACGGTCCGTACGCTTCAACCTGTAAACGTGATCATGTGATTGTTTCTGTATTTATCTTATTTATGTGTTTTACGACGCATCCTTTTCATCTTTTTTTTTTTTTTAATTTTGTACCATTACCTTACACCAGTTTATGAAGTTTAATCATGAAAACAACAGTAAAAGCAATGTAACTCTAAAAACTGGTACAGTGCGGAATAAAACGTAACTTTCCCGATCCATGCCTCGAAAATCTCACACACCATAAACCTATACTCAGACAAAGTCGCATAGAAATCTGTAAAAAAAAAAACCGTCTTAGATCAGCAGTAAGTAACGTCTGTGTACCAAAATGGCAAACAAAACATCTAAAAAATTAATCGTTCCCTTTTCATTGTGTTTTAGGGAGCAAAACTGCAGCGACAAGAACCTCGCCACGGATTCTCCCAGACGATTCATCGTTGGTAAAAATTCTGTATCCATGCAGTTTTGGCAGCACGTCGATTCTAATAGCAAATTACGCTATTCTCTGACGCCTGCATTGGACGATGCTATGAAAATAGAAGAGAACTGCGAAACCTCCTTGATGTCCATGAAAATTAAGAACGAGGCACAAGACGAGGTCGTTGGCGCACTGGTAAATTCGTACAAAGTAGCCATCGATTTTTGCAGCTGCGATAAATGCGGCATGAAGTTCCCGATGGAAAGTATGCTGAACAGGCACAAGACGTTTCACGATCTAAACTCGTGGCTTCGTAAAGAACGATTAAGTGCTGTGCGATGGTTGAGAGTGACCTCGAGGAAGCAACGCAAACAAGTGCGATCGCAAAAATCGTCGGAGAAACAGAAGTACAGCTGTGCATCCTGCGAGTTCAGTTGCGGTAAGAAATCCGCGTTGACCGTTCACGTTAGGAAGAAACACAAACCGGTGAAAAAGGATCCGAGGAAGATTTTATGCATAATTTGCAATCGAAAGTGCAACAGCCAGATCAGTTTGAACAAACACATGGAGGAGCACAAGGATAAGAAGAAGACGCATTTCGCGTGCAACGCGTGCAGCTTCATGTGTAAAAGAAGCAGCACCTTAGCCTCTCACGTGACGCAGAATCATCCGAGGTCGAGTAGAGTTAAGCGTAACGAGGAGAAGAAGCCCGCGAAGAAGGAGGGGTCGAAGGAAATCCGGTCGCAAGATCGGAGCAAAGAAAGTTCGATCGTTCTCTGCGCACCGTTTCAGTTCGAATCGTCGGTGAATACCCGTGGGAGTACTAACAAGAGGCTGAGCAAAAAGCCTGCGGAAGAGCAGTGCAATTTGTGCGATTTTAAGTGCTCGAAGAAAAGCACGTTGTACTCGCACAAACGCCAGCACAAGATCGTAGACGTGAGCGAGGTGTACTCGTGCAACGAGTGCGCGTTCAAGACCAACAAAAAGTCGACTCTGTACTCGCACATTAAGAGGAAGCATAAAGAACCGAAATACGACACGCCCGATGGTCAGCCGCAATTATTCTACTGTAGCCAGTGCGATTACAAGAACAAGAACAAGTACGAGCTGAAAGTGCACGTGGCTAGGAAGCACACGGACGATTTCAAGTTCTCCTGCGAGACCTGCGGCAAGAAGTTCAAGGTGAAAGGCGATCTGACCAATCACATACGCTTCAGTCACAAGGAGCAGCCGGTTATCTGCGACGTTTGCGGGAAAACCTGCTTGAACAGCAATTCCCTGTACGTGCACCAGAAGTTCGCCCATTACAAGGCGAAGTACGAGTGTCAGGTGTGCAAGAGGAGGATGGTCACCCAGGAGAATCTGAACGAGCACATGGTCAGGCAGCACGAGAAGAGGGAAAACGTGGTTTGCGAGGAGTGCGGCAAAACGTTCTCGAGAAACAGCAGGCTGAAGGTCCACATGAGGATCCACACGGGCGATAAACCGTACACCTGTACGATATGCAACAAATCGTTCGCGCGTAGAACAGCGTTGAAGCAACATTTGTTAATCCACACTGGGATCAGGCCTTACGTTTGCGATATTTGCGGGAAGGCGTTCACGCAGAAGCCTGGACTGATCAGTCACAGGAAGTCCCATCCCGGCTCGCATCCTCCGCTTCCGAGAGTGTTGATCGATCACATACTGAGCGACGTGATGAACAATTGAAATTGTTGATTGTACAGACGACGGGGAAAGTGGACGATCGAATGTATGTGTGTTTGGTCGGAGAATGGATGTGTACAGTGAACTGGTTTTGTGTAATCAACGCTTTTTCGTTTATACTGTTATTTGTCGATTAAGTGGAACCGTGAAAGAGAATTAAGTTACTGCTAAGATATTTACGTTTACACGACAGCTTATCGATTGTACTTTTTTTACAATTTGTTAGCGTTATTATTACGACGTATGAACTGTTCGTTTTATGAAGCTTTTGAAGTTTTTACGAAAAAAGTTATTATAATAAGCACCCATCGTAGCGTGACTTAAGCGTACACGAGAGATTTAAATTCTAATCGGTTACGTTAAATTATTTGTAAAGACACGTCTATTCCGTTTTCATCGATGTTTAGCATCGTTGTTGAACAGCTTCGTTCATTTGTAACACTCCAAGTGCATATAACTTGCGTATCTGTGTAACACATACTGCAAGATCTTTTTTATGTAATATATTCAACATTGAATTGAAATTTGAAAAGTGTTGTGTTCGATGTTGTTGGCACTCTTCGCTTAATCTTCCGCTTCATTGCCAGTGAAATGTGTGTTGACGAGCCAGAGGAGATCGCTCGATTCTCGACTAACCGAACATCCTGTTATTTATCGATAATTATACGCATCGGTCGGGCATTTTGTCTGCAGTTGTAAGTTCGAAGCGCTTTTCCTTCTTGCTCGAGGAACCTTCGTTTTTGCGTTTATTACACGCGGACATGTAAAAAGAAAATAAAAGGAAAAGAAAAAGAAAAAAAACACGTACTGTGTTGCAGTCGACGCGATATAATCGAAAAATTGCTGATAAAATCATGCCAGGAGCTCGTTCGTAAAATACCTAACTGACTGTTCTGTGCTTTTTCAGGATTCTAAACGGAGACGGACGTTTTATATACGGGAAGGAAACGATTCAGATGCAAGCATGGCAAGTAGTCGACGTTGAGGGTTGCCTCTACTATGCCTTCCTTCCAGCAAACCAAACGCCAAAGCTTTCAGAACACGAGAAGCCGGTCGCGAAGCCTGCGGACGAGATTCTGAAGAGCAACGAAGACATAGATGAGATCTACATGATTCCTGCCGAGGACGAGGCGATCGACGGCAACGTGTGCTCGATCAAAAGGAAGAAAGGCGACATCGACAACGTTTCGTCCGCCAACGAGGATCACTGCGAGGACAACAAAGTGTACGCCTGCGAGGAATGCAACATCTGTTTCCCGGTGATGCAGATGCTGAAGCGGCACAGGAACGCGGTTCACGAGCAAGCGCAACGTTACAAGTGCAAGGTGTGCTTCAAGATATGCCGCAGTCTGGTGGCGTTCAAGATGCACGTAGCGTTGGAGCACAAAACGGAGGAGCAGGAAGAGAAGGACACGGAGAACCTGACGTACGCCTGCAACTACTGCAACTACGAGAGCACCAACAAGTCCACCCTTCACTCGCACATCAGCAGAAAGCACGCGACCAAACGTATCGGCAGACGGAAAAGCGGCTACAGATACGCGACCGAGCCCGAGGAGTACTCGTGCGACGTGTGCGACTTCAAGTGCCAGAATCGGCGCCGATTGAAGGAACACTTGGAACGGAAACACGCGTCGGAGTACAAGTACGACTGCGAGTACTGCGGCAAGAAGTTCAAGGTGAAGGGCGACATGAGGCTGCATGTCCGCTTCAAGCACAAAGAGGGACCCATTGTCTGCGACGTGTGCGGGAAAACATGTTCGAACAGCAACTCTCTGTACGTGCACCAGAAGTGGGCGCACTTCAAGCCGAAGTACGAGTGCGAGATCTGCAAGAGGCGCATGGTCACCCAGGAGAATCTCGACCAGCACATCCTGTTGCAGCACGAGAGGCGGGAGAGCTTCGTTTGCGAAGAGTGCGGCAAGTCGTTCACGGAGAACCATCGATTGAAACAGCACATGATGACGCACACCGGAGATAGGCCGTACGATTGTCATATCTGCGGCAAAGCTTTCGCGCGTCGCACAGCTTACAGGCAGCATCTGCTCATCCACACGGGGAAACGACCGTATATCTGTGATATCTGCGGCAAAACGTTCACGCAAAAGCCCGGCCTGATCTGCCACCGGAAGTCGCACCCGGGCGTTCATCCTCCGTTACCTGTGGTGCACATAGAACATATTCTGAGTGACTTTATGAAAAAGGAATGAGAGAGCATGTGTTGTGGCATTAAGTTACGCTTGATGCGTACGATTAAAGGTTGATGCTGGAGAACCTAGGGGGAATCGTTTTTCTTAAGCAGAAGACTTTTCTTTTTTCTCTTTCGATCAAGAATATTACGCTAGTTAATTTAATCGAGTTTAAATCGTTTAATGGGTTATACGGTTAACTAAAGGAGCGAAAGTCGGTCTTCCCTGATTCATTGTTGGAATGCTGCTTTAATTAATGTATTAGATTTTTACCCATCGAGACGGAAACATGTGCAGGGGAAAGCTTAAATCGTTGTTCTTGTAATATTGCGCAATTTTAATTATTTAATCGTCATGATTAGAAGTTAGGTTCGAGATTGTTCAGGCGTTTATCTGCTTATCAGTTTATTCGCTTTTATGCACATGCTCGATGAGCGTGAGAAAAGTAATTTTAAAACATTCGTCGTTATATGGGATAACTTAACCGAGTTCTTTTTTTACAAATGAATCATTGTGGAAAACGGATTGAAAGAACTAGAGATATATTATAAAATATATTGTATACAAGAAGAGATTATATGAATTTATTTTGAACACAATTTCACAGATTTATGCTTTTTACGACTATCATCCAAAGTTCTCATTCATAACAATTATAAATGATCATTTAAGATAAATCAACATGATTTTTATTACCATTAAAAATATGCTTATTCCTAAAAAATAAGTAATTAATATAATAGCTGTCTAAATCAAAATATTTTATTTAACTTTTTTGAAGAAACAGGTTAAACATAATTTTTTTGCCTTTAAACATTTATCCATTATTTATTGTTTTTATCTACGTTAAATCATTTTTTACGATGTGAATAACAGTAAACAAACGTGTTTCCGGTATTAAAACGTTAACGAAGATTAATACAATTTGTGGTGTTAGCAAAATGTGAAACTTTATCTATCTTTTTTATTTAAACGAAGACAAACTGCAGATAAGTATTACATTTAATTGAAAAATACTTTTTAAACTAAAGCGGTATCATGTACGTAATCCTTCGAATAATAAGTTAATTTTAAACTTATTCATATTTACAATTTTATGTTTCAGGAAATTCAGTGCTACTATTTCAGGGAAGGTACTAGCGGTATGTTCATCTCTAACAATTAACCGATAATTGTGCATCCTTGAAGTACCATAAAGAGAAACGATTGCCTTTATTAAGGGTTTTTGCCACTTGATTACACCATTGATGATATAGTTAAAAATACATTGCATAATATCTTTAATAGATCCTGAACAAGCATTCAGGCAATAATTTTGAAGTATTTTTAGTAAAAGAAATTTTATTCAAAAATTAATGCTAAATTCAGTTATTCTTTATATCAATAAAACTTACTTGGAAGTTATCTTATTCATTGCTTGTTTCTGAATTTTAAGCTACTTTTTTAACAATTACAACAAAATAAAAAGATATTACTTCACTACAGAATTATGCTTCAGTAAAAGTATATCATTAATTTATAACAATACTGTTTGTACAATTCTCTCATTGTACCGAATAAAAAAGTGAAATACGATTTTCGTTGTTCCCAAAAATAGAACTACCAAGTAGTTATTTATGATCAATAAGCATGCAACAGTTTTACTCGTTTCGCGACAAACTGTAAATTAATTAAGTAATACGTAAAGTGTTAACTTCGACTGTAAGTAATTACCGATATTAAGTGCCGTCCGTTTAGGGCCTTAATAAACTTTAACCATTTTTCATGTTTTAGGGATGGAGTAGTCCGACCATGTTCCAATTCCATTTCAAAACGACCCGGCATCGTCGAAGAATCCGAGAAACAAGCAAAATCGTTGCACGAGGACAAATCTGCGACTCTTCCCGTTTGCGATATCTGTCAAAAGCACTTCAAGAAAATGTATCTATTAAAGAGGCACAAACTCGCGCACAAGAATCAGGGCAAGAAGAATCTGTGCTCCAAAGGTTCCTCCTTCATGGAACTGGTATCTCAAAAGGAGGAGGCTCTGTTCTGTACCATCTGCGATTTCCGTTGCAATGAAAAATCGTTTATGATCGCTCATCTGGCCGAGAACCACGACAGCCCCGGTGACAAGAAATTCACCAGCAAAAGCAAGTTCGCTTGTATCATCTGCGGTCTGATCTGTTCTCGAAAGGAGACCCTGAGGTCTCACTTCGTGCGCAAGCACACGCAACGTTACGAGTTCTCCTGCGAGCAGTGCGGCAAGGAGTTCAAGATCAAAGGCGATCTGACCACTCACACGAGGCTGAACCATCGAGAACCGCCGGTGATGTGCGACGTTTGCGGGAAAACCTGTCGAAACAGCCACAGTCTCTACACCCACCAAAAGCATTCTCACTACAAAGCGAAATACGAGTGTCCTACGTGTCACAGGAGGCTGGTGACCAAAGAGAATCTGGACCAGCACGTGTTGACTCAGCACGAGAAGAAAGAGAAGTCGGTCTGCGAGGAGTGCGGGAAAACGTTCTTCGAGAATCACGATTTCAGAAAGCACATGAGAATACACACCGGGGATAAACCGTACAGTTGTTCCGTGTGCACAAGAGCGTTCACCACGCACAGTAGTTTGAGTCAGCATTTGCTGTTGCACACTGGAGAAAGGATTTACGTGTGCGACGTGTGCGGCAAGTCGTTCGCTCAAAAGGCTGGTCTTATATGCCATCGAAAAATACATTCCGGAACGTTGCCTCCTCTCCCTGTGATACATATCGACCATATCTTGAAGGAATTCATGAAGAAATGAAGAGAACCAACCGTGTGATTTGAAAGTTGTTTCTTAGGATTAAGAGAGACTTTATCGTTTCTTTTGTCTTATTTTTCTACCATGATTTGTGTGAATCTTTAGATGAATATTGTTTCGATTGGCGTTTTGCCATACCGTTAGATCTAGAAGAGACTGAAAAGATTCGTAGTATTGTTTAATAATTTAATGACTCCACGAGAAAGACTTTCTTGCGCGAAGTTGTTTATTGAAGTTTTACAAAAATTCTATGCGTTACACTTATATTGTATCATGTTCCTAACGACAATATTTTTATACGAAATGTTCAATATCTTTATACGCTTTCATGTTCAGACTCTCTGTAACATGCTGCTTGCATGTTTCAAATAAAATGTTTTCTCCGCTTCACCCTTAAACCTTTCACCGTCGACCATTCATCACCAGCATTCATCTATAAGTAGCGTTTAAGGCAAAGTACAACAGACTATCTTCCATTCGATCGATCGTAAATCGCTGCGTTTGTGAACAACTTGTGCTAACTATTCTTCATTAGATGTGCTAACAGCCGAGTATCAACGTTTGTCCGATCCGCCTCGAGCGTGGAAAGTGGGCACGTGTACGATAAAAACGAACGAATTCGCTTGAACGCTTACAGTCCAACAAGCGGTTGGGACAATATTTAATAACGTCGTTGATGAATGATGTTTCAGGTACGAGCTGAACGGCCTCCATTCACGTGGTATCTTTATCTACGACAAGGAATCGGTCGTGATGAAAAAGTGGCAGATCCTGGAGTTCGACGGGAAGCCGTACTATGCGTTTATACCTGAAGGTGACATACCGTTGGCAGACGAGGACATACCCGAGCAGTTAGACGAGACAGGAAACGAGGACGAGAAACAGGACCTCGTCAAAGTGGAGTGTCTGTACAACGAGGAGGATCTCCAGTACGATTCGTGTGACGAGAAGCTCTACGAGGAGGAGCATCTCTTGAATGGGAGCACCGAACAACAAAAGGAAGTGGACGAGGACGACGACGTGAAGCCGATCATCTTGAACGGCAGCATCGATACCGAGGACAAGTCGATCGGTGACCTGTACCAGGTGAAGGTTCAAGGTAGCATGGTGACCATAGAGAAGCTGATATCCGGCAAGATAGAAGACACAAAGGAGATCGTGCAGTATCAGCAAGGGGAACAAGAAGCGTACAACGATCAGGAATGGGTTGGAAAGGAACAGGTTGATCAGGTAGCAGAGCAAGAGGATCAGGACCAGGTGGAACAGGTGGAATATTTGGAGGAGGAGATCTTAGAATCAACGAACAATCCCACGGTACCGGCGAAAACCCGTAGAAAGGTGTCCAAGAACGGTGCTGCGGGTAACGCGTTAAAGTGTAAAGTCTGCTCGGAGATGTTCAGCTCGGCCATCTCCTTCAGGAAACACGTCGCGTGGACGCACAAGAAGAAGGTGTGCATACAGGAGGACGGCGCGTATATATGCGCGGTCTGCGACTACAGGACCCTGAAGAAGAGCCTGTTCGCGGCACATTTGGAACGGAAACATGAGACATGGTCGAGAAAGCGGCCCAGCAACATGTTGTTCCCCTGCGCCGCCTGCGGGTTCGTCTGCAGATCGAAGCACTCGTTGCAGTCGCACTTCATCAGGAAGCACACCGACCGGTACGAGCACCAGTGCAAGTTCTGCCCGAAAAAATTCAAGGTGAAAGGCGACCTGACCAATCACGTGCGGTTTCATCATAAAGAGAAACCGATCAACTGCGACGTGTGCGGGAAACTGTGCCAGAACAGCGGCTCTCTGTATGTACACCAGAAGTGGGCCCACTATAAACCAAAGTACGAGTGCCACATATGCAAAAGGCGTATGGTCACGCAGGAGAATCTGGACCAGCATCTGTTGACACAGCACGAGAAGAGGGAAAAGATCGTGTGCGCCGAGTGCGGCAAGACGTTCACCAAAAAGGACTCGTTCAAGAGGCACATGGCGGTGCACACCGGGTGCAAGCCGCATTCATGTCTGATCTGCAACAAACCGTTCGCCAGGAGGTCACAGTTGCGTCAACATTTGCTCATTCACACCGGGAAGAGACCTTTCGTTTGCGACATCTGCGGTAAAGCGTTCACGCAGAAGCCAGGTCTGATCTGTCACAGGAAAACGCATCCTGGTCCGCATCCTCCGTTGCCTGTGATGCCGATCGCGGACATCGTGAAAGAGTTCACCGAGGGATACGTGCAGGAAATAAACGCCCGCGAGAACGAGGAGAGGATTGAGGAGGAGGCGTAGGATCGTTCTCTCGGGTCGATGTTATAGTTCTTTCGAATCGAGACCTGAAAATCATTCTTTTGGGCCGCGACTCGGACACAACACCTTTGATACTTAAGCGGAAATGTTTTCGATCGCGAACCTGAAAACGTAGGGAGGCTGTAATTATCTTGTTCGTTAGGGGTTACTTGAATTTATTAGCATATCGGTGAGTAAGGTGTTCGAGTAATGCCGCTTCCACATTGAAATGAACAGTTCGCGAGCAGCACACGAACAGTTATAAGCTTGTTCGCTTTGGATTCATGAGCAGTTCGCTATTAACTTTTGCCACATACGGATGTCAATGTACAGACTTTAAAAATGTCTAAACAAGATCTATTACTCGCAGCATCTGCATATTATATAATAAAAACAAATAATGGTAGAAAAAAAAGAAAGCGTCGATGTTGGCAAAGACAAGTGTTTACAACAAGAAAAGCCTCTGCTGAAATCAGTTTAGCGGACAAATTATTACAGAACGAAAATGTATTTAAAAACTTTAGCAGAATGTCATATTCGAAGACTGTGAAAAATGCTTGGTAGAAACTGACGACAATTAAGAGCTAGTCGAGTTCCATAAAATTCTGTTACGAACGCATCCAAACACGCTTCGAGCTCGCGAACAATTCCTTTAATGTACCGCTTCCCGAGGGAACAGTGTTCGCTGTTCGCAAGCTGCTCGCGAGCTGTTCGCGAACCGCAATGTGGACGCGGCATAAGAGCGCGCGTTTCAGTTCGATAAGGTGAACGCGACGAAACGGTAGATAGGTAACAATTTTGATCGTGGAGCATGAATGAATTTTACGACGCGGAATCCTTGTGTCTGCTCGTTCGTTGAAGGATAGATTGATGAATTGCGGAGGGGTATAACACGATTTTATTGGAAATTCTTTATTCTCTTCTTTTATGAAATTTTCGTTGTTACGTTATCATTGGCGTTGTTCTGAGCGATTTAGTAGCGATACTTGGATGTTTACAAAATGTAATCCTATGTTTTAAAGTTGAAGAAGAATTTTAAGTTATACGTAATTCCTTTTTCAAACTGTAATTGTAATTAACGACAGAACTCAGGTATTGTGCAAACATTAATAACAGTAGACATTCTCAAAATTGGTGCTTCTATTTGAAGTGACATGATGGATTTACAACCTGTGTTGATGAGAGCACTTTTCTTAATCGAGAAGTGTAAAATCTTAAAACATTGTTAGTCACTTTAGCGTTTAAATATACTTGTTTGTAAACAAAATGGTTGTTATTTACATTTTACAGGTGCATCAGATGTTAATAAATACACGTTGTTAATATTTTTTAGCGGCAAGAATAAGAAATTGTTACGAGCAAATGTATGCTTCAACAACGAGTAAGAGCAGTATCTTCCTCGCCTCTATTGTTTAACCGAAACAAGCATGTGCAAAACGTAAATAATAGAATTCCACAACACTTTGTATACCATCGAGATTTAATGAGTTATTTTTAAACGTATCGTGTATAATTGTAAGTGTAGAAATGTAAGATGTATAATATAATAACAGCCTTGTAAATTGAAGAATTAAGTGAAGAAAGAAAAAAAAAAAAAAGATGCGAAAAGAGTATAGGATCCTTTTTTGCATTTTCCTTTCAATTTACCTGAGATGTCTGAAAGGCAGCTTTAAGTGAAACACTTTAAACCGGTTTCGTTGTTCAGAAAAAAATCACAACTTATGTATACTACGCATACAAAACGCAACAGCAATGAAAAGAGTTTCCTGTACTCGTTGTAAAGATCGCAATTAAGTTACATAAAATTCCCTGACGCGTTAAAGTCCCAGCTAAATGAGCAAATCGTTCGTGTATCATAAGATTTCGTCGCTTCTGAACAGTTTGCATGGAATTAAGTTTGATCGTTACAGAAGCGAATCGTTTGTTCTTCAATTTGAAATTGTATAACAGCTAAAACAGGCAAAAAGAAAATCGATTCCGTCTCTTTGGGACGTTCGTTGAAATCAAAAAAGCATGAAAATTTCGCCGATAATTTCTCGATAATAATTTCGCGATCGTGGAGGAATACCTGTTTTCTTGGTATCGTTCTTTTCGCATGTTACGAATGGTCGTCAGTTATCGTTTCTGCGAATTCAGTGATACGAGGAACCTTGTAATATGTCTCGACTTCTGTTTGCGAGAGCTAGTCCTCCTAAGAGTAACTGTAACCATAAGGTAAAACGGTGTTCCCCAAATTTTTCTCCAGATGTGAACGCGATGATGATGTTACCCCCTCGTCGACCACGTTGCTAGTGATTTTTTCCACGGGATGAATGCAAATCCGTCAGACAGAGGAAGCTGACGCCAGTAGAAAGCACGACGCCTACGATGGCTATTTTTTTAAAAATCAATACCTTAGTCTAACACGTTTATAAAGAACGCGTACACGCTGTGTATAGCTTTGAGTTTGAAATAAATATTTTTACCGAGCCCGGTCTCTTCAACTGCCCCGTAATAATGTTGATCGAAGCGAGATAAAGAAATAAAGAGATTCATATTCGGTTTGATTCCATGGGAAACTCCACTGTTTTCCCCGATATTCTTGGAACTAACGATAATATAGCTCGAGGTCGTGGAAGATTTTTAACTAATGAAAGAGCAAACAAGTATTCGAATGTTCAAGATAAGTATGTTTGATGTATTAAATTATCGCGTTGAATCAGTAATAATCGGTTATTTTTATACATTTCCAGGCTACGGCTATTACGGATCTTTTCGGGGAACGAGAAGGTATGACGAACACAAATATTAGAATTCTCAAGATTTTATTTTGTTTTTTAAAGATTCCTCGCAGAAACCATGTTTAGGTTTAAGGCGGCTAACAATGATACAATTGAAAATTCGAATTGAATGAATACAATATTATTGCAGCTTTCCAAAGCTACTTGCAAAAGTGTCAGAGTTCTATTGACGCCGGTAATACTTCCGCTTTCAACCGTCTCACGATCTACGCGTTAAGATTTCCGTTTATTCACGAACCAACGATAACGTGATCCACTTAATTTTCTGTTTTAGATTTTTGGATCCCTTGAGCGAAGAATTCAAGCCCGACTCGCGATCGATTTCGTCGTTAGAGTTCCCTGAGGGATACGCGAGCTGGATCGACAAGGAGAATTTCGAGATCGCGTCCACGAATCAGGAGGAGGACAGCGTGGAAGACCTTCAAGAGACCGACACGAGGCTATTTTTTCCAGGCAGTTTCGATCGACCGTCCAAACAGAAGAATGCGACGATTCGCTTGGAGTGCGACCACTGCCATCGCAAATTTCTGAAAAAGAGCAATCTGGCGGAGCATCTGAAGAGTCACAAACACAAATGCCCCGACTGTTCGAAAACTTTCAGGCTTCGTCGATACCTGGCCTCTCACGTCGAGAAGATTCACCGACGCCAGATCTACGATTGCAGCGTGTGCGAGTACAAGAGCAACAACAAAGGCACCCTGAAGAATCACTACATCCGTTTGCACACGACCAGCTACAATTTCTCCTGCGACACGTGCGGCAAACAGTTCAAGATAAAGAAAGCGTTGAACCATCATGTGAAACAGAACCACAGCGATGCGCCGCCCATAGTGTGCGATGTTTGCGGCCATTTCAGCAAGAATCTGCACGCGTTGAAGGCCCACATGAAGTACAGGCACTACAAGCCAGAGTTTATCTGTCGAATCTGCAGAAGAGGCATGACCACGCAGGAGAACCTGGAACAGCATCTGACCTGGCACGAGACCAGAGAGAAGGTGCTGTGCCCGACATGCGGGAAGAGGTTCCGTGGTAGAGACCTGGACTCTCACATGCGGGTTCACACGGGAGTTAAACCGTTTCCTTGTCCTGTGTGCGGGAAATCGTTCAGACGGCAGACCGCTCAGGAGCAACACGTGCTCATACACACCGGGAAGAGACCCTATGTCTGTGACATTTGTGGCCAAGCGTTCGCGCAAAAACCCGGACTGATTTGCCACAGAAAGCGCCATCCTGGACCACTGCCGCCGTTGCCTATCGTTTCGATCAAAAACATAGTTACAGAATTTACAAAGGAGTACACTATGAAGAACACGGTTATCAAGACTGAATGAATGGATGATTCTAAGTGAGTAAAGCCTCGAGCGATCGAGATAGGGTGTGCATCCTTAAGCAACAGATGTAAAAAAAGGCTGTAAAATGGGAATAATTTACGAATGCATGATTCTGAGAGGCATTAATGAGATTGCAAACGCTTTATCGAGGAGTATGTTGAGATATCGTGGGAGTTCATTCTTTGTTGGAAAGAATATGATTTGATCGGTGAAATGATACCAAGTTCAGTCTTTTTATACATTTTAAGTGTTTGGTTGTTGAATGTTGTTGAATGAATGGACAGTTTAGATCGTTTTTCATGTGCAAACAGAGAATGTTTGTTTTGCCATTTAATTGTATATTACGAATACCATGATCATGTTTGTACATTAAAATAGATTAAGCATAATCTGTCACTTTACATGGCGTTTTCGAGTAATTTTTATATTCTCTTTTTGTGCTAAGTACAAAAGTCATTTTGTACTAAGAGCGAGCATATAAATTTTTACAAGTATCTTTAAGATTTTTAATGATACATTTTTATCATTTTTTTTTTTATCGATAAGATATGAATTTTCAACGTTTGAAATGTATTCTATGCATATTATTTGTACATTTTTATGTACCATGAATTTTTTAATAAAGTAGTAGTTAAACATAATTTGTAAATTATATGTTTTCTAACATACAATTACGCTTCTGTCAATTTTGATAATAGTATAAAATAAAAAGTAAGTATAATAAAAAAGTTCCGGTTTTTCTTTTTATAGCAACGTGTTGTAATTAAATAGGAAACCACGATGTATTTTTATTAAATCATATCAGGATAGATTAAAACATGAATATAACTATAAATCGCAAAACATTATACAATTGTCTTAGCTGCATAAACAAAAGTATCATAGTGCATTTTTTACAGTTCAATAATATAAATGCTGTAATGTCTGCATTGCTAATTGTATAATGATTTATATTCTTATATGAAAGTATTTCTGAACAATTGTGAAATGTTCATCTGCTAAAAAGTAAGTTACAAGTAAGTAAGCTGTTCATATAGAAGCATTGTCAGTAATACTGTATAAACGCTGGAACCTAACAGGAAAACGTTTTTAATTTGTTTTAGTTCTCCGACGATGGATCCTCTGAACGGCAACGACATGAACCCGCTGGAAGAACCTTACACCATGAAAATAAGGAAATCGTACACTCTGATGAGAAAAGAGCGGCGGTCTCAACGGGACAGAGTCAGAAAGTTGAATTTAAGGAATCACATGAACGTGTCTCAGAACACGAGGACGACGAAACCTGTTGGAGCTAAAAAATCCGTTCAAACGAAAAGAGTCGTCGAAATGAAGAGACCTGTACAGGTGAGGAGACCCGTCGAAAGGAAGAAACCAAAGAAGCGGATCGAACCGCTGCTAGAATGCGACTTTTGCGGCAAAAAGTTCGATCAGAAGGCATTCCTTGTGTCGCACATGAAACAGCACATGTATCGTTGCAAGTCTTGCAGTCAAACCTTCAGACTGAAGAAAGACCTGAAGCAGCACTCGGAGCAGGTTCACGGGCCGGTGATGTACCCCTGCAGTATCTGCGATTACAAAAGCAACAACAGGTGGACGCTGAAAGATCACTTCATTCGCAGGCACACGAGCAGCTTCGATTATTCGTGCGCGGTTTGCGGGAAACAGTTCAAGATCAAGAACGACATGGTGCAACACGCGAAGCAGATGCACAGCACCGCACCGCCGATCATCTGCACTGTTTGCGGCCACGCCTGCAAGAGCGTGCCCTCGTTGAAGGCTCACATGAAGTACAGACACTACAAGCCCGCGTACGAATGCAGTTTGTGCAAACGGTGCATGACAACGCAGGGCAACCTGGAGCAGCATTTGTTGTGGCACAAACGCAAGGAGAAGGTGGTGTGCCCCACGTGTGGCAAGACGTTCGGGCAAAAGAGAGATCTGGATCTTCATTTAAGGATCCACGAGGGCATCAGGCCGTTCGCGTGTCCAGTCTGCGGCAAGAAGTTCCCAAGGCGGACCGCTCAGGAGCAACACATACTGATACACACGGGCCAGAGGCCGTACACTTGTGATATATGCGGGCAGAAATTCGCCCAGAAACCGGGATTGATCTGTCACAGGAAACGGCATCCTGGACCCCTGCCACCACTCCCTGTGATCTCCATCAGAAAGATTATCATGGACTTCACCAAGGGACTGACGGACACCGCGATAGAGAAGAAGGAGGATCAGTTGGAATGTGTTTAGTGAGTTGGCTTAATGACTTTAGAACACTTGTGATTTTTTACACATTGGCGATTCTGGATCTTGATGTTTGTACTGTCTGAGGTTTCTAAATGCTTTAGTGCTGTTTCTGCTTAGAAAATACCTGATATTCCGTTCGCATTTTGTAAATGTATTGTGTAATATCATAGTATGTATAAACTTTTTGTCTACTCTAATTTTTGATAAGAGTATAGGGTATATGAGTGATAGAGTATATACTTCGTTTCTTTTAAGCAGTAAAGTAATTAATTACCAATTTATTAGTTTTGGTATTATTAGATAGACATTAATCAAAGAAAACTGCCATTAATGTATTATTGCCAATTTGTTGTCACAGAATGTAGTATATGTTTTAGAAGTCTCAGACAATATGAATTATAAAAGTATCGTTATTCTGTTAATTGAGAATTGTATAAAGATAAAATCGATTGGACTGTATACTGTATCGAATAAGGTATTGCAAAATGATATTCAATAAGAGCCTTGTATGTATGCGGTAAAAGAAATTATTAGTATGTATTGTTTATTTTGTTAATATTCATAGCATAATTTGTAGTAGGAAATCATATACAGGGTGTCAATGAACTGATAGTGCAACTCAAAATGGAGTCTACATAAAAGAATAAGCAAAAAAATGCAGAGTATTTTTTGCAGTATTTTTATATGATACTTTTACTCCTGTATTACCCATATACTCGCGCGTCAGAACGTTTCATTTACTCATTTATCTAACAGATGTCACTGCAGCGCCTGTGTATTACCATACAGATTTATTGACATAATTTCAATGCCGATGTATTTTAACTTACAGCTATGCGTTTAGGTATGTTTTGCTGGCGCACATGTCAAACACAAGGATTAAGGTCCGTGTAAGCTTAGTGATTGTAAGCTTGTAACTATATTGGCAAAATGACAAAGTTGAGTGTTTTCAGTCAGAGATGATAACAACTCATGACATTGATAATAATAAACACGAAAAATACCTAACGAATATTAATCTATCACGTAATCGTTAACATTGATGGAAAATAGTATTCTATACGTTCAACTTTCTTTTTTATGTAGATTCTTCTCTCTTCAAGTTATACTGGTTCACTAATGCCCTGAATATACTTACGTGCACAAAACAGGCTTTAATTACAATTATATATTAAAATAATACCGTGTCTCGAAGCGTCGATGTTGTATCTTAAATATTTATTGCTTTTAATTTAAAAGTCAAACTGAAAGTTTTGTACGACAAGTTTTTTTATGGACAATGCAAAACTGTTAGCAATGCAAAAGTAATAGCTGAACTTACGATAAGCCTGTAATTATTATCAGTGGAAAGATATATAATTCTTCGAGACTAAATACCAGACAAATATTAATCGTATTCATTTACATATTACGAAACTTTTGTAAGAAAGAATATAAAACTTTATGTACATTTAATATTTGGTTATAAAGTATTGAAAAAAAAAAAAACAGCTAGATGTTACTTTTAATTTATTCTTTTAATCGCCTGGATTGTTACATTGCAGAAATGTATAGACCAGTCTCGTTCTTCCATCATTACTTAGAAATATCTATTCACTAGTTATTTTTGTAAATAGAAATATTATTTCAACAGCATAACGTTGACGATTATCCACGAAATAGTCATAAAATTCGATCGCACTCATCTAGATACCATTGCATCATTACGTATCGGTAGGTATACGATAAAAGTAACAACAAGATCATCCTGAAAGAAACTATTCACTGTATCATAAGTAAGGTTCACAGTAATCGTGTATATCCATTTATTGCCTTAATTATTATGTCTAGTTCATCAGTGCCTTTGTTTCAGGCCACGAAGAGGAATTTCACGAGCAGTTCACGAGTGCGTTAAATGCGGGGCCTGTTTCTGTCACACGAGGAAGCTGGTGGAACACTTAAAGAATCTCCACGGCATCGATAGAGCCTTCAGCTGCGACGAATGCGGCAAAACATTTAGGAGCCCCATGAACATAGCTCGTCACAAACTAATCCACACCGGTTCGAAAAGGTTCGCCTGTGATCTGTGCGACTACAAGTCGAACCAAAAGTCGAACCTCGACAGCCACCGTCGACGTCACATCAAGGATTACTCCTTCGAATGCGCACAGTGTCACAAAGGCTTCTTCCTGAGAACAGATTACCTGGAACACGTGAACGTTCACACGAGGAAGCAGTTGTACCGATGCGACCATTGCAGCAAATCCTATCCCTACAAGAAGAACCTGACCAATCATTTAAGGATGCAGCATGCATCCGCTCTGCCACAGGTAGATTCGAAGAATAACGCGAAACACAAGCATGTGTGCACCATTTGCCTGGAAGGTTTCACGCGGAAGTTGTTCTTGGAGAAGCATTTGAAACAACGGCACGGATTGTACGAGAAAACGAAGCATCTGTGCGATCTGTGCGGGGCAGTACTGTCTTCCAAGAGAAGACTGATGGTGCACAGACGGGGTCACGCTAATGAGAAGATCGCGAAGTGCAATTTGTGCGATAAGCAGTTCTCCAGCAAGGAAAACCTCGGTATTCATCAACGGATACACACCGGAGAAAAACCGTACGGTTGCACGGAGTGCGGCAGGAGGTTCGCGCAAAGGACCTCTTTGAATTTGCATCTTAGGTATCATTCGGGGGAGAGACCGTATCAGTGCGTGGATTGCGGCAAAGGATTTGTTTCCGGAAGCTTTTTGAAGAAACACCGCAAGATGCACGAGAAAACTTCGCAATCGGAAACTTGACTGCGATCGAAATTGATGGCGGTAAACGAGAATGTTTAATCTTTTCAATCTTTTGTTACGAAACAGCGTTGTTTTTTGTAATAAAAGATAATTTCGAATAGGATCTTGTACTTTATTGAGGAGCGTGTGTAACGGTGATTGCGGGTATAAATAAGCGCATTTACAAAAGCATCCAAGGTTCATTATTTTATAACGTACGAATTCCAAATGGTGATTTTCGAAAGCATATACGATGCTTTGTGTAAATGTGTATTTTTGTCAATGAAGGTTCCCTAATTCCAGCGATTGGAGCAATCACGACGAGCTTAGCAGCTGCGAAGAGTTCAGAATCAAGAGCGAGGATATCCTTCTCGAACCTGATCAAAAGTGAGTTTTGCACACGCCTTTTATAATTAAAACAAAGATTGTTTCACTATGTATAACTCCAAAATTGCTTGTCATTGTTCAATATTTTAAGAATGAAACCAAACATGTATACACCATCATTGTCAAATCTTTTCCTTTCAATATATAAATTTCATCAAATAATAAAAATTACTTCAGTTTAATCAACTTTTTATAATAAAGAAAACGACGAACGAACGTTGACCGATCCGAATGAATTCCGGTTTCAAATGAAATTTTGCAGAATCGAGGGGAACGAGAAGGTTTGCGATCTTTGTCAAGAAAAGTTTCATTTCGTAACCAGATTGGTAGCACACCTGAGGATCGTTCACGGTATCCACAGACCCTTCAAGTGTGTCACTTGTGACAAGACGTATCCGCAACAGTTCATGCTGAACGCTCACGTGAAAAAGTCTCACACGCCGAAAACGATCCCCTGCTCTCGCTGTAGCTTCATGGGGGTGAATTCCAGCGACGTGGAAAGACACTCGAAGCGACATCATCGGGAAGTAAAATTCACCTGCGAAATTTGCAGCGAAAACTTCGTGGACAAGGACTCCCTGATGACTCACACAACCATGCATAATTTTATGCAGTATCAACAGTGCAATGCTTGTGGTAGTACGTTCGATGATGTGTACAGGTATGAAAACACTGTTGTATTAAAAATATAGGGTTTATCGTATTCAAAGTATCTTTGAAGAGCATGTTATTAATCACGCGTGAATCTTCGAATATCCCCAATCCTTAACAACTCCTTAAATCTTCTACAGTCATATGCTTAAATGAGTAACATGAGTAACTTGTGTCACATGTAACCGATGAACAGATCCTTCTTTAATTATATTAAAATAAATCTAGATAATAATATATATTTTCACACGAAATAATATTCGGAAAGCGAAAATAATTAAACGTTATCAGAAATTCTTTTCTTTCTAATCTCTTAAAATTTAACCAACCGAATGGAAAGATCTCCGATTTTTTCTTTAACAAACTGCTGCCATTGATCCTATTTACTTTTTTTATTAGTTGGTTTTGAGCTAGCGCTGAATTTACTGAAAATTATTCTTTAAAAAAGCAGAAAATGCATTTGATGAACTGTGAACAACACTAGTTCAAGACTAACTAACAACAAAAATAAATAAAATCAATAGCAACGCTTTATCTAGGAAAAAATGGAAGATCTCTCCATTCGGTCGGCTAAGTGTTAGTGTTCGTAAATCCCTCGCAGTATCATGCGTCGTTCTTTCAAAGACATGTGTACAACAGCCCAAACTTTCTCAAAATTGATACAGCCTGAAGGAGCACAATCGCCTCTACCACTACGACCCCGCGACGCTGATCCAAGAGAAGCTCGACGAGGGTGACACGCAGAACGCCGAGCACAAATGCGACGTCTGCGGGAAGGTGTACAAATACAAGTCGGTTCTGAAGCAGCACAAGGTGAAGTCGCACGGCGATATCCCGAATTACGAGAGACGCCGTTACCTGTGCGCCCTTTGCGGCAAGGAGCTGAAGACGGCGAAAGGCCTCGAGATCCACAACCGATCGCACACCGGCGAAAAACCGTACACCTGCGAGGTGTGCGGCAAATGTTTCGCTTGCGAAACATTGCTGAGAACGCACAATGTCACGCACACTGGCGAGAGAAAGTATTCTTGCGACCAGTGCGGCAAAGCCTTCACGCAGAGGTCGACGTTGGTGGTACACAAACGTTACCATACCGGTGAACGTCCGTACGTTTGTCCCCGGTGCGGTAAGGGTTTCGTCACCAGGACCGTTTTGAATACTCACATGAAATCATGTCGCTGAGACAGATCAGGGGAGACGCAAGGACAGGAAGAGGATGTAAGAAAGACGTCTAACAACGATAGATAAAGGGAGGCTTCCGGTGTGTGTGCACCCGCGTGATTGGAGAGAAGAATTTGTTGTCGATCGATTCGAGATTGGACTGGGGCTATTTGTTTAAATTTGTGTCGATAAGGAGTGTAAGCGGTGTTTTGTAAACTGATAGTTTTGTTTAAAGTCTAACTTCTGTTTGGATTCTTTGATTTGGCATGAGCAATGCGTTTGAAGTGTTAGACATTCTGATTGGTGCTTTGAAAAAAATTCCTTGAATAATTTCAATTTGCTTGAACTTGATAAGTGTTACTGGTCTAAATGTACAATTGAAATTGTAGTTTATTTTAATGGCCCCAGTCTTGCATTTAAGCATTTTAATCGTTCAAACTGATGCAACGGATGTTCTAGCGTTAATCGTATAGAAAGAGGAAAATATGTGTAATAATGGTTACTTATAACCATATTGAATTTTATATTGGTAAAGTTTATTCATAGAAATCCTTAAAATAATATGCATGAAACGGAAATCGATATACGGTGTAGGATAATAAAGGAATTCGGTACGGTAGCCGTTTAAAATCGTACAAATCAAATTCGAACACTTAAAATACCCAGTTTCAATTTTCGAACTGAATCTGGTCTTGCGCGGATAAGAATAGCCGACGACTATCGTGCTCCTTCTGTTTCTTACTTCTGCCCGACGAGCAGATTGGCACGGTCGATCGTTTGATACTAGAATATCCTCGTGCAACTTACGACCCTTGAGGTACTTTTACGAAACCCTCGTGAAATCAGGGCGACCCTACAGATATAATCGCGATCCACTTCAGGCGAATTAACCACTGAAGCCTTGAGATCGATTGCTTTAAAGGAGGAGGCAGCTTTTGTCGCAAATTTTCTCGAAAGAATATCGCGAGCTCTTTTTCTTAATATAACTTATAAGTATGTACGTATATCGAATTTTCACGAAGAACAGCGCTGTTGCAAGTGATACATTTGCAAGAAATCATTCTCTCTTTTAACGTTCATTCTCGTTTCTGAAACGATAGGTTTTAAGCGTGTGGAGCTAGCAAATGTTTGCTACGCCTATAACAATAAAGCCGTCCTTAATACTAGTATTAAGGTGCAACAGACCGATGTAAGCATACACGTTGCACCGATGAAGATGTCATGATGTTTTATAAACCGTAGAAAGTAAGAATTAGTATCATCGTACGTAGTTGCGATGTCACAGTGATCTTAGAAAGAATATTTTAATTCGCCGGTGGTGTAGAATGTAATGCGTAGAAACTAACCCTGAAAGAAAAACTTCGTTTAATCGAATGTAAGTCGTTTACACAAAAATCTTTATGAATCGAAAGATTGTCTTTGTATCATTAGGTATCGAGTGTTGCGAAATTAAAATTTCAAGACTTACGATCGACTAATTAGAAGTTTTGTAAAAAGACATTGATATATTTAACACCAGTTAGGATTTTCACTTTTTTATACACAATTTTTTACACCTTTTTATATGTATATGTATACTGTTTACAATCATTTATATTATACAGTTTTGCATGATAAAAAATACTCAAAGACTGTATATCCTGACGTGAAATCAACGAAATCAATTTTTTTTCTAGATCCCGCTTACTCAAGATTCCGGGATGATATTAATGAAAGCGATTTTTTAATCACTATTTAAAGCTTTTAAATATTTTTACAAATTGTTACTGCGAAACTTTTTTATGATACCGTATTTATTATCAGAAAATCTTATTCGATGCAATTGTCAACTATTTCGTATCGATAATAAAAAGAAAAAATTCTTTCACAATCGTGTAAATTTATTATTTGAATCTCGGTTGCAGTTATTTACTCAACAGTTCTCCCCCGAGTCTCTGTCGTTAGGAAACTTAACGAATAACAAATAACAAATCTGTTGATAGAAGAAAAATTTGCTTTATGCCCTGTAAAAGAGTTTAACAAACAATAAATGCCTCGAGTTATCAAAATAAACGTGTACAATTAAAAAGGTCGAAAAGAATGAATCGCACCAAGATGAAGGGCGAATATTGTTTTATTTTTTTTTTTAATTTTTTTTTTTTTTGGTTGTAATAACGAGAGACGTGAGTGGGACAGATGCCGGTGGACAGCTGAGAAGTTAATATTTTAGTAGAACACCAAAACCGAGGCAGGATCCTCAATACGAAAATCTACTCCTTGTTCCAACATCTTGTGGTCGTAATGGTAATTGATATCGTTCAGTATGGCGCGGTTCCGAGCGTTAACGTTACGTGGCTTCACGTGGATCGTACGGAAACCTGTTTATTTTAAAAGCGAGTTTCTTTCCTGAGTTAACGTTCTAATTTTTCCACAAGATAACGTTAGAAATTAATATTTGGCATGCTACTCTTAAATAAAGATATTAGGTGTGTGCAAAAGTTTCAGTCTTCTTTTTAGTTTCCTTTTAACACTAGGTTTCGAACTTTATGAGCAAAATTTGCAAAAAAAAAATTACTATTATTCCTAATAATTTTCGTTAACTTTTATTGGTGGACTTACACGAGTATACCTTAATCTATTTCCCTCTCAGCTCTGGAGTTTTAAATTCTGTATGATTTATACCTGTTTCTTAGGATATGTAAATTAGAAACAAATGCACAAGAAGTGTCCGCAAATCTAGTGTTAATACAAGTATTGCAAATTAATCTTCGAAGTATTTTCCCTCGTTTCAATAGCGCGTTTCAGACAGTTGGCTGTGAACCTTTATAAACGCTCGAAAAGGCAGAAAACTGTTTGAGTTTAAAATAATTATACCAGAACGCCGAAGAAAAAGAAACTAAACCTGTTGCGTACACCTAATATTAGCTTTCGAAGTTCAGATTGATTCTGTCGAAAGCGGAACAGCAAATGTTTGGGTTCTTACGAGTCTTGCTTTCAGCTTGAAGCTGACATATGTCCCGCAAAGTATCAAGACTTCTTATTATACCGTCGTACTGTAATCTTGTTAGGTGTTTACAGCGTACCAGCATGGAGACGAGCAGGTCGTCGAGCATCTCGCGATTGTTTCTCAATTGTAACATTACCTCCGCTACAACAACACACACGTTAACATTTCGCTATTATCGATTCGCACGGTACGTCAAAATTTTTTATAACGATTCAAAATATCTTCCACGATACACTTAACGTAATTCGAATTATTAATTTAAATTAATTATAATTTGATAAAATTGGAAAGTCAAAGTGTTTGAAATACAAAAAGCAAAGATGCAGAATTACGGAATTCAGGGAAAATGTGCGCAAATCGAAAGAGTGAACGAGTTCTATTGTGTTACGGCAGTTGGCGTGTCAAGAAATAGAGCACGTACAAGTTCCGCGTGGGGAAATGCTTTGAGATAGCGTACAAAAGACGTGTGTAGGATTTGCAAGAATTTATTATACCGAGCGTGTTGGTGTAATGGGTAATAAGCAGTCCAACAGTGCTTCTGAAATTGCGAGATCTGCTCTGATCCCACACATGACCGCTGAACATTTGAAACCTAGCCAATGGCACGCTGGGCAACAGCAAGTAGCACATATCTTCGTAATGGGAAATGTTAACTGAAAATCAAACTTAACAAGCTAAATGGTGCATAGAATCACCCGTTTCCGACACGCGAAACGATTCTTATAACACGATTCATTACATTTATCGTAATCAATAACTAACATCAGCTCTCTGCTCGATCGTTCATCTATAAGAATCGACTACTACAATTTTCTCTACGATTTTATCAGTCTCGCCCGGCGCAAGTAAAAAGCTTCAAGAATTTCGATAACGAGCAAAGAGTGACGGAAAAAGTAATCATCCATTAGAGAATTGAAATTTTCACGAGGAACCTTCACGCAAATAACCGTAATAACTGTGGAGGTTCGGCTCGAATGCCACTCGACGGAAATCGTAGGCGCGAGGAAAGTCAATGATTACTTTAACATCTCTTTGTATTATATTGTACCTATGGTGTAGGACACAGTGAGCTCCGGGCAAACGAGCGCCAAATTGTGCCATGCTGTGTCGGCGATGGTGTGATGCCTGGAATCAGAATCCCGCACGGAGATGTGCAGCGTTTTCAGCACCCTCGACGCAGCATTGGTCAAAGCGTTTAAAGTCTGATCGGACAAGGCCGGGTAGTCGAGCCTCAGTATCGTCAGCGCGCGAAATCGGCCAAGCAATCGTAGATATCTGAAAGTTGCCTTAAAATAGAATGAAGATCTCGTGGAAGCCTCTCGATCCGACGAGTCGGTTGTTCCACGTGCCTCGAATTACTGTGCGGCGCCTGCCATTCTCGAAACGCACCCCGAAGATCTAGGTAAGCCAGACGCTCGCTCGAGCCTCTGGAAGCGCTGGCGAGAAGTCGCAACACGTCGCTCACCCCGAGATTCGCATTCAGCAGGCTCAACGTTTCCAGATTATGCTGACAGCTAGGTGAACGGTTAGGTGGTTAGATTAGCGAGAATTAACCCTTTGCACTCGAGAGGTGACTGTTAGTCGTTTAATGATACTAACTTCAAAAATTCTCAAATTCGAAATATTATATGCATATATGATTATTTAATCTCTGAGTCTAACTGATAAACGAACTAACTAAAGTTTGAAAATTAGCGGAACTATCATTTAGTGGCTAACAGTCACCTTTCGAACGCAAAGGGTTAACGCTTAACCAATCGAATAGGGAGATCTCCAATTTTTTCCTCAACTAACCGTTGCCACTAATTCTATTCACTTTTCTTGTTAGATAGTCCTGAACTGGTGTTGAATTTATTAAAAATTGTTCTTTGGAAGCCTAGAAAATGCATTTGATGAACTGCGAACAATATTAATTCAAGACTAACTAATAACAGAAATAAATAGAATCAATGGCGGAGGAAAGAATTGGAGATCTTTCCATTCGGTTGGCTAAGTATTAACCCTTTATCTGCCACGCCGAAATCACACGTTTCGCTCAGAATGCCACGAGAGTACATCGCTAATTGCAATTAGAAATTAATCTCATAGAAATTAATCTTTTATTTTCGATGTTCTAGTAAAAATTTGTAATTGTTCAAGGGGCACTGTTTATTTCAAAGCATCCTCTAATTAGCGGTAATGTTCAAAATGCATTAACCGTCAATTTTTATTCAACTCTTACAATTGTAAGCAATTGAAGCACTCCGGTCATCAATGACCACCGTGGCGTCGTAGGAGAAACCGTGGCTGGTCATATATGACCAACGTGGCAGTCAAAGTGTTAATTGAAATACTTGAGGTATAGAAAAATATATATTTAGAAACAGGAAGAATATTCGTCCTCCTGTATTCAATTGTTGAAAAGAATTTTAGTATAAAAATGGTTTCCTGCGACAAATGACCTGTTAGAGATGACATAATAGCGTCGAAGCACGTGCGTTGATGAAAATGAGAAAAATGTCTAGAATTCCTTAATGAAGCAGGGTTTCTGTTCAGATATAATCGTTATGAAACGGATATGCCTTCGAGTACGAGGCTGCTCGATTACCCTAAGAAGTTCGCAAGCGCGTACAACAGTTTGCCTCTGTTTCCCCACTTGCAGCTGAAGATCCAATCGGTGAGTATCAGTTTCTTCAATTGAACATTCTTGGCTCGTACAACCGTAAGGAAATCAGCGCCCGCCTCGGCTTGAATGTTACGAGTTATACGCGCTTCTCTTGGCAGGATGTATGGTCTTGACCAGGCGAGTTCCAGGCTTCGCATATGCTGCCCATATTTTGCCTAAATCAGACGCGTCTATCATGCAACTGCAATCACATCAAACGCGGTAATACAAATTTTTTAAGCAGCGTTTTGTATGCGTCGTCATATTGGCGGCAATTCTGTTCAAGGCGAGAGGAACGCTAGATACTCGAGGAATTTATTTTGAACGTTTAACAATATCGACAATTCCACGCGTGACAATAAATTCTTCCATTCGCGAGCCGATAAATTTTTGTCACCTTGTACAAGTTAAACCCTGTTCTGCATTTAACTTGACAATGAATAAATTCGTCCTCGCTTTAAGCGGAAACACTGACAACTTAGCCTCCAAGAATCGGAACTCTCGATCCAATTTTCAATATCACGGCACGTTTCGCCAACGAATCCGTGTGTGGCCGTTGAAAGTGTACAGACTGTTCGACGTTCTTATCCTTTTTTTTTTTTTCTCTATAAATGCTTGCGTACGGCTAATTCTCCCGCCAACGGGAAGTCACCACGCAGATCACGATCGATGAGGACTGTGACGGAACGCCAAAGAACTGGCGAGGAAAGTGCACGGTTCCATGACTGGCAAACTTGTGCAACATTGGCACGGTCCCCACGACCGAGGTGACTGAATATCTGCGTCAGTATCAGCTCCGGCAGCTGATCCCACATCTCCCAGTTTCAGCTTGGCCCGTCTTCATCTCTACGTAGCTGAGGCAGCTGTCGCAACCTCGTCAAGTTCTCTTGTCATGCTCCGCGATATCGACTCGATCGTCATTGAAAATCGTACACGATCGATTGCGCGAATTCACGAGGTATTCAAGGCTTGAATTGACGTTTGAATCTGAGGTTCAATTGTCTGCCCTCGATTTTTACGCGAAGTTCGCTTCAAATCGTGCGCCTTTCATGCGAAAGGCTTAATGATCGCTCGTTCCTCTTTTATTGGGCATAGATTAAAAATTACACGTGGAACGGTATAATAATGTTACGTGATCGCGTTTAAAAAGATCTTCTGTGCCGGGCGTAATGGAAGCTATGACCTGTTCCAATTGTACGTCGCATTCTATAGATGAAATTGATAAATGTACGTGAGTCTCATTACGATGCCCTCACGTTCCTCTGATGTCTCTTGAGTAACTGTGAAACGAGAACACGAAATATGTTTCTATTCTTTCTTTGATTCTTTATTTGTTCGTTGAACAAAATTCAAGATTTAAAAACCTGTGTTTGCTATAAATATTGAATATGTTTATTAATGATATAATCGGATTGGTCTGTTAAGATTTACTAGACCTCTGTCCAGGAGTAAACAGGAAGATAATAACTTTATGTAACTGAAAGCTTGTAGATCGTTTAAATCGTTGTTACATTGATATTTTACCGCTTCGATGGTATAATAAGCTTTCCCGCTTATTGCTTCGTTGTTGCGGCAAATTTAGTTACGCGGGCGACGTTAAGATGGCGCTGCGGGAGGCATAAAATTGCATCACACAGAATTTATAGTCAGTACACTAAGTGCATTCGGTGCACATGTACTGATATGTATGTGGGTTTGAATGTACGGTGCAGTTTATATCTGTGCAGTGTCAAGGACTCAATTGACCACGGATCATAAACACTGTCGTCTCCAAAGAACGATATTCTACACCCATTAGAGACAAAAAAGTTCGTCACATAATTATATAATCCTTTGATCTTGGTCTTTGACCCTCATTCTAACCTGTCCACGTGCCATCGTAACACGTAAAACACGAGGTGTGTACCGTTGTCAGCTTGCTTAAAATATTTCATGCAAAAGACGCTTATTGACGCTGTCAAAACGTGAGAATGAAGGAAGAAGTGAATAATGAAGTGTTGAACGAAGAACAGTGGAAATTTGAGGCTCAAGCTGTTATCAATGACGTGAAACACCATGTAATGGATATAAAAATATCGGAGAAATTACGAAACAATAGTCAGTTCCTTTATTTAAATTTAACTACATTAGAGAGATTGAAGTTTTGCATAGAATTATCAAGCGCTGGTTTTACTATTCTCGGTAATGACTATGACGATACATCAAGCAGAGGAAGCGAGCACTTCGAAACACTTTACAGCCTGCTAAATTTTGTTAGTCCACAGTATAGAGATTCTTTCGGAAATTCGCTCGTTCATAAACTTAATCAATTAAGTGACTGTCAATGAGCAAATTCGATTTAAACTTCCTGATTTTTAATAACACTTTTAGATGACATTTTTAATGTCATATAACAATTACTTTATGCTTATACCACAAAAGACTCATCGTGGAGTTAAGTATAGCTGCCAATAAAGTATTCAATTTAATTGTTTAAATATATATCTTTCAAAAATAAGCGTTTGAAATCCAAAATAAATCATGATTCTCGTTAAATGCATCTCTTTGCGCAGTATTCAGTGGATCCGAATTTAACCGAAGATATCCGAGTTCACAATAATTTAGAAGGACAGTAGCGTATTTGATACATGGTAACAAGTGTTCTAAAGTTTTTATATGTTCTAACACAAAATTTCGTTTTATCAAGAAAGTTTCCTTTACTAAACGAAATTTTCGGAACATAACAGTTCCATAATATTAAATATAACATTGTCAGCCTGAATATAAACCCTTATTCATAACCTAATGGATAGGATGTCTCGATAGTGCAAGTGTAATAGATACGGTAGTGTGATACTGACGAATCGCGTGTCCCTAGAAAATATCCCTAGGAATCGAAAGATCAGTCGATGCAAGAGGTAATATCAGTTGTGTTTACCCCCTCCTCTACGTTCATTGCTCTATGTTCCGTTTGGCGTATTCCACTGTCGAGTTGTGAAGTAACGAAGCGGTTTCGTCGCATCGTGTGTGCGTTTCGTGATGTTTCTGAATGAGTTTATCGTTGATTAAGTGCTTAAGAACGACACAGTGCATCCCGTTTATTAGTATTGCAGTGGCTAGTGCGATGATGTTGAACAGTGACCGATGACACGCCCGTGAAAAACGATAACAACGACCATTCTTTTGATTGACCAGAAACAGTAGAGAAAACGCAATACGCAAAGAACTCTCTTTGTGCATTCATGTGATGTTACATTGAACAAAACATGCTTCAGCCAAGAGCTGCGTGCATCGGACGGTAAAGAAGGTAAGTGACAAATATTTCGGTTAATCGAATATCAAAGCACCGCTAAATCTTGACAGGTCGTTTGTTTTTGTTCGATAATCATACCCTATTTCTCGATATCAATTTAAAAGGGGCGAGACAATCGGTTTCAATAACACTTTTCAACTTATACGAGTACAGAGAATATCAGATGTATAGAAATAAGTCGCGATAGTAACGTAACATCACAGGTTGCTAAATATCTTCACCCGATGCGCTTACATATATATTTTAAATTTCCTCCCCTTCTTTACCTATTTAAATACACAATTTTTCAATAAAATGAAATGAGTTTAAATGAAAAATTTTACTAAAATTCGTTGCATTTACGTATTTAACATCTATAAGAAATGACATTGTTATTTTCATTAGAAACTTATATTTTATTTAAGAATCGCAGTATAGCAGAACTTATCATTTATTTCAAAAGCTTTTAGACGACATTTTCTGATTTGTATCGTACTAGATGTCTAATTCTGTTTTAGTTTCGTTGAATTTAAAAGTCCACAGTTTTTAGGTTGAAATATTACTGATAATATTTCCTACAATGGAAAGTATATTCTTATAAAGTTAAATGAAAATAATTTTCGATGAATACAATGTTCAATTTATTTGTAAAATTATTTCACAATAATATTAACACTTAATATTAATTTAAGTACATATATAATATATCTTAATATTTTCATGTTTGATTTTAATGCGTCATTCATATTTTACGTTTTAATTATTGATATGTTATGCTAAGTTTTTTAAATAAATAAGTTAGAATTGCGTAGTAACTCAAATACAACTAACTAAAAAATTTCTGAAATTGCTGTTTTTATTATTTTATTTGACGTTTTTCGCGTATTATATTCGTCACACATCGAAAGCTGTACCTATGGTCTAATTATGATAATCAGAATGATTCATCAGTTAAAGGATTGGGTTAAAGGTGATAGAATATGAAAGAAGTTACTAATTCTTTCTCAGATATTCTTTTAATGGCACAATAAATTTTAATATGTAACAATCATACAATTTATGGTTTTAATATAACTGTATTCAATATGAGTTCATTATCATAAAAGTAGGCCAGTAGATTAGTTGCAAATATTAATTATTTTGTGATATGAATGATCTTTAATAACATCAATAAATTTAAAATATATTTTATTGTAATAAAAATCAATTGAGTGAATCTTCCAATTAAGCTTCCTATATATTATTTTTGGACTACATGTATAGTACATTATACATACAAGATTCAGATTAGATAATATCACTCTTAGAGAAAATTAAAGCTCAAAATAGGTATATAGGAATCAAATAAAATAGAACTATTCTGTAACATGTTTCATTACTTTCATTTATTTGTAACATTAATATTTTATTAACTTTACATATTAATAATAACAAATACACTTAGTAAAAAAATTGTATATTATATAACTTTTCAATTATAGCAATTAAAAATATACTTAATTACATGTATTTTACATACATTTCATGTTGCTAAATCACATAAAAAGGAAGGCTTATGATTAATTTTGATAATATTTGATAAAAGATAGCTTTAAGATAAGACTTGATAAAGAATACATGTTGTATTCATATGAATGATAATAATGGTATGAAAATGAGCAATGTTACACTAGTAATTTTTTTGTATAGTACCATATTTTATAATTTGAGATTTATTAATAGTAACATATAAAGTGCTTATTTATATAAAAGAGATATGTATATTCATCCATTTACATATGTATTTATTAACAGATCACATATAATATATTATTTAAGTTTGTGTTACATTTAATACAATTGCAGTAATAATAAAACAGTTAGGTAATAACTTTTTCAGAAACTAAGGAATGGCTAATTTGATGGTAACTTCATCAAGTAAGAATAGTTCACGCAGTACATCACCCAACAGAGGAAATACATTGACCTCACTTCAGCAACAATTATCTTCAGCTTCTTCAGAGCATACTCCAAAAGCACGTAATGCTTCAGTGTAAGACCTAATTTTTTGTAAATATTGGTACATGTGCTTGCATAAATTAAGATTAAAACTTCTTATTTTTTTTTGTAGTATTTTACATGAAACTGAAATATTAAGCTTATGCTTCAATATGATGTAATTAATGATACAATATTTTGTACTTACAAATATGAAAACTAAGTTCCTAAAACAAAAAAAAAAATTGAACAATAAATAAGAGGAGCAGAGTACAAAATTAAATTTGACTTCACAGTTCCCAAACAGGGGAGGGTAGTACAGGCAGTGGAAGTAGTGGTGGTGGAGGCAGCCTCAGTATGAAAAGTAATAGGCAAAAATCACCAGGAACTGTTATTCGAGTAGATGCTATGGATGAACCAAATACCAGTCTAATCACTGCCGAACAAGAAGAGTTTGTGCCAAATATTCACCTACCAACTGATGATGAAGGAGTATGCAATTTATTTTTTATTGAATAACTCTAATTTCAAAACTTTTTGATTTATATATTTATTTTTGGCGTTTATCTTTGCATTTCAAAATAAAACATGACTTTATATGAATTAATTTGTAATATTAATAATAAAAACATATTTATGATATTAAAAATTATTATTATCATATTGGTACTGGTAATATTGTCTTCTCAAATATTTATTACAGTAGTAAATATGATTGTATATGCTTACATAAAGTTATGTTACATAAGTAATACTGTTGTGCATGCAGTAACAATTACACTGTACTACAAGGTCATCAACCATAACTGTATAATCAGGGTTATAGGTTAAGAAATGAAGTATCTAGTTATTTATATAATGTTGTAAGTGGTTTTAAAGTTAGATATTTTAATCTTATACAAACCAGAGTACAGTCAAAGTACAAGTTATCAAGTACTGTGTTCAAAGAAATGTACTTTGTTAGTTATAATTTGTCTTTTAATATCTAGAACTATTTATGTTATGTGTTATTTGTATATTTCAATATAATAGTAAATTTATTTACAGGAACAATATCATGCAACACAATCGTTCCTATCAAATGGCTCCTCTGAGTTAATAACTGATGATGTTGATTCTAGTTCTGCTCGTGTTTGTCAAGCTATTGAGCACATCCAAAATAAAATTGCTAAAACGCGAGAACTTATACGAATAGAACAAACTACACGTGATGGTAATTTTCAGCAATTAGCAGTTAATTAGTGTAGTGTTGACATTTATTACTTACTACATTGTTAAGGCAATTGTGTAATATAAGATAATTCAACTTGGAGTAGTAATTTATATTATATGCATTGTAAATATAAAATCTATTTATATTTACTTTCAGAAAATGTAAATGAATATTTAAAATTAGCTGCTAATGCAGACAAGCAGCAACTTACTCGAATAAAAGCAGTATTTGAAAAAAAGAATCAAAAATCAGCGCACAGTATTTCTCAGCTCCAAAAAAAATTGGATAGTTACACAAAGAAATTAAAAAATTATGAGTTGAATGGTGCACCTACAAGTCACAGACAACCCAGGGAAGTACTTCGTGACATGGGACAAGGACTTAAGTAAGTCTATTTTATCCTTACTTAATATCTATATAATAGTTTAATTGTATTAGTGTGTAAAATAAAAATATTATTTATTTTATTATTTATATTATTTATTTGTGTAGTTAATATATTTAGAAGATTAGTATTAATATGTACAATCCCCTTCTTTCCTTTTAGAAATTCATTAGATTGTATGATGTTATTTATTTATACACAAAAATTGACTATGAATATTACAGTGCATGTAAAATAAAGTTATAAATTTCAAGTTATAAATATTTTTACTATTAAGTATGAACATGAAAAATGTACATTCATTAAAGAACTTGAGAATATTAAATTATAATGAAAAAGACTTAGTTGACATTTAGTTATATTGTTATCTTATCTTCATTATAATATGTTGTGTATAATATCTTTTTATTTCATAAAGCCTCTTATGAACATAGATGCTATGTTTAATATGCTCAAGTTATTTTCAGTATTATACTAAAGTGACTTTAAGTGTGACAAGATTTTTGTTCAATAAATTTGTTTGAGGTTTTTTCTTCTTCTTTAATTTCTTGTTTATTTTACTAAATGTGAGTATGATATTCTCATCTAATTTAAGCCTCACTTCCAGGAACGTGGGTGGCAATATTAAGGTTGGAATCAGTGGTTTTTCAGGGTGAGTGTTGTGAAAATGGATTTTATTATTTTTTGTATTCTATTCATTGTAATAAATTATCATTTATGAATTTTTTTTTATATAAATACATTGAATAAATGAGGTACAAAATTTGAATGTAAATTATAAGGTATATTGTTGTATTTAAAAATTCAAGCATATTGTTTTGGTATATTTATATTTATAAACCATAAAAGTCACTTTTATATTTTCATATAAATTTATTATCTTTTTAAAACTAAGTTTTATAGAATAGTGATAATGTATCTATAATAATAAACATTATTTATATTTTCTTTGTATGTTTCAGAAGTGTAATGTCCAAACCAAGGGAATTTGCACATTTAATAAAAAACAAATTTGGAAGTGCTGATAACATAAATACCTTATCCCGTGAGTCTTTTTATGAGAAATTCTTTTTTAATTAACTAATATAATAATGTTTAAATTTTATTTATTGTTTACTTTTGAAATAACATTTACTATCAGAAATGTCAGTTAAACCTTTGTATTTAAAAAGTTTTCACACTAAGCACATATTGCTTTATGCTAATAAATTGTGGTACTACAAGCAATAATATGCACGTTTCTTATTTTAATTTTTAAATATGTATGTATGTAAATACACTATCAATATGGTTTTATTTTAGTCAATAATGTATTTCTATTTTAAGAAGATAATTATTTATATGTTTGAAACATAATGAAAACGTATAATAATTAAAAATGTTATTATAGTAATAGTACAATATTCTCCTATTTATTAAATGTCGAAAATAAATATTGTTTAATATTTTGCGCTGTCGTGGCAGTTGAAAGTAGTAAGTAATGTTTTAGCTAAATTTTTCTATTCTATATTTCTTTATTACATTAGTCTGCGTATTATATATTTTAATTTTTTTATAATGGTGATTGAGTTTTTAGTAAAGTTATATTATCATTACATATGATTAGGAACATAAGTTCTATGCATATTCACGTTTTACTTATAGACAATTTTAAATGAATTTATTGTTTCATGTTACTCAATAATTTTGCCTTGTGATCTTTAGTGGCCTAAATTCAGATGTTTGCTTTCTTTAATATTAGTTATCCAATACATCAGCTGTAAACTTACATGAAAATATAATGACTTCAAAAAATTATATCATAGAGAAAAAAGCGTTTTTAAATTGTCAATGACCAGTTTAAAAGGACGAGAGTATTTTTGTATGAAAGATTGCATAAACTGATTAGTTGTTAGCAAAGGCAATACACTTTGGTATTGGATAACATTCTAACTTGCGACGTCTGTGTCCCTGTAGATGGCTCGACTTTTTATGTAAACGATACACCGCGTGCAGGTAATGGAGATAACGCTAGTGTTGAAGATGAAAAAGCACATCATGGATCAGCGACACTTCCTGGTGGATGTAGTTTGGGATCAACTCATAGTGCTGCGGCAATGAAATTTCCATCCGAAGAAGGATCAGAATGCTCTAGTGTTACGAGTGAAAGCGGACCTGGTAGTAGGGGGCAAGCACACACATGCCAAAGTAGTAATAATGCTGCACTCAGTCTCAAATCTATTTTCTCGGAATTACAAGAACAAAGACAAAATTGGGAGATAGTGAAAGACAGATTAGAAGGTTTAAAGGTTCGTTTTCGGCAATTAAAGAATTAAAATAAACCGAACAATATAAAGATAACACATTTATATGTGTTATCATTTCATAATTAGTTTTACTTTTAAATAATTTTAGAGCTTACAACAAGAAGTGGCATATCTTTCCCATGCTTTGCAAGAGGAACGTTTTAGATGTGAACGTTTAGAAGAACAGATTAATGATTTGACTGAGTTGCATCAAAACGAAGTAGAAAACTTAAAGCAAACTATTACAGATATGGAAGAAAAAGTGCAATATCAGAGTGAAGATCGTTTAAGAGATATACACGAAATGTTAGAAAGTTGCCAAACCAAAATTTGTAAAATGGAACATCAACAACAACAGCACCAACAGTATGTTACCCTAGAGGGTTTGGATAATAGCAATGCGAGAGCATTATTTGTAAAGCTCATAAATGTAGTATTAACAGTGTTGCAAGTTATTCTACTTCTTGTTGCAACAGGTGCTGGTATAATGATGCCTTTCCTTAGGACCAGGTACAGTTATTCGTTATTGTAAATTGTATTTGATTTTTTATTTTTACAGGAAATATTTAAACTTAAAAAATGATATAAAAATAATCTACTAAAACATAAAATATTATCAAACATTCTAACTTAATTATGAAACATTTATAGAATGAATCTAATTTACTTTACAATTTACTCAGTTGTCTTTCCATTTATTCTAATCTAATAGTTATCATATCATTACAGAGCAATAACTCATAATTTTTATTAGCATATATTTTTGTTACATTATTGCTTTTTTCTTTATTCATGTACATCAAAGATTCCTACTTCACCACATACATTGTCATCTGATTTTAATTTCGCACACTCATTGTTTTATTTTGTTTTCACATCTCTGTTGCAGCTGTACTAAGCCTCATTGTTTCATGTGCAGGGTGCGCATATTAACTACTACGTTAGTTGTATTGGGCATAGTGTTTGTGCTCAAACAATGGCCTGAGGTTCACGACGTCGGCAGTCACCTCATGCGCCATCTTAAACAGACGCTCGCCGTTAAGTAGCATCGTAAGTAAATTATTATTTTTATAAAAAAAACTGTAGTAGTTAAAAATGTTCTCTAGTAATTTTATAATATTCTAATTTATTCATTTAAACTAAGGCAGTACTCTATTAATTTAGGGTATAGAGTATGGATATATTAATTCAAACTTATTTTAGGGTGGTATACTTAAATTTACCATACCCTGTGATGAAGAAAAGTTGTACACAAAAATCAACATTTTGGACCCTTTTATCAGTGCTGTAGTTTTGGAGCAATAATAGTAGGTATATGCGCAGATAACGTTTATCTTTTAAATTCGACCATGTTTCTCATTACTATATTGAATCAGATGAATGATCAAATCTATTTAATACTGTTAACAGAATTACAATATAAAACATATTTTGCCGTGCAAAAATGTTTCATTTAAGAAGAAAAGATTTTCTGGATATAATAAACACAAAAGTACCTTTAGTTCTTTGTACGAATGTTATAAATTTATTTAAAACAATTTTTGTTTTCATTTGAACAATTTTGTTAAGAGAAATTAAAACACGCATTTGACATCTGTTGCGTGTGAATGAAACAAAAATAATTATAATTTGTAATGAAATAAAATAACTTCTATGAAACATAAAAGAAGCAGTAATTATAATGCTGTATACTGATATTGCTTGATTACATACGGCACATTGTTAGAATTTACTCCAGTGTCATGCGATTACGTTCACTTTTACATGAATAACTGATCAACGTGAAATTAGAAAAAAATTATTGAACAAGCGAAAGTACTAATTAAAAAATAGACAAGAAAATTGTTCTATAATTAGTGTCTGTGGGAGGTGTTATCACAGTTTTCGAAATTATATTTCGTATATTTAATATTTTAATGGATTCGTGAAATTGATGAAATACACGCTTCCCAGTAAAATATTTGTAACTAAAATCGTCCAGTTCTTAAACATTAATATAAATGAAGAAATCGAGCACACTTTAAGTAATCATAGTTATTCTTTACTTGAAGATGTATAAAGTAGTATGATATATTTAGTATTGACTATGAGATGAGGTAGTTTAACCGACCGTAGAAATTCCAGTATTTTTAGTAATTCTTACATGTAATTTACGAACTATACATTCATGAGAACATAGAAACATAAAACTGATTGAATACAAATAAATGTTTATATAATATTTAATATCAAAAAAGGACCAATAAGCTCCTTTCCTCTTACTGTATAACGTTAATCTGTTTTGTGTAAGATATAAAACAATTTGCAAATAAATGACATCAATTATACCTTCTAGTCTCATGAATGTTTCAAAACCACCACAGACACAAGAATGCGTACACATTACACTGAATACAAAGAAACGAACCATGACAGATATTGAAATGAGAGAAAGACTGATGGACTGCATCGCTGTTAAAATTGTGAGTAATTTAATATTTATGGCAATTTCATATTGCTAATCATTGAGAAGTATGGGAACGATAAAACGATGTACAAGAAAAATAAAAAAATGCAACGGTAATTACAAAATGGTACAATTATACGGAGAAAAATAATTCTTAAATTAACGTAGGTGCTCAAATCTGTGAGTGTGTAAAATGTTTTGGTCTATACAATTGATAATTTTTTTATTGCATTGTCGCTACTTAATGGCGAAATATTTATTTTATTAACTCCCTGGTTTCCTTCGTCATAGAATTAGTACAAGCACAGTATCACGAATAATAATAAAGTTCCACAGCTTAATATTACTTCGTGAATATGTGGCAAGCAAAGAAAGAAATACTTTTTCCAGTACTCGTTGACATTCTTTTTTACTGCTTTTTACTGCTTTATTGTAAAAATGCTCTTTATGTTTTATAAATTTTATTAAAGAGAAGTTCTAATTTGTATTCAGTTTGCGGATTAGGATTTTTATTATTATTTGTACATGTTGGACTATGTAATATCATTTCGTTAACTCTTAAAGAAGTGCGAAAAACTGTTTTTAATTGATAAACAAAATTTGTAAATAAAATAAGATTTATGCGGTAATGTATTTCTTTTTCCCATGCCTGTTATTCGTGAATACAATATCAAATTTCCTAATTTTCGTATTTTATACTATAATTTTTCAAAGTGTTTATATACTACTTTCAATCCCTTTATTTTTTATCTTTTTTTTTAATATTTGTTGAAAACGATGATTTTTATAATTTGTGTACATATTTAATTCAAATGCTGCCCAAAATAAGGTGGAATACATTAAAAATTGATAATTTGTGTAAGTTAAGAAGATCTTGATTAATATTTTATTCACGTTGAAAGTCGGAGAAAAAAAGAAGTTTGATCATGTATTTGTAATTTCATTATTCAAAATTTTATATTTTAACAAGTCGTCTATATTTTGTTATTTCCTGAGACCAACTTTCCTACGAATGTATTATAAAACTTTGTTTAATTAAATTTATTAATAATTATAAAATCTCTTCGACTAATCTTCTTATGTTCCTAAAAGTAGTTGTCTTTTATGTCTATAAATTTATATGTTTATACATAAGTGTAGAAATTAAAAATCAGTTTTAGGGTCAATATAATTATCTGTATAGCATTTTCAAACAATTTTATGTTTGTATCTCCTATGCTAAATATGACATTTGCAAAACAAAACTACAGCATGATTAAATAATATTTAATAAATAGTAAAATATATATATTCGTTATTTATTTATTCTATTGCATTCAGTGTTATATTGATTCTACAAAAAGATTTTTAATTTTACGTTGTTTAAATTAAATTTTAATAAATACATATGCTAATTGTTGTGTAAATGACAACTAAACAAAATATATAGGGTGTTTAATAATACGCTTATATATTATTATAGTTAACATTACAAGCTGTATACAATTTTTTTCAAGATCAATTGTTATTTACTGCTAATTATCAGTATTTATCTTTACAATAATCAAAAAACATAAAGTGCACAAGTACACACTTACAAGTTGTAACGTCTAATTCCCCGTTTGTAATTTCGTATTAAGTAAATAACACCCTATATGTATTGTATAATTTTAGATTGTGGTGCTTTATAAGATACATATGTAATCCAATATTAGGGAATTTGTTACCACCATTGACCACTAATTTATCAGGGGCCCCTATCTGCACGCTTACAAGAATATTTACACAGCAATATTTCGGCATAGTGGAAAAGAGAAATGGTTAAAATAATAATAAAAAGAAAAAAATTAAAAATATTTATATGAACAAAAAATTACACATATGTCAAAGAACAATGGACGTATTTTGTATCTTATAATATTACATTTTTCTATCAGTTTTTATTTTTATCATGGCTGTTTACAATTTTATAAGTATTTTGTATTTTAACAAAGCTTCATGAAGAAACGTAAAGCATATGTTTAAATAAGTTGCGTCAAAGTTGATGTAATCCTGGAATTTGATAATTGTTACTTATACCATCTGTAATTTTAGGGGCCCCTACGTAGTTATAGTATAGAAAAAAAAATAACGAAACAAATATATTGTCATCGATGCCTTGTATAGGTAGTTAATGTCAAATTATAGATTAATTATTTGTTGTCAATTGTAGGGCAATGTAGGCAATATGAACAGCGATTATAATGGAAATTGTTATCACGCTAGAAATACACTTGCATATACGCATATTATGCATACACATAAGTGTACGTAAGTAATAGCTACATAACAGATAGTGTAATAATTGTAGTTCAATACAAAAAAATTAGTTTATGTCCATTTAAAAAAAGAAAAGAAATCAATATACGCGCGTGATGCTCGTATTGTTACTGCTGCTAAAGAATTTCAAGCCAAATTTTAGCAGCTCTTATCTCATTAACATTATTATTTAATACCGTTTCGAAATAAAAAGGATTTTTAATAAAATTGATCACTGATTGATTATTTATTAATTTGATTTTACCTTACTATTAATTAAATTTATTAGACATTTTATATAAAAGATAATTTATTACGTTAAACAGTTTATATTTGAAACAGTAATAAATAAAAGATATTAACATGCACAGGTACATCAAATTTAAAAATAATTCTAAATCTGATTGTAAAATTTTTTATATTTTTTACCGAGAAGTTTATCAATAATATTACAATCATCACAATTTTACAAATAATGTAATCATTTGATTATTATTATTACATATCACAATTTCTACTGTGTGTAGTGCTGAAAGCTGTTTCATTTAAAAGAGAACCACTGAGATGCCACAGAAATATACACTGTGTTAAGGGTGATTATATATACATATAACATTACTCTTCTCTCAAATTTAAAAAATTATATCAATGAGATATAACCACCATTCTATAGTATTTCCTTGCAGTAAAAGTAGCTATCAGCCTTTTATTTGATAAATAATATTTTAATGGTTTATTAGTATCAATAAGAAAATATTTCACTTTCTTTATGATCATACTTTTGTATTATGTAGTTAGTAAATATTGCATCTCTGCTTTTTCGTGACGTTTATAACAACTTTTAATACACATAGGGCATAAAGTGTAAATTTTTATATGATTAATAAAAAAAATCATTTTTGCAACATATTTCAATGTTTCTAAATAAATAGTGTTTTGTTATTATATAATGTCAGTGTTAATAACGCATATTGCGTTCCTTAAAGATACGTTAAAAAATAAATTATGGATCGATTTATCTAAACTTCATTTCGTAAATTCAAATGCCTCTGCTAAATGATTTGAGCTTTTTGTTAAAATAAATGTAAATATTATTTGATTAGAAATTTGAGAAACTATACAATATGCAATTATATATATATTAAGTTTTGAAAATATGTTAAAAATTGTAATAATTTTTTTTAACATATATCGATGGAAAAATTTATTATTATAAGTAAAAACCAGTTTCTATGATCTAACTGTATAGGATAAAAAAAAACTTGTAAATAACACATTTATCAGTTTTATAATTAAAAATTGACTCTACTTTGTAACTTAGTTAATAATAACTATTCATTTTCAAAATATTGTAGAGCAAATTTTAAATAAAAGAAATTGATAAATAAGGAGGATAAACAATTTAAAAGTAGCAACATATTTTGATAAAATGTTCATACCGATATAAAAAAACGGTAATGTAAATTATTACTTAGTTTTACTGTACTTTCTATATGTATAAGTGACTTTAGAAAACATTATTACCCTTTGCAAAGAATTCTCGAAAATATATTCTTTGTATACAATTTTAACACATATATGCTACAATAAAGGAATACATCATGGTGACTAATGCCGCTTTTTATAAAATGCAGATTCAATATTTTATTTTCTATCATGCGTTGTTTGTATTTACTCTGAAATTATTTCATTTTTGATCATATGCTTCAATCTGCAGTAATTTGAATTCCCTCTTGGGAATCTCGAAGCACAATTTCTGCAGGCAAAATGTTTTTTATTTCATTCTGACGAGGAACTGGAGCTTCTTTTTGCACAGGTGGTGTACTATGGTGCTTTTTTTTATGACACATCATGGTTGATCTCGAAACGAATGTTTTACCGCATGCATCACATTCATATGGCCTCTCTCCAGTATGCAATCTTTTGTGAATGGCCATTGGTGTAAATTGTGTAAATGTTTTACCACATACATCACATCTATAAGGCCGTTCTCCTGTGTGCAATCTTCTGTGACATCTTAACGCTGCTCTTCTAGCAAATACTTTTCCGCACATATCACATTTAAAACTTTTTTCTCCAGTATGCATTGTCGAATGAATTTTGAGATCAACTCGCGTTAAAAATCCTTTACCACAAACTTCACATAAATATGGTTTTTCACCGGTGTGAATGCGTAAGTGCGTGTTTAGATAACTTTTACTAACAAACATTTTATTGCATACCACGCATGGATACTGACGATTATCCATACCAGAATGTATTTTTTGATGACTTTTACAAAGTCCTTTAGTTATAAAACCTCTACCACAAATTTCGCAGACATATGGCTTAACGCCTAAGTGTCTATTTTGATGGTCTAACAATGATTGTTTCGTTTTAAAATGTTGCCCACATGTGTTACATGGAAATGGTTTTAGGTCTGAGTGTACTCTTTGATGAAGAACAAGATAACTTTTAGACTGAAAACCTTTACCACAAGTAGAACAATTATAATCAAATTGTCCAGTATGCGTAGCCGTGTGCTGTGCGAGTCCTATTTTACTACGAAACGCTTTTTCACAAGTCACACACTGAAAAGGTTTTTCACCAGTATGTTTTCGCATGTGTTCTTGTAATTTGTAATTCGTTCTATACTGTTTTCCACAATGAGTACAAATTTTTGGAGTCCATTTTTGTCTCACTGTTGTTTGTTTCTTTTCTTCTATATTTACATCAGTTTGAGAAGGCGCTAATTCTGATTCCATAATTTCTTTTTCTGTAGTGATTGTTTTATTTTTATGTACATCACATGTTTCCTTATGTACATTTAATGCATCTACACTTGTAAAGTATAAACCACAGGGACAACAACAAAAATATTGTTCAAAATGTGCTATCATATTACTTGAGCCCAATGTTGCTTCATTACAAAATGGACACACATACCAGTGTGACCCTGTTTCATCAACTGTAGGGTTATTTAATGTTGTTTCTAATAATGCATGTTTAGCACTTTTTGTATACTCCACTAAAATTTCTGGATTTCCAGATGCTACTTGACTTGTTGATGCTATAGTATTTGTTTGAGGAGTTGTATGTCTAGAAGTTTCATTTTCAGCTAGATGAGCTTCTTCTATATCGCTTCCAGTTTCTGGTTGAGCAGGAGTAAAATTTTCATGTGTTACCTATGGATTAAAGTTCTATTAATAACTTTTCATTGCTATTAATGTTACAATCCACTTAAAATAAACTTACATTATTTTCAAGTACATTTGCAGGATCTTCTGTAGTTAGTCTATCCTGCAACCTATGATATTCTTGTTTTATTGGTACTGATTCATACTTTACACTGTCACAGTAATGTACAATTGGTTCTCGATTCTGATCTTCAGGATTTATTGAAGTAACATAATTTATTCCTAATTGACTTAAATGGCCACTCACTGTTAAATTTCCAACTACAGTCATTTCACCTTCTAGATGCATTGCTATTTGATGATTAGAAACCTAAAATAAAAAGATGTATTTAAATTACATTTAAATAATTACATATTCACATGTAATTTTTATTGAAAACATTATTGTAATAAATGTAGTACAATTTATTTCAGAAAATTAAAGTCAAACAAAGGTTTATATGTTCATTTACTTCTCGTATATGTTCATCCACCATTCTGACTGTATCTCCATCTAAGCAATCTATACCAGTAACTTCAATATCCGTATCCTGTTGTCCCATATCATCTTGTGTAACAACTTGTTCGCTACCAGCCAAATCTATTTCATCCATAACTTGCATAGTATGCATAGTAGTTCCTCCTGTCTCTTGAGGAGTTACATGATTTTGTACATTATCAATATTATTATGTATTCTATTAATATTCCTTTGAATCCTATTCATTTCTTCAACATCTTCTAAGTCCTGTTTCGATATACGAACAACTTCTTCCTTGGTAATTTCTTTCAACATTTCCATGAACATTCCTTCAGTATGTAAACACTTTTCACGAAAATCAAACAATTGATCTAATTTATAAGCACATTCTTCGCACACCACTTTTGGTAATTGATCAGTCATAGACACCTAAAAATAATCAATTGACAACACAAATTTCTTTTTAAACAGTATGTCAACTGGCATCGCGATCTTCAAATTTCTTATAATTGTACATTATTAAATTTAATGTATAACTTGATTTTTGTTATAAAAAGATCGTGAAACCTTGCACTAATTTGCTTCCTCTATTTATAGTTAAATTGGAAAGAGGGGGCGAAGACAGAGCACTGAAGATTGCAGTGAAATTAGACCTCTATCGTTTGTGCATGACTTTACCTGCACTGGCAAACATGCGGCTATTTTCTTGTCAATGTTGCGCATCTGATCGCCGGCTTCGAATATTGGTAATCCCATTAGGATACCTGTTTTCGTTGCACATAAACGACATAAATAATCAAATTCTTCTACGACGGCCATATCAACAGAACGGAGAAAATCGTCTCGTCAGACTAAACGGACGACCCGAAAAAGTGATCAGAACGATTATACTTTAAAAAACTCAACGAAAAAATCTTTTTACGTAATTTAAAAAACTTATGTCGCGCATTACGACATTTTTTAATTCCTTTTCTACAAATCTTCAATTTAAAATTGTCCTCTTTTATAGATATGCATTATCCGAGGATATTTGTCAAGTAAGTCAGCGTTTCACACCATCGAAAAGCTTCTTACAGTCGTGGCATCTGTAGCGGAGGAATTAACTTGGGTTGCTCTCTTTTCATCCAGGAAGAATTCGTTTCGTAGGTGGCGCGCTAAGCGTTCCTTAAATCGACTACTAAACTATCGAAGATCCAAAATTATTTGTAATTGCAGTTTTATACGAAACACTTTCGTTGCAATAAATTTATTAAATTTATAACGTTTCTGTAATAATAATTTAATGTAGGATAAGAAGATAATCTAAAACGTAATATTTTTGTTCGTCGTATTAAAAAACTTATGTATATAAATAACAACGACAATTTATTAAATTGTGCCGAATATTGTAAGTATCGGATTTTTAAATTAAAGTTACAAAAATAATGGGTCACTTATATTTTTGATTATATTTTTAAGAATTGTAATGTAATAAAGAATTTCTTTGTGGATCCTGTGGGTAATTGATGACCACGATTGGGCCGGTGAAAAAAGATGTATGAATTCACTCTCACCATCTGTACAACGATTCGTGTAACGAGCTGCATTTATACAATATTTCCGATAACAAAGCAAACTTTCGTACCGACTGTGTCCAACGAATACATGTTGATACCAGTATAGAGTCCAAATAAGCTGCATAACACATATTCATAACTTTTAACATAATGAATTCCTCGCTTCAAATTTAATATTTTTGGAATCTGTTCGTAAAATACTAGCAATATATAAAGAAAGTAATAAATTGCTAGCCCCCTAAAACGAAGAGTATCCAAACTTCCACATTACTTTTTGCATAACCAGTATTTCAGTTTATGAAATACCAAATATTATAATGGAGTAGATCTATACTGTACATTACCTAAGGTTATGCTCCGTTTCTAATTCTATAGTTACTGTTAGTTTTAATTCCAATCACTGCTAATGTTGTTGTAGTCTTATTCTAAGCTGAATAGATAATGTTAATAGTGGCATTAAATTGATGGAGTTTGGGATCCCTAGAATTTCCAACCAAAATATACGTTAGGTATAAGATCTATCCTATAGTTCGTTTATATTGAAATCATTGTACTATCTGTGATGCCAGACTGAGGACAGAAGTTCTCAAGAACCCCTCCTTCCACTACGCACACTACCGCAGGAGACGCGTGTACGTGAGTTCAGCGTTTCGGACGACTTCGGGAAATCGAGAGAGAAAATAAATGAAATTCTTTCTTTCTCTCTCTTGAAGCGCTGAAATCTAACCAATGTGGAAAGCAAGCTTGCGACACGGGGTCGTGCGAGATCTTGACTGTCTATTATTCTTATTCTTCGGCACATAAGGATGCTCTTGTAATAAAAAAAAACTTCGAAAAAATTTTTGTTTCTTTTCTTTCATTTTCCTTCTTTTTTCTTCTCCGTGGCAGAAATTTCCCAATGATTACCTAATCACTTGATTAATGGACTAAAACTCTTACTTCGGATTATAGAAGAATCGATTTGATTGTTTTCCAATAAGAGGTTTACGATATACAAATTCGACTAACAGAGGTTTTGCATGATCATTTTTTACTTAAAAAAAGAAAAATTCAATTTTCGAAAATGAATTATTTTTAGACATTCATAGCATATGCACAATTTTATTTGGAATTTTTTAAATAGTCAAAATGTAGATACAACTTCGAATTATAAAAATAAAAACTATTTGCAAATTAATTTACGAACGTTATACCATACCATTCTATTTTTTTTGTTTATAATTAATGCTTTACTTCTTTTACACGTTGCAGTTCAATAAATGTATGCGTACATACACATACGGTAAAGCATTAGCAACTTGTAGTGGGATATAATAATTATACAATTTATCTTTTAGCAATACATAAAGTCATTTTTAAATTTCCCGCATGTCTAAAACATTTTAATAACGTTAATTGCGCCATCTCTCCAAAAAGTGTCCAAACTGTTGACAAACATTTATCGACAAGTAAACAAAAGTGGTAACGGACTTTGATGAGGCCTGCCATCTACCAAAGAAACCCGTAAACAACTTGCACATGTTTACCAACAATAAAAAGAGACAGAGAAAAAGACATAACTGCTCCACCTATACGGTAAATAAACAAACTACTTCGTTAACAGTTTGAACCGTCCTTCAACAGATGGAGCAATAAACTAAAGTTACTTAATTTATGCACTAAAATTTAAAATCACTTTCTTCGTTTACTCTTTTACTTAATTCTTATTACTCCAAAGTCTCAATTTCAACAATAAATTAATTGAAATTTTATGATGCAGCATAAAGAAATTTAATTAAAAAATTATGTAGGTACTAACTTCTTTTGCAGGAACTTTCATTTCAGTCCTGAATTGGTATTGTCTTGACGAATATTACATTTTATAGAATTATAGTGGGGCCTTTTATATTAAACATAAACTAAGAATAAACCACCTACGTTAAAAATCATCCACGATTACTTTTGTATATATTATTTCAAATATAAAAAATTATTTGTAAAATTCATTACGAAATAAGAAGCAAATAGAATTACAAAGAGCACAAAAAGAATTTAGGAATATCTACTTAGCGTTAAAAATTGACTATATTTGCAAACTAATAATTGATTAAACAATGCCGGTCACTAGATACTGTAATAATTTATTGCACGGACACTTAACATTGAATAAATTATTCGTGTATTTAAAGGTACCATAAATTTACGATTCTAAAACATTGCTAATTGGTAAAAGAATATGTTCTGTATAATATTCTTGGTATTTATTATTAATATTTTTACAAAATATAATAAATTTTATATAAACTATTGCAAATACTATCGAAATGTTTAAAAACTATGAAGAATTTAGTTGCAGTTCATTAAATACGGAGACATTTAAGAATAACTCTGTTTAACATAAAATAGCCGTATATTCGCATAGTAAAAGAGAATTAAGCAATAAAAAACAACAGGTGCAGTAATAATTTATTGCGTAAACAATTAAAATTTGGTAAATTATTATTAATATAGCAAAATAAATGTTCGTATTCATGATCATATTTCATTCAGTGGTGATCAAGCCTAGGCCACGGAGCATGCACTACTGCGCATATCGCTCAACTGCGCAACTCGGAGGTGATATACTGCTCATTCATTGGCAACACGTTAGTCGTCGTCTGACCTTCCTACAGACGACGTCTCTGTGTCGGTTGTGTTTCCGAACACATGTTGACATATCGAGCCGTGACGTCACGGGTACGCGCGTACTCTTGCGACCTTTTCTTCATGCGTTACCGCATATTATTACCCGAGTTCGCTGTTGACTATTGCGATTCTTCGCACGTATTTTCTTCCGACTATCGCGAGTTATCGCGACCTTTTTCTATCGATCGTTACCACCTCTCGCGTGTCTTTTCTTCTGACTATCGCGAGTTTTCGCGAGCTTCTTCTATCGATCGTTACCATCTCTCGCGTGTCTTTTCTTCTGACTATCGCGAGTTTTCGCGAGCTTCTTCTATCGATCGTTGCGACTTTGTCAGCAACATGACAACCGATTAGCCGTACAGTGCCACGATGTATCTCGCGATTTAATCTTAGTGTTGCGAATATTAATACGCGTTATCGTAAATCGGTTCTGTAAGCTATAACGCGAATACTATTTGAGGGGATTAGTGTTAGGTTAGTAGTTCGCGTTAGGGGGTTAAGGGTAGGGGGGTTTTCTAACAGTTAGGGGGTTTTGGGTAAGGGGTAATTGGGGCGCGTCGGTTATGGGTGGTGGGTTGGGGTGTTCGTTCGTGGGTTATTCGTCCGTGGGGTATATGTGGTGCGGTGGGTTGTGGGTGGGAAGGTGCGGGGGTAGGGGGGGAACTAGCACAAGGATCTGGCACCGTCGGTCTCATGGGGCCCTCCGGCTGACACCGGAGCTTATGTGTACCTATGTACGGTCATCTGCCTTGTGGTAGTTCAGGGGTGTTTGGGCGGGTGGGTGTCGCGAAGGGTAGGGAGTTGGGTCGCGTCGCGGGGGTAGGGGGTACGGTGGGGAAGTAGCACAAGGATCTGGGGCCGTCGGTCTCATGGGGCCCTCCGGCTAACACCGGAGCTTATGTTACCTATGTACGGACATCTGCCTTGTGGTACTTCAGGGGTATATTTGGGGGGAAGGGAGACATAGTAGGGGGGACCGGGTTGGGAGAACTAGCACAGGGATCTGGCACCGTCGGTCTCATGGGGCCCTCCGGCTCACACCGGAGCTTATGTGTACCTATGTACGGTCATCTGCCCTGTGGTAGTTCTGTTTTCCGTGAGGGTGGATTAGATGGCGGGGGTTGGGAGGGTCGCGAGTTAGGCGGTGGGGTTTTTAGAATCGGTGTAGGTTATGGGTGGTTTTTTGGGGCTATGGGGTTTAGATTAGCGTTAGGGGGTTTTGGGGTCCGCGATAAGGGTTAAGGGAAAGGGGTGGGAAGTACAAATAGTATTCGCTTGTAGTTTATGGAGCCAAACGTTTATCTTGTTTTTTTAAAACAAACTTTGGTAAATTTATACCAAGTCAATCATAATACGAGATATTTATGGCATTGTATGGCTACTCGGAAATCGTTTGCTCTTAGTTTTTCGTTGCATATTTCAAAGAGTCTTAAGTGGCAGCTCGCGAACTCGTTGGTTTTAATGTTGGGTTTTTGAAGGCGCCTTCATAATGTTGTATTGTATATTTTTTGTATTGTTGTGTGTGTTTTCGGCGGGTCTTTAACAAGGAGAATCTCAGAATAAATCCTCTCATAATGTGTTGAAATTTGGTAGTCTCATAGGTGTATGTGTACAGTAATTGTAACCGGAAGTATAATCGTAGATGAGCAGCCATTCGCAAAAAAGTGAATGCAAAGGTTGTGGAACCCACTTATTTGGGTATATTTAAGTAATAAGGACTCGTAATAGTTTTTCTCTGGTTCAAATCTCGTCACACTTTCTTCATAAATATTTTTTAGTTAACCATAAGTTAACATATGTAATATAATTTATTACAGTTTAACATATATATAATAATTGTTAACTAAAAAACAATTTATGACAACAAGTGACATGATTTAAATTAGAGACAAAGTATTACGTGTTTTCATTACTTAAATACTCCCGAATAAGGAGTTTTCTCAAATTTTACACTCATTTTTCTTGAGAATGATTTCCCATCTGCAGTTATAATTCTGATTGCAATTATTGTGCTTTACAAGCCTACCAAATCGGAGAGGATAAGTCCTGAGATTCTCCTTGTAAGCGTAGTCACCTCCTCGTGGTGAGACCTGGTAATTGGTATCGTTTTCGAAAGTATAAATCTTTAGAAAGCGATACCAAGCTAAGAACTACGCATACCTGTAGTCCAGTCTATTTGATTAAAACATGTAAATCGTAGACTGGTCTACAGGTAAAAATTTTATGGCATTCTAAAAACTATATCACATAATACTATCTTTATAATGTCTAATTATGCATTAATTAAATAAAAGTTGTTACAGAACTCGCCTGGATCTGGAAATGAACAACGGAACAACTTCCAGCATCAGAAATCTCCGGAAGGAATTACACACATATTACAAAATCAGATTATTTATTGTAAAATTATTTTATAAAATGTATTTTACAAAAATCATAATAAATTAGATTAATTTAACAGTATTACAATGCTTTATCATTTGTTCCCTCTCCTACCTTATCTAAGATAATAATAAACAATATCGTGCAAAAATTAAAAATAAGATTCGAAAAACTAGTAAAAAGAACAAAAAAATAATAAAAGTAATGAAATCTGTTGAAAAAATCCGTGAAATGACGTCAAATTCCAAGAAACATATTCCGTGCTACCTCCTCGGTTGTCATGTTCTCCTGATACAAAATCTCGATTTTCGTAGCAAAGTTCGGTTGCGATTTGAAAATTTCGCGCTCGAGAAATTCCGAGAAATGACGTCACATTCCGAGAAATCACAAAATTCCGAGAAATCGCGAAATTCCAAGAAGTGACGTCACATTCAGAGAAATCACGAAATTCCGAGAACTGACGTCACATTCCGAGAAAAATATTCCGTGCCACCTCCTGGGTCATTATGTTCTCCTGATACAAAATCTCGATTTTCGTAGCAAAGTTCGGTTGCGTTTCGAAAATTTTGCGCCCGAGAAATTCCGAGAAATGACGTCACATTCTGAGAAATCACAAAATTCCGAGAAATCGCGAAATTCCAAGAAGTGACGTCACATTCAGAGAAATCACGAAATTCCGAGAAGTGACGTCACATTCCGAGAAAAATATTCCGTGCCACCTCCTCGGTTATCATGTTCTCCTGATACAAAATCTCGATTTTCGTAGCAAAGTTCGGTTGCGATTCGAAAATTTCGCGCTCGAGAAATTCCGAGAAATTACGTCAAATTTCGATTTTGAATCAGGAGAACATGACAACCGAGGAGGTAGCACGGAATATGTTTCTTGGAATTTGACGTCATTTCTCGGAGTTTTTCAACAGATTTCATTACTTTTATTATTTTTTTGTTCTTTTTACTAGTTTTTTCGAATCTTATTTTTAATTTTTGCAGTATATTGTTTAAATAATTATCTTAGATAGAATAGGTGTGGGAATAAATGATAAAGCATTGTAATACTGTTAAATTAAACTGATTTATTATGATTTTTGTAAAATACATTGTATAAAATAATTTTACAATAAATATTCTGATTTTGTAATATGTGTGTAATTTCTTCTGGAGATTTCCGATCCTGGGAGTTGTCCCGTTGTTCATTTCCAGGTCCAGACGAGTTCTGTAATAATATTTATTTTTATATTCAATAATAACCGTTGAAATGTGTGATAAAATTTATAAATCGAAAACCAATAGTTGCAGTTAAAAACTTAAAACTTTTAAAAGTTTTATTCAAAATTAATTGAACCATAGTTAAAAGGTAGATACAATTTCGAATAATAAAAATAACAGCTATAAAAGTTCTCAAATTTATTTACGAATTTTATATCATACCAAACTGTTTTTTTCTTTAATTACTGCTTTACTTTTTTTACACGTTGCAGTTCAACAAATGTATACGTACATACACATACGGTTAAGCATTAGTAACTTATAGTGGAATACAATAATTATACAATTTATCTCTTTGCAATGTATAAAATCATTTTTAAATTTCCCGCATATCTAAATTACTTTAATAACGTTAATTGCGCCATCTCTCCAAAAAGTGTCCAAACTGTTGACAAACATTTATCGACAAGTAAACAAAAGTGATAACGGACTTTGATGAGGCCTGCCATCTACCAAAGAAACCCGTAAACAACTTGCACATGTTTACCAACAATAATAAGAGACAGAGAAAAAGACGTAGCTGCTGCACCTATACGGTAAATAAACAAACTACTTCGTTAACAGTTTGAACCGTTCTTCAATAGATGGAGCCACAAACTAAAGTTACTTAATATATGCGCGAAAATTTAAAATCACTTTCTTCGTTTACTTTTTTACTTAATTCTTATTTCTCCAAAGTCTCACTTGCTTTTGATACAATATGATTAATCTCTAGTTACGGAAATCTTTACCTTTAATTTGAGCCGCAAGTCATCTAAATAGCTTGTCATTAAATTGAGAAATGATTAGAACTATATATGCGTAGTTCTTAGCTTGATATCGCTATTCAAAGATTGAACATTTTTCAAAAAACAGTGCAATCTTTGAAAAGCGATACCAATTACCAGGTCTCACCACGAGGAGGTGACTACGCTTACAAGGAGAATCTCAGGACTTATCCTCTCCGATTTGGTAGGCTTGTAAAGCACAATAATTGCAATCAGAATTATAACTGCAGATGGGAAATCATTCTCAAGAAAAATGAGTGTAAAATTTGAGAAAACTGCATATTCGAGAGTATTTAAGTAATAAAAACACGTAATACTTTGTCTCTGATTTAAATCATGTCACTTGTTGTCATAAATTCTTTTTTAGTTAACAATTATTATACATATGTTAAACTGTAATAAATTATATTACATATGTTAACTTATGGTTAACTAAAAAATATTTATGAAAAAAGTGACGAGATTTGAACCAGAGTAAAACTATTACGAGTCTTTATTACTTAAATATACCCAAATGAGTGGGTTCCACAACTTTTGCATTCACTTTTTTGCGAATGGCTGCTCATCTACGGTTATACTTCCGGTTACAATTACTGTACACATACACCTACAAGCCCACCGAATTTTAACACATTATGAGAGGATTTATCCTGAGACTCTCCTTGTTAAAGACCCGCCGGAAACACACTCAACAATACAACAAAATAGAATACAACAATATGAAGGCGCCTTCAAAAACCCAACACTAAAACCAACGAGTTTGCGAGTTGCCACTTAGGGCACTTTGGAATACGCAACGAAAAACTAAGAGCAAAAGATTTCCTCGTAGCCATACAATGCCATAAATATCTCGTATTATGATTGACTTGGTATAAATTTACCAAAGTTTGTTTTAAAAAAAACTGATAAACGTTTGACTCCATAAACTACAAGCGAATACTATTTGTACTTCCCACCCTTCTCCCTTAACCCTTATCGCGTACCCCAAAACCCCCTAACGTTAATCTATACCCCCAAAAACCACCCCATATCCTACACCGATTCTAAAAACCCCACCGCCTAACTCGCGACCCTCCCAACCCCCGCCATCTAATCCACCCTCACGGAAAACAGAACTACCACAGGGCAGATGACCGTACATAGGTACACATAAGCTCCGGTGTGAGCCGGAGGGCCCCATGAGACCGACGGTGCCAGATCCTTGTGCTAGTTCCCCCCCTACCCCCGCACCTTCCCACCCACAACCCACCGCACCACATATACCCCACGGACGAATAACCCACGAACGAACACCCCAACCCACCACCCATAACCGACGCGCCCCAATTACCCCTTACCCAAAACCCCCTAACTGTTAGAAAACCCCCCTACCCTTAACCCCCTAACGCGAACTACTAACCTAACACTAATCCCCTCAAATAGTATTCACGTTATAGAACCAATTTTCGGAAACGCGATTAAATGTTCGCAACACTACTATCTAAATCGCGAGATATATAGTGGCACTGTACGGCTACTCGGTTATCATGTTGCTGTTAAACCGCAACGATCGATCGAAAAGGTTCGCGAAAACTCGCGATAGTCAGAAGAAAATACGCTCGAAGGATCGAAACGATTGACCGAAAAGGCTCGCGAAAACTCGCGATAGTCAGAAGAAAAGACACGCGAGAGATCGTAACAATCAATAGAAGAAGCTCGCGATAGTCAGAAGAAAATACGTGCGAAGAATCGCAATAGTCGATAGCGAACTCGGGTAATAATATGCGGTAACGCATGAAGAAAAGGTCGCGAGAGTACGCGCGTACCCGTGACGTCACGGCTCGATATGTCAACATGTGTTCGGAAACACAACCGACACAGAGACGTCGTCTGTAGGAAGGTCAGACGACGACTAACGTGTTGCCAATGAATGAGCAGTATATCACCTCCGAGTTGCGCAGTTGAGCGATATGCGCAGTAGTGCATGCTCCGTGGCCTAGGCTTGATCACCACTGAATGAAATATGATCATGAATACGAACATTTATTTTGCTATATTAATAATAATTTACCAAATTTTAATTGTTTACGCAATAAATTATTACTGCACCTGTTGTTTTTTATTGCTTAATTCTCTTTTACTATGCGAATATACGGCTATTTTATGTTAAACAGAGTTATTCTTAAATGTCTCCGTATTTAATGAACTGCAACTAAATTCTTCATAGTTTTTAAACATTTCGATAGTATTTGCAATAGTTTATATAAAATTTATTATATTTTGTAAAAATATTAATAATAAATACCAAGAATATTATACAGAACATATTCTTTTACCAATTAGCAATGTTTTAGAATCGTAAATTTATGGTACCTTTAAATACACGAATAATTTATTCAATGTTAAGTGTCCGTGCAATAAATTATTACAGTATCTAGTGACCGGCATTGTTTAATCAATTATTAGTTTGCAAATATAGTCAATTTTTAACGCTAAGTAGATATTCCTAAATTCTTTTTGTGCTCTTTGTAATTCTATTTGCTTCTTATTTCGTAATGAATTTTACAAATAATTTTTTATATTTGAAATAATATATACAAAAGTAATCGTGGATGATTTTTAACGTAGGTGGTTTATTCTTAGTTTATGTTTAATATAAAAGGCCCCACTATAATTCTATAAAATGTAATATTCGTCAAGACAATACCAATTCAGGACTGAAATGAAAGTTCCTGCAAAAGAAGTTAGTACCTACATAATTTTTTAATTAAATTTCTTTATGCTGCATCATAAAATTTCAATTAATTTATTGTTGAAATTGAGACTTTGGAGTAATAAGAATTAAGTAAAAGAGTAAACGAAGAAAGTGATTTTAAATTTTAGTGCATAAATTAAGTAACTTTAGTTTATTGCTCCATCTGTTGAAGGACGGTTCAAACTGTTAACGAAGTAGTTTGTTTATTTACCGTATAGGTGGAGCAGTTATGTCTTTTTCTCTGTCTCTTTTTATTGTTGGTAAACATGTGCAAGTTGTTTACGGGTTTCTTTGGTAGATGGCAGGCCTCATCAAAGTCCGTTACCACTTTTGTTTACTTGTCGATAAATGTTTGTCAACAGTTTGGACACTTTTTGGAGAGATGGCGCAATTAACGTTATTAAAATGTTTTAGACATGCGGGAAATTTAAAAATGACTTTATGTATTGCTAAAAGATAAATTGTATAATTATTATATCCCACTACAAGTTGCTAATGCTTTACCGTATGTGTATGTACGCATACATTTATTGAACTGCAACGTGTAAAAGAAGTAAAGCATTAATTATAAACAAAAAAAATAGAATGGTATGGTATAACGTTCGTAAATTAATTTGCAAATAGTTTTTATTTTTATAATTCGAAGTTGTATCTACATTTTGACTATTTAAAAAATTCCAAATAAAATTGTGCATATGCTATGAATGTCTAAAAATAATTCATTTTCGAAAATTGAATTTTTCTTTTTTTAAGTAAAAAATGATCATGCAAAACCTCTGTTAGTCGAATTTGTATATCGTAAACCTCTTATTGGAAAACAATCAAATCGATTCTTCTATAATCCGAAGTAAGAGTTTTAGTCCATTAATCAAGTGATTAGGTAATCATTGGGAAATTTCTGCCACGGAGAAGAAAAAAGAAGGAAAATGAAAGAAAAGAAACAAAAATTTTTTCGAAGTTTTTTTTTATTACAAGAGCATCCTTATGTGCCGAAAAATAAGAATAATGGACAGTCAAGATCTCGCGCGACCCGTGTCGCATGCTTGCTTTCCACATTGGTTGAATTTCAGCACTTCAAGAGCGAGAAAGAAAGACTTTCATTTATTTTCTCTCTCGATTTCCCGAAGTTGTCCGAAACGCTGAACTCATGTACGAGCGTCTCCTGTGTATTGTACGTAGTGGAAGGGGGTGTTTTTGAGAACTTCTGTCCTCATTCAGGCATCACAGTTTACTACATCTATTAACAGAAATGGCGTTGAATAAGCAAGGGAAGCAACAAAAACGAAAATTAGTGACACAAGTGAATGATTCCGAAGAAGAAAATGATAGTAAGTTGTATAATTAAAACTGATTACGTATATGGATTACTATTCATTTTAAACATTTATGAAAGTAACAAAATGTTAGAGTCTCATTGTTTACATGCTTGAGTTTTTAGGTTAGGTGCTCATTTTACTTTAACTGATATTATTAAATAGATATTAAACTGATATTTTCTAAAAATACTTATTTTATATGTAAATTAAATTTATAAGTCAAAAGTGGGTTGAAATATAGTTAATTTTTTTTCTTTGCAGAAAATGTAAAAATTTCCAAAACAAATTCAGATCCTCCACGATTATGTCCTTATTTAGATACGATAAATCGTCAGTTTTTAGATTTTGATTTTGAAAAATTATGTTCTGTATCATTGTCAAGAATTAATGTGTATGCTTGCCTTGTATGTGGAAAGTACTTTCAAGGAAGGGGTACAAATACTCATGCATATACACATAGTGTGGCTGAGAGTCATCATGTTTTTCTAAACCTTCATACTTTAAAATTCTATTGCTTACCTGATAATTATGAAATTATTGGTAAGCAAATACTACTTTATTATTTTCTTATTGTTGTATGAAATTAATGTTTTATATAAGTAATTATTACTTAGATTCATCATTGGATGATATAAAGTATGTTTTGAATCCAACATTTGATAAAGCACAAATTTCACTGTTAGATAAAAGTGATAAATTATCAAGAGCCATAGATGGTTCATTATATTCCCCAGGTATTGTTGGAATGAATAATATTAAAGCAAATGATTACTGTAATGTTATTTTACAAGTGAGTTGTTTTTTAATATTTTGGATTTGATTTCTATTTATGATTAAATCATAATAGTTCATTATTTTAGGCATTATCTCATGTCACACCTTTAAGAGATTTCTTTTTAAGAGAATCTAATTATTCTTATGTAAAGAGGCCACCCGGAGACTCTTCTTATCTTTTAGTTCAACGATTTGGGGAATTAATGAGAAAATTATGGAATCCACGTAATTTTAAGGCTCATGTCAGTCCGCATGAGATGTTACAAGCTGTTGTTTTATGGAGTAAAAAGAGGTTTCAATTTACTGAACAGGGTATATAATATGTCATAATGTAATAGTGATTTTAATTTTTTTGTTTATTAATAGCTTTTATATACCAAAATAAAATTTGTAGGTGATCCAATTGATTTCCTTTCATGGTTTTTAAATGCTCTTCATTTAGCATTAAATGGTACAAAAAAACGGGATTCTAGTATCGTATATAAAACATTTTTGGGTCATATGCGTATATACACACGAAAAATACCACCACTTGAATTAGATGAAAGTCAAAGAAGTGAATTGCTTCATACTGTAGAATATGGTGAAACTGTAACAGAAAGTCCATTTTTATATTTAACATGTGATCTCCCTCCACCACCACTTTTTAAAGATCAATTTACTGAAAATATTATTCCCCAAGTGAGTACTTAGCAATAAATTTTGATCATCACAGGTATCATAGAATAAATATCTTTTTTCTATAGGTCAATTTATATACATTATTAAATAAATTTAATGCCGTAACTGAAAAAGAATACAAAACTTATAAAGAAAATTTTATGAAAAGGTTTGAAATAACAGAACTCCCTCCTTATCTTATACTTTACATCAAAGTAAGTACACAGTATTATATTAGAGATTTTTTATTAAAAACTACTAAATTAATTAATTGTTTCATTTTTCTTTCTTTGTACAGAGATTTACAAAAAATACATTCTTTGTAGAGAAAAATCCTACTATAGTTAATTTCCCAGTTAAGTAAGAAACTTTTTCCAATATTATTTTATTAATACTTGGTTAATAAAATTGTGCATTAATTTACAACTGTTAAAATATATGCTATTTTCAGAAATGTAGATTTTGGAGATATTTTAACACCTGAAGTAAAACAAAGACATCCATATACAACATATGATTTAGTTGCAAATATAGTTCATGATGGTGAACCAGGTCAAGGAACATATAGAGTCCATATTTTGCATAGAGCAACTGGTCAATGGTATGAGTTGCAGGATTTACATGTAACTCAAATTTTGCCTCAGATGATAACATTAACTGAAGCATATATACAAGTATGTATTAATATCGTCCGTTTTCAATTGAATATAAAATAATGTTTTTTACTTTTCAGATTTATGAATTGAAAAAAGATACATATATAGAAAATGGTGTAAATAAAAATAAAAAGATAATATGTTAAATGTAATTTTTGAAATAAAATATTTCATTTTTTCACTTTATGTTTTATTTTATAATATTCTCCAATAAATCTAATGGAATAAAAGATATGCATGCATTCGGTAATATCTTTCGTATTTAAAAGATATACCAAGCTAGATTCGTATAGTAAAATACGTGTACCATAAAATTTATTTTTTTGGCTAATTATAATAATTTTATTATTAAAATTGATATTTAGAGACCATCATAAATTCTAATTAATAAAAGGAAAATCATAAACGCGATTAGTTTACTACGTTTGATCCTACGGGCCGCCGATTGTGTCGAAAGTTGCCGAACTTTGCCGAGAAGATCGGAAGTACAAACTGGAAGTAGAAGTCGTATTAGTGGTGGGAGAAATTGCGTGTAGTGGGGGTCAGAGTGTCGCGCCGAAGCCGAAGCGAACCGGAGTAGAGTCACAGCCGGCCACGCGAAACGGTCAGGAGCGAACGTCCTGTTCTACGGTTCGCGGTTTTTTCGTCTTTTTTCTCTCATACTTTTCATTTTTCGGAGTGTACCGGGACAACGTGTTTCATACATAGTTTGCAGATGCGCTAGTGATACTAATCGTTTCCGACTTCGTTGTTGGAATTCATTGCCGGGAGTGTTTTGTATGTGTGTACGTTGTGTTGTCCAGTGTGTTCTCAGCACGTGGATTATTGCTGATGGGAGCGACGCTTGCCACTGCAGTGAGTATTTCTTTTCGTTAAAAACTATCGTTTGACAAAGTTTGTTGAGCGTTTTTACACACGGAATATGGTTTACGAATTACGCGAGTTTACAAATGTTTACGAAAAACGATCTCTGGTAGACGCGATGCCTGGATAAGAATTTTCGAAAATTGTAGCAGCTTGCTGGCGGTAACGGTTCTATTTCACGCGAATGGCACCTGACGGAGAATCTCTATCTCCTTTAAAGCGTTCCCGCGTAAGGCTGTTTAGCATTTAAACGTTGTGAAGAAAATTCATCTCGTTATCGACGTATATAAAACTTTAAGAAACTGAGTAGTAAATATGTGAGATTTATAGATCGATATTAATACTTTCACGGCTTACTTATTTTTCTACACATAGTCTACGGTAATTCCGATTCGCGTCGGTGTTTTGTCAATACATATATACGTACTACCTTATAGTAACCGCTCTGAATACCTGTTTCATACAAAGTTAAAAAAACTGTTTGATTGCGTGGCTCCTGTGGCTAAGGAATGAACTTGAACGTTTCTTGGTTAAAAAGAGGGGAGGTACGTTGACTCTCGAAGAAGCTGCGAGTTTCGAATTCCTAAGATCTCGCTTGGTAATCATTGCATCGTGTAAACCAGTTTCCGTGTGCGAAAAGATCTTCGGTGACAAATCAAACATGCGTCATTTATCATGCGCGCCACGATCGCCATTTTTGAACTCCATTTTTTGACATATTGCAAATGGAAATGTCTACGTTACTTGAAACACAAACTATGTTAAGTGTTTTTTTTAATGATTATTGTTTGTACCGTTTCATTTATTGTTTTTCAATGTTTGTAAATTATCAAAACAAAGCTTTAGTTCGTCAATTAACGAAAATAATCGAAAGTAGATTTAGATTTTAAAGAGTTTAATGCGTGTGGGAAATATGGCGCCTGTTAGATACATATGTATATGTATTCATTGATAATTAATTTAAAACATACAATGTGAATTTTGCACAGCATTAGTTAAAATATTTCAATTACGTATATTTATAAACAATATTTATTACTTATATCAGAAACTATTTATGTTATTTACATTATAAATCTTATTTATAATTATAATTCATGTTATTCATGGATACTTTTCATTATTTCCGATGTTCATAATATTGAAATATTCGATATTCATAATATTTACATTGGTTGTCACATACTCAATTCTCACATTATCCGTGTTGTTTTCTTACGAAGAGGGGTCATATTTCGAAAAGTCAATGAATGTATTTGCGACAAAAAGCCGCAAGTGTACGGTGTTCCTTATGCTTTCGTGAATTAAAGGGATGGATGGGATTCTTAAACTGCATAGGATGTTAGCAACATGCCTGTGGAATGTTTTAAACGTGGGTGGTGTATTAAGCAGAAATGCACACTGTATGATGCACCGTTTCCCTTCAAGATCCTTCAACGATGCAACGCGTCCTGTTGTGTGCCTAATATTCTAACGTCCTCCCGTGTCCTTACACATGCATATGTAGAGAAGAACAAGAAACTCGTTCGTTCTTTCCGTGTGTAAGTTTTTCAGTTCGTCAGCTCCCTATGATCCGCCTATGAACGTAAAAATGTGTCAAGGATAGAGATCATGGTTGTATTCATTTATGAGAAACATCCTTGAGGCACTTAAATATCGATTGAGGATACAGGAGTGCGTCGTCAAATGCTTCCTGCCGGTGTAATCCAAATATACGCAGCTGTCACATGCCCGCTGCATTGTTTTTGTATTATATTATTATAACTTTCGGTAAATAAAAGCGACCTTCGAGCGAATTTCTTTTTCCTTCGAAAGTCTACTTTTGATTTAGATAATATATATATATATATTTCAGAGGTTGTACTTTTCTGATAAATGTTGATCTAATTTTTAACTTCAGGAATTAATTCGTTGAATAGAAAAAAGTTATAAGATTAATCTTCTATGGTTAATGAATAATTTCGACGTTATTTATTGAATTTTTCTTACTCTTCAAGTTCACAGTAAGGTTGATTAGATCATAGTATTTCGTTTCTGAATACGTACATTAGGGCGAATGATGCTATTTTTGGAAATGACAGAACATATCGAATATTGAGCATAGCATATTCGTAGCGATGTGAAACTTATGCTTATTAGGATACTGAGCCTACTGTCGAGTGTTCAGTTGCCTAGGGGGACGTTTTTTCTTACGCAAGTTAGACGAAACAATTTAACATATTTCTTCTTAGGAATAAAGACAGAGACACTTCATTCATCGTGAACGTCGAAATATACGAGACACAGCTGTTTATCTTCATTTAATCGTATAGACAGTTACCAATTATTAAATATTAATAATTTTCAGTTATTAACCAATTAATAGTCGATCATTTAATCATTTTCGTGCTTAGTTTTGAATGCAATAACGAGGATTTCGCTAAATCTGTCGGATAAGCTGTCTTTATGAACATCTTTATGAACAAAGCAATAAATAATGCGATGAAAGAAAATCCAAACGGTTGGTCGCAGTGAAAAACTTTCGTCGCGCTAATACGTGACCCGTAATTAAAGAAAGTTTTTGCCGGGATTAAACGGCGGGATCTCTTTTCTTCCACCATTCATCGACGATTCTCCACGGTAGAAGACGCGATTGTTTTCCCTCGGTACAGGAAGTTGCTCGCACGCGAAATAAACCCGCAACCGGAGAAAGTCGCGGGTTTTGTCGTTGCCCCGTTCGTGGTATCCTGGCTTCTCTCTGTTGGCCGTTGGTGTATAGAGAGTATAGTGTGACACAAAGAGCGGTCGCTCTTCGTTGCGTACAGGTAAAAGGAAGAAGAAACGGCACGAGGGACAGCAGGTGCCCAGCTGTTACGCAATATATTAGGGTGCATTTTTACCGGGATCCCTAAAGGATTCGGGAGCAATATGTGGAATGAGGATTTCTGTGCGGAAACCGGCCGTTTGCATTTTTGATCATCCTTGAATTAACACTAGGTTTACGGGACTCGTCAATTTGACGGGTTTCAGACTTCATGAGCAAAATTTGCAAAAACACTATCACTATTATTCCTAACAATTTTTGTTAACTTTTATTGACCAAGATCTATTTTCATTTATTATTCTTAACAGTTTTTATTGACTTTTACCGATGAAGTGATAGGAATATACCCTAATCTATTTTCCTCTCAGCTCTGCAGTTTAAAATTCTGGCGTATACATATTTCTTAGTACATGTATGTTGGAAATAGATGTACAAGAAATGCCTGTAAATTTAGTGTTAATATGTATCCCATCGATACCAAGGAAAGTTTTATCTTCTGCATTTGATAAACGTGTAGTTACAAAATTAGTATTGTCAACCCACCTTATAACACGTGATACATTCCGTCGTAAGCGAAATCTAGGAGCTAATGCAAATTTAGAAAATATATTTCAAGTATTCTTAACGCCTCTGGGGGTTCGTGAATTAATTCAAAAATAAAATAAATGAAAATTCAATATTTTTGTAAATCCAATAAATAGAAGTTTCAGCAATAAGGACACGTTGGTAATCGAACACTTTTTAATTTTCACGGGAAACTTTCGTGTTATGTAGGAATTGCAAGTTTATCAAGTCGTGCTCTGCAGAAATTGTGTTACGAGAGGGTTGGATGTACATGTTAACCCTTTGCTCTCGAGAGGCTACTGTTAGTCACCAAATGGTAGTTTCCCCAATCTTCAGACTTTAGATAACCCTTTGCTCTCGAGAGGCGACTGTTAGTCGCTAAATGATAGTTTCTCAAATTTTCAGACTTTAGTATGCTTATTATTCAGACCCGGAGGTTAATTAGCCATGTATGTAAATTTTAGTATACGACATAACTAAACTAAATGAAGTTTAATACAAGCGAATCTCAATAAATGCTTTGTAGTTGAGAATTTTTAAAGTTAATATTATTAGGCGACTAACAGTCATCTCTCCAGTGCAAAGGGTTAATCTGTTCATTAATCAGACCTGGAGGTTAACTAGCCGTATATATGAATTTTAGTGTACAACTTAACCGAACTAAATAACACGCTTAATATAAGCGATTCTTGTTAAATATTTCGCAATTAAAAATCGTTGAATTTAGTATTATTAAACGACTAACAGTCACCTCTCGAGTGCAAATGGTTAATAACTAATATTGCAATTATCCAATTTTTTATAATTCACAACCGATTTCTCGCCAAACCGATACAGACGAAATATTTCGCTTTCGTGTCGTTCAGAAATTGTTTGCGAATCTATTGCGAACAGCGTTCACGATAAGATTTTACGTCGCCTATGAAAACCTTGCGAGTTCCATACGAGTAGTGTTTACAAACGTTGTATCGATGAATTGTTGGCCGATAAATACGCACCTTTGTGATAACACCTTATCCGCGTCTGTTTGCGAGTGAACGATCAAGCCTGAACTGGAGTCTGTCGAATTGGATTACATTGGTCACGTTCCCGTGGAAGATTACATGGGTTCTGTTGGGCGGCCTACGAACAGAACACGGGGGGAAGCTGTGCTCCGTATCTCGGAACAGTTAGACGTCGATGGTCCGATTAGAATTCCACGTCGAACCGTGCATTATCGCTCGTCTGACCGTGACTCGAACGGCCTAGCCTTTCTGTGCTAGTTCGACTGTTTCGCAGTGATTTTGTAGGTTAAGCTGTGTCCATGCTGTTTAACAAAAGCATTGTTATGTAACAGTATTCGACATTGTTATATAACATGTTTCTTTAACCTTTTGACTGCTATGTACGTATATATGCGTCTGACGACAGTTTCTGGTAAGGACCATGGACACGTATAAGCGTTTGCTAATTTTGGTTTCTTTCGCCTTTTGACTTGGTCACACATTTCGACGTTAATCCTTTATTGTGACGAAAGTTACTCGTAGGGACCATGGACGGAAATATGCGTTTGCCAATTTTTACGATTTTTCGCTTATTGCAACGCGATTGTCAGTGTACAAGTAACAATATTCCGTCTCCAGCCTTCTCCGTTCCTTCGAAGCACTTAGGCCAAGAGTATTCAGAGCTCAAAGGGTTAATTTGTTGTTGACGGTCTTAAGACTTCCCCATTTTTGCTTAAAAGGTAAAGACCTGTGAAATTTGAAGTATTCCAACATATTTTGAAACGTGAAAAAATGAAAGACGAGATATTACATTGTAACTTGGAAGGATTGCAGAGCAGTTGAGAAATAGTTTGATCGAGGTTTTTTTAAAAAAATTGCGCTGTATCCGGTGAATTAAAATTTACCCGAATTAAGACAGTAATGCGCTCGTAAAATGGGCACAAATAGCGCCATTCTACGAATGCTCGTCCGAACACGTGACAAGGAGCACCGTGAAGGGAAGGAACCACGTCGAGAACTTTGAAGTATTGTGGATAGGTTTGGAATGAAAGAACGTCACTCGGAGGCAGACTCTCTGTTCTCCCGGGTAACGATCGTCGAATGGGTTTCGAAAAGAATCCGCGACACTTCTCGTCGTCCACAGGCGCGCGAGCGAGCGGCCTTTCGCAAATTTTGAAATCTAGGGCGACCGTTTAAAAGGAAAACTTCTTGTTTAACCGGGAGAGCTCGCGTCGCGTCGCCTTTGCATAAGAGAGAAACTGATAGGACTGTGTTCACGCAATAGAAGCGGCAAATGAGCCTGGCCGCCTCGAACGGATGCTTTAACCCCTTGACGTACGAATAAAATGGGACTTGATGAGTCCGAAAAATACTGTAGGAAATTTTATTTTTATTCATTTAGTAGAGTGATAGGGCTCAGCACAACACAAGATTAAAAATTAAAGAAACTTGGTACAGGACTGTTACTCCCTTCTGCCCAGAAAACTGAAAAGGAAACATCCGGCAGATCTATTTAACCCATAATGACCTGATAAACGATTATACAACGGAATTAATCCTGTAAACACTAGTGATTGTCTATAAGTGTATCGAAATCCGCACGATCTTAAATAATAAAATAATTGTGACAAAGCAATTAGAATCATAAACACGGAATAAATAAGTAAATAATATATTCTTCCAAATACTCATTTCCTTTTTTTCTAATTCTAAACCTTTCTCATTCGATGCATTTGATCGCGTTCACCCAAAATTCCTAGGTCGCTCAGTTTTTCTGGAGAAAGTACGAATAAGGATTTTGTATTCGGTATTTTTTCATGTAATTTTCACTTTGATCTCTTCCATGCAAATAAGTACACTTTAATTGTCGGTAGTTCTAGCATTGCTAAGTGCACGCAAAAATGTTTGAATTTGCATAGAAATCCGCAATTTAGTGTTGACGAAAAATAAATTCTTGAGAGTAAGAAGACAAAAATTGTTTCTATATTAAATTAAGCAACTTGAGCGATTTTATAAAATTCCGTAAAAAAAAAATTGGAAAAAATTAGAGGTTGCAGAGTTCCCGGGTTTGACCTCAGATTACGCGTGTGATTCTCTTTAGACAGAAGCTGCATTTTTTCTGCTTTGATTTAACTAACAGAAATGTGTGTAAGTACATTACAACGATTCATTCGGCCCGAACGATTGCCACTGATTAACCTCATTAAGCCAATAACGTAATGATATGTAACGATGCGACTTCAGGGAAACGTTTTTTCTAAGAAACAGTGGCACATTACGATAACGCGTTGAAAGAAGTGTTTGCTTTAACTTCAACTTTTTATTATCACGAAGCGGTATACGTATAAATAAGCGAAAAATGAAACGGTATCAAACATATTCGTTCCTTATGCAAACGTATAAATTTCATGGAAAGTAGATAGCGATACTTATTTCTTTACGAATAAACGTGTATACAATATAATTCCTTCGCGATAAATAAACAGTTCTCCATCAATAGTACACAAAAGTAACTGCAATAACGGATCTAACTTACGTCTAAATTAGATTACAGACAAATCACTAAACTATACAATCTTCTAATTAATTTTATGTCCCATATGTGTCGTAGTAACGTGCTTGCAGTGTACAATGATCGTATGATCCTCCATTTTGTGCTAACAAATTTTGGCAAAAATATCATTTTAATACCTTTGCTTTCCACAAGACACGTATTTCAATTCATCGCACCAACCTTACACTTCGCATAACACACTAAAATAATACGGAGTCAGGCGACTCGTAACTCGTACGCAGACAGCAACAGAGAAAAAAGAGAGAGCAAGAGAGAATGAGAATAAAACAGCGCGTGATTTCCCGCGAGGAAATCGTGGCGAAAGGTGTCCACAAAAGGACACTCCAGCGGGAACAACGAAATGATGCGAATAAACAGCCGTGGCAGGCGAAAAAAGCGTAGAAAAAGCGTGGAAAACAGAGCGTCGGCTGGCCCCGGCTGGCGCGGCGCGGCGCACACTTTCGGCGCTCTTCTTTGCGCGATGATTAGAAGCGGAAGGACACCGTCGTGACTCGCACGGATTGAATACAATGGTCACGGTGTACCCTCATTTACGTAATGCACTACGAGAAAGAGACAATGCCGTCTGGCGCTTCTCTCGTTTATGATTCGTTGCCCGGGAGACACGAAAAGAAAAATTACAGGGTGGTTCGTTGCCGGTGTCGTTACCGCCTTTCGAACGTGAAATCTCCACGGTTTCTGTGCCCGTTTCGCTCGCACCTCCGCCATGCGCCTACCCCTTTCTCTCTTTCTTTCTTCTGCGCGGCAACGCGTATTCGCCTTTCACGAAGCACGTGAAAAACAGAGATAGTGAGAGAGTGAGAAGAGGGAGGGGGTGGATTTAAGCGCATCTTCATCTTCCGTACTAGAGCATGCGGGTGCAACGATGATTCGATTTCTCTGGAGATTGCTGCGCGTGTGTGTACGTGTTTTTTCTCGTTTTTTCTCGAGGAACGATCATCTGATTCGTCGTTACGACTCCGAGAACCGGAAATCTCGTCGGATGGAGTTGCGGTTAATTGAAAAGTTAAACGGACCCGATGAAACATCGCGCGCCGCCTCTTCCGCCCCCTCCGAAGCGGTGGCTGCTACTTATTTTCCTTTTTCCCTTTCTTAACGAGGTGATCGTATCGGTCTTCTGGCACGTTGCTTTTTTGCTTTGATGGCCGAAGGTTAAGCAGCTCTTTCGCGGCCATTTTTCATTGTAATGGAGTGTCGAGAAAAGTCCTCGTGGCTGCCAGAGGATTCTTTAAGTTTGAAACGATTTCGTTTGGTGATATTCAATTCCTTTAACGCTAAACCTGCCGATGGGTTAGAGTATACTTATTTGTGACGAAGAAATCGAATTGAAAATTATATTTAAAAAACATCTAATACAAGGGAAACAAACCGTAATGATCGCTGTAAAAATCACAGAAAATTTGCAAAAGTCTAAGTATCATAATAAATTTTACAGTTAACACTAAGTCTACTGACGAGTTAGAGTATACTTGTTTTTGACGGAGAAATGAAATTGAAAATTTTATTTAAAAAATACCTAATACAAGGGAAACAAATCGTAATGATTGCAGTAAAGATTACAGTAAATTTTCAATGGTGTAAGTGTCACAATAAATTTTACAATCAACACTAAACCTACTGACGGATTGGAGTATACTTGTTTTTGACGAAAAAATGAGATTGAAAATTATATTTAAAAAATACCTAATACAAAGGAAACAAACCGTATTTGGTACAGTAAATTTTCCAAGGTGTGGGTGTTACAATAAATTTACAACGTTTCCATGAAAAATTACGAATCGGTCATTTTGACCGATTTTGGTAGTTGCAGCGTTAAGCGAATAAATGGCTCGCTTAAGCTCGTGGTATCGTTAGCCGGTGAAATTACCGGTTTAGAATCGATCTTAAAAGGAAACGCGTTACGTCGAACGTTTCTGGTGAATGTTAATGTCGAATTCTGTTGCATAAATAACGTTCGGGGCTGTCTGACGCGTCTGATGGCTGCATCGATTCCCTCGAAGATTGCTTTGCACCTGTACCGGTCGATAAATGACACGGTATCCATGCGAAGGTACGTGGAAGTGCCTCCCCGGAGAAGAAAAGCGGAAGATTGCGTTCTTCTTTCGCGACAGCAAATGCTTTGAATGAGAGATTGCGGAGTGGAAAGGTCTGAGTAGCGGTAACGAGGAATAAGAGACTCTTGCATAGATATAGTTCGCTCATCGAAAAAATATCGTACTCGTCCTTTTCGAACAGAGATCTCGCGATCTGGTCAGATTCTCTGTCTTTTGGCGAGCACGAAAATATAAAGAAGCGTTGAAAATTGTTTTTTTTTGCGAATTTGCAATACTTGTTTAAACATTTACAGCAGTTTGTGACTTATTTTATATCGCACAGTTTGTAGAGTATGTCTCTTTTATCTTGTTCGACCTAGTTTAATAAAATTCTTTCAATTCTTCCGGATTTGTCCAAATTTTATCGATACCTTGTGTGAAATGTTGAACTTGGAACTGTAATATCTCATAATAACCAAACTGTTTCATATGTTTGAATGGTCTGAATGAAACGCAATTGCATTCGTTTGAAATACGAAACTCGCGCAGTGTTGTCTCGTATGAAATGAACGTAACCCAAACCGTCTCGAACGAAACTCTGAAGTGTTGATACTACGTTTGCTCCTAGAGGTTACGCATAACCGTGTGCTGAATCGTTTTTAATTTCGTTGATACCGGAGGAAATTTGCAAACTTTACTTTCTTCCTTCGTGAAAACATCTAATTTGCATCTTAACCGTTTGAATGCTATGGACGCATATATGCGTCTGACGAAATCTACTACAGTATTTTCTCTATATCTGGCAGTTCGTTACTACTCTTTAATTGGCAGTCGCTATCCTCGCTCCTTGGATTATTCAGCATTTATCTGCGTTTGTTTTTCGATCTTCCACTTGCTGCAACACAATTACCAGTGTATGAGCAACAATAATGCTATTCACACAAAACATTTCGACCTAGAGTATTCAACACTCAAAGGGTTAACCCTGCTCTGATCTCTAACTTGTTTTCACCTCTTCTTCCGTTTCACAGAATTCGTAATTTTTGTACACTTCAAAGGAGAATCTAGCAGGGTCAATTATGTTCGATACTAAAAGCACAACTATGATTGTTGTTCATCTGCTTTGTTATTGTACGGTGAACAAGTGATAGATGAACTACATACACGGTAGCATTTTGTTACGCAGTTTCCCATTGCGAGTATAAATCTTTGTTACGACTTTATACGATGTCGGGTCGGTTAGTATTTCTGGGCAGCTATATCTTCTCCATAAATATATGGCCGACAGCGTATAAATTGTAGAAGACGTACAGTGGCAGATGTAACATTTTGTAAAAGATTCTATCGTAGAGGATACCAGCAAATTTGTGACATAACGTTATTAGTGCAACGATAAATACAATATAATTCCAATTGATTATTTACCCTTTGATACGTGTCATAAAATTAAATTGAATTCTACACTTAGATAATTTAAAAGGCTCTGACGAGTATTAAGTGCATAACTGAAATTAAAGAAAATTATATCTATCTCAATAATTTCTTCACTACTCGTGACACTAGAACTACCAGAGCCATCAAAATGACCAACTGGTGATTATTTATAGCAATCTTATAAATTCAGTATGGTAAAGCTACCAAAGATTTGTTTTCTATGTATTCGGTATTTTTTTCATGTAATTTTCAATTTTATCCTGTTCATAATAAATAAATACACTTTAATCGTCGGTAGTTCTAGTGTTAATGCCAAATTCGATCCAAGTATCGTTCTATATTACTCTAAGTATTTTCCTCCCTTTTGTATTCGACCTCTGGAATATTCGTCGGGTTACATGCATTCTCTGGGAATGAAAATGAATTATTCGAAGAAACAGAGTCGATAGAGAGAAAGGAAAGGCGGTGGATCGATTGGCTGTCGACGATGGCGTGCACCGGCCCTTCAGGGCGCCTTCGTGAATTCGATATAAAGGCTTCTGGTTGCGCGTGTGCGAGTGTTTTAATGTATGCAAGCGTACAGAGGCAAGGAAGGAACTACGTGTATGGGTGGTTCGTCATATGGGTTACCTCGAAGCAAGATCGCGGCTAGAAGGACGGGCTAACGGAAGTGGAATTTTTTCTGCGGTCGCGTTTCAGTAATTTCTCGCAGAAAACGAACGATCGTGAAAATGTTCCAGCGCGATAATTAGCGTCTTAATAGTTTTCTAACCCTCGGGACCCACGCTCTTTTGTCCGCTGGGCGAAGATTGCGATCGGAGCCCCACTTTCTACTGCCTCTCGGTCTTCCCCTGTTTCCTGTGTTTCTTCGACGATTATTCAAACCACCGCTATGCAAATCGATGCAACATATAATTCTTTCTTTTTCCCACTCAGTCCACGTTTAACACTAGGTTTACGGGCCCCCGTTAATTTGACGGGTTTCGAATTCCAAGAGCAAAATTTGCAAAAACACTATCGCTATTATTCCTAGCAATTTTTATTAACTTTTATTGACCAAGATCTATTTCCCTTTCAGTTCTGCAATTTCAAATCCTGTTTGATGTACACCTCATTTTTTAGTATGTGTATATTGAAAATAGATACACAAGACATGTTCGTAAATCTAACGTTGAAATAGCTTTCGGTTGAAAAGAAGAAGAAAGAGATTCGAGAATTCTTTTCTTTCGACCGTTCAAAAGGAAGCGTTACATTGAGCCTATGATTGATCTTTATTGAAAATGATAGTGCGGTGATCTGGTTGCAGGTCGTTCAGGCGTTTCGTGTCTGTCAAATGGTCTAATACACATCGGTGGTCATGCTTAGTTTGCGTTGCAGTGTATTAAGTAACGTTTCAGTACACACGCTGTCACCGGTTTATGGTTGTCTCGTAACTATTCTGATCGGTAGTGGTATCAGCTTTCTTCACCAAGACATCGCAACGCGTCTTTGTTCTCAGCTCTTGTTACAGTTAAAGAAAACTGTTCCAATTTGTAAAAAATCTCAAGTTCAGAAATATAACTTAATACGAATCTTTTACATTAGTAGAATAAATATCCACGATTAATGCGAAATTAAAGAAAATAAGCATTTGCAAAATCAGAGATATTTTGAGTCCTTTTTTATTTTATCTAGCATCCATCTAAAGTACAAGGCAGGTGATTACTTTCTAGAGAACTAAATTAGCGATATTCCTTACCAACAGCACGTTTATCCTAATATTAGCCACCCACGCATACCCAGCCGCGTTACGTGTTCTCGGCGCATAAGTCAACTTCCTTTTTGGCCCACTTACAAGTTTTCCAGTTTAGACCCCCGAAACTGGACCACCCGTGTACCGACTCATCCTGTAGAAGTCGCAAAGCCCTATATAGATAAACTGAGGCCGCATGTAAGCGGCTATTGTGACCCACAGCTCACGTTTTCCGTTAGACGTTATTATCCGCACCACCTGTCTTAACGTGCTCTCGTCTCCCTCTTCCGTTATCTTTCTCCTTACATCTAGACGTTCACTATCTCATTCCCGTTCGCATTGTTCTTATCTGAACGTCCTCTTCTCTCTCTCTTTCTCCTCTTTCTTTCTCTCTCCTCCTCTCTCTCTTTCTCCTCTTTCTTTCTCTCTCCTTTTTCTTTCTCCTCTTTCTTTCTCTCTCCTTTTTCTTTCTCTCTCTTCTGCATGAATAGTAGCTTCCTCGTTATCTCCCCCTCTTTCTCGCACTATCGGCTAGCCATATTCGTTTGCGCTGTTACACCTGCGACTTTAAAGGCTCTCTGAACTGTTTTATTTAAATTGCACGTTGACTGTCGCTGTGGTTGCCTGACCAAAATTGGGAACGCCGCTCGTGATCCCTCTGATGAATCTTGCGAACGTGTGTCCCGCTAATTGGAGACGTCGCAAGAACTTCTACGAGGATTGAAGAAGACGTGACTACGCTTCTGTTTATAGATCGTCGAATATTTGTAAATTTTGGAGAAAACGCTTGATGTCACGCATGAAATAAATAATTAACAAGCTCACTTTATTACTGCACGTAAACTGTTCTTCGTTTTATGTTCATTGAATGGGCTGATGATTTATAGAGGTAGCTCGTAGATACAAAGTGGAATTCGCGAGTTAGTTAGGCAGACCTGTCTGGTCGTAGTTCCTTTTTCAGATTGATGAAACAGTCAGGAGTTTTTTGTTCGTATCGATGACGATATCAATTATGAACGAGGCAGAAGTGTGCAAGGCTTTGTTGGTTGGATCGAGTCTAGTGATGTTTCTGTAGATTCGTAGAATTATCGAGGGAGCTCGCGTGTAAAGAGTGAATCAAATATCGGGAGTAGATAAAACTTTCGTATGCAATAAATTGGATACAGTGGCCTTGTAGTTTGAACACGAATCGCGAGCTGGTAAATTGTTAAAGTAGGATATTTTAATGGTCTTGTTTTTAAGCGCTGCTATTTTCGGTGTTCGTGCAATAATTGGAGGATCTCGTGTGTGAAGAATGAACCACATACGTATTCAGAGTTACAAAGGCAATTTGCAGTTTTAAGCAGCACGATTTTTAGTGCATATTTCGCTTATATAATATTCCAAGCTTTTTACTTTTTTTTTTTCTTTCGAATACATTTATTTTCTAAGATCCGGTAAACAGTTTCGTGATAATTAGAATACGGACAATTATCTCTATGTTCGGTCACCGTGACTGGTACGTAGAATGTGCTCGTGTTCCTTGAGGAGGGTTTTTAGAAATTCAACCTTCAAATTTTTCCACCCACCAATTCGGCTTCGTTACGAAAACGGGACAAGTCCTACGCGTGCTACGTGTCACAATCTTATTCGCATAAATCACCCATCGAGACGCGTTTTAATCTCGTACGCGTGTAATAAATATACAAGTATGCTGATTTGCAAGTGTATACCGGTGGGCAAATTACTGCTGATAAAAGTTCAGGCTTCACAACCCAGCACACGTTTCCATGTAAATTGATTTTTAAATCAGTTTCGTTGTTCATGTTTTAAGTGAGACATAAACGTTTTATCTCAAAATTTTTTATCTTTTTCTCTACATCGTACGGGTAGAAAAGATATTTCTAATTAATCGACAAATTAAAAATTAACCCTTAACGGATCAATGTCACCATATAAGCGTCATGGTACTTTTACTTACTCGGTCCAATGCCCTTATGTGGTGGCAAAAATCATTAAAGTCAGTTTACCAATAAACTGTTTATAGCATTCAAATGCTAATAAATTACACTTACGACGGAGACCAGAGAATAGACGATAATCGTTATAATTATTTGTTTATTGTATTTGTAGCGAGCCCGTTTCTTATCTTTAACACTAGATTTACATTTGTTGTATATCTGTAGAAATAAGTATACATCATACCCAATTTGAGATTGCAGAAGTGGGAGGAAAGTAGATTTGGATATGTTCGTATCATTCCATCGATAAAAGTCAGCAAAAATTGCTAGGAATAATAGTAATTGGTTTTTGCAAATCTTGTTTACAAAATTCGAAACCCGTCACATTGACGGATCCCGTAAATCTAGTGTTAACAAGTCGAATCGGGTTAGGTCGAGATAATTTAGGGAAAGAACTGTTTTTTATAATGAATTTAAGATTTATACAATGTTTTCGACGAATTACGAGCTCGTCAGGACGTGTGTTGTTTACGTCCGCCGGTGGAACCGTGCTAGATCCTCGCGAAAGTGGCAGAACGTCGTGTGCCGCAGAGCACACAATGGCCAGGTATAGAGGTTTGCGCAACCCCTGTGGCTCCTCCACTGTCGTTGAGCACTGTCTGGAACTGGTAGGCCGGTTGGCAAAGACGAAACGAAGCTCAAACGAGGATAAATTTTCGCGGCGTGCCCTACGATGCTTATCAAACACGCGTGGAAACGGCTTGAAACGAGTTTATCCTTCGGGCCGTGCATCACCATCGGAAGGGGTCCTTGCTTCCGGCCAATTGTACCCGCTCGATCGCTTCCGGTCTCACGCCTCGCATAACTTCTAGCCGTTCGCGTCATCTCCTTCTCCACGTTTCTTCTGCCCCGCGTACTCTCGCCCTCGCCGTTTAACCGCCGACGAAATGCGCGGAATTCCTCTGGCTTTTAGCTGCCTGGCAATTCCGACTGGAAGTGCCCCCGCCCCGTGGAATTTCTGCGGGGGAATCGGTGGCAAGAATGGAGGGAGGACAAAGTCGTTGGATTAATTCGCTGCTCTGTCAAATGGAAAATTAGCCGGAGAGAGCATTGTTTCTGATTGTTGAAGGAGAGTATTAAAGCGATCCGGAAGTCTCTTAGAGGCTTTGGAAGCGGCGTCGCGATTCGCGAAGGGGGTTGGTGGTCGAAAAGTTCAGTTGGTCTTGGAGAGGTTAATGATCTCTTTGCACTTTATTTGGTGACTGAGAGTCGCCTCTGAAGAGTAAAGGGTTAATAGAAGTCAATGCGATTGCGTTGAATTGTGGAAGAATGTGAACGTACCCCAGAAGCTGAAAGTTCGGGACCATCAAGTATTTCCTTCTGTCTGTTTTTTGCATCTACTTGTGCACCCTTGGTAGCTCTTATTATTGCGATCTAAGCTGGTGCAATTGATTTTAGCGAGAGGTTGAAAATCAGGCTTCGTGTCTCTTTTATGTAGACTGTTTAATAGTCTTGCTAACTATTTGTAAACGTCTACGCAACGTTGCGTGAATCATTCAGGTCTCTACGTTCGATAAAAGAAAAATGATTTGCTTGGAAGAATTTATAACAAGCTGCTACTAAAAAGCAGCCGACGAACAAAATTGCGATCGAGAGAAACAAGTAAAACGTTGATGCAAATTCGCCGATCGGCTGTTGCGCGTAATAACGATAATCCTCGATTCAATTTTCCATATAGATTTCATCGCGACGCCGATCGTATTCGCATCGCGTGAAATTTACACGCTTATTCGTCGATTCATTCGATTTTATGGCCAACGAGCGAAGAAATTCTGCGCGCAGATCGAAGATATTCAATCGTGACTTTCATTATGCCGGTAGACGGTTAGGCGTGGCTCTTATGCTCGAATTACACCGGCTGATGAAAAATTCCGGACGGCTACTACATCGTTTTAAAAAGGAAAAACCGAAAAAATTGAAGGGACGGGGGAAAAAGCTCGAGTTCCCTCGAGAGGGCGGATGTGGTAACGCGTTCACGCGTTAAGGGCGTGTTGCATCAATTTTCGAGTAATTTCATGGCAATTTTCCGATCCCTTCGCAAATCTTGTCATGGGGGGGACGAAAAGGCTTGAGGGAAATTTACGTCTTCGAATTTACACACCCTTCGGCTCGATACAGCCAGGATATACAGTAGCACCCATTTTAGCGACCGCATGTTTGCCCATTTTAGCGTTCATCGTTATCCCTATCATTTCTTGAAAACCTTGCAAACAAATTTACAAAAACTTAGCAATCACAGTAAATTTCCTGCTACGATAGATTTATCAAGTTTCCAGGAAAAATTACGAATTGGTTGTTTTGAACCACATGGCTGATTTAACCCTTTGTACTCCTTTGTCAAGTGTGACTTTGTCAGTTTTTATCACAGTAACACCTAATGTCGAGTCACACTCGACATTTTTAAGGTGTCATTTTAAAGATGGTAGTGGACAAAAATTTAAGACCAAAGAGTCAACAAAATTAAACAAATATAAGTTACAACAAAGCTCGAAAGCTATATTTAATATAATTAATAAAAAAAATAAATACCACTCAAGGAATTTTGAAGTAAATTTCAAATAAGGCACCTGAAATACTAGGGAGTTGTGGGCAAGAAAATTGAAAAATAATTCGGAGCGCAAAGGGTTAATGTTAAATTCGGGGAAGTCAAAAAACGGGTAGCGTTGCTTGCAACGAGCAAGCAAAAAAGAAAATCGTATCGATCTCTGTCAGTTGAAATTGCGAACAGCTTTGACGGTACCGTTGATTGGATTTATACTCGTTAAGAGGGATGTTTGCTCGGGGATTTTCGCGTTTCTCGGTTTCCGGCGACGCCGAGGATCTCGATTTCGCCGTGGATTCGTTGGATTAAATATGTTCATGAAAACACGCGTCTCCCGGGATTTTTCGTTCGCGGTTCATTTAATCCTCGTTATCGCGGAACTGGAAAGTCGCGGATTCAATGCCGGTGCAAAGTCTTAATTACGCACCTGTAATTTCGTCATATAAAACCTTCGACACACAGCGAGGGGGGGTGAAAGCTTAATTACGAGGCGGTGCAATGTCTGTCACGTATTCGTTTTCAGTGTTATTGCTCATCGCGCTTGTGAATAGTGTCTCTTTTAAATTTATAAGCTTATGGTAATTTCAATGCTTTCTGCACTTTACGCGCTGTTTTAGTTAGAGTGGTGGTTGTTACGCCTTGTATGCGCGTGAATGTATAATAATTGTTAGTCTAATTCATGACACTGATAATTTATAATAATTTATAATAATTAATACTCCAATATTAATATTATAATACTGAGTTTTGCCTACGATAAATAGGTGTAATGTATTTTCATAGGTTTTTGTTAGGGGAGTATTCTTTCCTTAACGCTTTGTATAACAAAAGAATGGCTTGCAAGGTATGTATTGCGAGATTCAATAAACGTACAACGTTTCACACTGCATTCCATCGATGCATTATGTATCTAGAAATATTAAACGATGCGCATGTTCTGTTAATTTCATATCTGATTGCTTTCGATTATCGAACGTTTACAAAGAGGCATAGTACACGTTACAATTTACACTTCGGATTTGCATTCAATTTATATTACGGTTACGTTAAACGTGCGATTTACATTTTAAGCACAGGCTCATTACCGGTGTATCCTGATTAACGTTCCCGTTGCCTGTACATAAATATTAAAAGTTGCAACCTACGCAGCTGCCTTTGCCATGTAGATTGTTACATTTTAGAATGATGCGTTTCAAAATTGTTACTTATATCCACATTTAAAAATTGAACCTTGATTCAAAATCGGCGGATTTTCAAACAAACTTTCATCCTTTATTTTACCCCCTTGGGGGTTGATTTTCCAAAAACGTTGAAATACGGATTTCTTTATTTCTAACCAAAAAGCCAAATACCAATTTTTTAACAATAATTATATTTCTTAACAATTTTTTAGAGATGGAATATCAAAAAATCCTTCCTTAGTGGATGCCTACGTCATGAAAGGAACCTATTGTCCAAATGTCATGTTTCTACCTTCAGTAGTTTAGGCTCTGCGATGATGAATCGGTCAGTCAGTCAGTACATGTCTTTTTATATGTATAGATTTGTATGCTATATAAACCACATATGGTTTAGGGCATTAAATAAATAAATAAGTAAAAGAAAAGAGGTGTTGCACAATATTTTCCCCTGCGTAATGAAAAACGTGTACATAAGATACTGTCTCCGCCGACGGTTCCTCGAGCACGTAGCACGCTGCGTGTTTTCGAGGGATCTGCCCCTGTCGACGGCACGAGGAACCGGAAGTGGTCGGGCTAAATATGCGCGGCCACGTATCGGCACCCGTTCATTGTCGTTGGAACAACGACCGTCGAAGAGTCTGTGGAGTGGCATTAAATCGTGGCGGCTCGTGCACGACATTCAACCGCGATCGAGCGTCGAGAGATCGATCGTGAGCGGCATCGGGGCCTCGTAGCATAATCGTCGAGGTGTTTACAGCGGGGGGGAAATGTCATCGTCGATGAAATTCTTCAAAGGACACAGGTGCAGCGAGGAAACTCGAATCGATATCGTGGGTTCCATCCGAATTAATTTGTTTTTCTCCAAAATTGATCGCAAGATCATCTTATTTCACAGTTCTTGATAAATGGAACTTTTTTAACAATTGTATAAAATTAAAAAAATTTATTTTACAATTTTAACCCTTTGCACTCGAGAGGCTACTGTTAGCCGTCTAACAATATTAACTTCAAAGATTTTCAAGTGCAAAATATTTACTAACATTCCTTACATTAAACTCTATTTATTAATTTTTTTATATTAAACTTTATTTAATTTAGTTAAGTCGTATACTGAAATTTACATATACGACTGTTTAACCTCCGGGCCCGACTAATAAACAAACTAACTAAAGTCTGAAAATTTGTGAAACTATCGTTTGGCGAATAAGAATAGCTTCTTGAGCGCAAAGGGTTAACAATTGTATAAAATTAAAAAATTTATCGTTTAGACTCCGAGTATCGAGGATCCAATTCGATGGTTTTCTACATCCCGCAAATGGACAGGATACGATTTCATGAATTTTCATTTCTTTGCAAGGAATAACTTGGTATATTATAAGCGGGCGACGTTGAGTTCTCTCGGTTAAATTGAATAAGATACATAATAAAGTAACAATTATCACGGTCGGTGAGCTGACTGCTCGAAGTGGATTTAATTAAAATTATTTCCGAAGGAAGCAGAAGCAGAAGCGATCTTTGTCAATCGTTTATGCCGTAGAGCAGGTTGAGCGTCGTTCGCGTAAACTTTTTAATGATTTTCAAACCGCCAGTGCAATTGCACGATTAACATTTCGCTCGTCGCTCGTCTCGGTCACGCTGCTACTCTTCCAAACCGTACACGCACCGTCGAGCGTCACATTTCTTCTTTCATCCTCCTTTCACGCGTACATCTTTTGATTTCTCTGTTTAATAAACCAAGGATCGCCCCAATTATAACAGGAACACGATTTACGTTCCTAAGAACTTTCGGTTTCATCGACGTTCTACCGTTCGACGTTCATGCGTGGCCTCCGGCATCCGCTTAATCGGTGCTAATAATGATTTCAGTGGCAAGGAAACGAAACAATTATTCATTTCAAGCAACGCGGAATCGTGATTTACCAAGGAAACGCGGCTATATGCATTATATGTAATTCGAAAGCGTTGATTCTGTGATGAATTTGCAGATGTAGAATTACCGTCTAATGAAAGTTTAATCGAACATTAATATGAAAGAAAGGTACGAAGTACCGTATAAGAGTACATTTCTGTAAGAAAATGTTCCAGAGAACATATTATTTCCAGTAGACATTATGATGCTTCCAAGTGATTTCTGATAAATCCTCTAGTCTGAAACATTTTTTAACCATTCAGCTTTTATTAAGTTAACAATCCTCATCTCGATTTCACTATCTTCTGATTCAGTTATATTTTTCACAAAATACCGATCCTTCAGAGATCTCGTTGAAATCGTTTAAACGACACGTTCACGTTATCATACAGTAATTCATCCTGTGAGTTCGGCCATTTCTCAACGTCACTAACCGCCGAGAAAACTCCACATCCAGTTCTCTGATCCTCCAAAAACGATTAAAGCTCGCCTCAAAGAAGCATCGGTAGAATCGCTGGAAAGCTTTCCGCGTTGCAGACTCAGACACAGCGGAGGCGAAGTACGAAAAGAAAAAAAAAAAAAGATAAAAGGTAAACGCTGGTTCTTTCCTCGGCCGAAAATCGCGCATTCGAATGCAGAACAGACATCGGTGCATACGTATGTGCGCGCGTGCGCGCGTGCTGGCAGCTCTTCCTTTAATTACTTCCGGGCCGGGAGTGTCATTACTCCGGCGAAGACTTCGACGCGTTGCCCCGTCGACGAAAACGTCTCGACACCGGTTCCTCCGTTCCCTTCCGCTCCCCTCGCACCCTATGCGTCGGGTGTCTAGCAGCGACGCCACCGAGAGACAATTAACTTTCCCGCCAGGTGCCAGGTGCGCGAGCTTGGAATTCGATCGTGCAGAGCAGGTGAGCGAGTCGCTCGCGTGCTGCACTCGACGACCTCGCGTGCTCCTATTGAAAGCGACGCGTTATCGATTCGCGTTAGGGGAGGTTCAGTGACCATTGCACGTCGAGCCGGGGCCCCGAAGTTGTCTCGCGACCCCCGTTCCCAGTTAACCCTTTCGTTGGCTTTGGGGCTGAAAGCATTCCTCGTTATACGCAGATCGGCGCATCCTTCGCTGTAATGTTGTAAGGACGTACCTATGTGTGAAGGTGTTTAGGTACGATAGCGGACGACAGTTTAAGATCGAGGGGTCAAAGAAAATAAATAAATAAATTAATAAGAAATAATAGTATAAATAAAATTTGTACTCTGTGCTGATCTTTAGATAGTGTTCCAGTATAATGGTAATAAACATGAATTGATAAATAATATTTGCGAACTATAAAATTATGTTTTACATTGTCTTGACGTCTTGAACTTTTGTCCGCTACTGTACACCGTATAAGTATCTAGTTTTTTTTTAACACGTGAACAAATATAAAATGCAGGTAGGAGTAAGATTAAATGACGATATTTTAAAAGGATTTTAAGGATATTTCAGAAGAAAGAATATTCCTTAAATAAATGAGAATGGAAAGAGGAATCGATTGAATCGCTTGTCGATATGACTGTTTATTTTAATTTATCGATTTGGTAGGCAATATTCTGTGATTACGGAACACAGGTATTGTTCTCAGGTTTTGCTTTATTCCGCTTTCCTTTGAGTCGCTTGACATGTATACATTTGTACATTCTGAAGTGGTTTTGGTAACTCTTCTAGTGCACTTACGCGACGATACCTGTAAAAGACTTTGATTGAAAGTTTTTCATTCGTTAACCCTTTCAATTACCTGAATTTTATCATCGACTTTTATTCTCATTTAGTTTTGAATTAAATTGATTTTCTTTACCAAGATAATAACGACAAAAGTGTGATAATTAATTCGGGTAATCAAGACAATTGTACGTTTCAAAATGTTTATAATTCGTGTTCGAATATAAGAAAGTAAATCAAGTTTAAGAAGCTACTTTTCTGCTTGCTGAAGAGTGAAACAGAAACGAACGAACAAACAGAGAGAAAGCAGTTTCACTGTATGTCGTACAGAATTTAAAGTGTCCTGTTTGCTAGACATGGCCGGCTGTCGAAAATATGAAACTCTTCGTAGCTCGTCGAAAATGTCGACAGTGAGAATCGTAACAAAGCATGCATTTTTAATTAGCTGTAACTGAATGAGGGAACGCGAGCATTGTGTAACGTGCATACATTCTTTCATTATGAACATTCATTAAATACTTTCGACTCTTTCTCCGTCTTCGATATATGCGAACAATGAATAAACGTTGATCGATAAACTATTAATGTTGGTGCAAATTCGTATCTTTATAAACTTTCGTATAAAGAAATGAAATTTAGATAACAGTTTGTTTCAGTTTAAATATTATAAAGTTTATTTTTTGTATTCTGAATCACGTTGAGTATTTACGATAGTATCCTTGATGATTTCGAATGAATGTAGTGGATATTAATGTTCGTTTCTACGAATGAACTCCAAGAAAATCGTTAGACATGATTAGAGCTTGTACACGTTTAATTTGTTATGTCATGATCGTACAGAGGGAATACGAAACAGGAAAGTAGCTTGTTTAAGACAGTCATTTTGATAGATACACGATATCCAGTCAGCGGGATTTAAATTCTATCGGTGCATTCTGTGACAAATGATTAATAGAGACGTCGGATGACTAATGTCGCCGACAGTGGAAACGAAAAGATGACCGAGAGTAAAATATCGTAGAAAACGTATAGTGTTGAGTAATTGCTTCTCGAGGATGACTTTGAAAGGAGTTAAACACCTTGTCGATTGATTTAAATTTATTTTGTGTCGCACCACTACACGCGACTTATCGTGACGATGAGTCGGAAATTAATAAGCTAGTGAACTTTCGAGGTCGATTTTTGTAAAAGTACCGTTTTCTGGGGGGAACAAACATAATTTTCTCGAAGGTGGTAATTGATATTCCAAGAAATGGAAAACGAAACTGGAGGATTGTAAAATTAATGTTACTTGAAAAGAAGTACAATTTTAATATTTGCATGATATTTATAAATTACAAAATTGTATTATTTTGGTAAAAGTTATCTAGCTTAAGATGGATCAAAATTTATCGCAAATAATTTTAATCAATGCAACATTGATCTCACGCTTGGAAGTATTAGTTACAACAGGAACAAAATAGAAATTGTAAAAAATACCGTGTAAAAATTATTAATTAAATTTTGCTAAAAACTAAATCCCTTCATTTTAATTTAACTTGGCAGGATAACGGATGAAATAACGACCTATCCTTTTTTTTCAACTTTCCTCTTAACGAGGAAATGGGAAAGTGAATGGTAGAGAAGCAAGGAGAACCGATAAGGCTGATTTTCATGCTGTCGCCAAACGGAAGCCATGCATCATCCGCGCTCGCGATTCCGTGCTTGATGAAAACTCATTACGCCTGTGCTTTGCGTATTTATACCGTTCTCCTTTTTCTTCCATTCTCAATAATCCTCGCAACATTTTTCATATGCCACCGTGCACAACGACGGTGTATTGTTCCTTTCCAGAGCGTGCGGCGCTCAATAAAAGGAGGCGCGTAGCGCGACTCGAAGTCTGCCGCGTAAACTCGTATTTGCGATAAAATCATGGCAACCAGGCAGAGCAAGGAGTTTCGAAGCCGTATAATGATGATAAATGCACGTTTCACGCGAGCCTTTCAGCGCTCTCTTGAAAATTTCAATCGTTTTTAAATTAAAACCTTCTTACGAGTTCAAAGATCTTATCGTATCTCGAACGAATACCGACAGAATTGTTTATCGGTGATACAAAATTTCTTCTATAAAAGAATATCTTTGCTTGGGAACTAAACAGTTCTGGAAGTTAACATTTTTGAATAAAGATTCTCTTACCAACCACTTGCCTTATAACCATGAATCAAACTCGTGGCACGCACGGTCTACGGTTCAAATACAATAAAGATGCTCTGTATCGTAACTTCAATTATAGTTTCAATTCATGAAATTAGTCGCTGTATCATACGGCATCCATGTAAGGCGATTCATTTTTTTTTTCACAGTTTTCTTCTAGCAATCGTAAGAACGATTATTTCCAGCCAATCCGAAGTCTTCGTCTATTGGCTATTACTCTGAGCTATAAGTTACGCGTTCGAAGACTGAAGAAGATAATACAGGGAAGGGCAGGGAAGAATACGGTTTTCTGCGTGGGGGGAAAAAAATGAGGAGAATACGAGAATTTCCTGACAGAAGCCATGCATCATACGGTCACGGTTCCACATTTGTCGTGGACAGCGTAAGCTAACACACGAGCACAATTGAAACGTGAAACTTAGCCGCGAAGCTTTAGTCATGCTCGTCGATTATACGGACGTAGGGTAATATTGATTGCACGGCCATGCACTATGCCTGATTATTGCTATGCCGTCTATTCGACCATCCTTCTTGTCATCGATCGTATTGTGTACTTAGGACGGCGAATTTCTTCCCTTGTTGGATAGATCTACCTCTGTAATCCCTTTTAGAGTAGTATCAAATTCACTTGGTATATGTATCTATTAGCGTAATGATAAATTTGAACGTGCAAAACATGCGTAATACGTAAAAACGTACAAAACATCCAACATAAAGAACACGTTGTAATATCTAAGGGTTGAAACGAAATTTTTATTTTGGATTTCTTCAGGAATATTATTTTTAACGTTACTTGCAATCGGTAGTCGTAGAAGGATTTAACGAGATCGACATCTTAAATTTTTGTTCGCTACTGTAAATACCTGAATCGTTAACAAAACGGGATTAAACGTTTAATATCGATATAACCGACGTTGTACGTTTAATTAACTACAGCGATCGTTCTGCCAATTTTCCGAATTAATTTTATTCCCTCGGAATCTTTCATCGTGATATTGCTTCTTCAATTAGTACCGTTCGCTTTTCATTAGCGTATCTATCGGTCCCTCTCGTTCAATTTTCCGCGTTTTCGAGTGAAACGGAGAAAAAGATTCGCGCAGGCGAACGATCACGAAACGGCAGTGTACGCGAGTTAAATTTACGTAAACGTCAGAAGAAGGTCTGTTACAATCCAGGAAATATTACCCACGGGGATCTCGCCCGGCGCGCATCAGCAACATAAAAAGAAATAAGCATCGGGAGCCTTCTAAATTTATCGCGAGTCGATCGTACCAGTTGGTCCCATAAAACATAACGATCCTCGGTGATGCTCGTTCCTCTCCTTTTCCGCGGTTCTCGTCTTCGATTTTCGCTGCCTCGATCCGCTGGCGTATCGATGGGATTCCTGAGCCTTTTCCAGGGAATTCGCGCGAACGGTGACTGCTTTTAGAATTCACGTCGCGGCGCTCACTTGTCGCGATGGCGGAAAAACCGCAAGGCGACGAGCCTCTGATCGCATAGCTCGCGCGATGATACAGCGGTAATTTATTCAAACTACGGCTTAGCGGCGGCGAATTTCCTGTATAAGTCATCAAATTACATACAATACCGGCTAAGTAAGTACCCGGACGACTTTGGAATTTTAGAGAAGCGCTCGTGGAGGCTCGCTGAACGGGAAGGTTCGATCGAGGATCGTTTTTATAACTTGTCGAACTAGTTATATTAACCGGTGGCTTAAACGACTTTGAAAGTAGTTTCGTGTAATTCCAGCGATTTAGAAGGATCATCGTTCTAAAGATAGTTAATTACAATTTCTCCGTGCTAATTTTTTGGGAAATTCTTAGGCGTTTGTTGGTTAAAATGCTAATTTGATCGTTCATTTCACGAGAACTGGTATGTTTATTCAACATGTTAGATCTCTTTGATAATTTTCCCTTGTACTTTAATCAAATCGCCTCTCTTGGACCACACTGGCCGCAATCCCTCTAGCATTGTTCAACCGTTTTGCAGTTTCGTACCAGAGAAACTCGGACGGTGAACTTCCTGTCTTCTGCATGACACGTTTATCAAAACCGAATTACCTAAATTGTATTATTTTCCGTGTGTTGCAACCGAAATGCAAAACATGTTGCAACAAAGAACATTGTCGGTTGACTATACCCCGAGAGGGGTTAATTAGCTCGGCAATCTTTTGAGAAGCTTTGAGATTATGTGCAACGAAATATGGAAGCACTACTTTAAAGGATTGCTTCTTCGTTTCTTTTTTGCGACATAACGAACGAAACGTTTCGGTGAAATTAAGATTATCGTTTTATTCGGATAATTGGAGTAACACCGATTTCTAAGGAACGTTTCATACAAAATCAACAGACCAATAGCCATAATATGTCACAACTACGACCACATTCTCGAACGACTAAGGCTCTTTAGACTAAATGTACCTGGAAAACACCTGAGAACGAGAAATCTCTTTTACATAATCCCATACCGCTCGCAGTTAGGCGAGAGAAACTGCATAAACAGATTATGCACAATATCGAATGTATACGGTAAAAATATTAACTTCTTCAATGTATCACTAACAAGCTCTTTCAAAATATCACTATTTAAGCTCAACCAGACCTCAATCACATAATTATTAAGTTTTGTCTTTCTAATCTTGTCTTATCTATTATTTTCTGTATTACATATTCAGTTGATTTATAGTTATATACTTCTTGTATTTATTCTCTCATTTTTGTATACCAATAGAATTTTTTATCCGTAAATAAACTATTATTATTGTTATTGTTATTATAATTGCATGTCAGCACCATTGCATTTCGATTGCCTGCAATTACCCCTTTCTAAATAATGAACGAGTTATCTAAAGTGAAATCGAAGAATCGCTTCATTCGAACAGTTACAAAGGATCACCATGCATTTCGTGCGTTTTTATTCCCCATAAGACACGATGTCAAGACAAGAAGCGGCCCCGAGGAGCGTCCGCAATCCAAGGTAGATCGCATGAATTTCCAAGGCCACTCTTGCTTCAAGTAAAATGAATTATACGACCTCCTACGAGGGTCACCAAGGCGGGAACGTTTCCCTCCCTGAAATCGGCAGATGGTCAAACGGAAACGACTTTTTACCTCGGCACTTGGTGCCGACTGGTGCGTGAGCGTACAAAGGGTGGTCCTATTTTTACGTTCGCTTCTTCCCACCGTTTAGGTAGCCCAGCCAACATTGTTCGAGTGTTTGGCTTTCGATGGGAACTGAATTTCGGAGAGGATCCCGACGAGTTTTCGCGTTGAAAGAATATCTTTTTCGTCCACACTGTGACGTTCCGTGATCTTTATTATAAACTGTTGTGTTTCAAGTATGATGTACGAGGAAAATTATTAATTCGTCAGATGCTGACAGTTAATTAAAATTGTAGGAATTAAGAATAATAATTTAATTTAATTTAATTTTAAATTAAAATTAGAGAATAATAATAATAATATGAAAGTAGGAGAGACTTGTGTAAATGAATGTTTAAGCCCAAGGTATGGGGCAATGAAAAGTTCGTTTCTTTTTTTCAGTTAAATATTGTAAATATTACAATGACCGTTCCAGAGTAATATATATATCGTTCGTCTTTCTTATTGTTGGATAAATATTTCAGATGTAATAAAGATAAACAAATAATTAACCAAATATTCAGAATTAAGGGTTTCGTACCTCGAATAAAGTGATGCAGCTCGTTACAATGATAACGTTCGAAGTTGTCGTAATATTCGTGTGAACGGCGTGTTACAACTACGGCGGGTAGGTCAATTATGACAAAATTGCAAACACGATAACCGCAGCTGCGTTATTCCTGAACCACTTGATCGCGTATAAAAGTAAAAGGAGACTGCTCGCCGGAAGTTGAATCGCCTCGTTATAAAATCATGTTTCGCTGCGAATAAAAACAACGCGTTACGTTTACGCAAAAATGATGGGAACCTTTGTGGGATGCAAACGGTATCAACAGAGAAACTCGTGTCTACGTTGCGGTTTCATAAAGAGATACGTTTGTCTCATTATTGAGCAGCGTTGCAACGCCTTGGTCCGTGTTTCGTTTCAGCACGTTTCAATAGGAACAAGTAGATGCCTTAATATCCTGTGTTCGGTTGATACTGCTCGAAAATGAATATTGGCGAAGGATAGATGATTTCGAGTAGAAGGCGAACGCGACACGGCAAAAAAATGTTGTTTCCAGCCGGTTTCTTCGACATACACCAAGCTTATTAACATCTTTCTGACGGAATGAAATTAAAATAAATACGTTATAAATTAAATTAATAAACGTGATAGCGGTCATCCTCGAATTTGTTCGTGGAATGACTCTTTTCTCGATGGATGATTTAAGATTTTCGCACAGTGGGTTTATCATCGATGAATTTTGGTAGTTTCCGAATGAAATGTCTTTTAACACATTGAAGACTGTATGCGATGAAAAACACATAGTCTGAATTGCCACAAAAGTGATAATTTCGAAAACGCAGTGTAACATTTATTAAGTATAATACATTATTAACAATTTATCAGCATATTTAATGCTATCTCTAGTTCTTCGTTGTAATGTTTTATTTATTTATAATCGCAGTTTCTTATACAATGTTGTTTGAAATTCCAAATAACGTGAATTCACGTTATCCATCTTCAATGTGTTAAAAATAAAAATTAAAAATTAACTTGGAACATCAAGATAATTGTAGCCACCCTTAAGTTTGTTCGTAAATCACAAATTTCGTTGGTGTAAGATTTTTGTACGCTACTGTATCGGCGGCCTGTAGGAGGAATGCGTGCGTACATACGCCATGGACGACGATAATAACACGATGAGAATTATCCCACGCATCGCTGTTAGGTGTACCGAGGTAGTGGCCATGCGTTTTCTAGTTCGAGACCCGTTTTCAACTCGATTTTCCACCCTTTTTCCTCTTAGACCAGCGATGGTAAGAAATAGTTATTACTGGTAGGTATGATGTCATAGGAAAGCCTTGAATATATGTCCCGTGTTTCCTTTTGGTCGTCTTCGTGTGATCCACAAGCAAACACGGTCTTCTAGCTGTTATTTACAGGTCCCCGGGATATGAATCATCGAAAGTATTGCTTTCCGACTTGGAAAATGTATTTGCTTTGAGCTCGATCAGCAGCTACCCGTTGCGCGCTCTTTTTTGTTCGATCCTGTGAAACGAGATGGAGGTTCGTTTGGGTGATTTAGAATGATAATCACGTAATTGTTAGGTACTACCCGGCTTGTATTTTGCGTAAATATAGGGAATAAGACACGGATTGATTATAGACGGTGCATCTTCTAGATCGGTGTAATTGTGATTTTGATTGCAAGGAAAGAACGACTTGAGAAGAAAAAAAGAACGAATTATTTTAACAGCAAAATTTCTTTCCAAATGCAAGCTTTCGAACAAGAATCGGATTAAAATTATGCGTCGTTCGAACATGACTGTTGGACAAATTTTTTATTAATAAAAGCTCGTGTAAATTCGAGCAACAAGAAAATGAGTATCATTTTCAAGAAGAGTCAGTGCCATTTATTGTGATCGGCGATTTATGATGATTCGTAAACCAGTTGAAATGAAATATCAAATGCGACAGAGTTAACAGTCGGTTGGCAATGTTACTGAAAATCATTGTACGGCAACAATATACGGCCCTGGCGCCGACTTTGAAGTGTACACGAAGTGCCGTTCTCCACGCGAACGAAGTACCTGTCGCAGGTGCCCTCCCAAGCTGGAGGACTCGACGCAGCTTGAAGAGCAAAGGGAAAAAGAGTATGCTGGAGATCAGAGGGTCGCCACCCCTTATTCACCCTTTGCGCTTGCTCTCGAGGCGCGTTCCATGGTTTTGATCCTCTGAATTCGCCAGTCAAAAAAGTCGCGCATAGCTCCGGGTTGTTTTAGTTTCGCGGAGTATTAAAAATGCCTGACGACAGCCAGCTCACTCTTTTTTCACTCTTCTCTCTTTCTCTCTCTCTCTCGTTCGTTCGTTTAAACCAGCGCGTCGCTCGTTCCTAGCGTGTAAATATTGAAAGTAGCTGCAGTTTGTGCCATTTTTGAGACCTTGCAGCCTGCACGTGGAAACGACTCCCAGTGTAACTTTTAACCTGTGTCGCTTATGCATTATTTCAAACGACGGTAAACTTTTATTTTGCATCGATGACGCAGTGACTTATTTAGTGACAGTTTTATTTCTCGAATGTACCTTTATTTTTTATCGATTTTGTGCTTTGAACAGGTGAAACAACGTTCGATACAAATTAAACTGCGTTAACACTAGAACTATCAGAGCAGTCAAAATGACGGATTGATGATTATTCATAGCAACCTTATAAATTCACTTTACCAAGCTTCCAAAATTTACGATGATTTATGAAAATTACTATTTGTTTTTTGTGCATTCGATATATTTTCATGTAATTTTCAATTTGATCTGTTCCATGCAAATAAGTACACTGTTATCGACGGAAGTTCTAGTATTAATGAAACGTATCGATGAAAATGTCATCGTTTACGACGAAAGAATATATTTTTCATACAAGATAAAAATTAACATCCACTGGTGTTTATATCGACACGCGACATTTAAACAAGTTTATGACTTCGCGTCGTTGTTGCGTTCACACTTTCAAGCGCAAAGTCGTGAAATCGCGCTGAATCGAAATGCTTGCACTTTCTTCGCGTGCTAAGGCACCATACGCACGGGCATTAAGTAGGTTCCTGGGATTTTGTGTAAAGGAAAATTGCGCGTGTAACTGTATCGACCATGGGAGGCAACCGTGCCAAATAAGTTTCACGTTACTCGGTTACACATTGTCTATTGTTGACGAGGTTTCCTACGACGCGCCGTTGTTCAGGGAACTGTACAGGATTCACAGAGAAGTATGGCAACGAGCTTTTCCCTTCGCGATTACCACGAATTTTCCCGACTGTGTACGCCGATTACCGCGTTTTCCATCCACGAAACCGGCTTTTCCTCTCCGATTCGCACGCAGGAGCTGCGAAAATAAAAGGCTTCGGGGCAGCTCGCGTAAATCTAATTATAACGTGGCCAACAATTTTTGCCGGACCCATTTGTTTCGTTAGCCTGTGCGCGGGTTAATCGACTTCTCGATGTAATTAACGCGATAACGTAATAAACGAGACGGAAATAAAGCCATACGCAATTGGGTTACTAGCGGGCTTCTGTGCTGTTTTCGCGAAAACGAGCACGTTCTAGGAACTTTTAGATCTTAATCGAGCTGGATACACTCTTGCCGTGAAATATTTGCTTGCAAGGGAATCGGCCATTTTTAGGGTAGTTAGCGAATTTTCGAGAGTGAAAGGGTTAAACGCTGGATAATCGTGATTTGATCGCAGAGACAATGTAGTTATATTTTAATGTCATTTATTAATTTTCAACTATGAAGAAACATACTGTGAAAATGAATCTTTTTATTTTCATAGATTTAACAGCCTATTAGTGTGGCACGCTTTTACAAAAGTTCTTTTTTTCGGTCGTGAAAAAAAAATTCCGAACTCTCCGAACTTCGACGTATGTACGTGCGCGCGGTAGTTTCGAAGCTTTCACGATTACTTGATCGAGTGGTTACGCTTTTTCGAGTTTCTATCCCGTTTCGTTTGATCGATGCTGATGCGAACACTGCGATTCATTTCTTCTTCACGACTGTACCGGACAGAAACACGATGGAAACCCAAAAATCCGTGATCGCTCGTTGCCCGAATCCAATGGAGCTCAATGTGTTTCACAGAATCCGTTTAGCAATAACTCGAACGCTTGGCAAAGCTCAAAAATCAAAATGTTATCCGTTACCGAGCATCCTTAGATCAAACTTGTGATCAAAAGATTGTAATTGATTTTACTTTTACTGCATTTAATAGCCTGTATTCATATCGCACTATCGTTTTAAAATGTAATTTTCAAGTTATTCGTATTTAACCGATTTTCTTCAACGAATTCGCAAAATTATAAATTAAGCTAGCGAACCCTTAAATAGGGTAAACTGCCCATTTAAATGGACAAATTAAAATTTAATTGATAATTATATAAAAACTAGATTTTTAATCTGTACTATTTTTATTTTATCTTGAAGAAAAAAGTTTTGCTTGTCGGTAAAATATTTGCTTTAAAGAAATTTCTTGTACATGTGGTTTAATTTAATAAGAGTTTAGTTTCGGCTAATATTTCTGGTTCTGCCTATCTTTATCTGTCTCTCTTTTTCTTTAATCCGTCCATTTATCGGCAAGAAATCGTTTATTTACAGGCTACATTGTCCATCTACTCTGTACAAGACGCATTTACACAATTTTTGCATCCTCTGTTTCAGTAATCTAATTTTCTTTCTTACAACTTATTGCATTTCATTCTTTACACATTCTAAATAAACAAACCACCTTTTTTCCGCAATTGTAACAAATGTGTTAGCGAAACATTGCGACAATGTTATGAAATTACTAAACCATCCACTTACAGGGTAGTTTACCCTATCTCCTACTGCTATTCCGTGTGATTGTATTTAAACACAACGTTTTCACATTTTTTGAAAAATTTTTAATCTACATCCCTCGCAAAATAAACGGTTCGACGCATGAGTTTGATACCGGTGCCTTGGACAAAGCCCCGTAGCGCGGGGATCGAATCGCATTATCGTTTATCCCACGGCACTAATTTGTCTCGCAGCTGTGTCATGGTTAGGGCTCGGGCAAAGTCGAATTAATAAAATGTTATAGAAAGAAAAAGCCGCGTAGATAAACCGGAGGGGCGGATCGCCTCGTTAATGAGGATGTACGCGTGTATTACGATGGCGTAGGCCGGTCGTTGCGTTTCTAATCGCGGCCGTGCGCGAGACACACCGTTTGACAGCGTTAATGGTAACGGTAGCGTCGGCTGGTCATGTTGACAGCGACGCAGACGCCCGTGGTAGTAGGCCAAGGAGACCCCTCTGTGCAGAGGTCGGCTTCTCGTTGCTGTTGCTGCTATCAAAGACGTTCGATAGAGCCGCGTCGCGTAAGAGCACGGCGGAGGCGATTAACACTCGTAGCCGGTGTCCTAGAAATCCAGGATAATTCGCGTAACGGGATTCTTTCGTAATCGTGTTAGGAAAGAACTGTAAGAGGTGTAAAAAAAAAGAAAAGGATGAAAAACGACGATGCTCTCGTTGCGAGACTACTGCATCGACGTCGAGCACGATCGTTCCGCTCGTTCGAGTGTGATCTTTTTTCACAGTCACGTTGAAATTGGAACGTTCTTCTTGGAACGACGAAGAAGGATTCGATGCGAAAACTTGCTGAGTTCAGCTCGGTGTTATACTACGGTTACGTTTTAGAGTATTTGGGTTACTTAGCCGGGGGGGTATGGAATACAGTGGTTTGCGTTGAGATTTATTCATGGGGAAATATTTGCCTAGTTTTTCTTTGCAGGAAGTGCTTTCGTAGGCTTTCGTGGACACGAATCTTTTGACGCGTTAAGCTTTGAATTAGGAGGCGCTCGGGTTGTTGGTGTGTTCGAGATGCTAAGCAAAATGAATTCTGTTTAGTTAATTTTGTATGCTTCTTACGAAAGAGGTCTTGGGTAAAAGAATGACTTTGTTAACAGTAGATTTACGGACATTTCTTGTATGTCTACCTCTAATATTCTTAATATTAAGGTATAGGTATACATAAAAAAAAAAAAAAAAAAAATTGAAATTGCAGAATTGTGAAGGAAATGGATTTGGTGATATTTGTATCGTTCTATGAATAAAACTCAGCAAAAATTGCTAGGAATAATAGTAATAGTGTTTTTGCAAATTTTGCTCTTGGAATACGAAACCCGTCAAATTGACGGGGCCCCGTAAACCACGAATCACTCCAACCGTATTTGAGGAACGAAACGTTCGAGTTACTGCCTGTTTGAATAAATTCTTTAAATGTTCAGCAAAAAAGGGGTCGGTATCCGTGATCGTAACAGGTATTCCGTGCTTCCGTCGCGTTACGCGGTGATATCGGTGCAGAAAAAGGGTTATAAAACACGACACGGACTGCAACGATGCACGAAACGAGGGGCACAACGTTGTGGCGCGGTGTGCAGCCGCACACAAACGGTTCTTTGTGACACCAAGCGGTGTCCGCAATATCGTTGACAGCATCTCTGGATTCAATCTAGATCGTTCGTTCAGCTCCCTGCGGCATAGAGGCGGCGACAAACTGCTGACAAACACGGACTGTCCCTCCTCGCGCTGTCAATCATTATGAAACCCCATAAAGAAAGTAGCTAACTGTATACCTGCGGCAATTTCATTATTATTAGCTGGAATCAGTGTCGGGTTCAAGCTGTTTCGAATAGCGAACAGATTCGATTTAGCGGCTGTTTAACGAGCAGTAAAGAGGTATCAAGAATATTTTAGTCCTTATTTTCAGTGTTTGATATGGATGATGGATAGATCAGTAGACAATTGAATTACCTATATTTCAAAGAAGAAATCGATAGCGCCTTTTTTTTTTAATTAATTAAAATTAGACTTTATTTAAAAAAGTGATCACGAATTGACTATATTAAAAATTCTCTTATCCTTTCCTCTTTCCTTTCGATTAAAATCGTAATAAATTCACGCTATTATTGGAGTTGGCTCATTTTAATATATTAGGATGCAAAGTTTCGGGGAATTGAGGTTATCGAAATTAACGCTTGATGGTGCTAATAAAAGGAAACCTGATAAATCGGAATGCAATCCTATTCATTAGGGGATTAAAATAGATACGATGTTGGATTAATGTAATTAATGAGTTTATCCTCCAAAGTAACGGATTTATTGGACAACGTACGAATTCAGAGAGAAATTAATAGTTACAGGTTCTCGTTGTGGATTCGTTTGCAAAAATGTATCCGTTGGTGAATGCCTAAGTGGTTTGTGATTCATGAAACTGGAGGAACCATCAATTTGGCGAAAAATATTAGTAATAAAAAAATGTTGTCGCTTCTTCTTGTATTCTATTCGTAATACAAGCATTAATTTTTCTGGAAATCGTTCTAAAAAGTGGTGTTAAATAGATTAAATTTATTGGTTGTTGAATATTCATTGTTTAACAATGAATCGGTGTAATTTCGTGTAAACTTGGAACGAGCGATCCCGCTAGAATAAATTTATGCGGGCTATCAATTTTCCAAAATTATAAATTACCTTTAATGTTTCACGGGTCGTACATGCGAATCACGATGACATCATGAGTGGTTATTCTACAATCGTAACGATAATAATTCGTTTCATATTTGCGATTACGTTTATGCTTCAGGTTCACGAAATATCGTGTGTTTTTTTTCATAGCAATCATCATGTTATGCTCGTGCCTCTACTTATGATAATTCGTGGATCATCAAAGCGATCAACGATTTGTCTCGAATTTTATCAAATTTGCCGTTTAAAAAGCAATTTATGATAGAAAGTTGAATCTCCAGTTATTGTTTCAGTTATTCGTTATAAATTTATAATAGAAACTTAAATTTTCAATTATTTAGAGAACAATAATTGATTAATAAATTACGAAGATGCGATTGAAAGCATTTGCAACGAATTCTAAATTAAATAATCTCTCATCGATTTTTCAATACTTTATTGAAACGACCAGCTTTCGTTCTCGCCAGTTAAATATTGATACATTCATCACATTTCCGTTAACCGTTTTGCGCAATGAAGACAGAATGGCGGTGGACCGTCCACGTAATCCATGCAAATCGTGTATCCCGATGTAATTAGAATACATTCATGATTATAGATGATTCGTAGGATGACGAAACGTGGTGTTGGATTAAGTGGAACGCAACAACGCATAGGATTGCTCCAAAAAAAAAAAGTTCTCTTATCTAGCTCACCGTGTCAAATGTTATCGATGTGTTCCGGAAACCTTTCTGAAGATCATCGAATGTCGCGAAATGACTGTTGTCTGAATTCCTTAGCGAACCAGCTCTAATTTATCAACATTTTCCTCCCGTAGTTATTAACTCCACGTGATAAATTATTACTATTATTTGAGGCTGTTCAGAAGTAAAATAACATACAGCAGAATACTACTACTCCACTGTCTAACAATAAATACACGTGAACATGTAGGTCAACAAAGTTTATTAGTTTACATAGCGTCTTGACTGGTGTTAATGTTCCTTTGGCTAACTTAGGATCGTGAAACTCGTAAAACCGAGGGCAACGACTGATACCGTTTAAAGCGCGACTGTCTCCAACTTAAACGTTAATTCCTAAAACACGTTATCCATGAGTTTGAACAGATGCAATGCAAATGCAACGATTAAATTCAATTTCAATATCAATACAATTAAATGTTATCAAATTAAGCAAATCACGTCTTTAAACTGTGTTTTGAGATATGTCTTGATGCTTTCTTAACATTAGAATTACCAACAATTAAAGTGTACTTATTTGCATGGAAGAGATTAAAGTGAAAATTACATGGAAAAACACTGAATTTATTTATACCTTCTGCAGAAAATCATAGTAAATTCTGGAAGCTTTACCACAGTGAATTTATCATCGAATAATCACCAACTGATCATTTTGACTGGTCTGACAGTTCTAGTGTTAAAATGTTGATGCTCGATATTTGTGATATTACACACTCTCGTTATTTAAATATCATTGTGTTGTAAGAAATGTTTTGACGGGCCGTTATAAAATTGAAAGAGCAAATAATCACAGTTCCTCGTTGCGCAACGAATCCATTTCAATTATATCAGAATGCAAACAAACGATAGCAGCCCGAAAACGTTACGACCGGTGATTCCTCATGTTCCCTCCGCGTTGGTCCGACACGCGGTGTTTTTAACTAGGCGCGACAACCAGTCACCGATAAAAATACCCCTGTATATAGGCCAGTTTCGAAAGTTCATCCTGTATGCTGAAAACGGGAACTGCACAGCGGATAGCCCTGGCTCTAACGTCGAACGTATCGGCAAGCTTTCGCGTACGTACGATCTCCAGTTTCACGTGTGGAATGGCGTCGAGATGCATGCGAACGTTTGCTGACGTTCCGGGAACGAAATTAATCGTCCGGACAGGTGAACACCTCGTCTTCATTTTTTCCCGCCGCGTTATCGCGCGAGAAACTTGACAGAAACGTCGCAGAGAGCTGTTGGACCAAGTTGGAAACGAATCGTATCGGAAACGATTAACCCGTTCACTGCCAAGCAAGTTTAGAGCGTCTTGCATTGGGCGCCAAGAATTTATTTGAAAGAAAATGTGGATTATCATTTTGACAATAAAAAGTGATATTGAACAAAAATATTGTTATACGAAATGTTCGTTCATCCTTTTTAATAACTCCTAACACAAATGTACATGAAGTTATTTTGTGTCCAGTTGCAATCGATTGAAACTTGTAGCACAAACCACGAGATATCTCAGTGAATGGGTTAATACTTAGCTAACCGAACGGCAAGATCTCCCATTTAATTTTAATTTCAACAGTAGCTGCAATTTATGAGAACAACGATTACCAAACACAAAGTTTGGTTGCGTTCCTTACAATATTAACACTTAGCTAACCGAACGGGGAGATCTCCCATTTTTTCCTCAATAAACTTTTGTTACAAGTTAGCCTTGAACTGGTGTTGAATCGATTAAAAATTATATTTTGGAAAAGCAGGAAATGCGTTTGATGAACCGTGTACAATACTAGTTCAAGGGTAACTAAATAACAAATTTATTTGCCGAGGAAAAAATAGGAGATCCCGCCATTCGATTGGCTAAGTGTTAAGGAGGACAGCGTTGCTGGATGGTTTAGAAAAATAAAGTAAACGTGGTGGGAACCTGACTGGATAGTTTTCACGATCATTTGGACAGGTGTAATTAATTAGGTAATCTGTGTATCATTTCCCGAACACGAAGTCCTTTAATTACGTTGAGCAGGCTGTGATGGTATCTCGGCGCAAAGCAAAGAAATATTTCTTCGCACGTGGTGTCATCGCGAATAGTTTCTGCGCGAACAGATGAACTTGAGGAATAATTTCGTCAAGGATTTATGAATATTTCTTACGAATATTATTAACCCTTAACGAACGAGCGCATTTTTCTAAAACAATGACCAGTAGATCGACAGATTTTTAAGAAATTAATTAATATCGCTTAATTGGATTTTATGAAAATTTTCAGTAATAATAAGTATACGAACAGATATGTCCATACGAAAGGATACGGAAGTGAAAATTACAGAAAACAAATTTAAATTCAAATAAATGAATAGATACATGTAGGTAATATATAAATTTGTATACATTTATAAATTTTTTATAGATCTACGATGTATTTATACAAAATTAACAGATATATCGAAATATCACGTTATAGAATTCAATTTTTTCAAAATATTTATAATGTCTTGAATATGACGGTAATCGTTCGTTAAGTTCGTTAACGAAGTTAAAACATATCGTTTGTTCGATAATATTATAGTTCAAACTGCAACCGGAGTTTGTTTTCAACAATGGTGTAGCTTCTGACGTTGAAAAGCAACCCTCGATAATTTGCTAAATCGATACGATTCCCAGTTCTCGTGAATAAATCAGGCATTACGGTCACGAAAACGAAATGGTAATTCGATCGAAATTGTAGCCTGGAAAAGGCCGCGAAACCGATGGTCATCGTTGATAATGATAATAATAATCGGGCGAGCAGCGGCTGTTCACGAGTTCTGACGACGTTTCTTGCCGCTGATACGAGCGTGCATTTTCTCTCTTGACATTCCGTTTCACGCGAGCCGTAGTACGGGTACGCGGACGAGTTGTGAACGAGACGCCGGCTCAGCAAGTTTCTTTTTGAAAGGAAGAAAGGAGCCGGGCGGAGGGCACGGGAAGACGAAGAAGAAGAAGAAGCGGAGGAAGGATAAAACGAGTAATAGGAGTCCAAACAGAAACGATCCGCAAGGTCGACGTGGCCGTTCCTCTCTTCGGTTCTCTGCCTCCGCCAGGTCCTGGCCTCTTCCTGACGTTTCCTACGATCCTCTCTCTCCTCGTTTTTATCGATTATGCGATTTCATTTTCTGCCCCGACCAGAACGACGGGAACCGTTTTCGCGCAGCGCGTTGGACTCGCTGTGAAATTGAAAATTGGCCCCTCGAATGTTTGTCCTTGTCGATTTAACGCCCGTGGGCAGAGTTCCGCGACGAAGTTAGAAAATTCTAAGTTTGTACTGTTCAATGTGAGTATTATTGGAAAAAATTGGAGGATGGACTTTTCTGGGAAAATTGTTACAATTAGAAAACTTCAGTTTTCGAACAATTTTTTATTATTCATTAAAATTTTTCTTACAACTTAACATAACTTGAACTAGTTGAAACAAGACTGTGCAAAATACCGTCAACTGTTTAACTGCCGTTAACGACTTAAGTTTTATTCAGAAAAATTGATCTTCTGGCTTAAGAAATTTTCATTTTATTCAGATTTCGTGTAAACGATACGAATGTTGTTTCTCGAAGTAAGAAACGAGGAAATAAATAGTAGGTACAATGGAATGTAATTAAGTAGAAGCAAAAACTGCGTCGTCGGACTGCGAACTAAAGTTCGTATTTTCGATCAGCGAGGTTAATTATACCATGGATGGCTGCCTTGGGGTTTGCACAAAAGTTCACCAGCCAGCGTATCGAAGATTAAAAGTGTCTCACCGAAAAAAACCATTGTTACGAGAGTCCGTTCTAGCGTGGCTTATTATCAGCCTCTGCGTCCTGCCTCCGTTTTCTGCAACGATAGAAAGGGCAGATCCCGTAGGCCTCCGTTATATACGGCCGTTCACGATTTTAGATCCCGCAAAATTGCGTCCCGTTGATAGAATGGCCGAGAAAAATCAACGGTCCCTCGTCGATCGGCGACGGTGGCATTTTGTGGACTATTGGGCCACCGATGAATTCGAAAATTACTGTTCAGCAGCAGCTGTATATTGTCGAATAGATTGTCTGTTAGAAAGGAGTCGATTTTAATCGAAAACACAATAACCTCTTTTTGGCCTCGACGTCCAATAGCAAATGATTTTTATTTATGTGGAAGATGCGTTACTCGTGTTATTCTTATGGATAATAATTATATTAATGCTTCACTGACCGGGAGCCTATTAACATTTAACTTTAACCGCACGCTGTCATACCTAACTAAACATTCTCCATCGCGTGTTAAGAATTGATTAAAAATTGTACTTTGGAGAAGCAGAAAATGCATTCGACGAACTGTGAACCACATTGGTTCAAGACTAATAACAAAAGTAAATAGAATCAATGGCGGCGCTTTGTCGAGGAACTAGGAACTAGTGCTGAATTGATTAAAAATTGTACTTTGGAAGAGCAGGGAATACGTTTGACGAACTGTGAACAACACTGGTTCAATACTAATTAATAACAAAAGTAAATAGAATCAATGGTAGCACTTTGTCGAGGAACTGGGAACTAGTGTTTAATTGATTAAAAATTGTACTTTGGAAGAGCAGAAAATGCGTTTGACGAACTGTGAACAACATTGGTTCAAGACTAATTAATAACAAAAGTAAATAGAATCAATGGCGGCGCTTTGTCGAGGAACTAGGAACTAGTGCTGAATTGATTAAAAATTGTACTTTGGAAGAGCAGAAAATGCGTTTGACGAACTGTGAACAACACTGGTTCAAGACTAATTAATAACAGAAGTAAATAGAATCAATGGCAAAAGAAAGAATGCGAGATCTCCCCATTCGGTTGGCTAAGTGTTAAGAGTTGTTAGACGTAATCAGGGAACACGAAAAATCAACTGTTCAGTATCTTTATTCACCTTTCAATTTATTACCAGATCAACAGAGCACTTTAACCGTGCGTATTTGCAGAAGCTACGTGTATACTTCCGTGTCGCTCTGATTTATGGAAGGTATTCTAGTACCAATAGAAAATTCGAGTAGCTAGCGAAGAATTCTAATATTTGCAAGGAATTATGCCGGATATTTCAAATATTTGCACTAAAAATAACTGGAGAAAATGTGCGCTCTCTCGCGATGGAAGGAACGAAATGTAAAAAAGGTGTTCGACGAAGGTTTGAACTCGCCTTACGAATCGATCGATCTTCGTTTCCGACCGGAGGAACCTATTTTTACGTCTTTCAACGGGAAATGCCAATGCCTTTAATTATGGTAGAAAACATTTCTCTGGAATCGTTTCCTACTGACGTCAGACGGTTCGATTGTCACGCATTCGGGACGTAATTTTCGAGAACCTAATCAACATCGAATCTCTTCTCACCTTCTTAACCGCTTGATATACAATGATGAGTTAGGGTCGTCGTTCATTTCATGTGCCACTGTAGACTTTGACGAGTGTGATTCGTCAAGAACTGTCCTTAGTGAACAACGTGCAATATATTATAATATTAGATTATTAAATTATTTCACAACGGATCGATTCCGTTCTGTCCAGAATGTTCAAGATGCCCCGCCCCCCTCCTTTCGGAAATAAATTTCAAAACGAAACGTTCTGTTTCTAAACTTGCACGTAACTGTTCAATTAAGCCAAATTAAATAGTAGTTTTCGGACGCATCAAATTCCGTTTTATTTGTATGCCAAGAGACCAAACAGACGGTATACAAATTGTACATTCTGTATCGTTTCCTCGTTCCGCAAATATCATGATCCACGTCCCGATCCAACGTGTACCCGATCCGAGCAACACAAAACACTTCGACGACCGAATCACGTCCAAAAAGTTCAACCGCTCGGTGGTCTACAAGCTTCATCCTGTCAGCGCCGCGCGTTTTGGCAGTTTATCAAGTTGATTTGCAGGATCGATGCATCGCGTATGTATCTGATCGCGATGTATCCGCGACCTGGTCTCGTTTCCTGCGGATCGAATGCCTCCGGATCGGTTGGTCCGTTTCATGCATGGTCGGCCGTGGCGCAGCGGGTACGTACCCGGTGTTCTGGCATGGCCTCGGCTCCAAAGGTGGCCAGATACGTGTTCGTGACTTGTGTGACGTTACACACAGACTTGTACACACTCACCAAGGTCGGAGAATGAACCGAGAAATCGATGCCCTCTCTTCCTCCGTGCACACGTTCGTTTTCAACATTTGTTTTCGTCTGGTCTGGTCTGGTCTGGTCTCGAGTGGCGGCGGTCGGGTTCAGCCGATCACGGATCGCGAAAAGGTCGACGAGCCTATTTCCAGTTCGCTCGCTATCGTTTCACCGGATCTATCCGCAGGTGCAGCACACCTTAACGAGCGACTTCCGTCGCGCTTATAATTCATCCTGCACGTTGTTTCGCGATTCATTCATAATTCGTAACGGTACTCCTTCTCCGCCACCTGAATTGTAGTTCCTTCGTCGCGCCCGGGGGCTGTTAACACTTAACCACTCGAATGGGGAAAGTCTCTCATTCTTTCCTTTGCGATTGATTCTATTTACTTTTGTTATTAGTTAGCGTTGAATTAGCGCTGTTTACAGTTCATCACAGTGCATTTTTTGCTTTCGCGAAGTACAACATTCAACCCTTTGCGCTCGAGAGGTGAGCGTTAGTCACCAAATGATGGTTTCGCAAATTTTCAAACTTTAGTTAGTTTGTTTATTAGTTAGACTCAAAGAGTAAGTAGTGACACATGTAAATTTTAGTATATTACTTAGTTAAACTAAATGAAGTTTAACATAGACGAATGTTAGTAAATATTCTGAATTTGCAAATTTTTGAAATTAGTTTCATTAGATGATTAACAGTTGCCTGTCGAGTGCAAAGGGTTAATAAATTCAACACTAGTTCAAGACTAACTAATAACAAAAGTAAATAGAATCAATGGCGGGGGAAAGAATTGGAGATCTCCCCATTCGGTTGGCTAAGTTTTAAGAGTTCTGTCAGCTGGACGAAGTCTGTTAATGCCTCGGACGGATTGGTCGGGTTACTTGAATTCAAGTCGGTAGGATGCGAGTAACTCGACTCGTCTACGGGGAGCTTAACGCATTCGAGACGGATGACCCGTTGTATGTGTTACACGATATTTTACCTGTTCAGCTGGTCTTCTGTTGAGTTTTTAGACGCTTAAACTTGTGAATTACGTGGAAATTAACGATCGGCAGAAGTTTGTTGCTTTTTAAGTAGGAGTACGAATAGATTCTGCCTTCTGATTAGATTTCGCTTGTTTTACGCATAGAAGTCACTATTATGAAAGGGTATAACAGAAATCTTATATTGTTAGAAGGGCGAATTTCCGGAATAAGGTGTAGAGAAAGTAAAGTTTGCTTTAATCTAAAGAACAAGTCAGAAATATATGTGTAACGTATTAAACAGGATATTCAACGTCTCGGAAACTTCGCAGGATTTCCGTGGATTTCCTTTATTTTAGGTATGATAATACGTCGAATTCGAGTGCGTTAAGCGTTCGATTTGCTTTCGAGTTTCAGATGTAAATCGGAGTTTCTGATCGTTTGGTGGTACGTTGGCTTGCGATTAGTTTGGCTTGAGCGGGATGGAAATGTATGTATCGGACATGGAAGTCGGCCCTAAGTTTGTTTCTGTTGGCTCGGCGTGTTAATTCACTGTTACGAGTCGAGGCGGATATTCAGCGATTTGAATATGTAGCAGGTATAATCTTCTTGGATTGGTTTAGCCGCGATAGAGAGAGGCTGCTTGTGAATACCTCGAACGAACGTGAGTTTATCGCGTTCGGTCAAAAGGGAGGCTGAATTAAGCGGGAGAAGATAAACAGGAGACGATTCCGTGGGACTTTAATTGATCTTTATGGAGGAGAGAAAGTAGGAAATGACTGTGTAAGGGAAACCTTTGATATTGAGATTCACCTTTAACGAGTAGATAAATCCGTGACGAGGAGAGCTGATTAATAGGCTTCAGCTTTCATATGAATTTCAGTCATTGAATTCTATATCGTTAAGCACCGTCAGGCTATACTGTGGTTTCCGAATTATAGATTTTAGTGGGACACATCTATAATTATCGCGAAGTAATAAATATCAATAATTGTAGCTCAGTGAATTGTAATGATTTAGTAGCCCTTATTAAATTTAATCATTTTAATCTATTCAGAATTTACTGGATTTTCACGAATTTTTTCACGAAGCATCGCGATTTTTTATTGTTTCAGACTTCGTCACCTCCAACCGACACACCGAATGACAATGAAAATTGGAGCGCGGGAAATTAAATTTTTGTCAAGATGTCTTTCGCAACGTCGCGCATGAACAGAAACTGCAGTGTTCTCGTGCGTGTAGCGTGATTTTGATTGAAACGAAAACAGATTGCGGAACGAAAACTGAGAACGAAGATGGGACACTTCGCGACGACAATTATCGCGGAAGGAACGGCCGTTTGAACGGCCGAAAGGAGGTCGCACGGCCTTTGAGAAGGACAAAAGGAAGTCGAACACGTCGGGACCATTTTGGTGGCGATGTCCAGAAAGACGTCCTTGAGCAGGACACAGGAGCACGCAGGAAAAGGATCGCAGAGTAGTCTATAGAATTAGGCTACTATGACGGACTATTTGGATCCACATTTCGTCAGGGCTCTCTGCCGCGATCCAGAGCGACGAACGCTTCAGGTGAGTTAACGAAATTGCACGATTATGTTCTGTTTCTAAGCTTGTAACTGTTTATCTGAATAATAGTCACTTCTCGACTTACGACGAGGTTCGGTTCCACAATTTTGGACGTAAGTCGAATTTCACAGAAAAATAATTAATATAATTATAATAAACATATGTACAGCAAAATTAATAGCTTTTATTTCTGATTTTTAATTATTAACTACACATAAATAAATAGTCACATACATAAACAATAGTATATATATAAAAGCATTATTTTGGATTATCATCATCATCTGTGCTACTGATATTCATTGCTGACTACTGAGATTTATCAGCGAGAGTAGTAGTAGTGCTTTTTTTAATTGCATCATTAATTTTTATGAAATTTTTTCGTCGTATGTCAAGGTGGACGTAACTCAAAAAGTTACTATATTAAAAGAGACAAGAGCAGGTTCTGAAAGAGAGGAATTTTGTATTTGTAACATTGAAAGGAGAGGAATGTGCTCAGAGTACATTTTAACGTATTTGTGATCAAGTAATTGAATGGGATAAAAATTATAGAAATCATAAACTGAAAACGTATGAAGTAAATCCGGTCTCTTCTATTTAATCAGGAAAGAAAACAGTAACAGTTCGCTTCCAATTACAATCGGTCACAATTGGTTTCAGCGAGCCTTGAATCAGTACATTGTTATTCGTCGTACGATTGCTGTCAAATCATGTTGATCGTTAATCTCGTTGAAATTTCAATAGGTAGTTAAGGTATGAAAGTAAATTGTCTCTGATTACCTTACTCATAACTTTCACCATCCTCTGAGACAAACGCGGCGTACACACGTGAAATCCCTAAAGAAATCTCTAATGGCGAAAGAAAATTCAGCCAATGCTATCCATAATTGTATCGTGTACTTTTCTTTTGGAATTTAATGCGAATTTAATTAAAGATGAGCTTGTAATTTAAAACACTGATTGATATTTCTTCGTGAATTGCCTCATCATGAATCATTCGGTTTGTCCAATATTTTTGTAACATCATAAAAACAAATTTTCGTCGAGCTTCATAATCTTTCGTTTTAGAATTCCGTACAATTCTACCCGTCGAGTTTTCACGAATAATAATAATAACGATATCTCAAAATCATCTATTCTCCACCCCTTTGTTCCCTTATCGTTGATCTTATGTTAGTACACGCACCTGAAGACGTATTCACCCGAGAAACGTTAACTTCTTTAATGGCCGCTCACACAATATGCGTGTGCTAGCCGGAATATTCTTATTGCTGTTAAAAATAACTTTCTTTTATTAAAAATTTATTAAACCATGTTGATTTATTTCGTGAATTTATATAAAGTTCTTTTTAATTAATTCTTTAAAAATATTGTCGGCTCCTGGCGAAGTTTAGCCACGTAGACGTGCGGTCATTAAAGTGTTAATATCCTTGAACTTTCCAAACGAACACACACTCCGCCTGTTCTTATCTTCGTACAATCGTATCGAAAATTTGCGCACGGCGGCGTGGAATTTCGACGAGAAAAATTATACCACTTCTTGGTCCGAGTTCCGCATTTTCGATGCTCATTAGATGGTCGAAGGTTAAAAGGGTTTACGAATTATCGATAAGATTCCGCTGACAAGACACGTTCGACGAGATTACATTGGACTCGTGATCGATGAAACAACTTTTGGGGGCCGTACTCTGAAAACAGAATTCGATATTACAATACCAAGAGTACCACCTTCTCTGATAAGATTTTCAGATCTTTATCGAGATTTAATATTTGCAAGACGAACGTTACTCACTCTTAATTTCGAAATTTCAAGTATAGCTTTTGGGGGCCTTGCTCTGAAAACAGAATTCGATATTGAAATACCAAGAGTACCACCTTCTCTGATAAGATTTTCAGATCTTTATAGAGATTTAATATTTACAAGACGAACGTTGCTCGCTCTTAACTTCGAAATTTCAAGTATGGCTTTTGGGGGCTTTGCTCTGAAAACAGAATTCGATATTGAAATACCAAGAGTACCACCTTCTCTGATAAGATTTTCAGATCTTTATCGAGATTTAATATTTGCAAAACGAACGTTGCTCGCTCTTAACTTCGAAATTTCAAGTATGGCTTTTGGGGCCTTGCTCTGAAAACAGAATTCGATATTAAATACCAAGAGTACCACCTTCTCTGATACGATTTTTAGATCTTTATCGAGATTTAATATTTGCAAGACGAACGTTGCTCGCTCTTAACTTCGAAATTTCAAGTATGGCTTTTGGGGCCTTGCTCTGAAAACAGAATTCGCTATTGAAATACCAAGAGTACCACCTTCTCTGATAAGATTTTCAGATCTTTATCGAGATTTAATATTTGCAAGACGAACGTTGCTCGCTCTTAACTTCGAAATTTCAAGTTCTTGGTTATGCTCTAAGAAATGTATAATGTGATCCCACGGTGGAAATTCTTTATCGACTGCGAGAGAGTTTCCGGGAAAGTTTTGCGATTAAAGATTCTGACGCGACGATTTTTAACGATTTTACAGCCAGCGTCATTAAAACTTTTTGCTACGGTCCTTTGTGTTCTTTATCGATAAAACCGTGGACAAATAGTTCGGAAGTATCGGAAGCGGATGAGGAATTGTCAGGGAAAAGAGGATTTTCGTGTTAAGCGGCGCGAGACAGTTTTCCAACCTGTTAAAATCCTGTTAAACGGCAAGCTTTGGATATGCTTTCGGATCGATCGAAGGAAAAATCGTTGGATTTGTCCAAAGACAGTTAGGTATTCCACGGCAGTCCTTCTCTTTACCCTTCGTCGGCTTTGTTCCCCTTTGTTCCATCAGGGCTTGAGCTAACTACCAATCGTACGTTTCTAATTCGAACGTCGAACGGTTGATTGCGATCGGGAAAAACTAGCCTGCTTTTGTTCCATAGCGACGTCTCTTTCCCGGGGACTGGCTTATCAACGCGATCGAACGATTTTTGCAGTAAAACGCTCTGTCACGCACGTTGTAACCGCGACGAAAAAATTGGCGATGCGCCAATGCAATTTGGTGTATCGACTCGGACAAGTAATCCAATTTAGCTGTTTTTAAACTCGATTAAAAAAAGAATGTGGGACGAATATTGTGTATCAGAATTTTTTTTAAATTGAAGATTATTACTTTGTGATATTGTCTTGTTAATTCTCTCTCTCTCTCTCTCTCTCTCTCTCTCCCTCCTCTTGCTCTCTTCTCTCTCCCATTCTATGTTGTTTTTAATAATCAAGGTTCAATTATAATTTTCAATTAATAAATATGAGTTCGATCGCGTACTGTAGAAATAGCTGCCAGTCATTCGTTTTTGCGGGTGATTTATCAATCATTTTTTTCTCCAAGTATTTTTTTTCTCGAGCCTCAGTATATTCCTACGTGACCTTTTATCGAATTTTCGCGAATGAAATATTCGCGCTCGTGTAATAAAGCTTGTTGTTCGATGATGCAGAAGTTGGACGCACGTGGAATTTTAAAAACGTGCAGCAACTCGAATAAAATGATTTGCAGAGGGCAACAAAAAAGCTAGAGAATTTGATTACACGCAGCGCTCCCGTGTAACCGTGGACCTAGTGGCTGTGTGTATAAAATTCAATTTTAGATTTCGCGGAATTTAAACTTCGCTGAACTCTATAGATACAGAGCAAGTGAGAATTCACGAGAAGAACTTTGTTCCCGGCGGCGAATAACTTAGCTGTATAAAGTTGCGTCGTCAAGCAAGGATAATGCGTTTCTATTTTAACCTAAAGAATCTATCTTTACCCTTGGGCAAGTTTATCCGAGCAATTTTCCCAGCAAAGCCGTACTAATTTCCAGGAATACCATCTGCATTCGCAGTTCAGTGATATGCAAATTTTCGTTATCTCGTGCCGCGCCAAAATTTATCTTGCACCGAGTTAGAAAATTATTCTGAAAAAATTACAGCTTCCGGATTATCCAATCGATCGTTGTTTAATTTCGTTCGTCCAGCTTATGCGATAAATTTTGCTTTAAATAGTTCAACTATAATTCAAAGCCTTATTTTTCTCGAACGTTCAATGATTTTCTATCCCAGCTAAAGCATTCCGTCACATTCGAACATTTAATCACCTTTAATTCATTTTTCTCTAACGTACCCTCGTAACAGAATTTACTTTAAAGAGTGGAAAGATGAATTTGAGAAATTACGTTTTCCCGAATATTTAATCTCGTCTCTCATCTCCCGCGTCGCGTGACCAGCGTATCGATCGTCGTTGCCGGTGCCAATTAAGAAAAATTCCCTGAGTCACGGATTTTCATGAGAAAGAAAAAAAAAAAAGAAGGAAGAGAAACAAATAGAAAGAAAAAACCGTCGAATTCTGCGGCGCGAACGTTTCCCAGACGTCCTTCTGCTCCCTTCGTTATTTTCGTGCTAATTTGCAACCGCTCGAACCGCGAGGCGCACGAATGGCCGCCGCGTGTGCAGGGTCGCGCGCGTTTCACCAATGCAAAGCGTTCGCTAAACAGGGAGACATCGAAATTCAGGCGAAACGACCGCGATTTCGAGCACAACGAGAGTCTTAGATATTGTGCGAGATATCGATCCCCGAACCGGGTCTGGTTGAACCGCTTTAAACAAATAACGCCTCCCCGTCCGTGCCAACGTCCTTCGATCGGCGAAAATAATTGACAGTTTTTCCCTCTTTCTCGTTCTCCGTGCTCACGTGACTCGTTTTATCCGCGAATAAAATAACGGGAACAAGCTGCTCTGCGATTCTTTGAGATTTCACTCTTGCGGAAGCCATTATCGCCTCCTCGTGTGTGTTTGTGTGTGTGCGCGCTATTGATGGTACACGGGGTATTTCTCATCCACGAGAGCTTTGGAATTGTGCAAAACGGAAATTCGTGTAATGGTGAAGTTAGGGGAAATTAGATCGAATAGGAAAGTGATTAAGTATTCGAAAGTAGTGGTGAGTTTGAAGAGACAGAGGGTGGGAAACAGTTTTGTTTGGTAAAATTGAACGGTTTTCAATTACGTTGGTGTGAACACGATAAGAGGATTAACACTATTCCTACCACGATCGGTCAAATGACCGTTTTTAAAATTGTGACTAGAATTTCATATACACAACATAATTGAATCGCGTTTAAACTTCAGACTTTTTCTTAAATATACGTATAATACATTTTTCAATATTCACTTCTTTTTTCATTGTTTACTTTCTGAAAAAGATTTATAGTCTGTCTTACCTGGAAATGTCGCAGTAGGAATAAGTACACGTGAAGTGTCGGTAGGAATAGCGTTAAAATGGAGTGCTGGCACTGCTATTTCATTAAATTCATGAAATTCTCAAATAAAGTGAAAAAGATCTGCTTAATTTTAACGTTCAAACGCTCAACCGAATCGACTATAAATCACGAACTGTTTTATTTCCACCGATTTTTCGCGTCTGTCTCGTTTGTGTAACACGTACACGATCGGTTTCATAGTGGAAAGACAGGACAAACGGGAATATGAATTCAGTGGCTGGTAACAAATATTTAGAAAGTTGAAGCGTACATATATACGTACATATTCTTTGCAACGGGGAATCATGAATATTCCGAGGCGACCGTGCGATTAAAAGAATGAGTGCACCATGTTTTTATTAGTGGAACAATTCAATTCGCTTTGCTGCAAGCACACGCGTGTACGTGTTTCCTCTGAGAACGTTCTCTCCCCTCTTTCCTCTGTTTCTCTGCAATTGCTCCAACAGCGATCGGTATTTTTCCCCGAAGGAAAACGCTTGTTCATAGCGTAAGGACGAGTCTCGAATAATATACGGGTGACTCTCGCCCCTTCGTTTCGAGTTTGATTAATATCATTCAATTGTGGTTTCGGATAATATAAAAATTAAAAGTTATTTTCATTTTTTTAAGATAAGTGATATTATACTGATACTTACTAAAAGCACCATGTCAAATTTTGATTTATCTGAAAACGACTATGATATAAAAAGATAAATCTAAAAATTTCTTTCGTTAAAAATTACTTTTTATATAGTAATTATAGTTAACGCTATTCCTACCACAATCGGTCAAATGACCGTTTTTAAAATTCCGATTAGGATTTCGTAGATACAATGTAATTGAATCGCTTTTAAATTTTAGACTTTTCCTCAAATATACGTATAATACATTTTTCAATATTCACCTCTTTCTTCATTGTTTATTTTTTGAGAAAAATTCGTAGTCTGTCTTACGTTGGAATATCGCGGTAGGAATAGGTATACGTGAAGTGCCGATAGGAATAGTGTTAATTATAACCGTTTTTATTATTTTCCCCCCAAAAAGACTACGCATTTCGTCCCTCACTTTTAGCATATACACACAAGAAAATTTTTCAGCGCCCAAATGGTTATATTTCTTTTATTATTTCTCTCGATCCGGCATACGTTTTTCGTTTACCATTTTTCAACGAGATCGATGGCGAACCTTTGCCTAGACACGTACGTATCTAGTTGCATGTTCGAATAAATAAAAAAAAAGGGTAGCCCTGGCCGCCAGGCATCGGCAACCCTAATCCATCTTCATACAGCGAAATGCGCTGCTCCATAATAGATAGAAATTTCGTTTCCCTGTTACGATCGCTCCCCGAGGGTCGAAATAATTGATATTTACGCGGTTCCACATGGATCATCCCCTTTTAAAATCTTACGAGACTCGCCTCGTGACTCGGGTTCATGCGATCCATACGCGAAGGTCGTCCGGTGTTCGCTCCACTTTTCGTGCCGTGAAAAGAAAAGAAAAAAAAAAAAGAAAAGAAAAAGGAATGAAAAGGGCGGGGCGACGGATCGAGAGGGGGAGAAACCTCGTCGTTTGGTGGCGAAACACTCTGCACGTTTTTCGGGCGTAGCTCTCGCGAATCCATGGGTTTTTCTGCGCCTGCAGTTATTCGCACTCTGCCAGACCGAGAAACACCCTCTCGAGATCCCCAGACGAGACATTGTTATTTTACGACACTCAATTTCACTAATACAAACATTATTCGTCCCTCTGTTTTAACAACAAAGTTTAGGAAAATTCACAGCTGTATGTAAAATTGTTTTTTTCTCGCCTCACGGTTTTTGTGAATTAAAACTTTAGAAATTCCTACTATACAGCTGCTGTGGAATTATGAACGTCTGCGCTGTAGTGCTAAAAGGTGCCCGTAAATAAACAAATAAACAGATAAACAAACTCTCTCTCTTTTTTTTCGTCCCCTTTCTCTCTTTCTCAAAAGATAAAGCAACTTTGATAAGAAATTTAATTAAAATAAATATAGCGACGTGCATAGGTACTTTTTGTAACCGCTGTATTTATTCACAAATTAGAAATAATATTCTACAAATTCTTCATACCCTCTTACCTTAAACATGCATACTTGGTTCAACGATTTTCTCCCAAATTAAATTTTTCATACCGACAAAATTGTCATCGCCATTCTAAGCGTAGCACCCCTCTGTCTATTGTTCAACCGAAAAAAAGTATCTTTCCCGTCAGTTTGAACGCAATAAACAAAGCGGAAGTCCGAACGAGGGGTGCAGCAGGTTTTGTTTTAAATTCAAATGATCCAAACCCCCGGACCGGGGCGAGTCAAACGCGATAAGAGACTCTGAGAGCTCCTGCTTTATCCGTGGCCACCTGTTTTCGCGTGATCGTCCAGCCACGAGGAAGAAGAACGAGGCAAGTTCGGAAGGAAAGTGTCTCTGCGCCACGTTTTCTCGCATTGTCCTCCACTTTCAGACCGTGTAGCCGTTCCCAATTGGCGAGGAGTTTAGCTTATACACAACCTCTGTCAATATATAGTATAGTTTTTCCGTGCCTTTGTTATACGACTAACAGTCACCTCTCGAGCGCAAAGGGTTAATTAATTGGTGTTTGAACATTTAGTTTATCTATTATTCCAGAGAGACCAAGAGAGGTTTCCCTAGCATATTATTGTTTTAAAAATTTCCTCTCTTGCAGTATATTAATTCGAGTAATTACGAATTAATTACGTGATTTTAATTTTTGTTTTTGTAACTCTAATGAAATAATTTATTTCAAGCACTTTAATTTAGGTATATATATATATAATAAAATATATATCTAATTAAATAAATTATATATATGTATCTTTTATATATAGGGTACCTATGTAGGTTCCTGAAAGGATGGAAATAATTAATTTGAAACAATAATAAATACCATAAGGCGATAGTAAAGTTTCGTAAATCGAACAACATATTTCGTTACGTGCAAATTTGAATCGCCAGCGCCTCGATTTAGTATTGAAACATTTAAACGTGCGTTAAAGTTGAAAATCGACCAAGCGTGCCCTTCCGTTTCGTTTAAATGATCCAATTAGCCCGATGTTCCAGTGAACTGTTAATGTTGATTGCGGCTGGTGTTGCAAACAATCCAGACGAAACGGCGCCGCGAAGTTTGCGAATTCAGATTAAACATGCATCGGTGTAGATAGATGAATTCGATTAGGGATCCAACGTGATGTTATCGGGATACACATGGAAAGCGATACCATTAATACCTGAGCACGAAACGTCAAACTTTATAATGTAGCGTTCAAACTTCATGTAGTTTCGATCTATTTTTAACTATGAAACCAAAAGATCACGTTTAAATTGTCGAAATCACCGTACAGCTAAAAATTTGACTAAAAATTAATTCAACTGTTATCTACATAATTAAACGATGATAGAAGTTAAATCAGATTAGATTTACTAATTTTAACATTAGATATCTGAATTCTAAAAATTCACCAGGTGTTTAGAAAAAACACGCTATATGATAGTTGGCGTGATGAAGCTAAGCACATTTATCTTATTGAAACCAAACTATTTGAAACGTTGTTCGAATTTCGTTAGAACGGAATATTCCCGGTTCGCCGAGGGGATGATCCGAAGTTAACGATCTGAGAAGTTCGCTAAATTGCTTGTTCGTTAAATTGCGTTCACGAAGGAGGATAAGGCGCCGGTGTCTTCCAGCGTCGGCTCTGATAAAGGCTCGCCTTAATCACGTAACATCGATTATCGCGGAAGTCGAGGCGCGTTATAATACACGTCGCGCGCGTTGTGGCTTTAATTATCGTAACGATCGGCCCGCTAATTCGCTAAGTCGTGTTGCTCGTCTACCGAACTCGGGTAGTCGGCTCGATTGAAAGTTTCTCGCGGGTCTCTCTCTATGGAAAGTCGATCGACCGGGTTGAGCTGTCGTCCAACGACAGATCAACCGTGGAAATTGAATCCTTGCCGCTTCTCGATCCCTTGAGCCGGTCGATCCCCGCTCGTCTTGCTCCGTTCGTCTATTAAACTAGGCATTTTTCCATCGATTCCGTTTCCGCGAGTGTTCCTTTTCTGATAATCTTCCAAAGCCAGGGAAACACCGAAACACGGGCTGCAGTTTATTTTGAACTGTTTCATTTTTCTGTTTCTGGGAACAATGCACGGGGTCCGATAATGCGGCTGGCTATTACGCCCGCGCCGGAAGTACGTTCGACTGTATTAACCCTTTGCGCTCGAGAGGCGACTGTTAGTAATCGAATGATAGTTTCGTAAATTTTCAGACTTTAATTAGTTTGTTTGTTAGTTAAACTTAGAGGTTAAATAGTCATATATGTAAATTTTTGTATATCGGTTAATTAAACTAAATTACGTTTAATATAGGCGAACCTTTGTAAATATTTCAAATTTGAACATTTTTCAAGTTAGTATCATAAATGTTTCAAATTTGAACATTTTTCAAGTTAGTATCATAAATGTTTCAAATTTGAACATTTTTCAAGTTAGTATCATAAATGTTTCAAATTTTAACATTTTTCAAGTTAGTATCATAAATGTTTCAAATTTGAACATTTTTCAAGTTAGCATCATAAATGTTTCAAATTTTAACATTTTTCAAGTTAGTATCATAAATGTTTCAAATTTGAACATTTTTCAAGTTAGTATTATTAGACGACTAACAATCGCCTCTCGGGTGCAAAGGGTTGACCCTAGATAACTAAACATTCGATTACTTAGCCCTGTTAGTTTCACGAATTCGAGATCTACCAAAATCGTTTGACATCTGCCAAGATTGCAAACGCTAATTTTTTACCATTTTTCTATCGTTTAATTAAAATATTATAATACTTCTCTTAAGTTGCGCTAATTTGTTTGAAATAAACAAAGGAAGTATAAAAATATACGTGTTTTTAACTTGTAGTCTATCAGTCGAATAATTGGTTACAGAGTAGCGTTGATTTAAGTTTAGTTATCTAGCGTTAACTTTTTCGAACGACTTTAATTACGCTCTTCCCGTTGAACGAAGCACGCTGAGTACGTGTTGCGTGCAAATTGCTGAAAATCTAGACTTCTACTCGTCGAAATGCAAGTATGCGTGCGTGCAGGTAGACAGGAGCAATTTCGTGGTCAGGTTGCCGTTAAAATGGCCGGACGCGTGGGAGTGTTCGTTTTTCATGAGCGTTTGCCGAAATTGATATTTTATGTAACATTGGTGTGCGTTGTTTCGCATTGTTTCTCGAGAAATTTTGATAATAATTTTGCGTTCAATTTATTCAAAGCGGATCATATTATTTTTCGTGTGCATAATAGAACGGTTTCATTGATAGTTAAAGAACTTTCCGTTCGTTGTTCCGTAGGTTCTTAAGGTTATCTTTACCGTGTTTTTAGGGGACTGTTAGGGATTCTTAAAAATCGTTATCATCAGACTAGAAACATTTTTTGTTGCGCTGCCTACTAACCATCTGTGGACCTTTCTATATCTGACTTCACCAGAAGATATTTATGAGTATTCAGGAAAAGGGAATTTTCGAATGGTAAATCAGTCATTTTTGTTTTGTATAAGTTTCATTTATTTTATTTTTTTATTTAATTCATCATCGTGTGCGTTCACGTTGAACAAAGGAGTGTTGCGGAAAACGAGAACTGTTTTATTGAATTTGCTCGATCGTGTCAGCGTAGTTAATAAACGGTTGAGATGATCAATCTGGATAACGATAGCGCAGAGATCATAGTGTACGATAACAGGGCGCATTAGGGTCGCATTAGAGGCAATTGCGTTGGCGCGCGCCTCGTTCGAGTTTGTAGATTGCCTTGCTCCTACCATCGATACCGTCGATCGTGGCCATTGAATTCGAATGGTACACTTCTGACGCGAGAACACTTGGGCGAGAACTTTACAAACACGGTAGTCCTCCTTGAAATCACCTTTCGCGGGCATCAGATGTAAAACGCTCTTCGTGTGATAAAGTTGTTCTAACGATTACGATGTTTTTGTTTAGAACTGAAAAGTAACTATATGTTTGATGTAGAATTTTATTGCTTAGCAACTTTAATTTGAATAAAATTTGTATTTGTAGTTTTTATCATTTGTACTTATTTCTGTTTTAGGACCTACAGATCATATACTATGGTCTGTTGGGTTTGGAGGCATTACGTCCGTGCAGAGACTCTGTTCTCCGCGGGCTTTGCAAAATTGTGCGATATGAAAGGCATCATGCGAATCATGTTCTTTACTAGTAAGTATTTTTCTCTACTTCTTGTATTATTGTAATACTTGTAAATATAAATTTTGTTTCATTTAATGCGGGAACAATTTTTAAATCGCATATATACCTATGTGAAAAACAACTATCGTTAGTATCGTTGATACGAAATTATGTTGTATTTTCTTTGTAAAAGAAAACTAGTTTTCTACACTGCCTGGTATAGAGGGCTTGATAAAAAATAGTCGCAGGAAGTTTCTTTATCGACAGCCTTTTTATTTGTGATGCTGTTTTATCGACATGCATCTTTCTTACCTTTTGTAGAAAACTAGAGTACGTTATAAAGAGATTACAGATGTCGCTAGACATCTTCTTGTTCAGTCGTCAGTTCCCGCCATTTCAAAGAATGTGACAGTCGCATTTATTAGTGAAAGGGAAATATATCTCTCCTGCGTGAAAAAAAAGAATATAATGGGACAAGAATTTCTAAGTGAGTAGAATGCTCATTTATTTATAACTTGGCGAGCTAAATAGAAAACATGAAATTGTGCAATGAGAAATGGTTTGAAAAGAAAATTAAAAAGGAAAGGAACCATTGACATTGCAAAAAAATATTGATATAGTAATAAATGTATGCATATGCCTATTATATGTAAATTTTGATTGTTTCTTTTAAATAATTTAATAAAATGTAACTTCTGAAAAAAATGTCGTTTCTATAAATGTACATTTAACTTCGCAAAATTTTATAATTCGGTCTTCGAGAAATTATGAAACATTTCTTTGTCAAGATGGCGGGTAGTGTTACGCGAAATTTTTTGAATTCTCGTGATGCAGCAATTTTGTTCTGAATATATTGATTCTATCTTAATATGTAAGTGAAACGTAAGTTTAGGAGTTTATATTACAGATAATAAAATAGTATCGATCACTAAACTTATCAATACGTAATAGTGAATATCTTTATCTATTTGACTAGGCGTCTCAACGAATGCAAATAATGTATTTATTGTGTACAACAATGTTTCTTTTTATTTGCAAATAATCGATTCAGTTAGAAACTGTTATTTTAATTTTTGTACATGAGTCTTTAAGTTAATGTTATTTGAAATATTTCAGCACTGGCGAATTGGCCACAAGTTGGTACATACTGCTCTCCGGTTCTGTATTCATCGATGGTTCGATGTTCCTGCCTCGTTCAAGGTAAGAGAATCTCTATTACCAGAGATGGCAAACTGGCTGTATTTAAGTCACACGTGACCCCCACCTCCATTAAACCATAGCCATAGGAGAATGACTCTCTTCATTCATATTTCACATTATCATTCTATTATTTCGCCTTTATTCTATTATTGTGACAAACTAGCAGTTCGTGAGACGCGCTAAGTGGTTTAATTGAAAATGCTATGTAGAACCGGATATATATATTCAGTGTAGAACTATATTATGTATTGTGAGGACTACACTATCTATTCTTTGCCTATTTATTTACCCATACGCGTTGGAAACTTCACTTTTATTTACTGAAGCTGTATTATAGAGTAATGGTTAGCCAGTTGGCTATATACGGAAATATCCCCAATTTGATGGGAAAATCAGTTGACTAATGCTATTCTTCTAAGTTAAAATATCCTATTTACCATTTACCACATCCTATAATAATTATTTAAAATTAGTAATATTATTTAAAAACCAATTAGGACAAATAAATTAGATTGCTATACTTAAAAGGTTAAAAACGTGTAGAATTCTGAATGTTTTAATATGTATCTTGGAAAATGAAAATTTGCGAGATAGGATATTTTAACTTCAGAAGGAAGAACGGTGGGGTTTGTGTGACCCCAACAAAGAAATTTGCCATCTCTGCTCTACAATATTATTCAACTCGTCTTCCAAACCACTATCAACTTTATTATAATTTGTACAATAAATTTTTTCCTATGTTTATTATTACTCATATTTGTTTTGTTAATTGTGACCGTTGATCACATGTAATAAAAGTAACCACATGTTTGTCACACTGCTGAAGCTAATTTAACAATTTCTTCGGCTCAGTTGGTTTGCTTTAATTTCACATAAGATTTACAATGCAAATGCAGCTCTCGCGTAACTCTCTGTACATGATAAATTTGCGTGTTCTGTGTTTTGGAACGCTCCGACCGTTCCCATAAATTTCTGTTACTGTAATCGTAATTCAGCATTTGTAATTTCATCCACGGTCTTCATCGCGTTTTCGTAATAAATCGTTCGTCAAAATCACCTCGCAGATCCGACTGTCCACACTGATCACTCGGTTTGTGCAATTAGGTCGATTTCTATTATAATGCGGACGTACACATGCGTGCATTTCGCGTTGCATTTCTCTCGGTCATGTTTTATTTTCCTCTTCTTCTTTTTCCTCCTGTTTTCAATATCATATTAAATTTGTTTTACGCCAAGAAGCTTCCAAGATAGAAATCGATCGCGGCGCATACATATATCTACATAGACTGTACCCGTGTATAGGGTGTACGAAAAAATTGTATAACTTTCTGTAAAATTGAAATTGTTTAACTGTTGTTTAAGGTCGATTTCTATGAAATAAATTCATACTATAAGTGATGATTGCGTGGATTGTTTCGGATTTATGGCACTTATAATAAATTATGAGCCTTTCTGAAGTCTTCTATGCTGCACTCTTAAATTAAAATATCCTATCTATACTATTTTGAAATATCTATGTGTTTATTTATTTGCTTAAACGGGAAATATTGATGGAAACTGAAGTTTAATTATATATAAAATTACAAATAAAGCAAGCCTTCAGTCATTTGAAAAGTGTTAAATAAAGGGATAAAGGGATAAATGAATTAGATTGTTCTTAAACTTTTGCAGAGTCGTTAAGACTTTCTTAACTTTACTTAAAAGGCAAATAAAAAGTATAGAACTTTGATATATTTGACCAATATATCGTGAAAAATGCGAGATAAGATATTTTAAGTTAACAGAACAGTATGAGTCCTGCTTTCAATTGCTTCATTAATCGACGAACTCGTTACAATTAAAATTAATGCAGTTTGATGTGAATTACATTTGACTGCAACTCTCTCGTGCAATGTCACCCGAGCAGATTCTGCGACTTCACGGTCACGGTGTATATCACACACGCAGAGCAGGCTCATAAATCGTTCTGTACCAGGGTTACGGTCGCAGTTTTCTTTCTTTGTGTCCCTCGAACCACGGAAATTCTCATTAATCGTGTAACCTCGTTCCTTCAAGGTGTACGCGCGTCGGGACATTGTAATAACGAATGTGTTAGATGATTGAATTTCAATGAAGTTCAGTCATTATCGAGAGAAAAAGTGAGTTATCACTGCATCAATGCAACGCGTTCATCTTTTACTTTACTCTTGTTCAGCGAGCGCGAGCATGTTCTTTGATTGATTTAATCATAAGAGAGAAGAAGAAGGTGATGATTGTAGCTAAATTGTAAAGGATAGTTTTAATAATTATTATAAGACGTAACAATGTTATTGACAGAAAAAGAAATTTATTTAAATAAGTATAACGGACATGTTATGTGTAACATTGTATTTTATCGAATAAGTGGAGACATTCTGTTATCGTTAGGCATATTCTATCTCTAACGTTTCACAAGAGATTCGTAATCTGCTTCTCATAAAAATATTTTTGCAAAATGTCAATTTGTGAATTCATGTTTCATAGTTTTTGGTCTCCTCTGGTTCTAAATAAAAAAAATTTGCTGATTTATTATAGGGGTGAATCAAACCTCAATATAAATATAGTCAGTGTTTTATCGTTGTATTTTAGACCCATTCTTTTCTCTGTTCGTTGTACATATGCTACCATACTTCTTTCTTATTTTTACATTGGTCCATTCGTATTCTCTCTTGCACTCGTACACTCGCTCACTTTGTCTCGCACTCGCGATCTCGCTCGTGCTAACGTTGCCTGCTTCGTACGTTCCTTTACTCCGCATTCTTTCTCGTACGCTTACTTTACTCGCTCCGTTTCTTTCATGGCGCTGCCCTCCTCTTCCGACTCGCGCGGTAAGCTTGACAGTTCTCTCGCTCGCCGCAACCTTCTCCCCTCCAAGTTGCTCCGCCATCTCGTAATCGTGCCGAGAATTTACGAACCGAGCCGAGCCCGAGCTGTGTCCCCGTCTAACGGAAAGGGACGGAACTATCGGAGATTGTCGTGTTCGCAAGAAGGACAGGTATAGGAGTTAGAGCGTGTAGAGAGAGATTCTCTGGAGTGACAAGGAGAGGTGACGAGAGTAACGTAGTACGTGTTAGAGTGAGAGGCAATAGAAGGAAGTGAGAGGCAGAGAGACTTCGATTACAGGGCTGTAGCAAGCGCACCAAAATGGTGGCCCTCTTAGATGTAGGTATTCTTGCGATTCTCTTTCATGAAATTATGAAAATATTACGAAGTTTTGCCTTTTGAATCAATAAATCGCGAATACAATTTTCTTAAATTTCCTTAAATGTACAGACATCCAAATTTCCTTCTCATCTGATAAATAGTTTATAGCGCAAATGTAATGATTTTAGGAAATTGAAGTTACAATTATCTCATCTCCAAACTTTACAAAATGCATACACAGCATCCCTTTAAAACACAAGCTCCAATTACAATTTATTTTACCCATTTCACCCTTCAACTCAGTCTTCCTTCGAAACGAATTGACTCATTTTTCGAACGATCTTGCTCCTAACCACCCGTCCACGCGACAAATACAGACGGGGCAGGTAAAATTCAGAATTAACCCCCATCGATTTTCACGCCGGCACCCCCGTCGCGTTCGTCGGCCACGCGTGGCACGCGATCGTGGAGAGGGACAGACACACCGGTGGCCACGAGGCACTGGGTACAACACTGAAAGCGTACAAGAGCGAAAGAAGGAAGGGGGGCCTCACCTACCGAGAGGGACTCCAGTCTTCTCGAGTATATCGTGGTGGCCTGGCGAGTGTTGCGATTAATACCGACTGCACCCGCGAATCGCATTCCAATCCCCGCGATTCCCATCCGCGTTTCCTGCCCTCAGGAAGTCAAAGTACCTTGCCCCGCAGACATGTAGCGCGTGTTCATTAAGGAAAACGAAAGAAAAAAAAAAGCATCGAGGAACAAACAAAAAAAAAACAGGCAAAAACCTACCCCTTCAGGATCGAAGAAGGTTTTCAGCTGTAAGGTATCGCGAGACGAGCAACAAACTTCGACATATACACGCAGTGCGTCCGGTGTCCGATGGTGTCGGTAGTGCACGCGTGTCCCCCGGTGTGTCTGTCATCCAATGCAGCGTGTCTTAACGATCGATTTTCGGGATAAGAAAGAAAAGAGCGTGGCCTTTCCGGCACTGCACGTGCGCGCCGCCCTCTCTCACCCTCCCACCGTGGATACCCTTCTCGCCGCACTCGAGAGGCGCGAGTAAAACAACAGGGGCGAGCGCGTACCCTTGGACCTCGATCGGGGTGTACACACACGTCAGATGCAGCAGCAGCAGCAGCAGAAGCAGCAGCAGTGGCTTGTTCCTCTCGCACACCTCGTCGTTCTGACGCAACTGCTCTCTCGTCGCTGGGAGAATCGTCACCCTCAAGAGTGAAGAGCACCGTCGTGTCCGCGAACAGTCGAGTTTGTTGCCGCTGAGATTACGTCCTCGAGCTCGTCGAGAACAGTTCCGAGGGTGATCCTCCAGTGGGGTGGTTCTGTGGTCGACGAATCCTTCGACAACGTCTCGGAAAAACGCGGAGCACGACCACGTATCACGGCAGCCTCGAGGATCCAGTTCTTTCGAGGGTTGACCCGCGACTTTGATTCCCGTGAACAATTGAAAGCCGCACACACGGTGTAGCGCCATTTATTAACCCGTTGACGATCCTGTTCGATGCGAGCGAGATCCGAGAAGCCTGATTATCTCTCCCGTCGATCTTAACGAGCGTTTCACCGCGCGTTCGCCAAAAAGTGGCGCGTAGATCACCAGGAGGAACGAGCCGGCCGTGGAACTCGTTTTCGAGGTGAGCGCAGGCCGCGCATACCAAAATCCTCCAGCCGGGGACCAGTGACCCGCGTGCACGAGGAAACGTCCGGGGACCGGATCAGCACCCAAGTCGCTTGTTGCTGGCGCGGTCGACTGCTTGCTCTGGCTGCTTACAAAACGGTGGAACGACGTCGATGATCGCTTCGCGATTCATGGTACGAGAACGTGCCTCTTAGCCGCTCTTGTCCGTGTTTACGAGGGCGCACGATCGAGCGCACCGTCGAACCGCCTTGCCTGTACGTTTCCAACGATAATTGCTGTTCGCTTTCTCCTGTGAGAAGCTACAGGCCTCCGCTCACAGGGACCACGGCGTTCCGTAACAAATCTAATAATCGAGGGTGCGTTACACCCGTGGAAGGAAAGGGAGAACCTGTTAGTTCCCTTAAGGTTCAAGAAACAAGCAAGGACCGAGCATATTCTCGTTCGAGATTCCACCCTATGAAATCGATGTAGTTCGAAGCTTCGGCAAAGGATCTTTCGGCGATTCGAGGAATCGATATCCGTGAAACAACGGAAGAGATCGAGATTGCAGAGGAACGCGAGAATCGCGATCGGACGTCGACGGTGAAAGTGGTGCCGGGAATGGTCGAAAGTATCGTGGTAGTTCGGGAGCAATTGGAATTATAAATAATTGGCTTCAATTATGCCGCATTCCAGCGTTCTCGATTCGTTCAACGAGAAGTAAACCTCGCGTCGAGTCGAGACGATTAAAATCGTACTTCTCGTCGGGTTGTCAGGAAAGTTGGATTTGTGATTTTTAAATTCGTCCGATCTGTGGATAGGAAAAAACGGGGCGAAGGACAGAGAGGTTGAGATAAGTTGACGAACGCCCCGGGATGTTGTTGGTGTGAAGGAGGATCGGTTTTGTAGATCGGTGCGCGGTCGCGTGTTTCTCCAGCGTTTCGTTGGATCGTTTTAAAGACGAAAAAAAGCCGGCAAACTGGATGCTCCAGACGGTGCCTCGCCTTCCGCGCCCCCGCCTGACATTACTGTCACCCAGGATGACCGGTGAGCAGCCTTTAATTTAACTTTAACCATGCCCTTTATCCGACCACAATAGCCGACGTTGATGGGTCACCGTCGTGTCCCAGCTGGGATTCTCGTGGTCATTTCGTTCGTGCTTTGACTTCGCTCTTATGATATTGATAATCGCCCTTTTTTTTTTTAAAGATAAAATAAAATGAAATGAAATAAAATTTGTTTACGGTAGGGCCCTTTGTTACATGAAGGGTGAGATGAAATCATGCGAGTACAAGAAAGAACAAATATATAAAAACAAAAAATAATAATAATAACATTAATAAAGATAATAATTAAAATATTAATAATAATAATAATATATAAAATATATAAAAGCAAAAAAATAATAACAATAATAACATTAATAAAGGTAGAAATTAAAGTATTAATAATAATATATAAAATATATAAAAAGAAAAAAATAATAACATTAATAAAGGTAGTAATTAAAGTATTATTAATAATAGTAATAATAACAAATGGTATTAGGAAAGATCTTAATCTAAGGAGGATAGAGAAAGGAAATTGTAGTTAGGACAGAACGTATAAAAGAAGTATAGGAAATCTGAAAAATGTCAATAGAAGGTTCATAAAGGTTAATATTATTCTTAATATCTTAACATTATTCTTGCACGTCGAACGTTCTATTAAAATTCCTTTATTTATTGTTCGCGGTGTTTTCTAGCGATTGCAAAATATAACTCTGCTGCGGTGTTTCGGACATTTTTGTCGCAGACGTGTTTCCCTTTCGCTAAGATAACTCGTTAACTTCATGCGATAAATAAATAAATTGTTAGCAATAGCTTGCTTTGTCCTTTCAATTTTATGTCGAAGAACCATCACTTTTTTGTGAATTAGCTCGTTTTAATGAAATTATAAAACGACTGGTTGCGACAAAATTCGAGGAACGCAGCAGGGTTGAAGTTGTTATTTCAGCTTGTCTATAAACATGAATACAGTTCTTGTTTACGTTTGTTTTTGATAGAATGCAATAACTAATTTGTTAGATTAGTTAATTGTTAACCACTAATTGCACTGTATTGTTATGCCAAGTTATAGTTTGTAACTCAGATCTTCTTGGAGAGTCTTTCGCATCCGTTCCCCCATAAATTACCATACATTTCAAGGTTACTTCCTGGAAGAAAACTAAGCCAGCATCAGATATTTTTTGCATTATTAAGTTAAACACATACCCCTCTCTTATTATTTATATTATTCGCATTTTAGATTTTATAGTGATAAATATTCAACGATTGGCATTTCGTTGATGCAAATGAAATGTAGGAGGAGGTGGCAGGAGGCGTAAATTACATATGCGAAACGGGCGGAATCGGTGATGACTCCACGATTTTGGAAAATTGTCAGAAATTTGTTACAGCAATTTTATCGTCAATGATATTTCAGTGACCTGATTTTGTTTCGATTTTGTTTTAACGCATTAACGTCTTTGTTAGCAAATTATATTACTTCCTGTTCATTTCACTTACTTACACGATCAAATACAGTAGAACCTCCCTTATCCGAATACTAATTACCTGAATATTATAACCACATATTCTGTTATCCGCACAGTGTGTCGCCTAATAATAGCTCGTTATTTTAAGAAATCATCAAACTTAACAGTAAAAAAGCGATAGGATGTACAATTACTTAAACAAACTATTAACCTTTTTAATGTTCGCTTAAATATGCATGAAATTTATTGTGAGAAAAAGTGATTATTCTGTTATATGAAAATTCTTTTATCCCCACACTTTTATCTCTCTATTATTTCATACGTGGAAGGTTCTACTGTAATCCAATACACAGTTTATGTAATTTGTACATGTTAAATAATTCTTAGATATATAATTAGGAGCTTAGTGAAGTGGCCTCGTGTTTTTCCCTCGACTTTGTACGCGTTAAGTCCGCCCCAGCACATTCCCTTCGACCACTAAACAAATAATTACTTTAATAAGGACGGTGGAACGCTGTAATTCACGCTTCCAATGAAATCTGAGTGGCAAGTGCAATAACGAAGCCCGGGGGGGGGGGAATTAAAGTGAAAAGTAATAACCGTGTCAAGTGTAGGTTTTAATTCGGAAAGAAACTTCGGGGGTAGGGATACGCGCAAAAACATATCTCGTTGGTGAACTGGTGCGCGATAGAAGGGGAGAAAAAAAGTCCCTAAATCATTTTCCTTCGTCGAACATTTAGGGGAAAATATTTGCGACAAAATTCTTGGGCGTTAATTAACGCTCGTGTTTCGTCTGGATCGAAGTAAAAGTCACCTTGAAATATGTTAGCGTTGCGAAACACTGCGAAGTTCTACAAATTGATTCGTTCAGAGGTTGCGTTTCATTAGAATGCCTTGCTGCCCGTTTCATTCTTTCGTTTTAACATTGCAGTTCTACAACGCATGGTAAATGAAAAAATATCTTTCTCGGAATTACATTAACCCTAGATTCATAGACATGCATGGGAGATATACACTATTCATAAACGTTCGTCTTTCAGACGAGCATATCATACTAGCTGTTGTCCGCGGCTTTTCCCAATTGTCAACTATTGTTTCAATTTTAACTATTTTCAAAGGATGATCCAATTTTGCAAGCCCTTAACTTTAATCGTAACCAGAATCAAGTTCTTCCTCTTTTATGGAGAAATAAATGAAACTTAAGAAACCTTGAAAAGAAATTATATCCGTAATTTTGAAAAGTCGTAGAAAAATTAGAATCGATAGTTTCTACGAATATCTCAGCCAGTTCCATCTTTGTTCTGTCGATCGTTTCACCCCATCCCCAAACAGTTCCCCTCATTATCAATACCACCGAACCATAAGCATCACCGATATCCCCGACTCATCTTCGCGCGATACAAAAGAAACTCGAGGATCTACCGAACCGTGCACGATGTTCCGAATTAAAAGAAACGAAAAAAAAAAACAAACAAACAAACAAGTATCGGTAATAATCAAGGGAAAACCGACCGAGGATACCCACGTATTCATGCATCGAACTCATCCGAACGAAGCGTAGAGGAGCACCGCACACGCGCCCATTCATCAGAACGAACTGTACAAAACAACGTGCCGCAAGAACGCAACGGAATGTCGAACGGCGTTTCATGAATATTCAGTCGTGTCGAAGTCGCTGGTGGAATGATCATCAAGCTTGCTCGGTAGAGATGGGATTAAGTATGGATGGAGGAAGTGAGGAGTACTTCGAGAAATGTTAACACCATTTCTACCACAACCGGTCAAATGACCGTTTTTAAAATTTTAATTAGAATTTCATAGATGCAACGTAATTGAATCGCCTTTAAACTTTAGAGTTTTTCTCAAATATACGTATAATACATTTTTCAATATTTACTTCTTTTTTCATTGTTTATTTTTTGGGGAAACATTTGTAGTCTGCCTTACGTGGAAATGTCACGGTAGGAATAGGTATACGTGAAATGTCGGTAGGAATAGTGTTAATACTTCGAGAAATGTTAATGGTACTGAAAGAAGCATTTCGTTTAAATAATATATGTTTCGGGATAAAGTGAAGAGTACTTTGAGAAATGTTAAGATTAGAACTATCGACGATTTGGGTGTACTTATTGGAGATAGAAATCAAATTGAAAACTGTACGAAAAAAAATACCTAATATAAGGAAAACAAATTTTAGTAATCATAGTGAAAATTATAGTAAATTTTCAAATGTGTTGACATCACAGTAGGTTTACCACGTTTCTATGAAAATTACAAATTGGTGATTTCACCTCTTTGATAGTTCTGGTGTTAATGGTACTGAAAGAAGCATTTCGTTTAAATAATATATGTTTCGGGATAAAGTGAAGAGTACTTTGAGAAATGTTAAGACTAGAACTATCGACGATTTGGGTGTACTTATTGGAGATAGAAATCAAATTGAAAACTGTACGAAAAAAAATACCTAATATAAGGAAAACAAATTTTAGTGATCATAGTGAAAATTATAGTAAATTTTCAAATGTGTAGACATCACAGTAGGTTTACCACGTTTCTATGAAAAATTACAAATTGGTAATTTTACCTCTTTGATAGTTCTGGTGTTAATGGTACTAAAACAAGCATTCCTTTTAAATAATGTATGCTTGGAGAAAAAAATGAAGAATAATTTGAGAAATATTAATGATACTTTCAAGTACAATTGAATTCTGATCAAATAAGTAAGTAGTTTCAATACTTCGTACTTTGATAAAAAATTAAACTTGCTCGAATAGTTCTGTTCACAACATTGTATTCGAGTTGAAATTACAGTATAGTTTCTTTAAGATTTGAGCATTAATTTCACGAGATTCGATTTTCTCGAACGCCAAAGTAATCATGGGTACATTCTCAAAATGTATGGGTACTTATTGTAACGCTTGAGACCACCTTGAAACCGAAACTTCTGGAATTGACCGGAACTCGAAAGTACGGTAGCGAACAAAAGTTGACGATCAAACGGTCAAAGAAAACAAATTAATTAATATAGTAATAAAAAATAGCATGACAAATGAATAAAATTTGTATTCTATGTCAACCAATAAATAGTGTTTCGCCATAATGACGATAAAAATAAGTATATGAATAATATTTGCACACCATACAACTATGTTTTGCATTGTTCTGTCGTCTTAAAATTTTATCCGCTACTGTACATAAGAAACGACGAATGTTTTCTTGTATTGTTCAATAATAAAATCGAATATAAAATAAAAGGTATAAGAATCAGAAATAATGATACGTAATTATGGCATGATTAGAAAAAAAAAAATATATTAATAAAAATAAAATTCGTATTCTATATCAACCAATAAATAGTATTTCGCCATAATGACGATAAAAATAAGTATATGAATAATATTTGCACACCATACAACTATGTTTTGCATTGTTCTGTCGTCTTAAACTTTTGCCCGCTACTGTACACATTGAACTTGATCCTCTGAAGCTATCGATCAACCTCGGATCGAAGGCACAATTGACCTCCGTGGGGCTTTTGCAGAATTATTGATTGTCGTCGGTTTTCGGCGGCCGTATTGTTGGTCCACGGTTGGCTGTCACGCGTGCGTGCACGTGACACGGCACTGTCAATACTACTCGTCACGTTTCAATCCCTGCTCGATAAACACCGCGAGTAGATCGCATTACGGAGTGGCTTGGAGATCCTCTGAAAATCCGCATCCAATGCCGTATCATTGTGCGTTTCACCTCGAAAACGAGAGCGAGGCTTTCTGGCTCCTCTGATTGGATTAAATTGTTAGATGAATTTCAAGTTTCTTCGCCGTGCTTCATTCCCGGTCTACAATTCACTCGTGAATTTCAACCCTTTCGCGAACGAGTCGGATAGAATCGTCGACATTCGAAAATTTCGATACTCGTCTATTGAAATTTATTCTTACAATAATTAATGTATTATTAGCTTAGCGTTAGCTTGTTTTTTTTTATGTCTATTGCCAATTAATATACTCGGTTATTAATACGCTGCTTTTTGTGATCGAAGTCGCAATACGGCTTTCTGAACGCTTCCTAAAATTTTCAAGTGTTCGTAAAAAAGTTAAACAAAATACTTATTTACCGTGTGAAGTTTTCGATAAGATAATAATCTCTTGATGTGAAGTGAAATGTTATGGACAATTAAATTTCGTAACGACAACTTTAGTATTAATAAAAATTAAACCTTTCTCTATTAGCATAAATGTGAAAATACGTGGAACGTTTGAATTAAACAAGCAATTCATATTGTTGTGTCATAATGTTCTCTCTAATATTTGCGAGTGATATGTGTTCAATCTGTAATTGTAACACGAAGTTTTCTTTACCCTATGTGTGTGTTAAGTGCCCGGTGATTTATGAACGAGAGTGTACGTAATTAGTTTCCATACTGTTCCACTGACACTTTGGTGTAACTGTTTCGTATAAAAGGTTCGCACAAAGGAAGGAACGAGGTTGATTGTGCGACCTATTGCGAGGAGAGGGGTGTCATCGATCGTTATTCTATCTTTTCGTGTACCAAAGGTTATTGCCTCTTGGACCTTTCTTTTATCGAAATAGTCTATGCTAATCGAAAGGGGAAACTATAATATTTGTTTCACCGAGAAGGATAGTCGCTCGATGATTATGTTTCCTTCCGAACGGTAATGGTAATACTTACACAAAAACTGTATCATATTATGCGACGTTTAAGGATTTCTAAGCATTGCAATAGGTTAAAGTAACTATTAGTTAATACAATGCAATTATTAAATAATATTAACCCTTTCAGCACGACACCCTCATAGTTAAAATTGCCTTTTCATTAATTAAGCTTTATAAATAATTAGGTGCTCTAGAGAACGTCAGCAAATGACTATTTAATTTTTGAGCCCCTGTGATGCTCAGCGAAACGATTAACATTAATAAAGGTGCCCGTATCAAATCATATATTTCTCTTTCGTTTTCCCAAAAACCAACGTATCGTGTACCCGTTACGCGAAAAAGAAGAGTAGTCTTTAATCATCCGAATAAATTCGAACTTCCCGCATGGTGTTCGTAAAAATCGAGCAGGAAATTGGACCGGGTCGGGGGCCAATCCTGTTTTCATTACTTCCACGTGGCATCTTCAATTTCCTATTTCGATGAAGGGTGGCGGCATCACCCTATCGAGGGTTCCTTGTCAGTTTTTATAATTAAATTTCACGGGGAGAGGGTGAGGTTGACCGTGGAAAGTACACCGTTCGCGTGCCTTAACATCAGAATCCAAACGCGTCGCTTTTGACTGCGTTTTAACGGCAACAATCTATCGACCATACCTTTGATGACGTTTATAGAATCACTTATCGATTTCCTATCGGTCGCCAGAGCCGGCCGGTTTTACTTTATATAATGTATGAACGTTTCGTGGTGACTTAAAAAAAAAAGAGAAAAAAAAACGTTAATAACGCACGCAAGAACGAAAGAGAGAGAGAGAGAGAGAGCAGAACTTACGATTAGGTACAGTTGCACGAGCATAAACCGCATTTTCTTTTTTTTTTTCTTGCTCGACCTAGGCAAGAGTAAATTTAGCACGGAAAACGATTAATAAGAAGATCCTACTTCGTGCTCGAGCAGTTATTGTTAACCTTGTTTCCTTATAAAATATCCTGGTAATATCGTGGTGAATTAACCTCTTAAGTGGTTTATTTCGTACAGCGAAATATCTCGTCACACCCCCCCTCTAAAACACACACACACACGCGTCGAAAAATAAGCGGAAACCAAATAAGAACATCTCTGTACATGTATATTATACTCGAGCGAATATGTTTGGATTAAACACGGTGTTATACACTGTTTAAGTTTATACGAATATATTTCTTTTAGACATTTTATAATACATGTGTTGATGACGAATATATCCGTCAGAAAATATTTATAAATCCTAAAACTGTGTTTCACATTATATTCTCGACTTCAACTTGTGCTCGCCGTTGTATACCTTGCGCCTAATATTTTACTTGTAGATTTTTAATTTGCAAATTCGAATTCTCGAAATGGAACTCAAACAAAGAGCTTACCAAATAATGTAACCAGTACTTATTACATTTAACATTTAACCAACCGTAATGGGGAAGTTTCTCATTCTTCCCTCTGCCATTGATTCTGTTTACATTTGTTATTAGTTAGTCTTGAACTGGAGTTGAATTGATTAAAAATTGTACTTTGGAAGAGCAGGAAATGCATTCGATGAACAACACTAGTTCAAGCTTAATTAATAACAAAAGTAAATGAAATTAATGGCAGAGGAAAGAATGGGAGATCTCCCCATTCGGTTGGCTAAGTGTTAACACTTTACCGACCGGAAGCATATTAACCCTTTGCGCTCGAGAGGCCACTGTTAGCCATTTAACAATATTAATTTCAAAGATTTTCAACTGCAAAGTATTTACTAACATTCACTTAAATTAAACTTCATTTAGTTTATTTAAGTCGTATACTAAAATTTACACATATGATTATTTAACCTCCGGGTCTGACTGTTAAACAAACTGATTAAAGTCTGAAAATTTGCGAAACTATCATTTGGCGACTAACAGGCGCCTCTCGAGCGCGAAGGGTTAATCGGCTTTATATATGCTTCAATTTGTAAATTTTATAATGTTCCCTTACACGAGGGTAACTGTTTTCAACAAAATCGTATATGTATATATATTGTAAAGAGATGTTAAACTATTAATTACTCGAAGGAAATCATTGTGTTCGTTTCATTAATGATGCATCCTCCTGCGAAGTGAGTGAACTGGTCGGGAATAAGTTGATCCACGAGCGATCGGTAAAGTGTTAACCCTTTGCACTCGAGAAGTGACTGTTACTCGTCTAATGATACTAACTTCAAAAGTATTCAAATTCGAAATATTTACTAAGATTCGCCTACATCAAACGTTATTTAGTTCAGTCAAGTGATATACTAAAATTTACATATATAACTATTTATCCTCCGAGCCTGATTAATAAACAAATTAACTAAAGTCTGACAATTTACGAAACTATCATTTACGAAACTCTCGAGCGCAAAGGGTTAAGAGGTTAAGAAAATTCGCATTCATTCGAAAAACGAAAGAAACAGGGTGACCTCTTCGTTTGATAGCAGGTTTCGTGAAACAAAAACAATTACTTACTTACGTGTGTTCTGGTGTTTGTTTCTAACCACCACACACGACACTGCGTGCATTTTTAGCAAACGCAGTCCAGTTTGTACCGTCCAACGTCACAAATCTTGTTACGAAGGAGACGAGAAAAAAGATAGGCGGATTGGTTTTCTCTTATGCGCGGAAGGTATTAAATATTTTTCTTAGGAAATGTAATCTGCACGCGTTGAACAGACACGGTGTGCGTTACACGATAAATGTGAAAAGATACATCGTTGCATAAGTTGTAGGATGGCAAGCGAAACTATCGTTTGGGACGATCGTTACAGGTCAGCGCATTTTTATTTTTATAAAAACGTTCATTACTTGCGCGGCGGTGCACTGGAAATGGTAGGCAGCGCGGGCTATAACAGCGGCATTATATTAAATACACCAGTATTTTCTTCATGCTCGGCGCTGTTACTTAAAACGCTCACGCTGGAATGCGATTACGTAATGCGGGAAATATTTTCCAGCCTTGACGCATGAATGACGCACGAGAGACACTGGGTATATGTTGAGGGAAACAAACATGGTGTATTTAATATAAATTTTATCGTTACAAAATTATTTCTCGTAAATCTATTAAGAACGCTTAAAAAACGTTGTCTGGTGTTCTAGCGGTGAAAAAAATTCAATTTATTGTTCAGAATTGCGAAACAAAATTTAATTGCTATTTTTGTACGCTCACTAATACCATTATAGCTGCTTTCAACATTTTTATTCTAACGGGGTGCGAATACATCTTTGCGTTTACAGTATCTGTAATAACAGAGTAATTTTTAACGATCACTTTTCAAATTTATGGCAATAGTGTAACTTAACTTTTTGGGGTTAGGTGGATTAAAACTGGTCCCCCCTTTCGCTTAGCTTATTACGCATGGTGGGATACATTTTAACCCACCTCGAAAAATTGAAGTTACCCAGTCAAACAGTTTAATATTTTAATAATTGTAACGAATATTCTTCTCCATTCTTTTTTTTATATTAAAAAGAATTCTGTGCAACTTGTATTTTTATTTTTTTTTTTTAAATCGTGTGCCTCGAAGAATTAAGACATTCGACCGAAAGCTCAGCTACATTTAGCGTTTCAAGACAAGACAAAAAAATGCACCCCTTTTCGATTGAACATCCCCTTCGTTGCGTGCGCTTGCGATCCCTGTCACACGTCGCCAAGATCGTAAGGACAAGCTTTATAGAACGATCTGTGGTGTCATCTGTTGTGGTAATGGGCAAGGGTGGAATGTAATGAATTGTTCACTTCTACTGTATAATATATTTATTTATTATATTTTTGTTTTATCACACGTTACGTTCTCTCTATCAACCACCGACAAAAGGTCCACGCTCACCACGCTCGCTTCGCTTTTTCCATTCTCTGCTCCATTCACTTATACTTTCATCCCTCCTTTTTTCCCACACAGTCCCACTCATTTTAATTCGTCCAAACGTTCTTTCTATAATCTTCCACACCCTTCCGTATGCAAACGCGCAAACGTACACACGTCGACGAAGGCAATCACTCTCGCATCAACGGCGAGCTTTCGTCTCTAATTACCAGCCACCCTTGCCTTACGGTCGCGCAATTATGCTCGACGGTCTGCTCTCGCGATCGGTATTTCCGTCACCGTAGGCGTGAGCACATTTTTCACCAGAGAAGCAGAGGCGGCTTGCGACAGCGGTGGCCAATTTAGATTATGATCTTCGGCATTATACTGATAAAGCGGATAGGGTTCGCTGGATTCTCTAATAATAGTTCCGCGCGTTGTTGATCACCCTGTATGTAAGAGGGCTCGTGGACACGAAGCGCCGCGTAAATGCGAAAGAGGGTTGCCGGGAAAACCTTGTTTGCCGTCAGCACGTGCTGTTCCACACCCTATCGATCTCTAACTAAATTAAATGGCCGGCGTACCATTGCTTAGACATCGGACGAGGAACGACGTTGTCGCGCTGTTTGCTATAACACAATGGAATCTCCTTTGACTTGGAACGGGACTTGCTGATCGTCTCGCTGACAATGCGACTCTGTGTTGTAGCTGCGTTGTTGGTCGGTTGCTTCTCCAGTATGCCGTTCTTTTTCTTTGATCTTGAGTACGTGTCTCCTTCCACCGCGGAATTGTTGTATGTTTCTCAGTTTATCGTGGTCGAGTCTTGTGTGGTTGTTGGAGGGGTTGATTTTGGACGAGCACAGGTGTATTTGTGAATACTTTCAGGTTTAAAAGAATTTCTAGTACTCGAATTCTGGGAAGCTGTACAGGGCGAACTCGTTTGAATTTGGTATTGTAAATGAAAGGTTGTTGTAGGTTCAATTTTTGATTAAAGTGCCCGGGAAGCTTTAATTATATTTGAAAGTACACTATCGGTCAAAAATTTTGTTCAGCTTGAAATTAACACTAGATTTACGGACATTTCCTGTACATCTATTTTTGATATACGTATACCAAGAAATAGGTACGCATCATACAAAACTTGAAGCTCCAGAATTGAGAGAAAAATAGATTAAATTATTAGGAAGAACCGTAATTTTTTATTTTTTGCAAATTTTACTCATGAAGTCTGAAATTAACGGATCCCCTAAATCTTGTGTTAATGTCAATGTAATAGGGTGTCAATAGTAATTTCCTTTGTTACAGTAGATTTCTTAACACTGTTTTGAAACATCACCACTTATTATAAATGTTTTTAATATTTTTCAAATTCATACTTCTCCAGAATATTGAGGCTGATTCCAAACTTTAAGCTTATATTCGTACTTACAAACAACTTTATTCCGTATGATCCGCACAGATCCGTGTTACAATTTTCCGCGGTGCTTATCCACTGTTCGAAGCTGTTCGCGATACGCTTGATCTCATCTCTGGGAAGAGTATCGGTGTCGCGGAGAAAGGCAGGGAATGCAGATAGAGAAATGCGGGGAAGGAAATGGAGTGCGGTGCATCTCGGTCAGGATTTCGCTGCACGTAGCTTGTTGGCCGCGTATATCCAGCGAAACGTAGTGCCGAGCATACTACTGGAACCCGTCTTACGAGCCAAGGCTATCGAGTGCATTCCGTGCTGGTGTACGCGGTTCGTCGAGCGATTTCTTCTAAGTTTCTAATTTTCAAGATCCGATCGTTTTGCCACGCGGTTTCGTTGCGGAATCGACCAGCTCCCTTCTTTTTGCTCCTTCCCGTTTCCCGGCAACGGTGCTCCCTGTTCGTTTTCGAACTCGTTTCGAACGCGCCAGCAGAAAGTTGATCGTTGATCTGGTAAATGATGTCGAGTGCTCCTTGGTTTAGGTTTATTTATTCGCTGATCGATATGAACGAGCTATCGGGCTCTTTATGAGTTGCAGATTAATTTTGGGTTCATTTTATGGTAGGTTTTATAGAAAATTCTTTATTGCAATTCTTTCTTGTAACAGTGCATGTGAAATTTCAGCAGAACTGCGAGGAAACGGATATTGATCGTTGATCTGGTAAATGATGTCGAGTGCTCCTTGGTTTAGGTTTATTTATTTGCTGATCGATATGAACGAGCTATCGGGCTCTTTATGAGTTGCAGATTAATTTTGGGTTCATTTTATGGTAGGTTTTATAGAAAATTGTTTATTGCAATTTTTTCTTGTAACAGTGCATGCGAAATTTCAGCAGAACTGCGAGAAAACGGATATTTGAAATAGGTACGATCGTTCATGAAAATATTTGGAAATACAGATATGTAGGAAATTTTACTTTTATTTATTTAGTAGAGTCAGATGATAGGGCTCAGGTGTGAATAGAATAAAGTGAAGTGATTAGAATATTAATGAATGTATATTTAAAATAGTTTAATATTAACAACTTAAACGACTTTTCGACTTAACTTCAACGTTCTTGCTTCTTTCCAATCACACTCTTTCTACGTTCACAGTCAAACTCTTTCTGTCTTACGCTGGAATTTTCCCTGTCGTATATTCTTCCAAACACTCGTTTCCTTTTTTCGTAACACCCAAAATTCCTCACATCGCAACGTTTTCTCAATTGCAAACATTCGAGTCCAAACATTCTACGTTCACACGACTATCGCTCAACCCTAAACTCGCATCCATTCGATCGCATTCCTATAGACATTGTACTTATGAAACGAAGAGTTCTAATTTCTATTTAAACGTTTTTTTTCGTGTAATTTGAATGTTAATCCTACTCAAGATACACAGTTGCAACTTAGTCGATGTTCAGTATAATTTTATGATCTTCAGTGTCTGTCTTAAATACCTGTTTTACTCGGTTAAAAATAACCTGTGTTTCACCGTTAATGTACCGATTACACGAGATCAGATGCCGTAATAGTCCAAGCTCACGTGACATTTCGAATCTGTTTATCCGCAATGCAGAAAGCAATCGCCGGTAACGTGAATCGCGCGATGCGAATTAATAGCGAGCAACAGGGACGATCGAGATTTTAGTGTCTGGATCGTTGCCAGATCAATTTTTCCCAAGCAGCCAGGCGGTCAAGGTTACGAGCGTTTCTTTCACAGACTTCCCGTATTAGTTTCCACGGGACGATGCTGAATGGGAATTCCAAAGGAGTGAAGCGGCTCCACACACGCCTGAACGCGTTCGTTTCCGCGGCGATAACGATTTGTTGGCATGCGAATTTCGGCTCGCGACCGCGTGTCGCAGTTTGTCAGACAACACGGGTCAGAATTCCATAATTAAACGGGACCGGAACGCGATATCCCGCGTTTCCATGCAAAACGTTCTATCGAATTAGTTGGCTGCAATTTATAGTCGGCCATGTTATCGGTTAAACGCGTTGCACAGCGTTCGAATAATATTCGGAGGTACCGTGCGTATCCCTAAACTGAAATTTTAGATTGAAAACTAGCGAATTCGGAAATATCTTTTGATTGATGCTGAAAAGATTGTGGTGGATAATTTGGCTTGACCATTCGACGTTACTTGATCTTCCTGAGTTTTAACGAATTTCTTAAAACTCTCATTATACAAAATTCTAATTTCCCTGAAATTTTGTATAAAATAGTTGTACACTTGGATCGTATAGATCAGAATTTAATAGCAGGAACAAAGAAATTCTTTTATAAATTATTTTTTATAGTTCTTGAATTGTGATTTTTGATATTTTTATATATATTTTTATATCGTTGTCGATTTTCGTGCATGGAAAAATTCGTTTGTATTCAACCGTTTCGCGTGGAACCTTCCCTATACGTTCGTGTTTCAACAGAAGGAAATTAATGCAACTTACTGTGCAGCAAAACCCGCCACCAGCAACCACCTATTCTAGTCAAACATAGTCATACCCATACCCGTGTCTATTTCCAACCGCTATCCGATGCCGTATAAATCCCGCGAGCACTCCTCTTTTTCCTCGCGCAATTCGAATTCCAGGGAGCCGCAAACTCGAGGAATCGCGACCTTAACTCGTATCGATGGTCAGTTTGCTGGCGACCACGTGGTTAAAGTCCCATACACGCGGAATGTTTTGACGCACAGTGTTACTGTAACATTCTATTACAGCATTTCTGAAATAATATACATTGATTTTTATAATACCAAGCCTTTCTCACGCGAATTACCATTAGAAAAGCGATACCATCAAAGTTTTATATTTTCAGTGTATTTTTGACTAGAGGGTTTAACATAAAGTATTTCATTAAAATGAAATAAATAAATTTGGTAAACGTAATATATTTTCCCCTGCCTTATTCTTACAAGGGTTGAATTTTATAGGAAAGTATGCATACAATGATTAAATACGTATGCGAAATGTTTTATAATAACCATAACTTTAACAAAGGAAAATTCCGCAAACAGCGAGAATTGACCAAAGAAACATTCTATTCAGGGTAGCGCGTGTCTTGATAATAATAAGTTAACCCGTGTCGAAACATCACGTGTGCAACGGGCTTAAGTGTCTCGCGGTTGCCAACAGGCAAGGCGCACACGTGCCGCGATTAACAGATGCAGGAACTCTCGTCGGATCGTCTCTCGGTGGGCATAATGGGCGAAAAACGTCGGTTGAAAGGGTGGAGGGGGTGGCGAAGAAGGGATGGAATAAAAGTTGGCGCAGGAGAAGGGTCTTTAGCCCCCATTGTCTCGCGCGATCGCTGCGTTTATTATCCTTTGTCCCGTTTTCGAGGCCTGTTGCCAGCAGGCCCTCGGGATCGCCAAATTCGATGAAATGTTTGCAGCTACTTAGAAACGCGCCCTTTCACCTACCTTTTCAGATCTTTTGTGCCTCGCGAGTGGTGGGCCGCAAACCGATTGCAAACATTCGCGGATCCGCAAGAACCGGAAGCGTCATATTGTTCTCGAGTAGCACGCGCCTCTCTTACACCCTCTTTCTGTCTCTGCCCCTTTCCTCCTTGCTAATTCCCGCTGGATTTTCACGTCGAGCGGTCGTTTCTCTGTCGGCGGGACGGAGAAAGAGGCGGTGCTCGGGTCGCTTCCTCGATTATCTTCTCTCGTGATTTCAGGCCCGGATCTCTCGCCGCTGAATCGGCTGCCTTTAACGAGGAAGATCGTATCTTTCCGGGAAAACGCGGTGAGGTTACTTTCGCTCATGAATAATTGATCGATAAACGGGCCGCTTGTTCTCGTTGAATGTCATGTTTGTTGCGCCTGTTTCTTAACGAATTCCACGAAAACACGTAGTAAGGAGCCGCGTAATAGATTCTTCTAGGTGAATGGAAAGTATGTTTCATTGAGAAGTTGTGTCGGTTCGAGAGCTGATTAATCAGAGCATCGATGTAGGAATTTGTATCGTTCAGAGGGTGGAGAGTGTGGATAAAGTAGTGTATGCGTGTAAAGATGTTTGCGACGACACAGTCATGGTTTGTATTCAAGTTTAAACGAAAGCTATGCAAATTAAGAAGCATTGTTCGCATTTTTAATTGCAATTTATGCATCTCTCCTCGATATGCTCTCTGTCAAAAATCTCCATCTCTTATGTTGTACGACTCGTCGAAAGAAAATTATAAACGAACTTGGCACCTGTTAAACTTTTACGTGAAACCCCAACTTTTAATTCGACATTTGTAAACCTCTATAAAACACAGGATTTTATTGCGATTCGAAATAGGTCATGCATTATGAAGGGTTAATTCGCATCTCGGTCTAAGAAAACCTGGCAAAGGTAGCTTCGTGGTATACGAAAAAATTCGCCTAAGCCAGCCAGCCGGCGAATTGTACGTCAAAGCGACACTGGCTGTTCCGAGAGCGGAAACCTCGCGTGCAACCACGTTTCCGTGGTTGTCCGGAAAACTTTTACCCGGCAATTTGTCCGCGAGGGTGGAAAACGAGCCGCGAGACGAGTTCCGCGAGGGCCATGCGGCCGGAAACTTTTTTAATATAAGGATTCAGGCTGGTCCTGTGGCGCCTACGCCGGGGCTCAGCCAACCCGACACTTCCGCCGCCTGTTCGTTTCGTTATTTTGCATTCGAGCGAAACTTTGGGATCGCTGTGTGAATCGAGACAAGCAAGCAGGGACCACGGATCCGTTTTGGAAGTCGCTGGCTGGCGAACGATGGAAGTCGAACAACTTTTCAATGGCCGTTTAATGAGTTCTTTCTCTCTGGAGGACCATTGAACTGCTGAAAATAAATTAGAATGCAAATTTATATGTATATATATTATATACGTTCTCTTTCAAAAGTATGTGCTGTGTATTGCTTGTTTCTTTCGCTTTTTTCAGGCATGCAAAGACGAACGGTTCTTTTTACTCCTTGTAATTTTGTTTTTATTTTCAACGACGGAAATACTGTACGATATAATACGAAAAATATTACCATAAACGTAGTAAAGTTAGAATAATAATCAGTATTATTATTTATTGATATTAACGGGAAAAAGAATCCTTTGATACATAGAATTACAAGAAAAATAATACAGAGACTATTGGAAAAGGAGTAGAAAATGTGAAACAATAGGACAAAAGATAGATACTAGTACTAGAGATAGATAAAGTAGATGAAATATTTCTATAATAGAAATAAATACAAAATTCAGATATGAAGTATAGGGATATTTTAAAATATTCTAATAAATAATAAGATAAACTGAGGAATTATACAGAAACGTTATCACGGAGTACAGAGACAGAGAGAGAGGGAGAGTAGAATTTCTAAAAGCTGATGCAGAGTGTTCGTAATAATTGAGTAGGTGATAGTAACAATTTGCAATTGTGTATAGACGGTTTAAGCAATTATCGTTGCCGTAATATAACAATAATAATAATAATAAAGAAAGGAATCTGCCAAATTTTTCTAATGAAATATCAGCTTTATATTAACGGATCCTTCTGATAAACATAACTATCGCACTACAGTAAATACTTACGTAATACACACGTATACACAGTTACGTGCATACATACGTATATTCAAGCTTTCCGTCGGTTGGTTGGTCGCTCTTAATTGAGAGGGGTGCACGCGCGTTCCGTTGGGGAGAAAAACGCGCGGTGGAAAATGAAAAAATTTCGTATTCAAAGAGCTCTTTGTCGGAACAGCCTTTCCTCGGTCGTGCGTTTTACCTTTGACAGGGATACCTATGGTCCGGCAAAAGTTTGCGTTTTTAATTAACCGGCTGCGGCGCCCTGTGTTCTTTTTCGACAACGTAGTCCACGCCCGCGATGGTATTATCGAAAAATGGAGTCGATCGAAATCTCGTATTTCTGTCGGGCTTTAACCAGGAGGTGTGGGTTAATGGTTCGGTAACGAGGAATCGATGGAAAGTCTTCGGGATCCGGCGGACTCATTATGGTTTTAATAATGTCCCTGTCGGAAATCAATGTTCATGTTGGAAGTTGGAAACCCGACCAGCTGAGCAACTTTTACCACTTTAAAGCTTTTAGTTGGTAGAATTCTTCTTTCTTTTTTTTTTTATCGTTGAATTTTGAAAACTGGTTCCACCAGTTTTATACGTGTGCCTCTTTAAGCGTGGAAAAAGAAAATGGCGAGATGTTTGAATTAAATTTTGCAAGCCAGTGTTTCGCAACGAAGATAGGACGATTAACTTTGATGAATTTATCGGTAGAGTAGAGAAGGTTAGTTTAAAAAGTCAAAAGAAGAAATCGTGCTCGTAATTGGATGAGATATACGAGGTATAATTTTTTTTGTGAAATTTTCGAATTATACTCAAAATTTGTGGCAACTTAATCGTTTGAACATTACGAATTTTTTCTTTACAACAAAATAATTGTTTAGTTTGATTAAATTTCTGAAATATTGTCGATCCGAATGGCTAACCTCGCGTTAATGTCAGCAGGTCTAATGGAAGCATTACCGTCGTGGTGTATTGTGGAAGAAATACGTTGACGTGCAACGAAAGAGAAGTAACGTAGTAGGACAACGTGCCACTACGTCTTCGGGCTAACGGATATTCCGCTGGCGGAAGTAAAACAGAGGTATAATTTCCCGAATGAAACGTATTACTGCAATCTCGGGAACATTATAAGGGTAATCTCTGAATTCTGAAAACTGGCCATCAAACACGAAGACACGGTGCATTCGTGAAGTAAATATTGTAATTCGGATGCTGGTTGTTACAACAACACAAAAAATCTTATTAATACAACGTGGCCTTTCTTTAAATAATAACAGCAATTGTTTCATAGGAAGTTTGATCCACAAAAGTATTTTGATTTCAATTTTAAATATTTTCAAAAGATGTCCAATTTTGCAAACCCTTAACCTTAACTTTAACTAGACAATTAAATACTTACTGATTTTTATAGTGCTTGCTTTAAAGTCGGCGGACTTTCAAACAAACTTTCATTCTTTATTTCACCCCCTTAGGGATTGATTTTCCAAAAACGATTAAAACACATATATTTTTATTTCTAATCAAAAAGCTAAATATCAGTTTTCACAGTGTATAGTGAAATTTGGATACTGAGTTCCTTTTATGACATAGGCACTCATTAAGGAAGCATTTTTTGAAGATCCACCCCTAAGGGAGTTGAATAAGGGTTGAAAGGTTGTTCGAAAATCCGCCGATTTTGAAGCAAGCGCTATGAAAACTGGTATTTATTTTTTTTGTTAGAAATAAAGAAATACGTGTTTCACCGTTTTTAGAAAATCAACCCCGAAGGGAAAAAAATAAGGGATGAAAGTTTGTTAAAAAATCCGGCAATTTTGAAGCAGAGCACTATAAAAAAAAAAACGCGGGCAACAGCTAGTTTTTTTATAAATCAATTAATTCGTTTTCGCTAATCCTGAAGTCTTAAACTTTTATCCGTCACTGTATTATACTTTGCCTCTCGATTATGTTTGTCTCTGTGTCGTTAACACTTCGATGCCAGTCTTTTACTTATCATCCGCCACGCCGTTAGCGTGAAAACTGCAAGTGTCACGATCTACACCGATCATAGCTCGTTTTTCTTTTTTACCTTGACTCGCTTTTTTTGTCGTTTCACGGTGGTCTCGTTGCGAGAGAACGGTCACCGTGAATGGGACTGGAAAATCGCACGGTTCACGGAGGACACCGTGGAAAAGTCGGGGTCAGCCTGTTTCAGGATCGATCACGGTGGCTTTAGAGCAACGAAAGGCTTGGATAGAGGCGGTTTATATATATCTTGGAAAGTGTAACGAGTGTTCGATTAAGTTTTAACCGTTTGAGTGATAAAGAATTTTCTTGTGTATATGTTAAAAGTGCGGGATGAAACGGGTAGTTATTTTTTTCCTTTTTGGAAAATAATAAAAACGGCAATAATTAACTGTAATTATTATATAAAAAATAATTTTTTATATACAGTTATACCGTGATACAAACGATACAAATATACCCAAATCTATTCCCCTCTCAGTTCTGCAATTTCAATTTCTTTTTGTTGTATACCTATTCCTTAATATATGAATATTGGAAGTGGATGTACAAAAAAAATAATTACTATTATACCCAGCATTTTTTGCTGAGTTTCATCGATACAAATATAACCAAGTCTATTCCCCTCTCAGTTCTGCAATTTCAAATTCTTTTTGTTGTATACCTATTCTTTAATATATGAATATTGGAAGTAGATGTACAAAAAAAATAATTACTACTATTCCCAGCATTTTTTGCTGAGTTTCATCGATACAAATATACCCAAGTCTATTTTCCTCTCAGTTCTGCAATTTCAATTTCTTTTTGTTGTATGCCTATTCCTTAATATATGAATATTGGGAGTAGATATACAAGAAACGTCCGTAAATCTAGCGTTAACTCAAATTTAGCAACCGCGAAGCTTCTTATCGATCCCAGCGAGTGCTACCCATTTCACGTCCCGGCGTTCTCCATTGCCTGGAAAAGTTCCCATTACTTTTGCATCGTCCCGACACAACGCTGTAACCGTATTAGGCGTTTTATCGCGGCCAAAGGTAGTCGGCATCAAATATGCATTCGGGATCGCAGCGAACAGTCACGTTTCAACCGGCTACCGTTCTTTTCTCTCATTTTTCACCGCACGTCCCTGTCGCAGCCCACCGAAAGTAGGATGAATGACGCCCCTAATTTCGTTTCACACAGCCAGCACGCACACGGTTCTCCAACGCTTTTCATAAACTGGCTTTTGTACAGACGCTGCCTTACTGGTTCATGCATACACGAGATGCTTGCATAAAATAGGCCATTTAATTAGCTTGCGTACATTGCATTTTTGTGAATTTTATAGAAAGATGAGCTTGATAGGAAAATGTTACTTAGCTTGTATGTTCCTTTGGGTAACGTGCAAACTGCGTGTGAAATATTTTTTTCTTTTATAGTTAGAAAGTATAATTAACACTTGACCAACCGAATAGGGAGATTTTCCATTTTTTCCGCACCAAGGGCGCGAGCGATCGATTCTGTTTACTTTTGTTTATTAGTTAGCCTTGAACTAGCGTTGTTCACAGTTGGTCAAACGCATCTTCTGCTTTTCCAAAGTACAATTTTTTAATCAATTCTTAATACGCAATGAAGAGTGTTCGGTTAGGGGAGATCTCCCACTTTTTTCCGCAACAAGGGCACTGCCATTGATTCTACTTTTGTTACTAGTTAATTTTGAACTAAAGTTGTTCACAGTTCGTCAAATACATTTTCTGCTCTTCCAAAGTACAATTTTTTAATCAATTCTTAATACACGATGTAGAGTGTTCGGTTAGGGGAGATCTCCCACTTTTTTCTGCAACAAGGGCACTGCCATTGATTCTACTTTTGTTACTAGTTAATTTTGAACTAAAGTTTTTCACAGTTCATCAAATACATTTTCTGCTCTTCCAAAATACAATTTTTTAATCAATTGTTAATATGCGATGGAGAGTGTTCGGTTAGGTGTGGCATCGTGATACGGTTAGCTAAATGTTAACAGGCTCCCGGTTGGTGAAGCGTTAAGTGTTGGACAAACAGTTTTTCGTTTTCAAATAACGAACAAAGGAATTGACTCGTGTATTCATTCTCGAATGGAAAATTATTGTTTGCGGATTATTCGTTTGCTATTCGTGAACTTAAAGCTAACTATAGACAGTATAATTCTTTTTTTTTCCGAACAATACTCAGAACCATTGGGTGTGCCGTTTCGAACGGGACATCTGGTATAGGCGATCGAAATGAAAACGTACAGCTGCGCTCTCTGTTCCTAATATAATGCGAGGCAATTGAAAATAAGTTGAGAATGCGGCTGATAACGTTTCTCGATGCCATGGAAATAGTTGGATCGCCGGTGTCATCTTCATCGGTTCCATTCTGATGAATAGTCTTTGTTAATGAAGTTACGGCTAGACTCGGTACGTGGTTAATTGCATTAAATTAGCTGGAACTTCCAGGCCGAAGAATAGTCCTCGTTGTTCGAGGAGTTATCAGCGAGCATTAATTTTATTTGGCCGGTTACGTGTGCTTACGCAATTGTATTGGAAAGTTGGCGGAAAAATGTGTAACGGATTCCTCGAACCGGGTTATGCCACGATTCTGTTTGAAGTCAAGATTCAAACTGAAAAATCGAGTTTTCTTTAAAACGATATGCAATTTCATTCTGTAAATGCATCGACGAGGATGCAACAAGCTAAGCTTTTTTATTAAGTATTTTTGGAATTGAATTACACTTGAATTTTGTGATTAATATTTTTTTAAGGGAACGTCGGTTTAACGCACGTAGCCGATAGGCAATATTCCGTTTTATTTTACGCATAAAAGAGGTAAATGTCAAGGGATGCACGGAAATGCATCGAACCGTCGCGTCGGCGCAAGAAATTAGCGGAACCATTGAGAAAGTACTTGCGTTAGTTCATCACGCTCGTTAAAGTAATTGGATTAACTACTTAAGCTACATCAATCGGATAATTGATATTTCGAAACATGGATCCAAACTGCCTCATTATTTTCTCAGAATCCCATCAACGCAGAAATGTGTGGTATAAGTAATGTGTTTATTCGTGTCGCACTTACCACTTTTCTAAAAAAAACAAATCTAACACTCTTTTTTTCAATTTTCACTTCCCCCTTTTTTTCTCTCTTTTTTTCACGCTAGTCGTCGCCATTCGTACGTACATCGTACACATTGTTAATCCTTTGCACTCGAGAGGTAACCGTTAATCGTTTAACAATACTAACATTAAAAATTCTCTAATTCGAAATATTTACTATGATTCACGTATGTTAAACTTCATTTAGTTTAGTCAAGTCGTATATTAAAATTTACACGTATGACCATTTAACGTCCAGGTCTGAACTAACGTCTGAAAATTTGCTAAATTTAAACTGAAATTTAATAATTATTGATTTAAACTAAAAAATTTAATAATTATTGATTTAAACTAAAAAATTTAATAATTATTGATTTAAACTATCATATGCTAGGATTACGATGTCCCTTGAGAGGGGACAGCCGAGTGCAAAGGGTTAATATCCTAACAGATATAATTACGACCGTTAATGGTTGACATCTTGGTCCGATCTTTGCCACATCGAGGGTTTTAATTAACTTTTCCGTAGGTCAGTTCCGTGAATACAGTTTCGGCCGCTGAAACGACGACGCGAAGGAACGTATACGTTAATTGTTGGTGGCTCGCTCGCGTTCCACTTGTGCGGTCGTGGATGAAAGTTCTTGGAAAAGCTTTAACATCGTAACAATACGATGCATTCTTGTTTTGTTCGTTCGTAAAATAAATCTTCGTTCGAATTGTGATCGCATCATATTTCTATCCAGGTAGGACACTTCTATGCATTATACGCTAGAGAAGAATTTCATTTTGCCATTTTAATTACACTCGTAGCATTATTTCATCTTCAAATGAAGCGCGAGTTGCTTCGATTTTGTTTCTTTGTTTAATCAGGTGTTCGATTTTTAAGAAGCATTTATGCGTTACACGAGAAGAATTTGCGGTTGCAATTTTATTCGCAAACGGAGCGTGAGTTACGTCGATTCTTTGTTTAATTACCTGTTCGATTTTTAAGAATTATTATATGCGTTAGATACTACAGAAGCGTTTCTTTTTTTCTTTCAATCTTATTTACGCTTAAAATATTCATCATCAAACGAAGCGTGAGTTTAGTTTAATCCTTTCTTTGGTTTAATTACTTGTTCGATTTTCAAGAAGCATGTTTCTTGGTATGAAACAGCGTTTGTCTAGATTTGTGATAGGCACGCTGAACGCGCGTAGGAGTCAATTATATTGATTGGTAGAAAGCCGGAAGTGTAGAAACGTGTTAACAACAAGTTCAAATTATTCGTTGCTAGAGATCAGTAGAATGCGATCGTACGTATTGTTTGATCATCGATGAGTGAACATGTCTACGGGGAATCTAAACGAGGTGAGATGGATCTTCGATGAATCCACGAAATCTTCTCGTGGGTTGCCTGAATGTGTGTCAAGTTTCCAGAACTGGAAGTGACATTCTCGCTCGTTCCACTTTCGAACGGCCCTTGAACTCCTTTTTACGTTCCCACGCGAATTATCTTGCGCCTTTGCTTGGTAATTTGTGTTTAAGGCCAAAGGGGTGCGCTTAACCCTTTATCCACCCCTTCTTGCAAATTGGATTTCGAACTTCCGCACCTTTATACCCCTTGTAGCTACCTGCACTTGTTCCATTTTAATTCTTTTTTTCAAACAGTCAATTTACTTTGAAGGTGGTGTACCGTTTTGATCGTTCCTTTATCTAAAATATTTTTTTCAAACAGTCAATTCGTTTTAAAAGTGTTTTATCATTTTGATCGTTCCTTTATCTAAAATATCTTTTTCAAACAGTCAATTCATTTTAAAAGTGTTTTATCATTTTGATCGTTCCTTTATTTCAAATATTTTTTTTTTTCTTTTCGTTTGTTAGGAAAATGTATTACAATTCTATTGGTTAAATTAGAGAGCATCATTCGTGCGAATGATTTTCTTGTGCTTTGAGAAAATCGGAGAATGTTGCTCTTGCATAGAAAGCGTATACATTAATATTCACTGCTTTAACGTTTATAATAGCTCAGCCACGGATAAGAACAGTGTTTGCGTTATGAATAATAATAACTGGTGTAAAATTTACTGCAGCTCCCGTTACGTTCAAAAATACAGATCGCCTAGAGAAACGAACCCAAGTTTAACTATGTTTAATAACTGTGTCATGTAAATTACGGTAACTTTGAACACAAAATTTCCAATTTCCAATAAATTCCAAAGTTCATCAATTTTAACAATCGAGGATATAGGTGCGATAAAGGCGTGAGGTCATCTCAAGCCCTTTTCCTGGGCATCGTTATAATATATTTGATGGAATTGAAACTAAAAATTAGAACGTGTATTCTTCTGTTAACAGCAATAACAAAAATCGGGAATGATTAACATTTAACCCTTTCCACTCGTATGTCGCCAAATAATTGCTATCTTACATTTCATTATTATACCATATATTTAAATTAGTATTTCATTCTAGCAACCCTTCTTACAATGTTTTCTTTTTTCTAGTTTCTGCTTAAACGTGTGTGTATATATAAACCAAATTAAACAAAATTGAAGATAATAAAAGATTGATAGCCTTCTCAAATATAGACATGAATACAAAGAGTTTTAAGCATTACTACTTTTAATTCTTTAAACGTAATACTCTCGAAACCAGGTTCTCGCACTCGCCTCGTCCTTCTTGCAGCTAACGCCTCAATTAACCTTCGTATCTCAAAGCATTTGACATTAAGAGGATTGATAACAACACGGTTACAAGCACACGAAAATCCTAAAAAAAGGCGAGGTAAAAAGGAAAAAAGGCTTCGAGAACCACAACGAGGTGAAGGGAAGGAGGAATGTAAAAAAGAAACAACGGTTCCAATCGCTTGGCAGCTAAAAGGATCGCGTGAAAGGAAGCCGATGAATCGTGACGTACGGTGCATAGAGGACACCGTGCACACGACCGGTGCCGTGAGTACCTGCACAGGAAAGTTTCACGATGGCTAAGGTGCGCGAGAAAGAACGGATTGGTGTTCCGTGGCGGCAGGCCGCGGGCTAGAAAGTAGCCAGCAACTTATTGCGTTTGTTGGTCTGTTGCATACATATCTGTCTCTCTCTCTCTCTCTCCTCTCTCTTCCCTCTTTCTCTCTCTCTTTGGCCTGCAACAGCCTCCTCCTACTGCAACGACATTTACCGCAAACGGAATCCCTGGAATCGGACCGCAGCGTCCGAACTATTGCTGTAGTTCATCTGGAAATACAACGTGATCCCAAAGTCAGTCAAGTGGTTAACGTACACACGTTCCGGTTGCGGTGTTTATGAGAATCGACGCGAACGAAAAATTAATGAAACACGTTCTAGCATTGTAAGTATACCATATGCTCATGGAAGTGGCGCGGATAAGCCAAAAGTTGAAGAACAGTTATTTGATTAACTGGATCGCATAGAAACGGGTTAAGTTTCATAGAACGAAAACGTAGTTTTCAGACAACGTTTTTTGACTCAGATTGCACACAATCACTAATACATGCAAAAAAATAGAGCTGCACAAATCTGTGTCTAGTAAACTTTGAGATGAAAGAGTTATATTAATATTAATTTGGAATCAGCTTCTACTGTTCTCTTTTTGAAAATTCCAACATAAACTCTACAACCTATTTTAAGATTTTCAACATTCAACACCTCCATCAAGTAATCTTCGACAAGCATTATCAAACACTTTCGATATCGTTAAATGAATGTCATCCACGGCCATTAAAAGGTTAACCAACTGTCAGGCACTAAATTTGGCTACCAAAAATAGGTGCCAAGTGTACTTTGTTAGATTAAACTCCGCATTTGCAACGGAATCATCAGGAGCAATTGGTCACTGTCGGCGAAACTCAAAATTCAACGATATACGGATGTCCCCTTGTCCCCAACACCGTGATGGAGGATCGCCAGCGGTGAAGGATCGTGTTTTGCACGCAAACTCGGTTTGTAATCTAACTCGACGAGGTTTCCTCGTTCGAGAGGTGTATCGGGCCTGGAATGTCAGCCTTGGACACCCAACGGTGAAACTGAAACTGAAACTGGAACTGGAACTTGAACTGGCAGCGGTCGTCGAGGAGTTAGGGATGCGGGTTCCTCATTTTTCCCCGATTTCAACCGTGGCCCCCCTGTCCCGGAAATGACGATCGAAATCGATTTATGAAACCACTTTGCCCTCGACTTGGCAGAAACATGATCGAGTGACTCATGCGAAAGGGGTGGCCGTTCCTTCCCTGAAAATATTGCACCCTTCTGTGTTCTAACGTGGGTTCTCTGGTTGTCGAGGACCCTGTTTCTTCTACCTTTCATCGGTTTCATAATTATTTATTTATTAATTTATCGTGAAGACCTGATAGTATCTTTAAAGATAAATGGTAAAACAAAATTGCAGAGTAAATTGTATAAATGCAGAAAGGTACAGAAAAAATATCCAACGATTTATGATAATTATTAACAGCTATGAAAAACGTATTAATCTTATTGTTTTCTTCGTGTTATACACTGTCACCTGTATACATTAATGTATTATGCAGTGTAGGATATAATGTATTATGATATATTAGTGTGTATACCAGGAAGTGATTGGTGGAGTTATAAGCTGATGCAGCAGGTTCGCGATATTTTCTATTTATATTTAACGTGATATAAGAGAATGTAGAGTGATACGTTGTTCTGTTCTTAGGAATGGTAATTGATATGGAAATATAGAAGACGTGTTGGGTAACACTTTTAAACGACACATAAATGTTTTTATGTAGAACGTGGAAGGATAAAACGACGTTAATGGTGGGTCATATTTGAGAAGTAATTTTGCATTACGTTCTTGACGTGTCAGATACACGTCGCACCTTTACTTTAAAAACTGGCATAACTTAAAGTACCACTATTCTATTATTTATAAATTATTTTAATTACTTACAATAGCAGTTCGAGAAATTTAAGTATTTTCTGCAATTTCGGTGATTGATCGAAGAAAATTGGTTTCTGTAATTTTTTTTTATAGCAATAATTTGAAAAACACGTTTCTTGAGTCACGTTTAAAGTAACAGTGCGATATGTGTACACGTTCTTACGTTGATCAAATGTAGGTACTTTGGTAGATCCATTACTGTTTGAGTTTTCTATCTCGCCCCGCGATGGAAACCGATATTCTGTCGGTAAGAAGAGCAGAGATGTAACCCACGATCGATGTAAAATGGTTACCCCGTCGCGATAAAGTAGAAAACTGCATCTCTCCGCTTGCTTAATTTACAAATTCAACCATAGACGTCACCCCAATACCTTTATCCTCGAACAACCCCTAAATTGATCGTACCGAGCATCTCCCTTTCTCGATTTTCTATTTGCCATACACTTTTTTCCGCATTCGCCTCGTTTACACTCATCTTGAGTAAAAAAAAAAAAATTTTCATCAAGCGGTGCACGTTCAGATGGACGTTGAAAAAAGAAGAAAAAAAAATGAGAAAAGGAAAAAGGTGTGCAGGTTATCTTCGAACGAGGTGCTCCTTTGCGTAGTCGCGGCAGCATCGAGTGCTTCGTTGAGTGCCTTTAGAAAACTCGGAACCCCTCTCGCCGAGACGGTCTCACAAAGCCGCTTTTCACGACGTCGCTTTTGCCTTCGGGTTCCCTCGGTGAAAGAAACAAAAATATATATATATATATATATTCTCGGACCGCACGTAGTCGCCGTGTGTTCTACGGCTACTCGAGACTCTCTCGAAGTCTCTCAATTTCGAAATTCAATGCGTGAGACGAGAGTGTCGAGGGAGACGCGTTGCTCGAAAAGTTCCCGATTTATTGGCCTTCGGTTTTTTCTTTCAGTTTTTTTTTACCCCCTTTTTGATCTTACTTTTTTTAATTTCATTTACCGATGCTAGAAGTTGTCGTAAATTATTTTTCGAACTTCTCGTGGACACGATTGACGTGGAACGAAAGATGTTTAATCGTTTGTCGTCAACTAAACGTTACGATTTATTTTAATGGCTACTGATTCATTTTTAGTTCGCTGTTTATTTGTTTGTGTTCAATTATGCAAAGTGAGATCTTGTATTTCTACGAAAATTGAAGTATACGGAAAAAGATAGGCGCCGTTCAGTTGAAGAATAATCGGATGGATTTCCAACTTCAGTAGATGCTTTATGTTCATAACGTTTTCGTTTGTTATGCTCTAAAGTGATACTAATCGCGGACGGACGTTTGCTCATTTTTCTCACGCTTATGGGCGTCGTAGGAGTACGAAGTAGACCAAAAGCAATTAATCATGTTAACGAATTGCGAACTCGTGCCTCTTACAATAACAAACTCGTCTACTCTCCACGTTTACTCTTTTAAGTACTTTACATAATCGCTTTTCGCTACTCGCATACTTATTCGTGTAACTTACAGTAATCATTGGTTCAGTTTCTTCCACGAAGTCTTCTTGTGAAATTTTTAAAATCTGCTTTTTGTACAGTTTCATAAAAAAATTTTTATGAGGCACGGTGAAACCTAAGAACGACTCTAGGAAACTTCGTAACGTACGGGTTAAAGTTCTTTTTTTGTTTTTTTGTTTTCCTTTAAGAAGCGAATAAGGACGTTTCGAGAACGAACTTTTTAACTTCGGCCGTAAACATAAGGTTCCAGCGAATGAAAGTTAATGTTATAGTTACTCGACTTTCATCAGAGTTCCACGGGCCTTCCGTTTCTCCGGTTTTCAATTTCACTACCGTGTTTACCTATTGCTTATTACTTTCTCCCCTCTAATTACTTTCTAGACACTTTATTCACTTCACCTCCGTAGGTATGTAACGCGTCGGCTGTTTGTTTCGATGGCTAACGCGTTACGATTACGATGCCAATTTATGGCGTCAATTAGCTGAAAATCGAACCGATCTGAAACTAGTCTAGTTACATAAACACACAATGCCAGCCAGCGTTTAATATATCATTCACGCGAATTTATGAATCATTCAGAATATCACTCTTTCTGCCTTCACAGTCACAACCTCTTTCTGCTCCGCGTTCGCATTTTCCCCCGTCATATATTCTTCCAAACACTCGTTTCCTTTCTTTCTAATTCTAAACCTTTCTCACTCGAAGCATTCGGTCACGTTCACCCAAAATTCCTTCAGTCGTTCAGTTTTCTCAACTGTTCATCTTTCGCGCCTTACAAGGGAAGTTTGCGAACCCGGAAATTCAAAAAAATATGAAAGTTGGTGTACAGGTAGAGTAAATCAGCCATAATACATACCTATTTTTTGTTCGTGCCCAACGTCATTTTCAAAGGGTGATTTCACCCCTTAAAGAAAATGTAAAATTATCTTTGTCCTGGAATATTTCGAGAACGGTGAGAGATATTAAAAAAGAGTTTAAACAAAAGTTGAATATTATTTTTATGTTTACAAGAACGTATAAAAAGATTTTTCGAAAAATCGATATTTTTTGAGTTATCCCCTCCACCAGACCTTAAATTTCAAAAAATATGGATTTTTCTAAAAATCTTTTTATACGTTCTTGTAAACATAAAAATAGCATTTAACTTTTGTTTAAACTCTTTTTTAATGTCTCTCAGCGTTCTCGAGATATTCCAGGACAAAGATAATTTTACATTTTCTTTAAGGGGTGAAATCACCCTTTGAAAATGACATTGGGCACGAACAAAAAATAGGTATGTATTATGGATGATTTACTCTACCTGTACACCATGTTTCATATTTTTTTGAATTTCCGGGTTCGCAAACTTCCCTTGTTAGAAACACTCGAGTCCAATCCATTCTACGTTCACTCTTCTATCGCTCAACTCAAGCACTCTTCACACTTTCCTAAACTCGCATCCACTCGATCCCATTCCTACATACATACTATTACTTTACCATCTATCTTTGCTTTTCTTTATCCTATGCCATTTCCTTCCCTCACGTCTTCCTTTACTTCCCATTCCTCCTTCATAAGGAGTGCGCTTCTCTTTTCCGGTCGCATTATCTGGTTGGACGAGCAACGGGCCACGATGCACGATAAAAAGGGCGATCCGCTTTTCTCGTTGCAGGGCCGCCGGTTTTTCGGCCAAGGGGAGAAAGCATCGCGGGGGCTGGAGGTACGATTCGAAAGTCCTAATATCAGAGGCAGGGCACGTGCTCGCCATCTGCATCCGCAGGAGTCGGCCTTCTCCACCGTGTCGTCGACTAGCTGTGTATCCCCGTGGGGAGGATATATATCGGGGGTTGCGTGGGCCGTAATACGTCGTTATATCCGGTCTCTTCCTGCCGTGGAAAATCCTCCCGTGGAAATTTGCTGGTCGTTGGGCATTTTTTTTCTCCACGGGGAAGGTCAGAGTGGCAGAGAAAGAGAGAACGAGCGAGCTTATTAACTTTTCTTCGATGAAACCGTCTTTTTCGTACGCACCGCTTATCGATTGGATTCCTTTTCACCTTTTGCCAGGCCTATCTTCTCTCTCACTCTCTCTTCCGCTTTTTCTCTCTCCTCTTCTCTTTCCGCTCTTGATCGTTGCGAGGGGGAGAATTTTTTTCCGCAAGGGGAAATTTCGAAACGATAGACGCTTTGAATTGGGAAGTTACGTCTTCCGGTGAATAGCGTGTTTTTATTTTTATTAGCTTAAAGTATGTAAATTTGAATTTCAGTGATAAATGGAAATTGAATTGATACGCGTGAAATACTGTTTCACTTTATGTAACGAGGAAATTGCGAGGTTTTGTTTGAAAATGTTCTCATCTGTTTTTATTCAGAAATTGCGAAGTTTTACTTGAAACTACTTGATACCGGGAAATAGCGAGGTTTAACTGTTAAATGTTTGATTTCATTCGTTAACAAAAGTCCTTCCTATTTCCGGTATCGAATAAATCCCAGCAAGTTAATTATTCTACATCATTTTCAAAGCTTTGCCTAAGTAAGACTTCAAGTACAGTTGATTTACGTTTCCTGTTTACCGCGTCAAATAATATTTCACCCAACTCTGTTCCGCTTCAACCACGAAGCCGTGCACGCAGCGTGTACAGTAGCGGACAAAAGTTTACGACCGAACAGTCAAAGAAATTAAAGTAACTACAGACGATATTTGCGCATCATAAAACTGTGTTCCACATTATCCTCTCGTCTCAACGTTATTCCTACCAATACATCACGTATACGATTACAAATTTTTGTCAAAAAATATATAATGAAGAAAGAAATGAATTATCGAAAAATGTATTACACGTGTATGTAAGGAAAAGTCGTAAAGGTTAAAGGCGATGCAGTTACGTTGTATATAGGAAATTTTAACCCTTTGCGCTCGAGAGGCGACTGTCAGTCGTCAAACGATAGTTTCGCCAACTTTCAGATTTCAGTTAGTTTGTTTATTAATCAGGCCGGATGTTAAACAGTTATACATGTAATTTTAGTATATGACTTAACTAAACTAAATGAAGCTTAATATAGGCAAATCTTGGTAAATATTTTGCACATAAAAATTTGTGAAGTTAATATTATTAGACGACCAACTGTCACCTTTCGAGTGCAAAGGGTTAATCGAAATTTTGAAAACGGTCGTTCGACCGATCGTGGTAGGAATAGCGTTAACCCTTTGCGGACGAGTGTCGGATATATTCGCCCAACTCTCGCGCTGCGACTGGCGTTTGTCTGTCGTAAACGACACGTATAAGATACGCATGGGTATACTAGCCTAAGAAGTCCAGTTGGCCTAAATTTGTTTGTTTATGATTTTGTTAGATTTTATGAAAAACTTATTTAAATACAGCTTTAGTTTTTATAACACAAATGCACGACGTAACTATTTTCTTTACTGCTCCGTCCGCAAAGGGTTAATTCTGGAAATTCGCTTTATGCGCGATGTGCGAGAGAGCGGGAGACGCGAGTTAAACAATTGAACTTTGAGGGGTGGAAGCGCGGCCCACATGCGTGAAATGTGTGAAAACGGAGAAGGTGAAAAATTGATGTCAAGTGTTAGGATTAAGGATATATGGAGACTTATTTAAATACAGCTTTAGTTTTTATAACACAAATGCGCGACGTAACTATTTTCTTTACTGCTCCGTCCGCAAAGGGTTAATTCTGGAAATTCGCTTTATGCGCGATGTGCGAGAGAGCGGGAGACGCGAGTTAAACAATTGAACTTTGAGGGGTGGAAGCGCGGCCCACATGCGTGAAATGTGTGAAAACGGAGAAGGTGAAAAATTGATGTCAAGTGTTAGGATTAAGGATATATAGAGAGAAACTTATTTAAATACAGCTTTAGTTTTTATAACACAAACGCGCGACGTAACTATTTTCTTTACTGCTCCGTCCGCAAAGGGTTAAAACTTTTGTCGGCTACTGTATAAAAGAGAGAGCCGAGGCCGCGACGGTGCACGCTTGTGTGTCTGAAAAGAAAATTTACTCCTAGAGATTGTTCATATCACTGGCTTATCGATCGAGCTTCTTTCAGCCTCTGCCAGGATTGTTCCCGGCGAAGGGCCGAGAGGTGTTCCCGTGTAAAGCCACGCGGAGTGTCGAGGGGCGGAACGTTATTGGAGAGACGTGGGGTTGCTCGACGGAGGAATTTGTTCGGTGGGATCGTTTATATCAATGGATTATCGATTCAGCTTTCTTTCTTCGTTCCCTATTTTTGTTAGGGATTTTGATATACGCACCTGGAACACTTTTATTTGCGAGCGTTTCAATGTTTCCAGATAGCTTGCACGAGCCGTGTTCTGGACGATCGACTATGTTTCTTTATCTTTTGTCTTTTCCTTTTTGTACGAAAAATTCAATTGTTCGTCACATTTATCGGTTAACGAGAAAATTGAATCAAGTATCGAGAAAATGGATTTAAGTGGATATTAAATCGCAGGTTGTTTTGTTTGCAATCTATACATGTAAAAAGACATGTCCTGACTTACTGACCGATTCATCATCGCAGAAGCTAAACCACTGAACATAGTAACATGAAATTTGGACAATGAGTTCCTTTTATGACGTAAGCAGCCACTGAGGAAGGATTTTTTGATATTCCATCCCTAAGTGGTTAAATAGGGGTTGAAAGGTTGTTTGAAAATCCGCTGATTTTGAAGCAAGTACTATGAAAACTGGTGTTTAACATTTTGGTTAGAAATAAAGAAATACGCGTTTCAACGATTTTGAAAAGTCAACCCTCAATGAGATAAAATAAGGGATGAAATTTCGTTTGAAAATCCGTCGATTTTGAAACATTCAAGCACTACAGAAATTAGTAAGTATTTAATTTTCTGATTAAAATTAAAGTTAAGAGCTTGCAAAATCGGACGTTTCTTGAAAATATTATAGTTACAATGGAAATCAAAGTATTTCCGCAAGGGTGAAGCCACGGGCAACACAGCTAGTATATAAGAAAGTGAAAATTCGAAATAGGGAATATTTTGTGGCAATTTCTGTTTTGAATTTTATAAAACTTTTGCACGGATGAAACTTTTTTTAGATATATAAAAAAGATATATAAAAAGATATAGATATATAAAAAGTTCACAAAATCTAGGATCGCCTACTCTTTTATTTTTTCGCATTGTAAAAGCAGTACACGTAACACCTGTACATTTTTGTTGGTTATGTATACGAAGGCAGAGGCGATGATAAAACATATAGTATACTTTTGCGAGCCCCCGTTCATTCAGACATTACAAAATTCGATTTCATAATGCTTTGGACACCTGGTTATAAGAGCTATTGATTTTGCAAGTCGCTAACGCGTAGGCAGAATTCTATATGCAAATCCTTAAGTTGTAGGAGGCGCACACGTTTATCCATTAATTAACGAAAATAGATTCGTCCTTCGTGCGTGGGATACGGCGAATAATTAATGGAATCTCTGATGGAAACCATTAATGGATGGGGAATGAAGGAAAAGGAAAATATTAAAAGCGAATTAAAAAAAAAAGAGTATGGACGAATAAAAATATTAAAACCTGATGAAGTAATGTACAGTGGATATTCTTTATGACGTCAAAATTTCATGTCAGATATATTATTTTATGTTATCCAAACTGCTACATATTTACGCTTTTCTGTCTCATAAATGTATATTTATAATCCCCATTTCTTTCGTATCACTCTGCTTCTACGTTTTTTCCACGTCGTTCAGTATTTTACATTTTAAAAATCTCATATTTTTTACCTTGTTCGATTTTCATTCTATTCGAGATTATGGGAAAACAGGAAGAAATAACGGTAACATTGTGTTGTAGTTTTTGATATTTAATAATTTTATTAATTACATCACACCTGTCCGCTCGCAACGCCTTCGTTCTCCATTCACGTCTCTTACTCTACTGACTACCTTCGCCTTTTGTCATACCGGTTCACGCGCTCTTTTTCGCTCTCTCACTCATTCCCTCTCATTCTTTTCCTCACTCAGCCTATCATTCGCTCCATTACAAACAATCTAATTACCCATTCGTCCTTTTGAAATCTCTCTCTTTCTCTCTCTCAATCACTACATATTTATACATTATTAACACATTGTATGCCGGCCCCGCGAAAACGCGGGTTTGGAAGTCTGTTGCTTTAGCACCGGGTTTGCGATAATACAACATTCTTTTGTTTGGCGATTTGTTTGTTTCTATTTTTCGTTATCGTTAAATTGCATATAATGAATATGCAAACCAATTTTAGTGTTTCACAATAATGTATAAAATTTTTAACATTTTCTTCACCTACTCATTGGTCGTCAACAAGCGTGCCTTAGATGCCACCGGCATACAATTTTAAGATTTGACTAAACTTTATTTCTGAAGGAAACGTACATCTTTTTATATTAAACGGATAAATTTTTATACACAGCGTGGTATAAACACTTCACTCGTTCCTAAAATCTCTTTAGTGCATAGCTCGACCTCACACACATATATATTTCTTCGAAGAGATTAATTTATGTTTATTCGTTAGTACGTATTTTATTTCCAACACGTTCATCACGTTATGTAAACTCGATTTTGTTAATGATTTTCAAAACCTTTTAACGCTGTTCAATCAACGAATTATATATAGGGTATCGCGTTATCGATTTTGTTTTTTGCTCGATGTATCACGTTATTTTCTTATCGACGTTTTCACGATGACCAAATAAATCAAGCAGAAATATGGCCTCTGCCCATCGATATCATCGATCTTCGTTTCTTCCCGAGATTTCGCGGCGGTCCGATTTTATTCCAGAATATTGTGCCACGTCGAAGGCGCGAAACTTCCTAAGATTTGTTCGATAATCCGTTGAATAAATCACTGCAGCTTGATTCCTTTTTCACCTAGTTCCGCGGCGCGGTTATTTCGTGGCCCTGTTATCGACAGGTTCGTTATGTTGAAAGTGGGAAGCAAATTATGCGGAAAGCATCCAGGAAATATCACGCCCCCCGTCGTAATGCGTTTATAATCGAACAAAATTTTCTTAGATTCGTCGATCAGTCGGAAATCTCTTAAGGATTGCAGGTTTCCGTGCATCTGTGATATAAACGATTTTCACGCGATTCAACCGCATCCCAACGCGTGTTATTTTCTGTCCTCGTCGCTTGAATACAGAATATATAGTGGTTTTCTTTTTGATTAGTCATAAAATTAATAATTGAACGTAATTCAATGCCTTTCTCGTTGGTTGTTTCATCAATCTTCCATTGTTAATTTCGTATTAATTTTTCTGTTTCAGGTAAGTGAAAAATTCACAGCTTTGGACTTTATACATGGCTACACTGTTAATGTGAGTAAAATTACTTGAAGTTTATCGATGAAATAAAAAATTCATAATTTCAATTATCAATCAGCACATCAATTACACGTTTCTTCGATTGTTACCAATATCGTAATAATAATAATAATAATACTGAGAAAAATCGAAAGTCTGCTGGAAAAAAAAATTGGAATTCGAACAATCGCAACAGTTCGTAATTCATCAATTTTACAAGACGTTAACGTAACACGATAATGGAATAATATATATCCAACAGATATGCAAACACGATTACACTTCAACCCAATTTCATCGTCCCAATTTCATACGACGATGAGCCGAATAATTTTTTGCTCTCTAGCAAGCAAACAATTTCACAAACCCCCTTCCTCAAACAATATCCACGAGCGCGTATCGCTTATTACCCTTTCTCCTATTCTCAATTTCAAACATCGCGGCACCGTAACTCACCCCCGAAAACAATTTGCATGCCCCTTTCGCGCTCGTCCATTACCATTATTCGTCTCGAAATTCTATTACTTTCCCTCCTCCCTCCCCCTATTTCCTTTCTGGCGCACAGATTGTCTCGTCGATCGTCCCGAGCTGTTTCTATTTCGCGGCGATCGTTCCGTCGGGACGCTCGAGGAACACGCGATCGTCGTCCGACTTCCCCGTCGCGCGATTCGATTCGACTCGTTGCTCGGAGCGAGCCGTGATCGGCTTTCGCGAAAAAAAAAAGAAAAAAAAGAAGAAAAGAGGAACGATCCACGGCGTGTCTGCCGATCGTCGACGCGTCCGCGTATCGGGGACAAAAGGAAAAAGTCGCTTTCGTAACGGTACCGTCGTTGGTAACACGCTGGTACCTTCGACATGGTTGGTCCTGTCTGAGGTGTCTGGTTGGTCTATGCTTCGTACAACCAGACGAGACACGATAAAAATAAACAAAGATTCGAAAGCGGAACTGGTGAATCGATAGTAGGGGCCAATTTAGTTTTTAACCCTTTGACTGCTAAGGGCGTGTGTATATGTCTTCACAAGTCCATCAATATATACGAAAGGCGTGTATGTACGCCCTTGTGGATCCATCAACATATACGAAAGGTGTAAATGTACGTCCTCTGTATTTTTTTTAGTATAACACGTTTATCAGTGCTAATGTTCAGAATGCAGGCTCATTCATTCAAAATATTTATTCAGCTCTTACAATCGTAAATAGTCGAAGCGCTTCGGTTACCAATGATCACTGTTGGAGATAAATAAAAGGGCGCAGTGTTTTCTTTTAATTTTAATATTTATTTTATATAGGTTCAGAATACAGCTCTTACAATCGTAAATAGTTGAAGCGTTTCGGTTACCAATGATCACTGTTGGAGATAAATGAAAGGGCACAGTTTTTTCCTTTCATTTTAATATTTATTTTATATAAGTTTTGAACAGCACAGTAGCTGCGACACGTCTCCTCGCGAGTCATCACAGACAATGTTCGCGTACTGTTCGAAAAAGCAAAGTTTCTCGAAAACGAGGCAGCAGGCGGCGGTTGATCGTGTTTCGTTTCATTGCCGATCGGACGACCGTTAGATTTTAGTCGCAGCAGGCCCAGAGCGTTTTAGGATACCGCGTATATGAGCAGGGTACCTCTTTTTTGATACATTGTAAGGGACACCACGCGCGCGAAACGTATTATCTACTACTGCATTGAGCGAGGAAATATCGTTCGTGATCTAACATTCTATTTCCAACAATCACGATCGGTCATGTATGTGCCCACAATTATGAAAGTGGTCCTATCATATATTTTTTGTTTCGAAATATTTAATTATATCTATCGGTCCTTATGCGAAAACAGCCACGGGCCGATAGATCTGTGGGGACGTTAGGGAAATAAATTTTATTCTTCGGATGCTCCGTATAAGTATATCACTTTATTTTTCTGATCCTTCTACTAGGACGCGTAAGCCAGGAATGTCCTGTCCAATTCGCGTTTTCTAGGCATGAAGCCTCGTTGTGCTCAACGGTTGGGGGAAATACGAGAGGGAGGAAAAGGTTCTTCCGGGCTGCATCGGGCCTCGAACTATATCCGATTCGTTTATTACATCCGGGGCCCGAGTGCTCGGATACAGGTATATACCTTTTTCCTCCACTTCGTATTTCCTCTGTGTGGTGTACGCCACAGATCGGCCGATTCGTAGAAACCGAACGATTTTTGTAGCGTCTCGCGAGGCAAAGGGACATTCCGATTTGGACCAGCAGACAGATCAGTCGATCGGACAGCAACAGATTATTACAAATAATTATTTTGTTTATCGATCGGGGAATAAAGAGTATCAGTTCTATCTATTGGGTTGTTCTGTTATTTCTTTAATTAATTGTATTTACTACACAACGAAATATTTTTGCCAGAGCCCTATCTTCGCTATTGATTACAGGGAAAACAAGTCCCAACGTTCGAAATTTTGTGTCTTATAAAACTGTTCGTATAAGCGCGCATATCAAATTGGTCCGGGGCATTCTTCGCATGCACACCGTAAAATGTCTGGCGCTAAAAGGGTTAAGAAACCTCGATAATTTATACACCGGTCTAGTTGCAACGCACCGGTGCACTTGGTCAGGTTGCACACGCTCAACCGCGGCTTTCTTTTCCAACTGCGGCAGCCTTCTCGATGTCATAATCCAGAGACAGCAGCGTTTCATAATCTCGCGAATCATCGTCCTCCGACGCGCGGATACACGCGCGTTGTTAGCTTAACGAACTGAGGAACGTTTTGCCAAGGCAATTAGCTGTTTTCCCTTGAAACGGCCCGGCGACCAATTAAACGGCACGCTTTGAGCTCGCTGCGAATTTTGCAGTATCGCGCGCGGACGTTTTGGAAGGTTTTTCGGACGTTTCTGTTGAAATTGCTGGTCGAACTTATCGTGAAAAAGCGACTTTCATCTTATGGTTCGCGCGAGAGAAAATGTTTTGCGAATGGTAAAATTACATTTCTCGTAAAATTCTGTCGCGAATCTGATGGTTGCGCTGTTTTCTTGATAAACGTTCCTTCTTTGAATTTTTGAACTAATTAATGTAATTCGTAGTTATTATAACAATTATACTCTCGTTGAATAAATTCAAGTTAAATTTTAAAATAAATTCAATTTAAGTTCCGTTGAATATTCGACCAGTTGCGTGAATCACTGTACGCATTGTATAAAAGATGTTATATCAGATTATTTTGGAATTGAATAATTAATTTGAATAAAATGTTTGAAAGATGATTATGCACAGGATGTATCGTCTTATTTAATTAGAAGTTAGTTCATTTGAATGAGTAAATAATTCTTTTTTTAGTTACTTCATGAATTGGCTACGAAATGTAATGATTTTCTGTTTCGTTTTAAATTTGAACAAAACCTGGTTTAATCGCTTTTCTTTTAAGTTCTCGTAAATCACTGGCAGATTTATCAGTTTCGAGGAAGTTTCTACGGATTCCTCGAGTCATCTTCGCCGAATAAAATTCTAATTCTAAAGACAGTGTCGCCAAGGCTAGGCTGGAATCCAATTAGTCGCGCAGCACCTTAATTTCAGGGGACGCCGATTCGTAGAAATTCGACGCAAGGTCGATCGACAATTACGACTTTGACAATTCCGTTTAACGAAACTTAAGATAATTAACGTTCACGGTTTAGAGAGAACCGATCGGCGAAACGATGCGATGCGTTCTCGCACGCAACACAACGGAACTTTTACATTTTCCCCGAGCAAAACGTGATCGATACTTTGAAAGTGACACCGTTTCATGTCGATTATTAAATTAAACTCGCTTAACCGTTTGACCGTTGAACCCTTATGTTGTGCCAAAATTGCGAAGAACGTGATAGTGGTCCATTTTTGTTACGCCAAGACTGTGGAGAGCGCAATAACACTGCTTCGAATCAATAAAAGTTGTGCGTCCAATAAAGCTCGTTGCGTTTGTTCAGCATATGAATTGTGTTAATTTGACTGAATTGTAAGTGCTGTTTACCAAATGAATTGAAACAAATTTAACCCTTTGACTGCGGAGCGCTCTTGGACGAATCCATCAATATGGACGGCGAGTTTTTCGCTTGTCAGTCGCTCTGACTTGTCCACTGACTAGTGACCAAAACAGTACCCGGAAATTTGATACCATTCTTAGGGTTTAAAAAATAATAATGGCAAATAATAATAGCATATTTAATTGCTAGGTTGCATAGGACAATAAATTCCATGTTGAATTAATCGATAAAACAGTAATAAAGGTGTTATAGTAACAAAATACAGAGGGCGTATATTTACGCCTTTCGTATATATTGATGGACTTATGAAGGCGTATATATACGCCTTTAGCAATCAAAGGGTTACGTAAATAAATGGTATTTTTTTTTTTTTTTTTAATTTTTATTGTCGCAATGTAACATAAGCGAATTTATTGTATGAAAAGCGTTTTCCATTTTTCCCCATACACACGCGATTAGTGCAGCAGTTTTGGCATATGTTCGAAAAAATTCGTCAGCAGCCAGAGGGTTAAATCTAGGTTATACTTTATATGAAACGTTTAGGAGTTCTTTTATATATATTCCCTTTATTATTTGTGTCTATTTGAAAAAATATTAACAAATATTTATACAATAGTTTGTAGCGTTTAACTTCCGTTACTTTAAACGGTAAGTACTATCAATAACTTGATGACAATAAATATATGAGATATTATGGTTCTAAGAAGTCTTTTGGATGTTTGCGTTTTAGTCGTCTAACCGTGTCCGCATCACAGTTTGTTGTTAGTGAGTTTTGGTGAGTGTTGATTCTATCTAACGATAAACAGAGCTGACAAGTATGATGTAAAAACTAAGAAGTTTTCTTTACACTGTCATCTATTATTATACCGTTTCCCCTTCTTTTTCTCACTTATCCGCGGTATCTCTCTAAGAAACATTCTATACCTTCGATTTCCACAAATTACTTACACTATCAATTCGTTGGCTTCGTGTTTCAGAAGAAAAATTGTTCATCGAATTCAACCGGTTCTCATTCAATCATCGAACGCGATCAAAATCAAATACAGTTTATTATTTTCTTCTGTTGTATTTTGCAAAATAAACACGATTCTCTCTCGATTAAATTCAAGCCCGATAACAATTTCAATTTCAATCTTATCGCGCGTCGAAATTATTCCTGTTTTTCTCACTTTTCTCGTGAAAAAAAAAAAAGAAATACAATTTCGCGTCATAGGACACCGTGGATTAATAATGAAAAAAAAAAAAATAAAAGAATACGGGGAAGGTGCGAGAGGGTATCAAATTTTCAAACGCCTGGGAAACACAATGTCCCCGTACGTATCACGTGTTTATGGGGTTTGCACGGGTACAACGCTCGACAAGTATGGTGTTCCAGGAGGTTGACACGAATTGCGAACAATTTTCTTTATCCTCGCACCTTCTAACGACTTCTCCTGGTGTGTTACGAGGCGAGAAGAATTGGAGCTTTGGAAAAGGGGTTGTGTAGTAAGACAATTTAATTACTAGAAATAATATGCTTTCTTTGCAATATTTAACGAACTAAAAATAATTATATTGAAATAAACTATATAGTGTAGAGTGCGCGATAAAATGATAGCACAGCTTATGATTTAGAGTGTTCCTCGAGTAATTTCAAAGTGGTATACCTCGGCAAAAAAAAATAAACATCGTACAATTAAAAGTCAAATTTGACTTTTTAGGGGAAGGTTAGTACTATACGGTGCTATTTATAAAAATATTAGACAAATAGGAACGATTAATTTTTTCCTTTAACAGTGATTTTATAAATCGCAGACAAAGTTGCCACTCATACTCATTCTTCTATTATTCGTGTTAATTTTTGCACCCCTGCTGATTATACTTATACTACAACGGACAAATTGCGTATCATATTCATCCAGGTTGGGGAAACTTTTTTTTTTCAATAAAAAGATCCTGGTTTTTATTTTACGAGATTTTTGTAAAATAAAGAAAAGAATAAAGGAGAGAGCGTAGGGGGTATAAAAAAAAGGAGCGTGCATTGAATTTATGCAATAAAACGCACGGGTGGTTGTGAAACGGACGAAAATTTTCCGGGATTGTTAGAAGGAAATACGGTCGAGGAATTTTTTAGCATTTTTGTGAAACGGCACGTATACACGTAGCCTCCGAGTTACGGGGACGTAATACCATTTACGGTATTAACCGAGTAAACAAAGGGATCGGTTCTGCGATTGATGATAATGGTACTCGCGATCCTAATTTTTCCAGGAAACCCACCCCTCTGATCGTGAGTAATTCAATCCTTGGAGAAAAGTATTTTCTTATAATTAAAGTACCGTTGCCACCAATGTTGTTTCTCTTGTTGCTTTCTCGCAATTAATCAATGGCGATGTTTTAATTTATATCAATTTGTTCGGTTTCTTTTAAAACGATTCCACTGAAAGTAATTAGAAATAAAGGCAACACGAAATCGTAGAACTAAAACATTACTTTTTCGTTGATTTTGGAATCATAGGAAATACGATAAAATTTTTATTCCAACATATAATTGTATTTAAAATACCGAGAGCCAACATTCTTAAAAATATGTCATATTTTTTCTAAACTATATCCTTCTACTATTATCTATGAAAATTTTTGTTCCAACTGAAAATTATAAGTTTTTCTTTTTGTAAGTATTGAAACTAACCGTTAAAGAAAAAGTATCTTACATATTCTGTAATTTGGAATGCAAAAATATTTTTTGTAACATTTTTTAATAATACATTTACATAAAAAGATACGTGTGTTGGCGGTATTTTAGAAATCATACGTTCGTTGATTCCCATATTACAAATAAAATCAAATAATAAAATTTATACAGCAGCCTAATATTTCTAACAAATATTTTCGCTTACTGTACGATATGTAATTGTTAACGTCAAAGCGCATACTAATGTTTCAGTAATTTAAAAAAGCTTTACACTCTACCCTGACATTTCAGAAATATAAATTGTACGCGGCCGTAAAGTTTGCTTTGTTATGCCCCGCAACAGCCGCGGGGCGGCAAGAAAGTTTTACTGCAACAGATTGCATTAATTTCTATTCGTCGATGCAATTGGCACTGTTTTTCCGCGGATCGCGGCTTCGCGTTCTCGGTCGTAATTTGCAACAATATTACACGGAGCTACACTCGACGTTTCTGTTCGTTTTGCAACAAGAGGCAGAGGGAAACAGAAACAGTCGAATCGTGCAATGCGAAACGCGTGCGAAAAGATAAACCAGGAGAGCTGCGAGGACGAGAAGAAATAACGGTAAAGGTGAAACAGTAAAAGTTGGTTGGGAAACGGGAAAAATTTCGTCGTAAAACTTTTTACTATCCCTTACATGGAACCGTCATATTTTTCATTCTTCGGTATGCCCCAAGTTTCGCCATCGTTCCAATTTTTATAAGCTATCCCGAATGCCTTCGTTATTAATTACCGCCAATCCAGAAGCAAATCAAGATTATGTTTAACCCTTTGCGGACGAGTGTCGGATATATCCGCCCAACTCTCGCGCTGCGGCTGGCGTTTGTCTGTCGTAAACGACACGTATAAAATACACATGGGTATACTAGACTAAGAAGTCAAGTTGGCCTAAATTTGTTTGTTTATGATTTTGTTAGATTTTATGAAAAACTCATTTAAATACAGCTTTAGTTTTTATAACACAAACGCGCGACGTAACTATTTTCTTTACTGCTCCGTCCGCAAAGGGTTAAGGCGTTTATCAACGAAGTTTAACACTTTCACGAACCTATGGAGGCTATTAACATGTTCGTCGCCATGTCACCCATATTTCGATCTCGAGTGCAAACGGTTAACACACTCTTTTGTACATTCTTACATACAATTTGCATTCCGCACTTCTTCACTCACTCGAATTTCCTATGAACGCATACAAATCTGCGATCCGCCGTTTGCAACAATGAAAATCGTTTCGCCAGGTTGAAAAACTAGCTGTGTTTGAGTGACGCTATAGGTACCTGCATGATTTCCGGTCGTCTTATCGAACCGTCTAGCCCCACCAGCTCCTCTCCCCTCAGTTGCCTAAATCGTCTCGCCTGCCCGTATAACCAGATACGTGGTGCAACTTATCAATCTGTCAGCCTTGCGTGAAAAGAGTCCCGTAAACGCTTTTGGTTTCCCTTCGCCGCGACTATTAACCCCTTGACATACGAATTAAATGGAACTTGATGCGACCGAAAAATACCATTTAATTTCGCTCAACTGAACGGTTACGTGAAGGCTGAGAAAGAGTATATTTTATTTTGAAATTTGGATTTTTCATACAGATTGATGTTAATAAAGAACATCTAAATAATATTAAAAAATAATAATCGACGCACGAGTGAAGCAACTATGTAATCTAATTGTATACTGCACGGCGTCCGCCGAAAAAAGCGCTTGACGAGTCTGACTCGTCAAAGTCTACAGTGGCCCGTAAAATGAATGACGAGTCAGACTCGTCATTGTATGTCAAGGGGTTAACACTATTCCTACCACAACCGGTCAAATGACCGTGTTTGAAATTTCGATTAGAATTTCATGGATACAATGTAATTGAAACGCCTTTAAACTTTACACTTTTCCTCAAATATACGTATAATACATCTTTCAATATTCACTTCTTTTTTCATTGTTTATTTTTTCAGAAAAATTTGTAGTCTCTCTTACGTGAGAATGTCGCGGTAGGAATAGGTATACGTGAAGTGTCGGTAGGAATAGTGTTAACGAGTTAATTGCCTGCCAGCTCCTCCGTTCACCTCGAGGCTGAACGGGAAATCGTTAGATCTTCAAGGAGATACTTCCTGTCGTTGGACTTTCCAGTCAGATGTCCTTAAAGCTGCGCGATTTCTTAAGCGTATCCCTCGATTCTCATTGACGGTGTGTACAAAGTGGGTGTGTGTTAGCGTGTGTACGTGGATAGGTTGTTGCGTTTCGCGCGAGTAAACGTGTGGAGAAAGATCGTTAATCGAACGGGAATGTTGAAAATGAAAATCGCACGAGGGTCGGGGGATGTTTCATGAATATCGAGCGTGATAAATATTTTATGAATATTGCACGGCCGACGACGGGGGAACAAAAACACACACACAAAAAAAAAAGAATGTTTCATGAATATAGAATGGTTTCCATTTTATATAAATGACGTTGGAGAACAGGAGTGTTGAAAACTTTGGTTATATTTTGTAGCATACAAATGTTTATTATAATTGTATAACATACAGTCGTGGACAAAAGTTACAGATTAAGGGTAAAAGAAAATAAATTAACCCTTTCCGTTCGAGAGGTGACTGTTAGTCGTATAATAATATTAACTTCAAAGATTTTCAAGTGCAAAATATTTACTAAGATTCGCTTACGTTAAACTTCATTTAGTTTAGTTAAGTGATATACTAAGATTTAAATATATGACTATTTAACCCCCGAGTCTGACTAATAAACAAATTAACTGAAGTCTGAAAATTTGCGAAACCACCATTTGGTGACTAACAGTCACTTCTGCAAAGGGTAGCACTCTAACAAGGAGAAATGGAAATTGTTTCACGTAGACAGTTTATGGAATTGTAAGAGAGGAAGAATTGAAGGTTCTTCTGTTCGCTCGGTTTCAGTTATTTGGTGAAATCACCTTTGGTATCGTTTTGGATCGACAAAGAGACATACTTTCGTTTTTCATCGAATCGCAGCGGACTTTCCGGAATTAGAACGGTGAACGTCTCTTCTTTCATCTTTAATAATCCCCTAAATGCTCGAACGCGACTCTTTCGCGAAAGATGTAGAGCGAGCGTCGTTTCCGCCTCTCTTCTCTTTTTTTTCTTCTCCTCTTTATGTTTTTCCATTCGGCGAGAAGCGCAGCAGGATTGCGGGGAATATTTTGCCAAAGTAAAGATGGATCTGCTAATGGAACTTTTGTTATCGGTGGATTTAAAGGAGAACCAGCTTTCTTGGGCGAAACCAGCGAACGCCGGAAGCAAAAACATTCCTTTTAAGCTTCCTCCACAGGTGGAACTAGATTCCTTGATTCCAGCATTCATTACGATGAAAAAGATAGTTGGTTGCTTTTTTCCTTCTCTCGTCCAGATTTACAAACGACTCTACCGAAGTGTTGCGAGGTGTTACGTTAAAAAGTTACACCGCGATGGACGTTGGATAATCAGAATGTTAAATATTTATCTGCCATAGAAATAGAATCTTTTTACGATAAAATTCACTTCAAAGTGCAGCGAAGGAAGTGCAGCCAATCAGTTTCAATCGTTATAAAGTTATATGTATAACTTTAGTATAAAAATATAAATTCTAATATTTTAACGATATTTAAATTTAAATTTTAATCCGGAAAACAAATTTTTTTGAGAAGTTTGAAAAATATTTTAATCAATGTCAGTGAATCAGTCAAGTGAAAACTGTTAACCATAAACTGTAAACCCACACAAAAATTGACGTTAAAATTTATTGTATAATTTATATATTTATATATTTTTAGAAAATTTTCTATAATTTTCTATACCTCATTAAAATTGTAGTAATTTTTCTACCGTAAAATTTGAACTAGAATTTCAGGCGTTACACGAGCAGATTTGTAAGTTTCAATTTACAATTTCGGGCTCCACTTAATGGTATAACATTCGAGGTGTACCTCGTATCGATTCGATAGTTCCTGCAGTGATTACGGTCGGCAGGATAATGCTCCCGAGCAACGATAGCCAAGCGGCTCGACTTCGCTCGTTTACTCGATGCGGAAGGCCAAGGAAGCGGAACCGGAAGCGACTATCGTTCGGATAAAAAGGCGAAGCCGGCTAATTAAGCCTTCATTAATGAGGGAACCGCAGCGGGGGACGTTTTCTAAGGAACAGACACTGTCGATGGTACAGGAAAGGCTCGTCGTCCGGCTGTTTTGCGCGATCTTTTAGTCGGCGGTGCATCGTGTTGCACGTTTAATGCACACCGCGAGCCTGTAAAATAAACTATCTAACGGCCGGCTTCAACATTTAAATAATACGCTCGAGTAAATGGCTGGCTTTGCATTAAATTGGATCGCTTAGAAGTTTACGGACTCTTCGACGAGTGAAAGCGTTTGCGTTCTGTTGAACGAAGTGCAACAGTATTGTGTATCCTGTGGGTGTCGAACGATATTTTTACGTGCACAGTGACGTGCGGAATATTTCCGTGCAAACATGTTTTCTTCGTTGTCTTCCACAAATGGAAACCGAGGGGAGTTTATCCCCTTCATCCTCGAAAAACGATTCGTTTTCGTTTCTCAGTTAGAAGTGAGACTGTTTGGCGATCCGTTATTTAGCGCAAATAAATAATAAAGAATGTTAACAATTCCTTTTCGTTACTCTCTTTTACAAAATATACCTTTGACATAATATTAGTTAAAACTCGTGTAACTCTTAATTAAAAATTAATTTATTTTACGAGATAACGGTGGCAATGTGTCTATTACTAGACCACACTTTTGCTACCTTCTTTGAAATTGTGATCGACGAGTTCAACGTCCTGCTCGCCCCGAATCTGTCCGTTATAATTTCCATTCATCACCGTGCACGGATGTTGCCCGAATTTTACGATCCAATTAAACGCAACGGTTCTACCCACGTGAGAACGCGAGAAAGTGCGACAAAAACGTGGCGCGGAATTCAAGCCGAAGTACATATGTGCAGGATCGTTTACCCTAACAGTCTGATTGGAAATTAAAACGTCGAGGATGTTCGAGTTTCGCGGTATTACAGAATAATCAACGTCGATCGCCGACATTTTAACCCTGCTGCTGTCTTCCGGACATTTTTCTTCCAGACGTGTCTCCGTTTTACCGGAAGATCTTAATTTTCAGCGATGGACGAAGAAAGGATTAAGCAATAGTCCAGTATCTCTTCGAACGACGGTTTTTTTCGCATACAGTAGCGGACAAAAGTATAAATCCAAAGGATCGAAGAGAATAAATTGATTAATTAATAAGAAATAACAGTACAAATAAAGTTTGTATTCTGTGCTAATCAATAAATAGTGTTCTACCATAATGACAATACGGATGAATAGATAAACAATATTTGCGAATCATAAAATTATGTTTTACATTGTCCTGTCGTCTTAAACTTTTGTCCGCTACTGTATCAGGCGTTTCTTTTGACGAAATTAGAGGATAGGAAGCGTTCCCAAACGTTCCACCCTGCAGAAATTAACGACCGAATTAATCGTTTCCGCGATAGCCGGCGAAGATACGTCAAACTTGAGGATTCATGAAAAATCGTGCGTTCCCCAGCGACGGCACCTAATTAATCCTGTTCGGGTCCCCACGGGTTCCCACGCGTGTCTTATCTTTCGACGACTCATCGGGAATCATTCAAATCTGAGACGGGTCTGGCTTTCTCGAAGAGGACGGAAAGGGGGAAAAAGGGGGACGAAACGTAGACGCGTTACCTAACGCGAATTTCACGAGGCAAAGAGAAAGAGGGAGAGAGAAAACGTGTACGCGACGCGGCTTGATTGCCCAGGCACGAACAAACTGTAATCAGAGGCGTGATTGCGATAATATTTGCCCTGCGCGATATTCTAACGCAGACGTGCGGTCTTGTTATGCACACCTATGCACCGTGGATGCGACGAGAAACGCATTTTACGGTTTCCGAAACGGTCTTATTTCTGCGAATTATCGTTTACCCGCTCACCAGCCTATAAATCGATGCCAGTGGTATAAGTGTATATTTCTGAACTAGGTGAGAATCCTTTTATGCAATTTTTGCATTGTGCACAATTTTGCGCAATTTTTACATTGGCGTCTGAAAGATTTGTATAATTACCGAATGTGGATTTGCATACTCGATTGCCTGTTCCTTATGTGTATCATATTTAATTATTATAATCATATTATTATTTTATTTAATTATTTATCATATTATTCAATTATGTGTGCATAATTTATGACGAAGTCACTCGTCACTGGACTGCGGAATCTTTTGCATTTATGAGAAATTTTGAACATAACGTACATAATATGCGTAAAATATATAGAGAATCTGATAAACGTTAAAGTTTGCGTTATAATATTCGACGAGTGAATGACAACTCTGTGTGTATTAGAGCTGGTTTTGTTTACCAAATTATGAATTCGCATAAAAATTCGCAGTTCATTCGTCACTGCCGTTGAAATACATTGATGGATCGACAAAAATGATGGCGGTCTCGCGATCGACATGCCAGCTTGAGGGGTGGTTTTAAAACTCCGGCAAGATAGCGAGTTGCGTGCACACGAAATTGAAGCGACTCGGGCTGGAAATAGAAACGGAACGTATACGCGCACGGGATATGAGCAGCATTACGTGGATTGACACGAATTACGAGGACGAGTTGAGGTATAATGAATCCTGTATCCGTGGCAGAGGCCGACTGGTTTAAACTGCGGTGAAGTCTCCTGTGTGTGAGCTGATAGAGAAGCAAAAGTGTTAGGATAAACGAGTTTTCGAGTATTAGAATAATCATTTCTTTTTGTAGTTATTACTTAACCAACCGAATCGGGAGGTCTCCCATTCTTTCCTTTGTCATTGATTTTATTTACTTTTGTTATTAGTTGGTTTTGAAATAGTGTTGAATTTATTAAAAATTGTACTTTGGAGGAGCAGAAAATGCATTTGACGAACTGTGAACAACGCTAGTTCAAGACTAACTGATAACAAAAGTAAATAGAATCAATGGTAGCGCTTTGTTGAGGAACTGGGAACTAGTGTTTAATTTATTGAAAATTGTACTTTGGAAGAGCAGAAAATGCATTTGACGAACTGTGAACAACGCTAGTTCAAGACTAACTAATAACAAAAGTAAATAGAATCAATGGTAGCGCTTTGTCGAGGAACTGGGAACTAGTGTTTAATTTATTGAAAATTGTACTTTGGAAGAGCAGGAAATGTATTTGACGAACTGTGGACAACGCTAGTTCAAGACTAACTAATAACAAAAGTAAATAGAATCAATGGTAGCGCTTTGTTGAGGAACTGGGAATTAGTGTTTAATTTATTAAAAATTGTACTTTGGAAGAGCAGAAAATGTATTTGACGAACTATGAACAACGCTGGTTCAAGACTAACTAATAAAAACAGTAAATAGAATCAATGACAAAGAAAAGAATGGGAAGATCTCCCTGTTTGGTTGACTAAGTCTTAATATATTTCATAGATGACAGTCTTTTTAAACATTAGCGTGTATCCTATTGCCAGTTTCACCGTACAATTTCATAATTCTCTGGAATAAAGAACTGTCATTGGATTGTGTTTTGTTCAGATAACAGAATGTCTGGGCAAGGTATTCGGATAATGGGTGGTTGGGTGAAGGGAGATTCTATTGTATTACATTTACGTTCGAAATGGATGCCGTGGTTCGTCGTTCATCGATGGAAAACGCGTCGATGATGTAGAACACGGGATTGTCTTCGGCGAAAACCTTCGTGTTTCGCTCGATTCATGGTTTATCGATCAGAAACTCAGAATCATCCCTCGACAACGTGTAAGGTTTCTGAATGAGATTTCTGCGTTGCCGTGTCGGATGTTCTATTTTTATTTCGACGAGAGGACTTAATTTGTGGTGGTATCTTCGCCCTGTTCTCGTTCAAGAACCACCTTTGACTTTTATAAAACTGCGTGCCGTTTTAAATGTCTTCTTTGTTGACTTTTCAAACGTATCTTCCAGTTCGTTGCGCTCACTCTTTTCCATCGGTTTACCTTTATTTTAAAGTACTTTAATTGATGGATCGGTGATACGGTTTCTCGTTCCTCGATTGATGGTTTCGGTCAAGTTTAATCGAATTTGCGTTACGACGAAGAAGGGCGAACTACGATATTTCAATAAGGCGCGTTTCACGAGTATAACACTTTGATTTAGAATCATACAGAATGTACAACTGAATCGAAGATGCTTACAAAATACTCGAAAACCTCTGACGACTTTGTTACAACTCAAAGAGAAATTATAAATTTGCAAAAATGTACACCATGATAAAGGGAATGCAATTTTTCGACTTGTAAGTAATTATGTGTTCCCTTTGTTAATTGGCGTCCATAGATAAGCGCAAATTTCTTTCCTCGAGACGGTCCACAAGTTATGACGGTGTAATGCAGATGGCGGATGGCCGCAATTTGGACGAAATACTAGTAATTTAAAGCGGAAAGCTCGAGCAGCCCCACGAATCTGTTTGCTCGCGTCTGTAAGTTACGGTGCATGCATAATTGCGATTTCATTTGCACAGCAGAGGGCATTCTTAATGTCTTTTAATGAAATGTGGCTCGAAAGAATTTCATTTCGTTCGTATCTCGGCCTTGAGGAGACTCCGGGCCTGCGTCTGAAATAATTGAGCCGTTTGAAATAGGAATGGGTAGAGAAACTCCGGCTTGCTCCGCGCCGGTTTCTTCGCATTAAAGTGTTTTGTCAAAAGAAGCACTCTGCGGTAGAACTGAATTTTATAAAGCAAAGAATTTCCTTAGTACGTGGGAACAAAGTAAGTAGGAGACGTTGAGTGACATTTTTTTTCCACGAGACTATATTGTTTTCTAATATTCTATTAAAATTTAGTTCCGCATCCTTCCTTTACATTTTTACACTTTTCATCTTATTGTTACCTCGCAACAAATGGCACTTTATTCCTTTCTTCTAAAACCAAAGCTTGAGATTCTTATTCAATATCCGTCCTTTACATTTTTACACTTTTCATGTTATCATTACCTCGCAACAAATGGTACTTAATTCCTTTCTTCTAAAACCAAAATTTGAGATTCTTAGTCGATATCCTTCTTTTACAGTCTCATCCCTATCACTTGTAACGAATCCTATTTTCCTTCTCATCCCTTTCAAACGCTAGAATCGAGATCAAATATACAATAGCCTTCATTATCGAAGGATGTATCATCGCTCAAAAAAAAAGAAAAAAAGGAGAAATCGAAAGCCGGCAACGTTAAAACGGCCTTGAACGAAACTTCTGATCTTCGCGCGGTTAATCACTTTTTTAATTGCTTCTTGTCGTGGCTAATTCATCGGTAACGATGAATCGTTCGAGGGGAAGAAGATGGTGGGAGAAGGGGGCCTGGTCGAGTGTATTTTTTTGTTCGCACGCTCGCAAGCTGAACGGCTGAAACGGGAAAGGCAAACAGCGTCGCGGAAAGCTTTTACGTATCTCATTTTTCCCCTCTGCCGTTTTAATCGACAGTGGACCCTTTCGCTGGAACTTTTATTTGCACTGGAAAATTTACTCGTTTCCGTACGGAGGCGGAGGAGCGTGGCCCGACCTTCCTGCAGTGTCAGCAAAATCTCACCCTTTCACTCCCCCGCCGGCCCTCATCTGCTTGCTTTCCCTTTTTGTTTCGTTTCTTCTTCTTTTTTTTTTTTGTTTGTTTCTCTCGTTTTCATTTTATTTCACTTCTATCTTGCTGCAAGCAGCGTGCATCGAACGACCGTCACGCTCGAGCACTACTCGAAGTTCACTTCTGCGTCGGTGAGTTATTAAATTTCCCCGGGATGAAACGGAAAATGCGGCTTCGCCTATCGGAATTAATATTTCAGCCGTTTGGAATAGAACCGTGTGTGGGTATGCTGTGTGTAGGCTGGGTTTATTTTAATCCGGGAGACGGAGGTGTTAGAATTTTTTGAGAGACATGCGAACAGGAGGCAAGCAACGGCACGAATTGTCTTCAGAAATAATTTACTCGAAATCAGAATTCTAATAATATTAAAGCGCATGGTAAACTATAACGGATAAATAAAAATTGTATTTTCCCTTTAAAAAGTGTTCTCACGACGAAACAATTTTTCTAGTAGATAACTGTCGATTAATATCGACAAATACACTCTAAAAATAATAAAACTACTCGAAATAATAAAAACCCCTCATGTACATTACGTACAGCGAAAAAGAAATGGACGATGCGAAAGAAAATTTCAAAATTGGAGCCCAACCAGGATTTCGAAGATCAGTACCGCCAGCGCTCGGCAGAGTACGCATGCGTCGCAAGCGTCGCACGGTGAGTAGTAGCGCGGGAGTGGCAGTATAGTTTCGGACGCGGCGGCGTGTACTTCGGGGGTGAAAATTACACGTTCGCGTTTGTTGACGGTACACGGTTGGTGCGTGTCCGCGGTACGTGCCCTTTATTCACCCGATCGACCATCAAACGCGCATGTTTGTTTGACGAATAATCGCGGTGACTCGCGCGCGACCAGTCAGCCGGTGTCGTCGTGGTTTGTTGACTCGACTCTACTCGGTGGCCCCCTCGGTGTGTTTGTTTTCCCGTGTGGAGAGAAGTGCAATCATCTGTGGATTACTTCGAGCAGCTGCAGTGGACAGGTTATTTGGCCGGTTGGACGCATCGCTCGTGTGCATCCACGATCCGTGAACCAGGCTGATCGATCGTCGCCTCAGAATTATATTTACCTCGGCGACGCCGGGAGGAGAGAAGAGACGCTGCCGCGTGAGGGATGAACCTCGTGTTTTTATGATTAACCCTTACGCGAGGCTGTTTCTGCGCACCGGAACGCGCTTCCACTTTGAATCCCTGTTTATTATGTGCCTCCATGCAGAGGTCGCTGCACGACACCTCGCAAATGCATCTCACGGTATGTAGAGTAATTATTGTCACTTGAAATTATACACATTGCGATTCAGCTGATTGTTTTCTGTAAAAATTTAGGGTGAAAATTGTGAGAAATCATTGAAATTTACACTGAGTGTGTAGTTTAACAAGTTAAGCGTTAGGCATATTTAAAATATAATCCACACGTGGAACGAAGTTAATTTTTAGTAAATTTTGCTTTTGCTGTATATTAAATGCATTGTAAAAAGATTTTATTTCTCACATTGAATATATAACGATGCAGCTACCAGGATAGTCAGAGTGAATAATTCATAATTTTTTAAACAAACTTTATAAATTTACTGTGGTGTAAGTTTGAAAAATTTTTATAGCATTCTGCAGAGAATAGGAGTAAACATTCGTTTGCCTTTTATTCCGTGTTTTTAAAATTCAATTTTCAGCTTTATCTCTTTGCTTCAAATAAGTATACTTTAATTGTTCCTAGTACTAGTGTTAACGCTTTTCGATACGTAATCAAAGAAAGCAGAATTTATGGTTACACAAGGAAGTTAGGTTTATTAGAATCCAGTCTCGATCGATTTTCACGTTTTACAGGAGATAGGTTGAATCGCGAGGTGTACTATTTTAAATGATGGTCTGAAGCTAATAAGCCTCGGGGTACGTAGAGCGTTTGAAAGTGATCAAGAAACGAGGTCGTTGTTTGTTTACAGTAGAACGCCTGAACGATGAACGTGAATAATCGTATAAGGGTTAATCTGAAATTGTTTACTTCTTAGAAATTTTTTATCGTACATTTTACGAGCATCTTTTTCATCAGTCCAAATGTGTAACTCCTTGTGAGGGTTAACCTTGTCACAGGTGGTCATAAAATAATAATTCAGTCTTCGTATTTGATCACTAAATTCTCTTTTAAGTACGAATGCTAATTAATTGTTGACAGTAATATTAGGTAAATAGGAGAATTAACGAAATAGAAAATTCATTAATATGACATTATAAAAGATTATTTTAAAAAAATTCTGGTAAGAAAAATTGAAAGCAGGGTTCAATTATTCTTTATTATTTATAGATTATTTAACAGTTATAAGATTTCTTTTGTTCCTCAAGATCAAACAATGTATTTCGTTTAAAAAATTCATGTTTCTCAAAAATGAAGATTTATCGGAGAACAGTAGAAACAACTTAAAAAGGTGTATCATTAATTAATAAGAAATATGAATTATTTCAAGAGACTATAGAAATTTTTCAGATTATAATAGATCTTTTGAATTTTATTCTCTCGTGTGTTCTTGAACTAATTTAATGACCTAACTGATATACGTATCTAATCTACCTCTTATTATCGCGAGTAAAATAAAAAATATGTAGACCCGAAGAAATAATCACCAGAGGGTTCAAAATATTTTGGCGAAGGGACCAATTACAATAAATTATCCGACGTCGTTCGGTTCATTTTCAGAAGGACGATGAGCTACGTAGAATTTAGATTTTTCGACGTGATAGAAACGCGCGTATAAACGATGAAATAATTTAAATCAAGGCAATGCAAGCTTGCCGGACGTATCATTCGTTTCGTAATTAATCGTCGAATGCAAAATTCTCTCTCGCGATATTTGAAACAAATTTCAGCTGAAAATCGCGAGATTGAAGGAAAATTAAAATTTTTTAAGCGATCAGCGAATTATTTCGTTTCTTGTGATTTTAATGAAAATTTTGTGAACACGAACACTGAAATAGGTTAATTAAAAAATGAACAAGGAAACGAACTGCCCTCTTTATCCCTTTCGTTTCCGTTTCAGTCATTGTTATTTCTAGTCAAACTATGAATGGTAAAATAACAAATGATTTTAATGTTAGCGTTATTTTTTTTTTCCAATCATGCCATAATTACGTATCATTATTTCTGATTCTTATACCTTTTATTTTATATTCAATTTTATTATTCAACAATATAAGAAAACATTCGTTTCTTATGTACAGTAGCGGACAAAAGTTTAAGTCGACAAGACAATGTAAAACAATTTTATGATTCTCAAATATTGTTTATCTATTCATCCGTATTGTCATTATGGTAGAACACTATTTATTGATTAACATAGAACACAAATTTTATTTATATTCTTATTTCTTATCAATTAATTAATTTATTTTCTTCGATTCTTTGGTCTTAAACTTTTATCCGCTACTGTAACTATATATCATTTTTTTTTTTTTTTGAGTTGTTCATTATTCCAAGTATACCGCATAAAAGCCCATAAATTTAAACGAACCACACTTGGCCGCGCGTTTTAGAAACTTGATCGGAGTTTCCGCCGCCGCGACACACTTTTCCGTAATAAAAATGTTCGTAAGCCAATCCTGAACTTCCTAGTCACGCCCTGGTTTATTGCTCGCTGATAAAAGTTAGATACTGTGTGCATCGTCCTATCCCTCGTTTTTTTTTCTTTTCTATTTTTTTTTTCTTTTTTTTTGCCGCCAGTGCACAATGGAGCGTGTTCATCGAGGAAAGGTTAATGTATTCCAAATCATTTTTTCCGCGTAACCGCGCCCCTCTCTCTCTCTCTCTCTCTCTGTCTCTTTGCACCTCGTGGTTCGTTTTCATGGTCGAGTTTAACGTTAAACGAAATTCTCGCGAGATTCGAGCAGCCTAACAAAGGGATGTAAATTACGCCGCCTCTCTCTGTCTCTCTATTTTCTTTTTCTCTCTTTTTCCCCACCCCACCCCAGCCCCGGCTCTTCCGGCGTAGAAATATGTGTGTCAACAGGAACTTTTCGCGGTGTGCACGGTGCACTTGCACTTTTGAGCACGCGTTCGCGATCCTTGACCCAATTGACATTGTTCTTCCACGGTTGTTCTGCGCCGCTGCCGCGATTCGTACGAATTCGGACCTGACAGCAACCGTCGCGCGACTTTCTAATTGCATTTCTATACGAAATTCCCCGAAATCCCCGCGAAGATGCCGGCCGAGGATTGAAACGATCTTACGGAAGGCAGGTTTTGTAGAGGTGAAACTGTTTAATACTACGAGCGACTACGAGACTGGTCAAAATTACCAATTGGTAATTTTTCATGGAAGCTTAGTAAATTTATCGTGATACCTACAGTAGCGGACAAAAGTTTAAGACCGAAGGGGCAAAGGAAATGGATTAATAAAATTTTAAACTATATGAAATAATAATAATAATATTTCATAAATTTATTATTAATTAATAAGAAACAACACTAATATTTATAAAATTTATAAAATTTTATTCATAAAGTTTTATTTGTAAATTTACAAAATTTGGTAAATAAAATTCTACGCTAATTAATAAATAGTATTTTACCATAATGACAATAAAAATGAATAGACAATTAATGTTTGCGAACCATTAAATTATGTTTTACATTGTCCTACGATCTTAAACTTTCGTCCGCACTGTATTTATTTAAACAGCAGTATATATTTTCTCGACTCGGTTGATGATTACTATTTTCTAATTAATTCTGACAGTATCTATAAATCCTAACGTCCATAAAGGATTGATCGCAAGATGAAATTCCCTCGCGTGCGCCAACCATGGATTCAGGCGAACGATTCCGATCGCGTGTTTTGTTTCGCGGACGAAAAGCCGCGTCTCCAATTAAATCGTGGCACGAACGAAAGCGCTTTCACCGTAGATTTCATCTCTGAATTCGTTGCAACCCGAACATCGTGGCACGCCGGATACTTTCCTCCTCGATTCTCTTCCTTCGCGGCGGCTGCCGCGGTTATGAGCGTTATTCGAACGCGCGCGTAACGAGAAAACGGAAGTTACGAAAGGAGAACGTTCTTGCCGGTTTCTGATTTTTATCGTCGCCGATGCAATTCTCTCGATATGGCCGCCGCGATACTCGTAATGTTCGTTGACTTTTCGCGTAGGTTCCCGTCTCAGATCTCTTTTCAGCTGGAGGTACAAAAACTACTTATAAATATTCGATGTACAATAATGTTTGTAGCAAAATGGCCTTTTTGGGCTCGAAAACCTTTAATAAAAAAAAATTGTTAGTTAACGAGAATTTTATTAATCATTTCTAAAGATATTTTCAGTGTGCTCATAAAGTTTCTGATGATAGACAGGAATTATTGATGGGTCTTGGTAAATTTGTAAGGTTCCAGTTAAAAATGTGTAAATGTTGGTGAATAAGGATCTTGATTTGTCTTTTGATACATACTTTTGGGTTTGATTAATAAAATTACTGATTATGATGGTAGATCTTGACACATTTTGAAAGATTGACGTTGGAAATGTGTAAATCGAACGCTTATGCATGTTTTAACGTGTACTCGGTGTATTTAAGTAACAAGAAATACATTTTACAAGTTACTCTGCTGTCGTTTCTCGAATAACATAATTGTTGGATATGCAAATTGTGTGATTAACACGCAAATCGATAGAACTTTCAAATTTTCACGTTCTGCACGTGCAGAATTTACAGCTTATTTTTATCACCGTGAACAACGGATGCAGTGTTTCAAGCGCAGCCTAGTGTATCGACAACTTCTAGTGTGTACAAAGCGAAATGGTGTGCGGTTGCTCGTGCTTTTCAGTTTGTGCGTGAACGCGTAAACGGTCAACGGAATGAAACGGTGGAATTCGGTGAACAACGCGACGAAGAGTATCAAAGTTTCGAATCACAGCCAGGGTTCTAATACACGAAACGTTGGCGAGAGATAAATAAATAAAAGTTAATCGTTCGAAACCATATGAAAACACAAACGTTGAACGTACAATTTTGCACATGGCAATCTTTAAAAGGCTTGTATAATTTCGCTGAACGTGCATTCGATGAATTTTTCGAACGTATCATCTTTAACACATTGTATGCCGGCCCCGCGAAAACGCGGGTTTGGAAGTCTGTTGCTTTAACGCCGGGTTTGCGATAATACAACATTCTTTTGTTTGGCGATTTGTTTGTTTCTATTTTTCGTTATCGTTAAATTGCATATAATGAATATGCAAACCAATTTTAGTGTTTTACAATAATGTATAAAATTTTTAATATTTTCTTCACCTACAGTTTTAAATGCCTCAGATGCCACCGGCATACAATGTGTTAACCCTCTATGGGCCGAATTTTTGTTTTAAATATAAAAAGATTGATGGAAGAGAAAATCAACAATTATGATCCTATATATGCAGATAAAGAAAGATTTTCCAGTTTAAACAATTTTACACTATACAACATTATGTAATTAATATGTATACGCCATCTCATGAAAAAAACAAATTATTTGTTAAAATGTCAATTAATTAGCATGTGACCTGAAAGTTACATGGACCTATAGAGGGTTAACACTATTCCTACCGACACTTCACGTATACCTATTCCTATCGCGACATTCCCACGTAAGACAGACTACAAATTTTTCTCAGAAAATAAACAATAAAGAAAGAAGTGAATATTGAACAATGTATTATAGGTTTATTTGAGGAAAAGTGTAAAATTTGAAGGCAGTTCGATTACGTTGTATATGTGAAATTCTAATCGAAACTTTAAAAACGGTCATTTGACCGGTCGTGGTAGGAATAGTGTTAAATATTTATCCAACGCTTGCAACGAATTAACGCCTGAAAAAAGTAATTCTAATCGGCCTGGAATAAAAGCAACGAAGGATTGTAATTAACGAAATAATTAAAAAAATTGCTTTTCGGATATTAATTTATCCGTAACACCGCTCAATGTTACCTTCTTCTTCGTTTTCTGATCCTCGCTCAAGAATCTTAATTGCACGGCGCGCCAGGAAAATTCCTCGAATGAATATTTCGAAAAATTAGATAAGCGGTCCGGATAATTAACGTTGTAAAGTTGTGCACACCTGCCCGTACAAATTGTACTGCATCAATGTTGTGTTTCGCACATAACCAGCCGAGGATGACCTCGCAGTCTCCTCGTTGCAGTTCGACGATGCAATCGTAATTTCCACGTGCTGGAACGGTTTTTCGCGGCCATATTTTATCACGGTCCGACGACGATCCTCGAAGTGACGTAAAACACAGGCGGAGGCAGGGAAACCGCTGGAAAACAAGTCTTCCTGGGCTTTTCCGTTCACTCGATATCATCTTTCCTTGGAATCGGCTTACAAACGTCCCTTCGCGATTTCGAGACACAGCGTGAATTTTCTTTGTCATTTTTCCACGACGCATCGCCACTTACGCGCTTTGTTTCCAGTTCAATCTCAAGTTTAACGTCACTCGATCTACTTCGTTGGAACTCCGTTTCGATTTACCTTTCGACACCTTTTCCATGAATTTTTCTTCAGCTTACAGAGAGAGGGAGAGAGACAGTTCGTATATTTATCAACCCTTAGCGCTCCGTCGGCTCCGCTATCGGAGACATTCTGTATTACAAATGCTTTGTCATCAACTTATTTTCTGACCTATTTTTACAGTTAACCCCTTGACATACAAATAAAACGGAATTTGATGGGTCCGAAAAATACTATTTATCCGTTTGCGCTCGAGACGGCGACTGCCGGTCGCCAAACGATAGTTTCGAAAATTTTCAGACTTTAGTTCGTTCGTTTGTTAGTTAGACTTAGAGGTTAAACAATCATATATGTAAATTTTAGTACATCACTTAATTAAACCAAACGACATACAATATTTTTTACCGCTTTCCTATCTTCTAATTAAAATATTATAATACTTGTCTTAAGTTACGCTAATTTGTTTGAAATAAATAACGGAAGATAAGAAAATATACATATTTTTAATTCGTAGTCTATGAGTCGAATGATTAGTTACAGAGTAACACCAATTTAAGTTTAGTTATCTAGGGTTAACTAAAATTACCTCAACCTCTTCTTGACATCTCTCCGTGTTAACCCTTTGAAAGTTGACTTTAGTAGTTTCGAAACTTTTCGCATGTAAATTCTTTTATTCCTTTTTTTAATCGAAAATGCTTGATAACTTCTCCTTCGTTGAACACAAAGTAGCCGTCTAAGTGGACAGAATTTTTGTTTGTCACCCGAAGCGATGGATTGTACACGCAGACACGGTGAAACATGAGTTTTCTCCTTCCTTTCTTCTCGTTTCCTTTCAAACGAAGAGGGTACGTTCGAAAAATCCATCGAAGAAGTTTACTTTGACGAGTCAGCAAGTGCGGTCCCGCACGCATTGTGTACCTTTTACAAAGCTCTGTGCTTACTTTCGCGGAAAACGCGAGCCGTGGCAGCTGGCAGTAGTAGTCGCGGCAAGAAAAGGGTTCTCTTTCGTTTCGTAACCGGAAGTTGGCCGTTGTTCACGGTGCACGCGTGGAAGCGCCGCTTCTTTTGGCCGTTCCTTGATCCTCGGGGCGAAGTCCCGGGGGCTTTCTGAGGTCGAACGCGAGGATTCGCTTTATTTCCAACTCGTCGCCGAGCGGAATTGCTTTCTCGCGAAGGAACCGCGTGGAAAAGGATTCCGCGTTCCTTCCGGTTTCTCTTCTATGACGACTCGACGGCGATGTGTGTGTTTTTCCAGCAACTTTCCAAGCTTTTTGAAATAGTACACGTTTTCGCGAGGAAATCGCAATATTTGCAGTGTCGCTCATCCCCTTTATCACGTTTCTTCTGCGAAACTTGGGAAAGTGAAAGGACGTAAGGGTTTTGCGAAAAAGTCACGCTTCTTCAAGTTATTTTATTCATTTCGTTTAAATTTGCTTTAATGTCATTTTAATTTATCTCGGCAGATATTTCTATATTTTGTGTCAGAGATTGAAGTGAAGCTAGTGTTGAAAATAAGAATTGCCCGTTCTCAACGTCGAAAACGAAGGAAATAAACATTTTTCATATCTTCCATTTATTCTCAATCGTCAAATGATACTAAGATTTTCTCAAATTTCCTATTGCAGCCAATTAAACGCATAATCTACTTAAAGATTGTACTACTAATAATCTACTAGACGGACAAACTTGAACGCTGGCAAAATTCGAAGTTCAAAATTACATTTTTCAATCGTCCACCCTGTTTAACCAGTTGACTAACAATCGCGTTGCAGTAAGCGAAAAATTGAAAAGATTGGCAAACGCATATATTTTTCCGTGGTGGTTACGCTGTTACTTGTACTTACACTGACAATAGCGTTGCAATAAGCGAAACATCGAAGAAATTAATAAACGCATTTATTCGTCCATGATCCCTACCAGCAACTGTCGTCAGACACATATATGCGCCCTTAGCACTCTCAAAAGGTTAACGAAGATAACAAAAATTGGCAAACGCATATATTCGTCCATGATCCCTACCAGCAACTGTCGTCAGACACATATATGCGCCCTTAGCACTCTCAAAAGGTTAACGAAGATAACAAAAATTGGCAAACGCATATATTCGTCCATGAACCCTACCAGCAACTGTCGTCAGACACATATATGCGCCCTTAGCACTCTCAAAAGGTTATCGAAGATAACAAAAATTGGCGAACGCATATATTCGTCCATGATCCTTACCAGCAACTGTCGTCAGACACATATATGCGCCCTTAGCACTCTCAAAAGGTTAACGAAGATAACAAAAATTGGCAAACGCATATATTCGTCCATGATTCCTACCAGCAACTGTCGTCAGACGCATATATGCGTCCGTAGCACTCAAAAGGTTAAATCACCAAGAGCGTTGCGTGGTCGAGCGAAATGGCTCGAATTTTCGCGATTCTCGTCGTTTGGAGCGAACATCGTTCACCTCGCCGATTTATCCTCGAAGCGAGGCGCATAGGATGATGATAGATTCACACGCGGCGCGAAGCTCTTGTCGGCTCTCCTCGCGTTCTGTTACACGTCGCTGCGCCGCCGCTTCCTCGTTTCTCTCGCTTTTTCGCCTCGTACGAGCGAGTACGCGCCGGCCTCTTATTTCTATCAAGCGGAGCGAGCATCGTTGCCTCGTCTGGACACAATACGTCGTGTGTCGGCCGACGATAATTAATTTGCGGTTCTCGCGTCGACGAGGCATGATTACGCTTATTGTTGCAATTATTCCTGCCGAATGTAAACATCTGCCCGAGGGTTTGCATCCAGCCTCGACGAAATGTTCGTGTTACGTGGCTGGAACCGCTCCAGTCCCGTTTCAGAGACGATGCACGACACTGTGGACGATAAATTTTTCAGTAGAATGATCGTCTTGTAGGTAACCGTGGTGATTGGCGCAGGACATTAAATACAATAAAATTTTATGCTAATACTAATTATGTTTATTAATAAAAATTATTCTAATAATTAATGTTAAGCTGAAATACTTCACTCGTGCCCGCTGCAAAATGTACGACTATTGTCTGTACATTTATTTTTATTGTTAACACTTGGTCAACCGAATGGGGAAATCTCGAATTTTTTTCTTCAATTTTCAAAACGCTGCCATTGATTTTATTCACTTTTGTTATTAATTAGTTTTGAGCTAGCGTTGAATTTATTAAGAATTACACTTTGGGAAAGCAGAAAATGCATTTGGTGAACTGTGAACAGCACTAGTTTAACCCTTTGCACTCGGCTGTCCCCTCTCATGGGACATAGTTTCGTAAATTTTCAGACGTTAGTTCAGACCCGAACGTTAAATAGTCATATATATGTAAATTTTAATATACGACTTAACTAAACTAAATGAAATTTAATATACGTGAATCATAGTAAATATTTCGGATTTGAAAATTTTTGATGTTAGTATCATGAAACGACTAACGGTCACCTCTCGAGTGCAAAGGGTTAAGACCAACTAATAACAAAAGCAAATAGAACCAATGGCAGCGCTTTGTTGAGGAAAAAAATAGGAGATCTCCCTATTCGGTCAGCTAAGTGTTAATAAGATAATATAGTACTTATTGATTAATACGAAACATGAAATTTGTTCACTATACCATTTCTCATATACGAATTACTGCATTTTTGTCAACTCTTTCGTCTCAAACTTTTGTACGCTACTGTATGTACATCGTTTTCACGGGTATCATCGCCGGGCTAGTTTCGAGCGGTTCGCAATTACGAATTTAGGGATCGTCGAAACTCAGACGGTCCGCAATTGGATGATTCGGGGTAGCATCGAAACGAGCGGAATTAATCGAGTTCGAAGCCTGATAAAATTGACTTGTCCGTGAATTACGTTCCGCCGTAGTGTTCCTGTGATTTGCACGCGAGCCTCGGGTTTCATCGACGCGATCATCGACGCCGCGATCGATTATTGCTCGTCAGACTGTCCGACTTTTAACGTTGACCTTTTTCAGCTGTCAAATTTGACACGATTAAAACAATTTAATGTCGCGTTATTAGCTTCAAGTGGATGCTTTCGACGCGTAGAAAAGTGATTTTTGATGCGTACTAACGGCTGTTGTCTTCTCACTGGTGTATCGATGAATATTTTCAAACGTTCCATAGGTAAGAATTTGTGTAGAATCATTGGTGTTCTTCGAAATGTAAACTAATTGAAACTGTGAATTTAGATTGGGTTTTAAAAAATGTGTTGAAATCCAAAAAGTATTTTCCCTTCGACTGAAATGTTTTGGTAGAGCTACTAATACTTCATTCCAAATTTTTTTTTTTTTATCCAAGAATTAGAATTCTACAGTTCTAAAATTCTAACTAAACATTATAAATACAAAATAAAATATTAAAAATACCCTTTGTATTTTACATATATTTGTTTAAGCGTTAACAATTTTCTGAAAATTAGTTATAGTAATTTTCCGGTTCAGCCGAAACCGCCCCATTTTCTCGTTCCCAAACTTTTACCGACATTCTTCCCCGAAAAACTCCCAAATTGATCCAATTTAGAGCGCAAGGGAGCTGAAACGATTTTTCCCAGATCTTCTGTTCTCGTTGTTTCCTCGTTTCGGTTTTCCCCGAAAAACCTGAACTTTCGACACGTGTGTCGGATCATTCACGAAACTGTGTTCCCTTCCACGGTAACCTGGCAATTAAGTTGCCAGCAGTGGCCAGCCAGTAGGGTTATCCTCCTTGTTTCCTGTCGAAGGATGAACACACACACACACACACACACACGTGAGATGAGCTCTCAGAAAGCGTTTCGACTTGTCCAGGCTCTGCCTTTCTTTCTAACAGCACGGTTGCATAAGTCTCTGGCGGCGGATGCACCCTGCTTTCTCTTTTTTTTTTCCTTCCTCGCCACTTAATTTAGAATGTTTACCAAGCCACGGAACAGATTAGGCTGAGTAACGGTGGCTAGGCTACCGCTATGAGTCATTAAAAAATTAACCACAGGGAACGGTGGATGTTTTCCTTCGGTTTTTATAAGTTTCTTCGTGTTGCACGGTTCACCGAATTCTGTTTTAATTGGTTGATCTTTGAATCAATTTTTTTTCCTCTTAACACGTTCATCGCCCAGGATAATTCGGCTAAGTTTCTCGTTGGGCCCAAATCCGATTGCATAGAAAACTGGGTTAAACGAATATAAAAACAGCAAAACTTTTAATTTTTTATTTTTATTTTACGTATTTTATATTTATATATATTACACTTCAATGCGTATTCCATTGAATTCCTTTTAAAATTCCAATTTTAAATCCTATTTAACTTTAAGAAAAAGAGCGTCACCCAAATATGGGTGACGTGGCGACGAACGTGTTAAGGGAGAACAATCAGGCGAGCAGAGTTTAATTGTTAGCGTAATTTATTTTTCAACGTGTGACTACTTGTTTGCTTACCTATAACGATAAATTCTAAGTGTTTGAAAATTGAAAATCGTATACCTTGCATATATTACACTGTAAACATCGTAGTAAGTATATCTTAACGTAATACAATTTCTACGTTACACTTTGGTTCTTCGGTATTTAATATTGGTGTTAGAACGTTCGCGTGAAAGTTATCCAGGTGTGAAGACGGAACACTGTAATTAACTTTAATAAGCAATTAAAAACGGTGTCGGATACATTTTCAATTTTACAGTAGAAGATTACAGAAAACAAGACGCGTTAATATCTCGCCGCGGTTTCGAGTTGTTTCAATTTCGAAACACGCGTAATAACAGGCGTGCACTTCTTCCGAACGTATGATTCATTGTTTTGGCATAAGCGAAAGTGCAATGTTTCATTGCAGTACGCTGTATTCTATTCCCTGTCGTAACTGCAATTAGTAAAAACCTGCAAAACAATTAATTATTTTTCCTTTTATTAACCCTTTGCACTCGAGTGGTGACAGTTAGTCGTCTAGCAATTTTAACTTTACAAATATTTAAGTGCAAAATATTTATTAAGTTTCGCTTATATTAAACTTCATTTAGTTTAGTTAAGTCATATACTAAAATTTACATGTATAACTGTTTAATCTTCGGTCTGATTAGTAAACAAACTAACTAAAGTCTGAAAGTTTGCGACATTATCGTTCGGTGACCGACAGTCGCCTCTCGAGTGCAAACGGTTAATTTTTATTAATTGACATGGTAACTAAGAAAATTACACGATCCCATGTTTAATATTCCTCTGTATTTAACTCTAGATTTATAAACATGCATGTGGGAGACACGCTATGCACAAACATTCGTTTCTCAAACGAACATATTATATTGATGATTTTCGTTTCACAGAATACAAGAATCAATAAAACACACTTTAAATCTGAAAAGTTGTTTATTAATCATTAATTTTCTAGAATGAAGATAAATACAATAGTTATTCCCAGCAATCGAAGTTCATCTTTCTACTGGTTTCACTTTAAAAGTTTCAAGTATTTACGTATCTTGCGCGATCTCTGAGGCGAATGTTTATGAATCTAGCGTTAATATTCATAACAAACTTGGATTTGTATTTTTCTTTGAAACTTCACAACTTCACGTTCACGTTATACCACGGATAAAACTTTAGTGAACTCGAGATACAATTATTTCGGAAATCGAAGCGAAATGAAATGCAAATTAAACTCTAGAATTCTATAAATTACATCTTCTAGAAAGTGAGGTTTTTTATAAAAAAAAATGTTATTGCTTGTAGCGGGTTTATTTTGGCACAAATTATCACTGTTTGCTCAATTGCATCACCCTTTTCATCATATCGTATAAACTGGAGCACAATAGAAGGGTTAACGGCGGTTTCCCAAAAAATGCACGCTCTGATTGAGCCGTATAATCATCAAAACAAGCGGTTCCATGGCAAACAATCGAACCACAGTTTGCGCGGCACGAGTTTACTCGACGGAGATTGTAGCGAGGGGAAATTCATTCATTCATTCATTCATCGATTCGTCGTCAATGGATTAATAACGGACGCGACACCGCCGATAACCTCGGCCGTATGCAGATTTCAATCAAAAGAATTCCAATACGTGTTTTCCTCCGCCCTCTCCTTTGTTTTCGTTCGGGGAGGGGGAATTTCGGGCTCGAATTGTGCAACACAGGAATTTCAGGATCGATTCGCACCCCGTGCCCAATCGACAGATTCTGTTTTCGTCGCGTCGAGCTCATTGCACGTCGAGTAATCGAACATAGGATCGAGTATAAAATCGAGGTACACTAGGGAACAAAAATTGCGGATCATATGATCGACGAGAGTAGCAAGTTGATTAATTCGGGTGATTGAACGGAATTCGTGTTCTGTGTTCTAATACTAAATTCAATATTCGTGTTGGAGTTAATTGTAGTTTCGTAGCTTTTCATAATTAAGGAAGTATCGAGCTGGCGATGAATTAATGGTAACAAACGTAAATTTCAAATAAAATTGTAATAAATAATGAATAATTATAATAAATAGTATAAATTAATAATAAAAATAAAATAATGAATAATAATAAAAGAATTAATAATTAATAATAAGATAAATAAAATAATGAATAATAATAAAAGAATTAATAATTAATAATAATACAAATAAAATAATGAATAATAATAAAAGAATTAATAATTAATAATAACATAAATAAAATAATGAATAATAAAAAAAGAATTAATAATTAATAATAATACAAATAAAATAATGAATAATAATTAATAATTAACTAAATAACAAGTAATCTTTAATCTACTTAATCTAAATAATCTTTAATCTAGACTTCTACTTTTGTCGTTTTTGCATTGAATTTGATCCCTGACGTCTCTCACAAGTATAAAATATTTCGTGTATAACCTTGTCGATCCTTGTCGATGATTCAGACTGGATCCTATTGTGAAAGCAAAATGAAGCAAAATTGTAGAATTCAAAAACGGTCGAGACGGATCTGTTTCACGCGTATTTTGCAGCGTTGATTAAACGTTGGACCAGGGAAATCGATGGAATCCATTACGCGGTCCCGATGTCAATAATTAATTAATTAATGGAATTAATTAAGCAGATGCTCGCAGCGGTCCGACGACACTTTCGATGGCGGGTAGGATCGATCGGATTATCGTCGCTACTTGAATCTCAACGCGTCTCATCGATCCCGTCTCGTTTCGGTCGAGCTGATATTTTAATTCCGTGGTCGTTGCGACGTCGATGGTCAAACAGTACCTACGGTTCTCGTGGAGCCACTTCAACAACGAGGTTTCGCGATCGAGAGCTTGTTAAATACCGCGTTTAGTAGATCAGTGCTTTATTCACGTGGAACAGTGAAAATTTTCGCTTCATATAGGCGATCGATCGCTTGTTTTATAGACATTAACAGGTTAACCGATAGCGGTGAGATGGCGAAGGGTTGAAAGAATGATTTGTGCGATTAACGAAAGGTTTCTTTGTTGATGAATTGAAGTTTTGTGGGTTTCATCGTTAAAGAAAAATAGTATAGTTGGCAGAGAATACAGGTTTTTATAGATTTTATCCGGCAGTTCTTGTTCATTAACTTTTCTTCGTAGATACTTTAACCTTTTGCACTCCGAATTATTTTTCAATTTTGTTGCCAGTAACTGCCTAGTATTTTAAGTGCTTTATTTGAAATTCACTTCAAAGAACAATTCCTTCAGTGATACTTATTTTTTTTTTATTAATTACATTAAATATAGCTCAAGCTTTGTTGTAACTTACATCTGTTTAATTTCGTTGACTTTTTGGTCTTAAACTTTTGTTCGCTAAAATGGCACTTAAAATATGTCGAGACAGGAGTTACTGCGATAAAAACTGACGTCCAGTCACAATCGACGAAGGAGTGCAAAGGGTTAAATTCCTCAGGCATAACGCATAAACTTGTATGTTTCACAAAATCTGTCTTTTCTTTCCCCCAATGAGAGGCACACAAATATTTCAACGTTTCCTCTAGCTTATCGTGAATGTTCACGAAAGCGCAACAAGAATATTGAACAATCATTTCTGTCCACATATCGGCAAGTGAATTTCCTCACTGTCTATAAAATCGTTTCCACCGCGGCAGGAATTTCAGAAACATGAAATCCTCGATACCCAGGGATGTCCCGCTACCGAAGACGCGTCTTTGCAGTTAAAATTCGTTCCCCCCTGTATCGGAAGCTCCAATTAGCGGCCGATGATAGCGAATAAACTTTTCTAACCGACAGTGTCGGCGCGCGAAACGTTCGCATTATCGATTTTTCCACCTATTTTTCCCCCTTTTTCTCCGGTGGGCTGGGTCAGTGGCCTGTCAAGGGAGAGGATCTGCCTCTGTCGGAGCACGAAGGTGGATACACCATCAATTCGCCGATGCCCTCTCTCTCCGTGTAAATATTTGCAACTAGCTGCTGCATGCTGTTGTATGCGTGTGCGTACGCGTGTGCGTATGTACGTGTATGTTCGCTCGCTGGCTTTTCAGGGACGCGACAGCGTAAAAATCGCAACGTAACGCGCGTTACGTAAATATTAGCGTGCGTATCGAGGCGCGGCGAAAGGATTTTTCGACGAGGTACGACGACCATGACGGGGCCAGATGCCCTTTTGTGATCCGCCGGCTAACCCCTGCCAACCCCATCGCACCGATGGAGTCCCACTTCACCGGCGAATTTGCAACTGTTTCGTTCGCGAACCCGAAACGGCTTCCTTTTCTCTTTTATTTCCGTTCTTTTTTTTTTTTCTCTTGTTTTCTCTTTGTTCCCGCCTCGATTTTTGTGTGCGACTTTTTAAACGGGAGAGCAACCCTTTCTGGCAGTGTTGTAGAATGACGGGGAATGGTTTGAAAAAGGATTTGTTGAACGATAGTATGTAATGGTATGCTTGCTGTAGCGGACAAAAGTTTGGAAGCAAAGAGTCGAAGAATATAAATTAATCAACCAATAAGATTGATCAATCATAACAGTTGAAATGAAATTTGTATTCTATGTTAATCGATGAATAGTGTTAGTACCGTAATGACAATAAAAATGAATAGGTGAACAATATTTGCGAACCGTAAAATTATGCTTTACATTGTTCTGTCGTTTTAAACTTTTGCTCGCTACTGTATAAGCGAGTGTAGGTGGGTAATAATATAAGAAGTAATAACGATGAGTATGAAAAGATAGAACAGAGTACTTTTTATCCTTCAAGTTATGGGGTGTATAATTACGCGAATTATATATCTTTTACTAATTTTCATACAACGTGAATTTCTTCTTTGTCTTTTTATCCCCGGGAAACATGAATTTGCACGGATTAAAATGAAAATTCGTTATAAATAATAATCAAATAATAATTAAATAGGAATCAACGCGGTTATTAGCATTTGTTACGCCGAAAAATTGCTTCATTATTGTATTATCCGCAAAATTATCGCTTTTATCTTCTCCCCGCGGATTGTTTCGAAAATTCGTTTTCTTTTTTGCCAATTTGGTGCGGGCGATGAAAAATCCGCGAGCGAATTAGCGTAATCGCGAGCTGTAAAATTTTATTCCCCTGCTTTTATCGGCCCGTGGCCGATCTCCGTTTATTCGATGTGATAAAAAACCGTCGTCTATTTTTTATTCATTAAAAGTTTCGGTCCCCTTGCATGTCCGTTCAGCTATGCGGTTACCCTGCTAAGCAGTTACGAAGGTGTGTGTTAATTAATCCTAGGCTTTGAGCTTCTAAATATAGACGGGAGTATGGAAAAATATCGAAGAAACATTTTGAAAAAGTTTCTTGGCAAATTATGTAAAAGCAACCAGATGAATGTGAATTTTCGTCGAAATTTTGTATCCCTCCTGCTTCTAATTATAGCTCTTTCTTCCCCTGATTATGTTTCAAGGATCCCTTAATGATTTATCAACGCTGTTGTTACTTGTGTTATTTATTTCTCGTACACCTTAGATTAAGAAATATTACCGTTATCAATTTTATGTTTTATATTGAAAATTATTAAGGTTCGTTTTATAATTATGGGTGACAATTTCGTAGAGCAAAGGGTTGAATTGAAACGAACGAAAAATTGTGTACGAACTAGGGAAATGTTGAAGATTATTTCATTGTTTTTATCTTTTCTTTTTCAGTTTGTTATTTTTACAGTGTAAAACATGGTTCAGCGTAATTCATCTCGTTTATCAATATTTATTAATGTCACATAATGTCACCACTTGAAACTATAACGTTGTTAACACTGTTTTAAAATGACAAGCTACATCCTGTAGTTCCTCTTTCGTGCTTGTCCCTTGTCGTGGACGCGTGTTCGTCGCAAAAATTTATAGTCCACCCTTGAACAGTACGGTTGTTAAGGGTGTCAACAGCTCGCATAATCGAAAATCCATTGCCAGCCTTATCACTTACGTAAAAAATCAACTTAATATACACATATATTATATGTATTATACGCATATAAATATTATATGGAATAGGAATTTTAATGATTTTTTGATAATTCATAAAAAAAGTGTTATGAACGATAATTAATTAGCTCTGAACTTTTGAAGTAGCTGAGGAATGTTCTGTGTAAGAGCCAGAAATCATTACCTCTATTTTTTAAACAGATCCTCTGTTTAACACTATTCCTACCACGACCGGTCAAATGACCGTTTTTAAAATTTCGATTAGAATTTCACGTGTACAACGTAATCGAACCGCCTCTAAATTTTAGACCTTTTCTCAAATAAACCTATAATACATTTTTCAATATTCATTTCTTTTCTCATTGTTTAGTTTCTGAATAAAAATTTGTAGTCTGTCTTACGTGGGGATGTCGCTAAAAAACTAAAAAGAATGGCCTTACGTCTACTACATTGTTCATATTGTTACAAATTTCTAAATCACTTTCCTGTAGATATTTATTTGTTGCCGAAAATTTGTATATAAATGAATGTAGGCTATTCAAAGCTGAATCGTACTGCCAGCATTTGCGTATCGTTTCGCATTAAATGCAGGAAGCATTAATACAGTGTAACAGAATATTGCAGGTAACGATTATCAACGAAAATTATATTAATTCCGGGCGAACATTTAATCTGGAGCACGATTTGCAGGGAAAAGTCGGTGGATATCTCTTAGCGGTTGTTTTGCATTTAAATACCCAGCTCGGTTTTCATAGTCGAGCGATGCTAAGCGGATTCGGGAACAACGGGAAAGAAAAATAGAATTTAACCCCAGGAACAATGACGCGCGACCTCGTTGGATCCGAAACAACCGGCATTAATACGTAAATTACGAATTATTTCGCTAAACCGTACTCGTTGGACATGGTTTACGTGACTTTTGAAGTTCAGGCTTTTGAACCTTCTCTCGTGTTATTTAAAAAAATATATATATTAGGGTTCTCTCGAGTTTTCAGAAACACAGAAAACTTTGAAATACGGTCAAAGTAAAAAATGTAAGAAACCACTCGTGCTACATCTGTGAATAACAATTATACAGATGAACCGTTTCATAGAATTTGGAGAAAAGAGATCGTTTCTTTCAAATGAATAGAAAAACTTGCTGAAATCTGCCACAACTTTAATACTAGATTTACAGATATTTTTTGTATATTTATTTTTAATATACGTCAAATTGACCGGGTCTCGTAAATTTACTGTTAACACTAGAACTACCAAGGGGTTCAAAATGACCCAATTTGTAATTATTCATAGAAACATGGTGAACTTACAGTGGTGCCTACAAATTTGAAAGTTTACTACAATTTTCACTATGACTGTTAAAATTTGTATTCCTTATATTGGGTATTGTTTTCGTTCAGTTTTCAATTTGATTTCTTTGCCTCTAATAAGTATACCCTAATCTTTCTGCGTTCTTCGAATAATTTCTGTTCCTTTCAACGATCATCCCTTCCAACCGTGTCCCGCGCCTCTCTAATTCTCTTTCGAAGGCGTCACGCGAACACGTGGCAATTATTAAACAAATTTATCATCCCGCTAGTCGTAGGCTGCGGATCCTTCGTAAACCTGCGGCTTCTTCCAATATTCCGGCTCCAATTTATGGCCTCCAGATTGCCTCGAATGGCAGCTGGGTCTCTTGGAAAGCACGCCACCCAGCCCCGAACACGACGGTGGTGCACACGCACACACGTGGAAATTGATGGACGCGAGCGCACGAACGACACACCCTTCAGTTTGACCGGCTGGCTTTCGGTTCATCCGTTGATTAACTAGCTGTACACGCGTACAGGCATTACGAACATCGTCGTGACTGACACGTGTAAAGCACAAACTTGCGATTGTACCTGTGGTAGTATCCGCGTTTCTCGTTATTAACCTGTTTCATTACCGATGTTGCCTCATACGTGGACGGAGTGGTATAATCGTTGAACAGCTGGACGACAGGCGATGGTACGACTGAGACGTCGCGTTGAATTTTCAAAAATTAACCAGCATTCTTGGGATTAAATTTTTAAAGTTTAACCGGTTAACTGCGTTCGACGTGTACACACGTCAATTCGAATCTTGATTTCGGTGCGTTCGACGTGTACACACGTCAATTCGAATGTTGATTTCGGTGCGGTTGACGTGTATATACGTGTCACGTGTAAAATTATTACCATTGAGGTACCATTAGCTTCTAAAAAGATTGCCGTTCGATGTGAAAGCTTAGAATTTCAGTAAGATGAAATACAGATATCGTTTAGCGAAATGTTTCCTTTATGTCACTAGTGAAACTCCTTCGATTTTAATCATACACCCTGTGAGGGACTTTTAAAAATCAATTAACTGGTTAATCCCTTCGAGAATGCTGCAGCTCTCTACAAATTTGTGATAAATTCTGATGAAAAGCGTAATATCATTTTCGTTAGAAATCGATCGAAAAGGAATTCAAGGGGGGAAGGTTAAGAGGCGATTTAATTGCAAATCGATTCACGGTCCAAAAGAGACACGATAGGGGTGGTTTATAGCGTCCGTTCGGCCAGTCGGTGCTTTTGAATGGGAACGTACGCGGAGCAGTCATAGGGTTTTGCGTTACTTTTCAAAGGGTTGACGAACGACTTGGCTAATTTTCGAGGGTACGGTCAAGCGAAGGTACGTGTATAGGTCGACGCAGAGGGATGCTTTTTAGATATTGAGCGCTGTCGAGTGGGAGAGCAACGATGGTTTGTTTTTGTTTGCCGAAGGGGCGGATTTTGTTTGAGGAACGTGAAGTCTGAGTTTTGCGGGGATTCGAAGTACATTTATCGGTGAGACCTAATGGATTCAATTTCACGAGGGTCGAGGCCCGAGGTTCGGTATATCGAAGCAGCCAAGCATACTTCTGAAGAGTGAATTACGTTATGAGCATGAAACGTGCAGCAAGCGAGGGTTGAAGTAGAAAAGTGAAAAAAGAAAATTGTTCTCCGCTGTTTGTTAGGGATTGATAATCATTTATGTTTATCGTGGAAACCGACTTTGGTTTATAGCTACTGGATCTGGGTCTGACCACCGCAAATCCCCTTGGTCAGAGCCTAACCCATTCGGGTTACCACCACTCTTCTGTCAGGAAATTCTCTTTCCTGAAATTTTCCCTCCACCTTCCGATTGTCCACTTTCCTCCCCCACCTCCCATTTTTCTGAACCCTCAAAGGTGCTCGTCAGTCGCCCACTGGCAGAAGAAAAACACAGAATATTAGCAGAACAACGAAGCGCGACACCAAGGTATCAACCCTTAACGCTCTTACTTTTAAGTTTGAATATCGATCGACAACTCCAATTTATTCTCGTCATATTTTGGCTCGCAAGTTTTTAAGTGTCAGACTTTAAATGCTACAATGACGTGTAAATAATAATGTTAAAGTTATTGGAAACAATCTTTATTCATTGCAGAAGTAATATAATTTTAATTATAATATTTATATTATTAATTATATTGGTGGTGCTTGAGAGGCACTCTTGGAGCCATAAGGGTTAATAGTAAAACCAAACTTTAAGGAAGGGGCATCATCTTAAACTATATAACGTTTAATATAGGCGAATCCCAGTAAATATTTGGAGTTTGCAAATTTTTGAAGTTACTATCTGAAGTTACTAACAATAAGTTAGACGATTAACAGTCACCTCTCGAGTGCAAAGGGTTAACACTAGGTTTACGGGATCCGTCAATTTGACGGGTTTCGAACTTTATGAGCAAAGTTAGCAAAAACAATTGCTAATGCTTCTAGCAATTTTTGCTAACTTTAATCGATGGAACGATACAAATATACCCAAATCTATTTCTCTCTCAATTCTGCAATTTCAAATCCCGTTTGATGTGTACCTTATTTCTTAATATATGTCTATTGGAAATAGATGTAAATTTAGTGTTAAGATACGTTGTTACGGTCGATAACACTGTTCAGAACATAATTCTGCAAATAATACCGAACATTGGGCAGTATCTACTAGATCACGATACTCTGTATCGAACGTTATACTGTCCAAGAATTGAATACAATGTTATTTCGAAACTTTTCGAACTCTTTCGTGTAACAGTTCTTAAAAATTAGCATAGGAGCGGTTTATGGCAGGCAGCAAGTTTACAGAACCAGAGGCCATTATTTCCAAGTCATGTTCAATGTGCCATCGGAGGTTTCTTGATCTCGTTTAACGGTGTCGCGAGCATGAATCGAATACAAACCTCGTTTATCGACGATGCAGAGGAGGAACGCGCACGAGTAGACAACGCATACGATACAAGGTGTACGTTGAACGATAGGTCGTTTCATTGTCAGAAGGCGGTTTAATTTCAAATGGATTCGCGGAACCGCTGCCACCAGCCTGGAAACTGATGGGAAAGTCGAGATCGAGCCGAGATAACGTAGGAATTCGAGTGGGGAACCGTGTAATCCCAAACTCGAACTTTAAAGGGGTAGGAGATGCCGTTTGCATTAGTCATCTTTCGTTCTTTCCGCTTCTGATTGGTACCTGTCTACCTGTTCGTGCAAATTTAAATTTCGACTAACGAGCAACCGTCTCGATGTTGTTCCTCAATTGTGTCGTTTGAATTAATAGAACTGTGGTTGCGAAGGAAAAATTTTCTTTGAAAGGAAATTTTTACTCCCAATGACGAGATATTAATTTTCCTGTGTTTCATGGAAAATATTAATTATATATAATTTCTGTGATATTCAGAGATTGGTTTTCTTTCCTTTGTAATTTTTTTTTATGAACTCTATGGACATTTCGTTCGCGTATTTCGATGATTAAAATGCGACAGAGGTATAGGTAGCCGACGTTGCGAACGACGGAAGAGTTCATACTCGTTTTTCTACCCAAATATTTTCTTTCTTTGAGGCAGTACCTCGCCGGAGCACTTTTATAGAGCCGCCTGCAATTTGCATCTTTCGGGAGGCAAATATTTGGTTTCAATTTAGAGGAATGAGGGAATCGCGGATCCGAGGTTTATGCAGGGTGTAGGTATTTTAATAGAAAGACCCTGGAGGTCTAGCTTGAGGTCTGGAAAAGTTCAGTTTTCAGCGATAATTCGTGAATATTTCTTTTTAAAGATTCGTGGTTCGATCGCTTTAGTAATGCAAATTGTTTCACACGACTCTTTTCTAATCACACTGTTACTCGGCAAATGATAGTTTCGCAAATTTTCAGACTTTAGTTAACTTGTTTATCTGTCAGACTCAGGGGTTATATAGTCGTGTATATGTAAATTTTAGTATATCACTTAACTAAACTAAATGACGTTTAATACAGGCGAATTTTAGTAAATATTTCGTATTTTGAAATTTTTTGAAGTCACTATTATTAGACGACTAACACTCACCTCTCGGGTGCAAAGGGTTAAGAGTTTCTTTTTTCTAAAAATCAATCTTTATTTCTGAAGGGTATTTCATTTCACCCCTTATGGTAAGAACGTGTAAAGTACCTGTACGTTTGGTGTTAAAAAAATACCTCGAGAAGTCCACGGGAACACGATAAACCCCTCCTCCCCTCTCCCCGTCAGAATAGGGTCATACAGACGGAACACAGTCACGTTTTTACGACTGGCATGCCGGATCGATGATTTTCGTTGCGAGTTTCTCGCCAAGTTACCAGGAAGAGCTAATGGCTGACAACGGAAGATACGGCGGCACCGGTGGGAGTGTTCCAGCCGATCGAAAGAGTTTCTTTCTTTCTGCCGGGGACTGGCGGGATTCCAATTGAAAAACGTCCCCGGCAAGATAACAGGGCTGCAACTCGCGCGGAAAGTGTGATCGATTCGCATTAAAACGATTGCCATTGGCGGTAGGCATCTCTGGCCTGCTATCCGCGGTGAAACTTCCACCCTAGATTGAAATTGAATTCGGGCGATCGGGAAACTGCGCTTTGGTTCCTGTCGTCGTCGTCGTCGTCGTCGTCGACGTCGTTTGTTTACAAGCTGTTTCGATCCTCCAAAGCTTTGTTTGATCGCCGCAGCTTGCGAGCAAACGTTGATTCGTTGCGATTAAACGTTTGATCACTCTCGTTTTAAACAGGTTGTAGGGAATTTTAGTAAGTCTGTAGAACAGGAAGAACTTTGTGATGATACTTTTGCGTGGAAGCCCTTTCTTTCGACGTCTTCCGTGTAATTTTTAATTCGCGTTTAGAAGCGGTAGATCAATTTAACCCCTTGAGCGTACCATTTAGCTCGATGAGAAGATTTCATATGTTTCAATCGTTACCTTCTGCATCAAAGAGTCAATGTAAACAAACAAATTAATTTATAAGAAATTGCACGATGAACAGGGTTCGTATTCTGTGTTAATCGATCAATAGTGTTCTACCATAATACTATGCTAAACATTTTCCTCTCATCTTTAAACGTAAATCGCACCAAGCATATTTAAAGTATAATCCTCACAACGATCGAAATTAATTTTTAATAAACATAGTTTAAATATATGTTCGAAGCATTGTAGTAAATGGTAGAGTTTATTCCTTTTGTTAAACACAGTTAAATGTTCACGTTTGTCTCGCATTCGATTCCACGAATCTGACTCGTAATGTTCATGTTTCGTTCAATATTGTTATCGCAAGGGGTATTAAGCGAGGTATATCAAAGATTGGATTGGTTAATAAAGTGTGACATGTAATTCTAAATTAACGCAATGCTTTTCTCTTTCTTACTTTTTTTTTTTGTTTTGCTTCGAACGTTTCTCCAGAAAGAAACGAGAAAGGTTTTCGAGCCGACGTTTCAAATGGAATCAATTAATCGCGACGGACGGTTGTGTTTGACTTTATTTTCAGCGAGATTTAGTTAGCTGTTAAAACTAAACCCTGATCGAATTTTCCGACGCCCGCGTCGCGACGCCTACGGTATACGTACGTTCCATTTCCATTCCAGAAAGTTTTATCGGGGGAGGAGCCGGTGACAGATGGAAATCGTTGTTGAGACGAAATTGAAATCGAGTGGCAATACCATTAGATACGGAGCCAGCTATACTTTGAGACTGCACGCCGAATTGTCTCTTCTTCCGCTTCGTGAACGAATTTTCTGATGTACCGTTCGCAATCCGAAAAAGTTCCTTTCATTTTGCGCGGACGCGGGTACCTGACTTCGTCTAGACTCCTCTCGTTTTCTTTATTTCCCTTCGAGTTCGATTGAAACGAGTTTAATAAGATGATGAGAAGACGTAGCATCGACAAGGAATAATCGTGATTATTTTCTAAGTGCGTTTTCATTTATTAGAAAAGTGATGAACATTTTTCGGTTGATTTGATATGTAGGTTAAAATTTGAACATTTTATTAACCCTTTGCGCTCGAGAGGTGACTGTCAGTCACCAACTGATAGTTTCGTATATTTTCAGACTTTACTTAGTTTGTTTATTAGTTACACTCAGAAGTTAAATAGTCATGTATGTAAATTTTAGTATATCACTTAATAAAAGTAAATGAAATAAAAGTAAATGTTTAGTATAGGCGAATCTTAGTAAATATTTCGAATTTAAAGATTTTTGAAATTATTATCATTAAACGACTAACAGTCGGCTCTCGAGTGCAAAGCGTTAAAATTCGATGTAGATAATACAATTTAAAAAGTGAATGGCATTCCTGTTCTCTTCTTGCTATTTATTTACTAAACTGTGGTATACACTTTTAAATTCTAAACTTTATTTATTTCTTTTTTTTTTTTTTTTTAGCAAATGTTATATTCTCGACTGTGATAAGACAACGACGGTTTAACGAGCAATTAAATTTGTTTAGCATCTGAGCAAGTGAAACTCGAAGCATTTAATATTTGGTTATACTGCGAAGGATCGTGATAAAAAGAACGTATAAAATTCCATTTCGGTTGCTGGAGAAATTTCACGTATTTTTAATTATCCGGTTGAAATTTTATTCGGCTCGCTTATCTTGCGCTCGCGAAAGGCTTGACGCCCCTTATTGAAATGCAAAGAAATTTCACTACAGAGTTCTTTTATGTAAATACCTTAGAATTCTCTGTCGGAGTGCAGAAATTTATATTTACCCGGTTAAAAGTTTTCGCTGGGGAATTTTCTTTGGCGATAACACACTTTGCCGTTCAATTCAGAAAATCAAAAGCTTATTTTGGAATGAAAAAATAGTGACCTAGAAATAGTTAAAAAAAGAAGCATTTAATGAGTATTATAACACTCCTTGGAACATATAAAAGGCAGTTCGATTTAATTTTACAATGACGTACTGATTTTTTTCATAACCCAATCAAGATATATCGCTGTGTCTCAAAATAATTGCAATTATAAAATTTATTTAACTAATTTCGAGTCCTCAAATTTTGCACCCTTAAAGCTACATACTTAAAAGTATTTTACTGAATTTCCCTAAAATTTTGTTCGAACGGGTTAAAACCTACTCTGATATTTAGCGATTCAAGGAAATAGTGTGCCATTTTTAAGATTAACCCTTTGCACTCAAAAGGTGACTGTTAGCCATCTAACAATATTAATTTCAAAGATTTACAAGGGCAAAATAATTACTAAGATTCACTTATATTAAACTTCATTTAGTTTAGTTAAGTCGTATACTAAAATTTACATATATAACTATTTAACTTCCGGATCTGATTAATAAACAGACGAAGTAAAGTCTGAAAATTCATGAAACTATCACTTGGCGACTAACAGGCGTCTCTCGAGCGCAAAGGGTTAATTCTACGTTTATTTCTAAATCGTTCTTTTCTAAGAATCAAAGACAGTGAAAGATGAAAAATGTAAACGAGAAACCGAAAATCAATGATAGAAGAACAGAACCCTGATAGAAGAGTTAATAACATATTCCACGCGAGTCGAGTGATGTGGATATATAAAGAAAAAGAAAGAGCAGAAAGCGGGTGCTGTCGGGAAATTAGAGGTGGCGAGTTTTATATGTTTCAAAAATGACGAATTCGACGAATTATCGAACGAACATTTTCAACGGTTTATAATCGAGAAAGGAAAGGGTAATCCCGTTTTTCTTCTTAACGCGGCTGGAACAGCCGGCTTAACGGGAAGGACAAAGTTGGTGGATCTCACCGTTAGTCGACTGGTTCTCCATCGATCCCTGCTCTCCTCCCTTCCTTCTTCGTCCATTATGTATTTTTTTTCCCGTCCCGTTCTTTCGCCGCCAAGTCATTTTGTCTTACCTCGCTGCGACGCCGACGATCCGCTGAATTATCACGGAACGAGCTCGAGGAAGAAGCTTCTCGTGCTTTCGTGAGCTTTCTCGTCGCTCAATTTTCCTTCGTCGCGAGCCTAACCGACGATCGAACCCCCCTGGGGGGTGGGGGGACGTTGTCGATCGTTGAAAATGGTTTAAATGTGCTGCTGGAGAGAGCATCGTGCTTTCTCGAAGTGGTAGGAAGATTTCTGATGAATTGAGAACGGAATGGTTGTTCCTTTTAAATCGTAGTATATAGTGGAACATTGTTGATTAAGAAAAACTAGTGTCATTGTTTTGTTCTCTATTTCATCCTTAGTACACTGCTTTTTGAATCATGTAAATATTGTTTCTCGTTTGGTTTTTATGAGCATTTTCCCAAACCCTAGTAAAACTGTGAAATTCGGCCGGTTATTCTCGCATAGGCACCTCTTTTTCGCCTGGCACTAAAAGGGTTAAAATCGTTACAAAGATAAGTCCGTTAACCCTTTGACATACAATGACATTTCATGTGCCATTGTGTAGATTTCGACGTCTCCGAGATGTCGACAGTTGTATACATATACCAGATTGTTTTGAAATGTTTTATACTTTACAGAACTGTTCATTTATTATTTTATCATGTTACTCGATGTGTCAACCTGATTAAATGCTGTATAGCAATGCAAATTTTAAAATTAGATGTTCCGTTTTCAAACTTTCCTCATAACTGTTCGGTTGAATCAAATTAAATAGTATTTTTCGAACGCATCAAATTCTGCTTTATTTGTACTGTCAAGGGGTTAAGGTAACCGAATTTTCAGGCAGGCGATTTAACAAGAAAACCCGACAAAATGGCGATCACCGATTTCTACGAAATTTTTAATGCAGTTTCGATAAAATTTCCGAAAAATACTTGACACGTACGTTTTTCAACGAGTTTATTTTGAACAACGTTCTGATAATCGACGTTTCACCGTAATTTTTAGTTTGTTTCCATGGAATGGCCTTGCGAATTATTTTAAATACAGGGTGAGACGGGTTCTATTTATTTACGGTTTACACGAGAATCGGAGGGATGGTTTTCGAGAGTTACCGGATCTTTCATCCGATGTGATTTTATAATGTGAAAGATTTTCGTTTGCCCAGCTTTGGACAGTGTTTATAAATTATTTAGAACGCGAAGGGACGAGTGTGTTGAGTTATCGTGAATTTAAAATGGGTATTTAATGAAGTATTCCGATTATATTTAATGCGGAGTGGAATTGATGAATGGGCTCTTTTCGTTCGAAATCCTCGAAGTCCTTGAATTCAATTCGATTGGCTGGCTCTTTGTGTTTCGCGTCTGTATTATGCATAATAAAGCTACCAGAGAAGATTGTACACGTTCGCATGGATTATATTAATATGCCGACTAAAAATATCGCAGCGTTTTATCTTATTATAGACACCGTATTTACCATAGCAGATAGCGTACGCGATTTATGTTATATCAGCAGGGTGGCCATGTCGAGGCACAATAACGTAGTTATTATCGATAAATGTAATGCTACTCCGCTATCTTGTGTTACACGCGAAATTGCAAAAAAGTTGTTCGTAGAGCTTTTTTGCGCGTGTGAAAAACGTTATTCGATGCAAGACAAATAATATCTGGGTTTCGTAAAGTCACATGCGAAACAAATTATTAATGTAACAGCAGTATACGTGCATTATTTGCATGTAAATCACGTATCTCGTTTACATTTTCTTTTTCTCTGTAAATCATGTTGCATCGAACTATGATTTATATTTAATGAAACACGCGCTGCTTCTTTTTCTGTTGCAAAACGTTTAATGTAAAATCTGTACAGGGAAAATACGAAATGCAAAACACTCGAATAAGCAATCGTTTCTTGCATTAATTTAAAACTCGTCACTTTGACGCTTTAATTCTTTTTTAATAACAATCCCACAGATCAAACCTGACGTCTCTTTGTTTTACAATTGAATCTTTTGAATCGTTGTCTGTTTAAATTTATCGCAGTAATAAGAGATCAGCATCCAAATAATATCAATATGGCGTAGGTACAATTGATAACAATATGGCGTCGGTAGCCAAGAACAGCTGATACTTTGACGCCCCCGTAGCGTCATCATAACCTCAATTTTAATTCCGTGTATCCAGCTATCGCGTTAAACATGAATTTCGCGCATTCTAAGCAACAAATCCGATAAACGTCGGCATTACCGTTTCTCGGTGCCCTTTCCATAATTGATTCAGGTGCGTTGAACTTTGTTGCTTGTCCTTCTGCTCGATGCATCTTCTCTCTGGGCCACGTTGTGGGAACTCCCGTTGTTTCTGAATGGAGATGGACTTCCAAGGCGAGCCAGGGTCGTTCTCTCACGCGTGCACGCACACACCAAGACACAATATTTGCAACGAGTTTTCCACTTTCACTCGAATCACGCGTTTGAAACCGGTGTGTGTCGCGTTCGCGGTTAACCTTTGCGTTTCTGAAAATTTCGCGCTTGGCCAAGCTGGAATGTGTGTTGCTTAATTCGCGGCTCTCGAGGTCGTACGGTGAACGCAGGCGATTTGTTAGAAAGGATGATGGGAAGATTTGCACGTTGCCGTTCGGGAACATTTATCTTTGGCTATAATAACAGCTTTCGAAAAGGATTGCGGTGTAATGCGCGTCTAAAGCCGTGGATGGAAGAGCAGTTAGGATTCTTGGTGAATTTGAAGATGTACAAACGGTACCAGCGGGTTTATGCCGCTAATGTCTCTGAATGTTACACTCTAGAACATTGCAATGCGCGTTCTTTTATCGTGACTTATTATTTCACGTTTCATCCGTTCCAAAGCAGTTTGCTTTAGTGGAACGATTATTAGTTACGAGAAGAGTAGCTCGAACAGCGAAGGCACGTTGATCGGTGAGCCCCAACAGGATTAAGGTGCTATATTTATCTATCTTTATTTTCTCGGGTTCTACTCTAAGTTTAGAGTACGGGAAAAAAGTATATTTCAAGCAGACCCGGGTTCGGTTCTCCAAGCGTTCGTCTATCGTTGAAAAGCTTACCGATTCCAAACGGAATCCTTCCTAATCCTTCGATACCCTGAAGAAAAATTCGATAGACACCCTCTGAGGAGGCATCCTTTCTCATCGATTCAAAAATTTCCCACCACCATTACAATTATCGCGCGGCAATCGCTGTACCGCCAATTTTCCTCGACTTCTTATTACCCCCCTTCGCCACCGCGCGCATACTTGCATTACCTCTCATCTCCTCGAAGCGTCGATCGAGGAACAGCCTTAGCAGCCGAGTCGCTGCGAGGCATCGAAGAATAAATCATCCGAGGCAGCCGTACAGCAAGAAACGCATTAGGCAGCGGGATCTAATATTAGAGCAGCAGACCGCCAGAGATCCTCGCGGAGGGTGCACGCGACGTGAAGAATTACCCCGTCCCTTCCACCTTTCGACCCTTGCGCCCTGATGATCTCACGATTTCGACGTACGGGAACGTGTCGAAGGAATTCGCGCGTCGAAATGGACGGTGTTGTGTTCTGCGGATGAGGAAACGCGGCCCGTTTCCGGGCGCTTGTTTCGCTCGACGAAAGGATCGTGAAAATGAAATATCGGAATGGCGCGTGCACGTGCAACCGCCGTAATCGGTTCTCGAGGGCCTTTCCGGTTTGGGCTCGACTCTGGCTTTTAACCCCTTGAGCAGTTAGGTTACGTCGTGTGTGTGCGTTGTGACTGAAGTCAGTTCATGGTATATTGGAAACGGGGTTTTTTTATATTGCTTAACACTTTACCGATCGGAAGCTTATTAACACTTTACCGACTGGAAGCCTATTAATCGGCTTTTACATGATTACAATTAGTCTGTAAATTTTGTAATGTTTCCTTACACGAAAGTGACTGTTTCGAGCGATATCGCATGTATACTATAAAGAGATATTAAACTATCAGTTACACAAAGAAAGTCACTGTAATCAATTTATTAGCGATGTATCCGCTCCAAAATAAGCCGATCGGGAGTGCGTATGCAATAAGTTACGCGGTCGGTAAAGTGTTAACACTTAGCCGACCGAATGAGGAGATCTCCCATTTTTTCCTTGACAAAGCAGTGCCATTGATTCTACTTGCTTTTGTTATTAGTTAGTCATGAACTAGTACTGTTCATAAATTTTCCAGAATACAATTTTTTTAGCAACAAAATGTCGGTGTTACCGTGGATTACATTTCAAATAATAATATTAAGGGGTTAACAAGTCGTGTGACTCTTGTAGGAGGTGAAATTGTCATTTGCGTTGATAACAGAGCGTAGAATTTGCCGTATAGTTTGTCTTGTGCACTTTACACTTTGTCTTGTTTGGAAAGAAGAAGAAAGGTCAGCACTTGACGAGCAGAAATATTGATTAATTAAGGGAGAGTGTTACGTAAGATCCTGTTTAGCATACGCCATACAAACTGTAAATGTTAGCGAGATATTGGTGTAATCAGGGCCGTCCTAACAGTGTTACAGTTCCCTGGGCAGAGCAACGCGTTGGAACCTTGATCTTTTAAAATAAATATATTTACTAAATCAAAACGTGAGAAATAGACGGTTAATAATGTTAAATATTATTCGAACGAATCAGATAGATATGCGAACATTTAAACGGTTAAAGAGTTTAACTCGAACAGCGAAGTAAAACACATTTAACCCTTTGCATTCGAATAACGACTGTCCAATTTTCGAAATTTCTAAGTGCTGAGCGTTAAAGTGAAACTGTACTAGAATTTTCTTACACTAAGATTTATTTTATTTGCATAAGTAATATTGAAATATAATTTTGTATAAATATAATTATGTATATTTATAAAATTAAATATAATCACTTGCATTCGAAAATTTGTAAAAGTAGTATCGCTCATTACCAAGAGTCACCTTTCGACTATAAAGGGTTAATCGTTTCGAAATGGAATGTATGTCTCGAAGCAACATGGAAGTACTAAACTGTATCTCCTTCTCGTCTGCAAACTAACTCGTATCTTAGGGCCTTTAGTCTCGTGAAGCTCATGCAACCACTCAGGTATGTCCGTGTGCTAAGGCAGCTCTGAATTATAACGAATGCAAACCTTGTGTTTCTGTGTTATCGCAAAGTTATACGAGTAACGAGTTTAATCTTAGATCGTATTCGGTTAGGTAAACAGATTTATGAAACAATTTAACGGCCCTCTCGTCCGTGGAATATGATCGTGCGACAATGTGACACGTCGGGGAATAAAATTCCCATTAAACGAGGGTACGTAGAGGTATCGGCGATAAAATTTTCTGGGTCGCGGTGACGCGTTTTGTTTCATCAAACCGTCCCGCAACTAGGTCGTCATTTTATGAACCGAGCCTCGAAAATGAAAAAGGTATACTCGAAAGTACGTAACACGCGTTGTTTCGACGACGACTCGAAATATTGATGGAAAAAATAACAGTTTGTGCGTGCGCTCGTTAGTTGGTTTAAACTTCTTGGAAGCAATAAGCGCGCGGTTTGTAGATCGTGGAAAGCTACTATTTTCTTTTTCTCTCTTTCTTTTTTTTTTTTTCGTGATGGAATTAGGGCGCGCGTTGCGTGCGTCTCGGCGTTGCATGTTCACGCCACGAAGATAAAGAACGTTGCCTGACTATCAAGTCGAATTCCAGTTAAGCTAATACACTAATGGCAATTATCTTCTTTGGTTTTTCATTCGAGTTCAGTTCCATTGTTTCCGTTAACATTTCTGCGCTAGAAACTCAACTAAACAGCGTGTACTTCGTCGCGAACTGTGACGTTCAACTTGAACCGAAGGATTTAACCGTGTTTCAAGAAAATTACTCGATCCTTCAAATCCTTGTAATCTCACGATAAGGTGGTGCCGCGATCGCCCATCTCTTTCTTTTTTTTTCTTTTTTCGTTCATCGTTGAATCCAGTTTCGCGTTGAAAAGGCACCCTCGCATAAGCAGCTCGATTCGAGGATTCGTCACAAAGCGGGCAATCTGCATTAAGTCCAGGCGCTCGTTCGATTCTCGCCTCGTCTGGGATCCAATTTTCCGCTCGGCGACACCCGAACTTCCGTCACGGAAGGACGTCGAACCTTGGCCAGGGAGTATTTTGCCAACAGAAAACGGGGCTCGATCTCCTATCGGAGGCTTCTTGCCGGGCAAAGCGGGATAGAGAGGCCGATCGATGCGTTTTCCCGGCCACTTCAGGATCCGTTCGGCCACATAATTTGTCGATGCAGACAGGAGTCAGAGCAGAGACTGCGATCGAGCGATTCAGAGATGCATGGGAAGCGCATACACCACAGTGGCCACCGTGTAAAGCCATAAAGCCTGGTCGCCGCCCTCGTTTAACCAGCTTTCCACCGTGCTAAGCGTATGAAGCGAGCCTTTGTCGGCTGCAAATCCATGTGTGCATCATTCCCCTTCTCTCTTTCTCTCCCCCTCTACCCTCCTTTCTTCCTCTCCCTCGCTCTTTCTCTCTCTCGTTTTGAGTCGCTGTTCTCATCTCTGTCCACGTCCCGTCCTCGTTGGTACGGCTCTCGGGCTCTTGTTAACGGAAACGCACGTATCGTAATTCAGAACGCGACCATAAATACGAATGCACGCGGCCGGTAACGTGCATCGTGTGTAACGTGCGCGCAGCTCCCCATCATCCCTCTAAATTTCTGGCCCCGATGCTGCTCTGTGGCAACGCGAGGAGCGAAATCCCGGCGCTGCATCGTTCGACCTGTGTGCAATCTCGCCCGTGAAATCGCCTTTGACGCTTTACGTGCCATTTCGGGAGGTAACGAGTGGGAAATCTTCTCGAGTACAGCGGGCAAATCGAGCTGGAAACAAAGGAGTGATGACTGGAATGGAAATTAGCGATCGAACGGTTTGAAGCTCTCGAGGGATTGAATTCGAATGTTTTCAGTGCTCTCGAAGGATTGTTCGGAATCGAAGAGGTGTAACTTCGTTCGTCGTTGCTTGCTTGTTTCGAGCGATCCTCTAATTGTTTCGAGCATCATCGCTTACGTTCAATTTTCTTCTCGAATAATTTAAGCAATTTACGCTTCCTTGCGGATACTTCGTAGAACTTGAATACTGAAAACATAGAATATCGTCATTCTTCGTGAAGCCTAAGCAAAAATTACGCGAATATTTACAGGATACAAAGGAACGAAAATTAAACACGGTTGAGAATTCACGTAGACACTTAATCCCGTGCGTTAAACCATCCCCCCCCCCCCATTCTATTTCTATAGAAACGACCGCAGACCCCTTCTAAGCCAACGAGGAATCGCGTTAGAAATTCATCGTGTAGCCGGCTAATTTCCTTCCTAATTGTGGCAAAGCGAACAATGGCGCTGTTCAAAGCTGACCAAGGAAAAAATCGCCGCCGTTTCCGAGGATTACGCAAATCCTGCGACCGAGCGAGGCCAGCCGGTCGACCTTGCGTGCTCGTTTATTCGCAACCCCCTCGCATCGATGTTCCTTCCCACGTGAAGGTCCTCTGCACCCTGAGATCTCCGAAAACAATGACGAATCGGGGAGACAGAAGGGCCAAGCCGCCGATCTTTCGGTCACAGAGGCGGTGGATGGCTGAAATGACAGAGAAAGAGAAAGAAGCGAAGAAGAAGAGACTTATGGGAATGGTGCTCGTTAGCCAAAGCTGTTGGAGAAAGTCGCAGGATCGTCAGGATTAGGGCAAGAAACAACAATGGCCCCGGGTCCGTTGTCCTTGCGCGGCAAGGATTCTCCTGACTGGCCTTTTTTCCGTCCATTTCAATTCTCTCTCCCTCTCTCTCTCTCTCTCCCTCTTTCTATCTCTCCTTTTCCCTCTTTATATCTTTCTCTCTCTATCTCTATCTGTCTCTCTCTCTCTCTCTCTTTCTATCTCTCCTTTTCTTTCTTTCTATTTTTCTCTCTCTATCTCTGTCTGTCTGTCTCTCTCTCTCTCTCTCTCTCTTTTGCTCCATCTTCGTTTTCCATAGTCTTTGCCCACGGTTACTTTTACCGTTTTCTTCGATCTCGCGGCTCTTTTGTTAACTCCGTCTATTGTCGTTCGGTTGCGAACAGCGTTCGGCATTGTTAACGACAATATCGTTCAGTTGGCCGATTGTTTCTTGCGAAAATATTTCGACCGTGCCATCCAAGAATATTCCACGCGCCATTTGACGGAGGTTCGAGTGGTGGCCGCTAATGCGTCTCCTCTTCCCGGATGAAGGATCATCGTCGTGGTCGTGGGCGGTGCGATTAGTTGGCTTTTTCTGCTTCCTCCGTTTCCCGGTTTTCTTCGAATTACAGCGAAATGGATCCGGCGAGCACCGGCGGATGAGGTTTAGATGGTACATTGTCGTACAACAGCGAGTTTTCGTAGAATTCAGCGAACAAATTTCATCCCCTTTCGTAATATCAGATAACCCTGTTCCTTTCTCGTACGCGATAAAAGGAACTTTTATGTTTCTGTGATTGATACGGTTATGATGTACGGTGGACCGTTTAGAAGTTGATGGAACGATGTTTAGCAATTCGTTCACAATATTCACCATTGATTTCCCATTTTTTCCATTTTTTTTTTTTACCGTGCAATCAGCTCTACAAAATGGGATATCGATAAGAATTGTTCAATCTCTCCGCCAGTTTTTTCGCCCCTCATCGATCGACAAGTTTAATTGAATTTTTCTCTCCTGGGTTTCCAGCAAAGATTAAGAGAAATTGGATTTTAAGTCGATGCAGTGCTTTCGCTCGATATATTCGAGCAGCTTTCATTCGCCGACGTAATATCCCCGGGATTCATCGCGCGTTTCGAGAATTGTTCCGCGGATGTTTTATAAATTTAATATCATGGCTCGATTTTCACGTGGGTTGCATGCGCATTTTCGTGTACACGTTCGAAGCGGACGCCTACCGATTTTCCGTGCACGCCGTGAAACCTTGAAACCGGACGCGAGCGCGTTTATTACAGGCTTTAAAATGAAATAATATTGCTGAAATCGAGATGGAAGCGGGCGAAAATTATTTTTCAACCTACCTTCGATAAAAACTCATCTTTCTAACAGAACTGAAATATAATTATTACAAACTTCCATGTGCACGTATCTTTTAAATTTAAACGAAAGAAGCTTAATACCTATAAATTGATGATCATTAAAAATAAAAAAACAAATAACTAACCAAATAAATAACAGAACAGCCGCACAAATTTCGAAAACTAAATTCTACCCCGTTATCACGTTTTATCATATGCAACTAAGTACAACAATGACGAAAGACTAAATCCTTTCAATTACATTTATTTACAATCCTGCAACAAAATCCCTTGTTCTCTAAAATATCTAAACATCCTACTCTCAAGATCTGCCACACTTGTCTAAAGTTAAACATTAACAAAAAGAGTGATTTAACAGAAACTTGAAAAAAAAAAAAACGTATAAGCGTCGTAATATCTGTTTGTTGAACTTTTTTTCTTTCCGCCGCGACGTCGCTCGAGAAGGATTCGAAACTCTCAAGGTTCGAGCGCCTCGAAGTTTCAAGGTTGAAGATTTTTCTCATTTCCTTCGCCGAAGGAGAGGCTACGCTCTTATCGTTCTCCTGTAACACCGTTGCACAATACGAAACTGCATCGCGGGGAGAGAGGGGTAATTACCAAGGTAACGGGTCGTTCATTTCCGTGGGGAAACTTCTGGCTCGCATCGCGTTCAGGGATTATACGCGCCTTGGATCGTGACGAGGATCGTCGTTCGAATCGTTATCGTCGATATTACGACGGTTTTACGGGGGAAAAGATAACAAGTGTCGTGAACGATTTTATGAGTCGAAGGGATAAAAGTCGAAGGGAATTTATAGTTCGCTGCACGGTGCATGCGCATTGTGACGTGTATAGATTGTAACGAAGCTGTGGAGAACAGTCGCAGCGGTTTCTTTCTTATTAGCAAATACGAACGAGATCTACTGGTAGATACGCGAAGTGAATAGGGAACGGGGATTTTTGAACGATGAATTCGTAAGGGGTACATTTTACGGAGTTTACTTGGATAATGGTTCTATTCTGTAGCTCGTGTTTAACACTAAACGTACCGGCATTTTTGTATACCTAATCTTACCATAGGGGGTCATTTGACCCCTTATGAAATAAACGTTGATTTTTCATAAAAAAAATTTATTTATTAAAGGAAATAATTCACAATATTTTTGTAGGCACTGATCTTTACTCTCTGACTCTGAATACAGGACTGCAGTTAGTTTCGTTTAGTTATACACAACTCGTTTGAAGGAGCGTTACTTGTGAATCTCCAATAAGTGTCCTTTCTGTTTATGCGTTACGTCGTTATAGACCCGATTGGGTCTCGTTCAAGTGCTCACCACCGAAATCAAACACACATATCACATTCAGATAAATGAAACTATACCTTGAGAAGTGTGTTCCAGTTGGAGAACTGCAGAAAAATATGTAAATTTCGTAAGGGGTCAAATACGTAGTACATAAGGTATGCAATGAATTTTTCTCGGTAAAATATGAGCTACGAGAAAAACGGAAAACAAAAGATTGTACAATCAGGTAATATAAGAATTTACAGAAAGTCGTATGAGCGAAAGAAACAACAATGAATGTACAATTTATAAAGTAAATTTGAAAAGGGGTCATTTGACCTCGCTTGGTACGTTTAGTGTTAACACTATTCCTACCGACACTTCACGTATACCTATTCCTATCGCGACATTTCCACGTAAGACAGACTACAAATTTTTCTCAGAAACTAAACGATGAAAAAAGAAGTGAATATTGAAAAATGTATTATAGGTTTATTTGAGGAAAAGTCTAAAATTTAAAAGCGGTTCGATTACGTTGTATATGTGAAATTCTAATCGAAATTTTAAAAACGGTCAATTTGACCGGTCGTAGTAGGAATAGTGTTAATAGAGTAGCTATTGAACGAGCACATGAATTTTTTGGAAAATTCTTAATTAGCTGCTTTACAAAATTGTGCTGTTTACATTCTTCGTCTAAGCGTTAATTTTACCGAAGTGCATTTTTGGAAATTTCCCATCACATCCCTTGTGCAAAGTGTAAACAGAAATCTGTTTCCTTTATACCTGTAGAGTTTCACGTAACTTTCAATTCGATTTCCTCAGTACCAATCGGTAATTCTAATATTAAGAGTGGTTCATTCTAATTCTGTCGCACCCCATCATTACCAAGCAAAATCAAATAACCACCCCAAATTTAACCGTCGTGCAATCGTCAACAGAAAATCGCGAACACTGTAAAATAATTCAGATAAACCAGCTGTTTCATTTCCACCAAACAATCCCAAGGGGATGTTTCAACAGAGTATCTCCAATTTATCAAACGAAACGAGAATTGACGAAAAAAAAAAAGAAAAAAAAAGGAAAGGTTGCGTGTATTCACGAAAACGCGTGAACGGATGGTGCCGTATGAAAAGAGTGTGAGCCGAACGATTTTTGCCGTGAACAAAGGCAAACGTCACGCTAGTATAATCCAAATATTGACCGGGCCACGCGTCCTGGATTTACGTATGCATGACATCCGTGTATTTTTTCCCGCGCAAACGTTATCTTTTTCCCGTATCTGCCGATTCGCCCAGGTGCCGGACGACGAGCGCGTTATCCGTCGATTGATCGGCGTACAGAACAGATTGCTTTCTCGTCGAACGATCCCTGGCCCCGGGAAACCAATCGCGTCGCCTCCCCGCCTGTGTGAACCAGTTTCCACGGCGCGAAATCGAATGGTCGACGCGACGCTGCGCGTCTAGACGGAAAAACGCGTGGGTGTGCGGTGCTCGTAACTCGTTTACCGTGCCGTTTATCCGCGACACCGATGAAACGTTTTATAATGGTCGTTCCCTGCGGTTTCTACGCGATTTCGACCCGATTTGACGGTCTCGAACGTCTGAATCTACGCGACGCGTTATGCCGCGTCCACACTGCTGTTCGCGAACAGCTCGCGAACAGCGAGCAGCGAGCAGCGAACTCCTCAGCGAACAGCGAACAGTGTTCGCTCGGGAAGCGGTACATCAAAGAAACTGTTCGCGAGCTCGAAGCGTATCTGGACGCGTTTGTAACACAGTATATGGCAAAAGCTAATAGCGAACTGCCCATGAATTCAGAGCGAACAAGCTTGTAACTGTTCGCGAGCTTCAGTCTGGATATGCTGCATTTTCCGTTGGCAAACGGTTCGCGAGCCGCACGCGAGCAATTCGTGTGCTGCTCGCGAGCTGCTCGCGAACTGTTCTCTTCTATGTGGACGCGGCTTTAGGTTCGTGCGGTTAATACGACAGAGCAGAGAGAGAGGAAACTGTGAGTGAAAAGGAACGAGAATTAGAAAATACTTTATTTAAATCTGTATAATGAACGAGAACGACAACATGACAATGACGAAACACACACAAACAATCACTTTCACTATTTTTAACATTCTTTGCCAACACCATTGTTCGTAATCACTCTTAATTATTAATTCTCCATAATTTCTTGTTTTATAGTTGTTATTGCTGTTACTGTGTGTCACACTCCAACTCGAATTATTTTTATATCATTTTTATTTCGTTATTACTACTTTTCTGTATTAATACTCTGTCTTTTGTGATCAACATCAAATTCTTTGTAATAAAGGGCCTACCCCGTTAATATAACAAACATTATTATTATTATTAATTTAGATAAGAAACTTTTAAACGCGTCTTATTTACATTCAAAAATTTGTGAAAGGTATCATTTGATTACCGAAAGCCGTCTTTCGAGTGCAAAGGGTTAAAATGTACACACAGCTCTTATAACGAACGTTGTAGATTGTTTTAGGTTTAGGTATTCGGGTCCCTTTAAAGTTAAGAAATTATTGAGCAGTTAATTTTGTCGGTTCAAATGGTAAACAGTATTTATAAACAGTAGCGAATTTTGCCTTCTGTTCGCGAATTACAATCCTTGATTTTAATTGGTGTTGATTGATGATACCTGATATTCGAATCGCAACAGCGAGCAACTAAATTTATTGGTAAATCGTTGGCAGAAATATATTTCGGTGAAATGGGCCGCAGCGAGGGGCTTAAAATACTCGTAAGTGGAAAATGAATAGTTACTCTAAAAGTGAATTATCTTTGTTTTCTTTGGCGCTACTTGAAAGGACGTTTTAACTGTTCCTCTGAGCATACTACGAGCTCGGTTGTACGGACGTGATGCTTGGTATTTCACTGGGGGTCGTTAAAGGCGCTCGTTGATAATCATTCCAACGTGTTCGCGTGACTCACTTTTGGTCACGAGATTTTGCTAGGAGGCTGGTTCGTAAGTGCGCACTCGATTGGGTTGCTACGCAAGTGTGTGCACGTTTTTTCGTTTAACAATGCTGTTCACAATAAAATTTGGGAACGTTTCCTCTTAAAGGCATTCTATAAAGTATCTGATTTAACTCGCTGTCTAAAAATCTTGTATGATTCCTTTCTATGGTAAAATTTAGTATTTAATATCTTCACAAATTTATTTCCTAAATATTGTTTAATGTGATCCCTGTTATTAAGTTAACCCTTTGTACTCGAGAGCTGACTGTTAGTCGTTTAATGATACCAACTTCAAAGATTTTCAGATGCACAATATTTACTAAGATTCACCTAGATTAAACGTCATTTAGTTTAGTTAAGTAATATACTGTAATTTACATATACGACTGTTTAACCTCTGAGACTGACTAATAAGCAGAGTGACTAAAGTTTGGAAATTTGCAAAACTATCATTTGGTGACTAACGATTCCCTCTCGACCGCAAAGGGTTAATTTCACTGCCAACTACAAGATCTACCGAGTCTAAAAACAGGAATTAAGTTATTTCAAACCGAATTTCCAAATTTACTCTTTCAACGTTAAAACATAGTCGTATTCGTTTATAAGAAAAAATGGCTAATAATTTACCATTTAATATAATGTCCGCTATAATTATTCCCCAGCTAATAGATTAATATATTCAACTCATAACGCATAATCTATTTTCCTATTATACCCCTTAATCATCCTGGAAACGATTTCTCTCGAAACGATCCATTCATCGATCCCGAGCGAGAGCCAAACCGAAATTCCCATAAAAACAAGAACGTCGGTGTACGTAAGACGTTCCGCTACAAGAACTGGCACGGCCAAGCCTCCAAGAACAATTAGAAATAATAATCGAGCTGGCCGTATACCGGAAGCCACGGTTCGCGTACTCCAGCTAGAAACTGAAGTTTCTTCTTCTTCTTCTTCTGGCTTCTCTTCTTCATCACCTTCCCTCGACTTATCGTTGCTCGCGTGTTTCAGCAGCTCGAATTGTTTCGTTCGTCGCTTCCCCGTTGAAACGATGGCCGAGCAAGGCTTGTTAACGCGTATAAACGTGGTCAACTTTTCGTTGTCGCTATTCTATAGCTCTTGTTTAACCCTTTTCACTTGGGAGTTGATTGTTTGTCATCCGATGATACTGACTTGAAAGATTTTCAAATCCAAAATACTTACTAGCATTCGCTTGTATTAAACGTCATTTAGTTTAGTTAAATAATTTACTAAAATTAATAACTAGAATAGGGTAGAATAAGGAGAGAAGAATAGGGTAAATGGGTAGGTTAGGTTAAGGCTAGATATTGTTAAATAATAAGTAAGTGTAATCGGAAGCCATCCAAAACCGAAAGGTGCGGATTATGTATAAATAAATAAAAATAAATAGATAAATAATGATTTACTAAAATTTACACATATCGCTATTTAACCCCTGAGTCTGATTAACAAACAAACTGACTGAAATCTGAAAATTTGAGGAACTATCATTCGACGACAAACAGTCGTCTTTCGGGCGCAAAGGGTTAACACTCGAACTACCGACGATTACAGTGTACTTATTTGCATTGAGGAGATCAAATTAAAAATTACACGAAAAAATATCGAATACACAGAAAACAAATGTTTATTTATGCCTTCTGCAGAAATACATAGCAAATTTTGGAAGCTTGGTAAAGTGAATTTATAAGGTTGCTATGAATGATCGTCAATCCGTCATTTTGACTGCTCTGGTAGTTCTAGCGTTAATAGAGTAGCCGTCGAACGAGTACATAAATTTTCTTGAAGATTCTTAATTAGATGCTTTAACACTATTCCTACCACGACCGGTCAAATGACCATTTTTAAAATTTCGATTAGAATTTCACATATACAACGTAATCGAACCGCCTATAAACTTTAGACTTTTCCTCAAATATACGTATAATACAGTTTTCAATATTCACTTCTTTTTTCATTGTTTATTTTCTGAGAAGAATTTGTAGGTCTGTCTTACGTGGGAATGTCGCGATAGGAATAGGTATACGTGAAGTGTCGGTAGGAATAGTGTTAATAAAACGTGGCTGTTTATATTCTTTGAGCGTTAAATCACGAAAGTGCATTTTCTTCTGCTTCTTCTTCGCCGCCTTCCCTCGGCTTATCGTTGCTCGCGTGTTTCAGCAGCTCGAATTGTTTCGTTCGTCGCTTCCCCGTTGAAACGATGGCCGAGCAAGGCTTGTTAACGCGTATAAACACGGCGAACTTTTCGTTATCGCGGCCGATTCCTTTTGTCCCGCGGAGAGGAAACGGGACCCTCGTCGACGAAACTTTTGAAACTGGCGCCTGGTGCAACATGGGGAACCGTGATTGTGCCTCGCTTGGGAAACGTGGCCCACGACTGATAAGCGAACCAGGATGAATTCGTGACCGGTGACCGTGTGATAAAGGTGGGTTACGAATGAACGATCCGGTGTGGGCGATGTAGCCGCGGATTCTGGACAGATTGATCGATGGAACGTTCTGAAAGTGGATCAATCGATTAACCCTTAAATACTTCTACTTTTAAATGTGAATATTAACCTGCGACATTCCCACGTAAGACAGGCTACAAATTTCTATAAAAAAATAAACAATGAAAAAAGTAGTGCATATTGAATAATATATTATACGTATATTTGAGGAGAAGTTTAAAGTTTAAAGGCGATTCAATTACGTTGTATATATGAAATTCTAATCGAAATTTTAAGAACGGTCGTTTGACCGGTCGTGGTAGGAATAGTATTAACCGGCAACTCCAACTTATTCTCGTCATATTTTGATTTGCAAGCTTTTAAGTGTCAGACTTTCAATGACGTGTAAATAATGATATTAAAGTCATTCGAAACAATCTTTATTCATTTCAGAAGTAATATAATTTTCATTTCAATGTTAATACTTATTAAATAATGCAATGGACAACATTATGAAGCTGATACAGCAATCAATGACACAGAATGTTTGTGAATAAATTTCTCTCTCACTGTTTTTATAACCACCCTCTCTGACACACGTGTTGTCTCTTTCAACGTTCGTCTAGCAATGATCGTCACAAATTTTGTTCGTTCTCGCTCTTTCTCAAATCATATCGTATACAAATTGTATGGATCACAAAATCACGTGTTCTGTGATAACCAATATCACACGTTTTGTGGAAACAAGTTGCTGGCTGCGCGTGAAATCCGGGATTTTTGTTTCATTTTTGGTTTGTTTCTCGTTATTGATATACGATGGGTTGCAGGAGATTTGTGTTGCGGATTCGGATTCGCTTTGATCTTTATTTCGCTGGTTTCGTTTTTGTTTAAAACTCGCGGAAAATATAGGGTGTGTCGCGAGTATTGGAATGATCCTTTGATAAATGTTGATCGAAAGGTTTATTAGAGCGTTTTGTTTTATTTGCTATGGATAATGGACCGTAGAGACCAGATTGGTGTTACTTCTGGCGTCGCTTAATCGAGCAATCGGTTAACGGTGTTCAAGCGAGATACAGTTTCACGTCATATTTAAAGAGGAACGAATCGTTTCGCGGGCTTTCAGGTCGCGTGACACGCCGGCATTATACTTGAATGCGGAGTTCGCGCTGATATGGAGCTTAACGGGATAAGGCTGCCTGAGAAGCTAATAATTTCACTTAAAAAGTTGTATCCGTAAGTGGAAGCAGTCAACGATGAAGCTTCTGGTTAATACGACCTGAATCTTATCCTGGATTATTTTTTCCACCGATCGTGACAGATCGCGATCATTCGTATGATCCGCACAACATAGGAAGTTGTTTAAAATGACCAAGTTTTTATTCACTGTTCCTTTACATTTACTTTATCTTAACCAAAGGGTAATTACCTGCAAATAAATGAATAATAATGGTAATAATTTATTTCAAAAACTTTTTCATGGAACTGTAAGATAACCAAGCGATTATTAATTAGTTAAGCGTGTTTGACGCGTATACACGTCATTATTTGATTTTAATTCCACACCCTGTGTAGAATTTCCAAAATTCCACGCTTAACTGGTTAAAGAAATCCACCAGCCTATTTTCCTGTTCCTCAGAAAACGTTCCTAAAAGATTCGTCGATCGGCAGGAAATCCTCTGTGCTCGAGGCGAGACGAAAGGGATCAGACCCTGTCGATTTACCTGAAAATTCTGAGTAGTCTCGCACCTGCGATTCGTGCCATCACCCCCCTTTTGAACCGTGAGGGTTGAGAAGTTGGGAATTTTCAGCAGGTCGCCCGGTAGTTTCCAGTGAAAACGATCCCACGGCCAGGTTTCGCTTCGTGGAAGTTTTGCAGGGCGCGCGTTTACGTAGACGCGTTTGCAAACACTCGAGCCTGGCGCTAGAATGTTTAAACGGCTGCTAACGGGACGCGAACAGAACAAAAAAAAAGGAGAAGAAGAAAAAGTGGCTGTTCGTTGGGGTTGCAAAAGTTTTCCAAGCACTTGGACGACTCGGTTTCGTGGGCGAATTTCGGGGAATTTTAACGAAGCGCGGTTGTCGCTTGAAAAATTATGGCTTTCTCGAGATCTAGGAGAATTTTGAGGGAACTTTGAAAAATGAAAGTTTTTTTTTTTTAATGGGCGTTTAAAATCCCATCGACTTCGATTAGCGACTTATGCAGTGTTATGCAGTTTGGTGTCGTTCAGGAATTTATGATGTTTAGGGTCAAGGTTCTGTTTAGTTTGTGTTTTTGTCTTTCTGTTTGGAATTTTCTGCATTCGGATAGAAGGTGGTCGATCGTTAGTTTTGTTATTACATTGGTTACAGGTTCTGTTTTCTTTGGTAGGTGTTCGTGTGTTGATCTACAGTGTCCTGCTCATGAAAGGTTGATAAACGATGAAGTTGGTATTATTTCCTTTAATCGAAGTTCTGGTTAATTTTACTTTTTAGCACAGAACAGATCTAGTTGTTATGTACACTTTCCATATAGTGAATTAGTTTTAGATGCCATTCATTGGATTATTATTATAGAATGTTCATTTCACTAAACTGAAGTTTGTAATTAAGTTTATTCTTACGCTGCCTTTTATACAGTAGACGTGCTCATAAATGATTTATAACTATTGTATACAACAAATTCTCAATTACAAGCCACAATTTTCCTAACCATGATATAAACGCAATCACTCTTACGTGTTTGTATCGTTAATGAGATAGACGATAATACATATAATTTTATATAATTACAATAATTTTGTGATAAATATACCATTTCCATATGATAGATAGGAATCGTTTAAAATTGCAGTGATTAAAAACAGATTAAACTAGATTAAATGTCCATAGTAGATCAGATTCCATACTTATTAAAATCTATTACATATCAAAACAGTTTCAATAATAAAAAGAATTATTCTGTTATAAGGTTGGCTTGTAAAGTACAGCCAGAAATGAAACAGTATACTTTATTTCTCTCGAACACTATACTTTATTTAGCCGTTTTTACTTTCAGAGCGAGCTCATGATTAATATGTACTATGTTTCTATCCTCGTAGTATATACAGTGTTTTCCTTTCTACATATGTATGTATGTGTTATGATTCCAAGTTCTTGTTGCCATTTTCCAACACATTCTATAATTCATTTTTCTCTCGAATTTCTCATCGCTTTATTACCCTCTAAATTGCTTACACCTTCGAAGTGTACCTGCAGCACGTTTAACCCTTTCGGTACGGGAGCCGGATATATCCGACGCCCATCTGATGACCTGTGTGGACGAGCGCCGTATATGTCCGGCATCCATATGTGGCAATCCGTGCCACAAATAGCATAATTCACGTAACTGATAGAATTTTATATAAATGTCTCTTAATATTAAAGTTACAAACAACACTTGGAAAAAAGCATTGTTTTATTAAGCACCGTGGATCTTATATAAGGTTAGAAAAGTTTTCTGACAAACCGACTATGTGCTATCAGCGCGTTTTCGGCACGGCACACCTCGTACAGCGGGAGTACCGAAAGGGTTAACCCTTTGACTGCGGTGCGCTCTCGAACGAATCCATCAATATGGACGGCGCGTTTTTCGCATGTCAGTCGCTGCGACTGGTTGTCCACTGACTAGTGACCAAAACAGTACCCGGAAATTTCATACCATTCTTAGGGTTTAAAAAATAATAATGGTATATTTAGTTGCTGTGTTACATACGACAATAAATTCCATGTTGAATTAATCGGTAAATCAGTAATAAAGGTGTTATAGTAAACAAATACAGAGGGCGTATATTTACGTCTTTCGTACATATTGATGGATTTGTGAGGGCGTACATATACGCCTTTCGTATATATTGATGGACTTGTGAAGGCGTATATATACGCCTTTAGCAGTCAAAGGGTTAACACGACGATGTTCGCGTCGAATGTCCGTATACGTAAGAAAATCGGAAGTGCCATCGCGTCGACTCGACTTCCGCTGTGCCACGAACGAGAGTGACTCCGGGGGGGAGGCATTTTTATTTCATCCTCGGTCAATTTGTCGACGCCCGCCCCCCCGCTGTCGTTCCCTTACAAAGGAATTCGCCTCTTTCGTACGTTTTCTCCGCGCCTACGACAAGAGGAAGACGAGCCGAGCCCGCTTCTCGAGGCGCGTGCTCAAGAGGTTTTGCAAGCTCACTGAATTTCTATACACCGGCCTCGAGAAGGTCTACCCTTACTCCTCCTGCCGTCCTCCTTAAACCTATTCCTCCTCGGAGACCTCTTATGCACTTCACCGCGCGCCGTTACCAAGACTTTCCCACGGATGTGTCCCCGGGTAATCTCTGTGTCTTCCGGATCTCAGTCCCGCCCGGGGTAACGAGAGCGCCGCCAGACACTTTCGACAACAAGTTCTCGTTGTTTCCCTAAATATTTCGGGTTTCGAAATCACTTTTTCGAACGAAGTCCCGTTGTTTTCTTAACAGGTTGCGTATGGATCACGAGACGTCTCGTTTTAATCGTTTGCATTCGTGAAGTGCCTTATAATCGTCCAATTTCAATGATTTTCACTGACTAATTTCAATTTAATTTCAATTAATTTAAGTGTTTAAGCTTTTAAGTGTTTTAAGTGTTAAGGTTTTTAAGTGACAAATTATTTAGTAAGATTCGTTAACGTTGAACTTCATTTGGTTTAGTTAAGCAATATTAAAATTTACTTACTATATGTATTCAACCCCTAAAAAGGGTTTGAAAATTTTCGAAATTATCATTTGGCGATTGACAGTCGCCTTTCGAGTGCAAAGGGTTAATACTGGCTTATACACGTGTATCGACGATTCGATATAATTTGATTTATTTCTTACATTTATCGATATATAAAAATATACATATATAATAGTATTCAAGGATTTATATGTGTAAAATAAAAGAGTGCTGGTATGCACTGTACTCATTGTCAATTTTTTTTTTGGCAAGCTTGAAAACACCGTACGCAATGTGTTGAATTTGAAATTTTCTTGTTGTTGCGAAGCAATTGTAGCAGGGATTTGTTAACACTGGAGCAACCATAGCGAGTGAAAATAATAAAATTCGTAATTTTTCGTACGAGCTTTGTTAAATTTGCTCTGATCATCATCTGCGAAAGATATACACGAAGATTCTTCGAAAAAGATTATGGTAACAAAGAATTCTGTGCTGTGTCGCGTTCGCTCCTCTTAAACATCGATTTTGTCACCAAATACACATATTTCTAACGACAAGAAACATTAAAGTGAACCATCTTACACATTTGCACGCGATAAAGAAGGTAACATTGATAATATTTCGTCAACGAAATGTCTCTTGAGTTTCCTTCCCGTTTAATTGTTTGCAAAATTAATTAACTCGGAAATAAAGTCCTGGAACTTTAAACAGTATTATTCTCCGCTTTCCGTTTACGATTCAACGACGAACCTCTGATGATATCGGTTCAGCGTATTATTACAGGTGCGAGTTACTCGATAACGGAGCGTGAAAAGGAGACAGTGGTTCGTGATAAAGCGTACGTTGAAAGTGTGGGACGAAGTCTTCGTTCCTTTGTCGGAATATCTCCATTTGCGTGGGTAATGGCTTGGAAGATACTTCATCGCGAACAGGCGGGAGAATCGTAGCGGTTCTTCTTATAAATTCGTATTTCTCTATTCAATGTTATACGTTGCGCAGCTCGTTCCGTATAAAAAGGTAACGGTGGATGTGTCTGCCGCCTGTTAGGAAGGCCAGGCCGCGAAAAAGGACGCCCGGGTTCGTTAATATAATGCTTCCCTGGAACTTGTTCAGCTTTCGCCCGAACTTCGTTAATTACAAAGTTCACGGCTTCTTTCCGACGACGAACTGCAGACACATCTTCTTATTGATACAAATTCACGAAGCAGGCGTACACTTTTTCTTTTTGTCGTTCACTTAGACTTAGCGATCTTCTCGTGATTTTACATTAGAAGGAACGAATCAACGATTGTTCTGCGGGAATTAAGTTTTATGATTCATTCTGTATCGAATTTATGTATATTTAGAAGTGTTAAGAGTGGTTGGTAGGTCAGATATGTAGATTAGATACCAGGAGTGGGCCCATAGAATTTGTATTCTCATAGCTGATATAAATAAATGAGAAAAAATATATATATATTTAATTCTGATACGTGTTTTGTTCGAAATTACACTGTACACGCTGTATTGTAATGCTAGCCGTGTGTGTGGCCTTCGAACGAGAATCCTGAGGGAGCATAAAGGAATTCGATTCAAAGGGAATCGCAGAAAGGAGAGGTCGTAAAGGGACTGGGGGTTTCGAAATTTTTTTAACACACCTTTTCTGCGTGAATCTTTTCTTCTGTTTACGCGGAGCATTTTTTTGCGAACCCCTTCGAATCCTGCAAGAATTATACCGAACCCGAGAAACGCTTATGAACGTGAGAGAACTTAGAAAATTCTTACGATTTCATTTTTTATTTTAAATAATACAATCTAGCTGAAATTATATGATACTTAATATCGAAACACGGTTTCTGCTGAATATGATTTAGATAATGCTTACGCTGGAAAGCATAACATTCATAATTGATGCGTCATTATTAATTAGTTAAGGACTAGGTGCAGGGCAATAAAATGTATAACTGATCCTGGGAATTAAATGGAAAACGTTTTCCCTTATGTTGGAGCATCAGATGTAATCGTTCTGATAAAATGTTTCCGCTAACCGATTCACTATATTAATATGAAAAGCACCGATATGAAATGTATTATTTTTAAAAGCAGAATTTTACAATCGCAAACAGTTCCCAACAATTTTCTCTGATCAAATCATTAAAATCTTCTCTTATCTATGCCCCCCTGGTGTAATAAAATTTATACGAGGGTTAAATAGTAGCAATCTGAAATCGTTATCGTTAATAACCGGCCACGTGTAATCGATGCAACGTTAATTTTGTATAGAAAAAATGAGAAATAGTTTCAAGGCAAAACTTTGAGCTTATTCACTCGATTTCCATCGAAATCCGAGCCCTAGGGCGATACCGACTTTTCCAATAACGCACTTCCGTCGTTCAACGAGTTTCACACCGGTGTGTCCGCGTTTCTCGGGAAAAATCGAGCGACAAGATATAAAGAGGGCGCGATATCCCCGGCGACGATTCGATCGTGACATTATCGGGGAAGCATCGAGCCGTTTATCGGCGTCGCCCTAGAAATCGTAAGACGGATCAAAGGACTTATCACATCGCTCGCGATACGACGCCTCCTATTCGTGCGACACTCGATTCCTTTATGGCTGTCTTGGATTTTATCGTCGATCCCCCATCCTCTCCTCTCGCTTGTTATCGGAACAAACGGTCGAAATTGATAAGGTGTGCAGGAGAAAGGTGACGGAGTACGACATCGCCTCGTTTATTACTTTTGGTTAACGTTAGATTTACGAAACCCGTGAATTTGACGGATTTTGGATTTCACGAGCAGGATTTGCAAAGACAGTTACTATTATTTTAAAACAATTTTTATTGACTTTTATTGTTGGCTAAATGTACCCTAATCTATTTCCTTTTTAGGTCTGCAATTTAAAATTTTGTATGATGCATACCTATTTCTTAACAAACGTATATTGGAAATAGATAGACAGGAAATGTTCGTGAATCTAGTGTTAACCTTTAATACGCCGAGTAATGAATTTCAACTATCCTCGTAATAGTTTCCATTTTAAAACTGGTAAATAATTCTTAAATATTTAATTTTTACTCCTTTGTATGTTATTATTGTATTGGTAAACCGTGGTAGTTAAAAGTTTGAAAGCGTTATGCATTCTAAAAAAGGAAAGAAAATTTCAAGCAGCGTGTTTTTGTTTAGAATTTATTTCTCAAAAATTTATAAAACGTACGGAGAATTACTAATAACACGAATTACAGTTGTTATATTGGTAATAAAATTTATAATTAATTTCAGTGGATAGGGAAATTACAAATATTAGGTATTAGGGAATATTAAGTTAGACGGTTCGTCTAAAATTATACCGGAAACGAGGCGGGGAAAGGACAGTTCTAAAATCATTTTAGACTCATTTGACACGTCGGTAAGTTGGAATTTCGTAGTGTATACAATGGTATTCGGCCACAGTCCGGTTATAATACAGCAAAGGTTAACGAGCACACGCAGCACGCGGGTGAAAACAGATTAGTCACGTAATAAAATCCTGTCGGCCATGTTTGAGGGATTTACACACACGTGCTCGTGAACAATCTGGCTGCGAACACTGCCTTCGGCTGTTTACAGTGACTTCCGTTACGCGACGGCTACACGGAAGCGGAGGTCGCGCTACGTTTTGGTTCTAATTACGATCGGGCCCAGGCTGAAAACATCTTTCGCGATCGCTGTAGCAAGATTTATTAACACTAGATTTACGGACGCTTCTTGTATATCTATTTGTAATATACATATATTAACAAAACAGGTATACACGATACAGAATTTTAAATTGCAGTGCTGAGAGGAAAATAGATTAGAGTATATTTGTATCGAGAGTCAACAAAAATTGTTAACCATAATGGCAATTATCTTCGCAAATTTTTTGTTCATGAATTCTGAAATCCGTCAAATTGACGGTTCCCGTAAACCTAGTGTTAAACAAGTGATTAAAGACTGATTAAATGAGCTTTGGAAAGCTTTAGGAAGCAAATTGTTTTGTTAGGTATTAGACAATTAACATTGATGAGGATACTTGTGTTAAATGTGAATTTTTATGTGATATTGAACGACAGTAAATAATAGTTGTGGATAATGACTAGAATTTAATAATGTGAAAGATGCTGTTTACAATTAACCCTTTGCATAGGGTGTTAGGTAATTGAAGTTCATAATGATACTTATGCAGATGAAACATGAATTTCTCATGTAAATGAGACATTAAACGAGAATAAACGATAATTTTAATGGCTAGAATTTAATAACGTGCAACTTACCATGAAAAAAGTTCACGACCAAACCTTTGTAAAAAAACAATGAAAACGAATAATCTGAGAATGGTGCATTTGGACTGATCTAAAAAGATGCTACTTCGATATTGGTACTCCTACTCCGTTCAAAGTAAATATTCTGAATCCCCAAACAACAGCAGACCCTTGGAAACTTCTGCTCTAGCCACCCCGTTGATCCCCAGAGACCAACAATCTCGCGGCAGCTTCTCGTGAAAAAACAATCCCGCCGTGCATCGATCGATGAACGCCTGGTTCACGGACGTGTGCCCTGTTCTCCAACCTAGGAGGAGCCTAACCCGAAACTTCGAATTCCTTTCGACAGAGACAAGCTTTCAACCGGAACAGCCCTCGACGACGAGAAATTCCCAGCGGCGAAATCGCCTCGTCAACGTGCGCTCTAATTTGAACGTGCGCGTACGCACGATAGCTGCATCCGACGATTCGGATTGCGGTGGAACGGAAAAGAGGAGGGGAGAAGGTGGAATCGGAGGAAGCGAGGAAAGAAGAGAAGGGTATCGCCGAAGGGGAGAAATCCTGGCGAAGGATGTAGTCGAGAGCGTCGTCGGGGAACGGATGACAAGATAAAGGGAGGGATGGCGGCGAAAGAGGAGTCGCCAGAGTCCTGGAGGATCACCGAGGGCTGAGAAAGAAAGAGGGGACACCCCTGACGAAAGAGATATATAGAATGCACAAGCACACGAGCCAGCTGCGTGGGCCGAGCGGTCCCGGAAGCGGACACCAGCAGCATGTCGCTAATAGAGGTCCTGTCAGACGATGGAACAGCTTCCACGGCGGCGGGAGCGTCGGCGGAGGCGCGAGCAATTTCAACGACACCGTCGGAAATGGCAATCTGCCCTCCGGTATGATCAGCAGGGCTCCCCAGGAGCCGTTCAGGGCCGTCCCGAAGGCCGTGCAGGCCCTCAGGAGCGAATCCGTTGATAGGAGCCATCGCGTCCAGCCACCGCCGCCCCCGGCCTTCCCCCGAAGACGGTTCTCCGTGTGGTGAGTCTGGAAATTTTAGTTCAGGCCCTAGTTAGTATATTTATATGGCCTATCGATGTGTTTCTTCTTTTATTGTCTTATATATACAGTGGCTTCGAAAGGTATTCGCACGCTGTATTACGTGAAAATTCATCTAATTCTGAAATTCTGGTTTCAATGAAAATTTGTGTGTATATATTATAGAACGTAATTAGTTATATGTGGAACGATTTTTTCTTTTTCTTTTTCTTTTGGGAAGTCTTTTTAAGAGGGTGAGATCAATCACCGAAGTTTCAACATTTTTTTGTGCTTCCACCCTCTTGAAAAGACTTCCTCCTCCCCCCAAAAAAGAAACGTTCTACATGTAACCAATTGTGCTGTATATTCACACAAATTTTTATTGAAATCAGAATTTCAGAATTAGATGAATTTTTTTGTAATGCAATGTATGAATACTGTTTAAAATCACTGTATATATGTATGTTTTGTGTATCGTATACTTTTTGGATAATTGTGGGCTATAAAACATCCCACATCGCAGTTGTACTTTAAACACGATATGTGAGATTTAATTTAAATATGGTGAACATATTCACTTTTTTTAAGTTTGTGGAGTGTATCCGTGTTTCAAATGATTTTTGTATACGGGCATGAAAGTTCGAAGTTTTGGAACAAAGATGTAGGAATGTTAATGATTTTTATCAGAGCTTAAAGTAAATATAATCAACACTGCAAAGATTGTAGTTTAAAATTTTGTTAGGAAGAGAGATCGAGATTTTGTTAATACGTCTCTTGCAAACTAGTATAATTCAAATTTCCTTGTTTACCAATAGAATCAATTGTTTTCATCTTTTGTTTATACACATGTGATTGTATCGCGTGCATGTATCCGCGTTAAATATCGATCAGGCCCCTGTTTCCCGTGTCCATAGAAATTAATCACACTCTGCAATTAATTTTCCGAACCAGCACCCGTAAATTAACACGGATACGATATGAACCGCCTCATCGTGCGTTACTCGAACAGTAAATCGTGCCCCTGTACACCGTGCCTGTTTCCAAAATGAATTATCTATTATCAGCCGATTTTTGTCCAATTAATTTTCAGCGAACCGATGTTGCTGCAACGTGAATAAATTCCGATACGCAGCATCGTGTAACGATTAATTAAAACGTTCCATCTGTTCGATCGATTGAAACGGAACGAAATTATTTTTATTTAATTAATTAATTAAACGCTTCGATCGTATTAGAGGTTGCTCGACGTCGGCGGAACGCAATTGTACCGTTCGATACTTATTTAACACTAGGTTTCGAATTTCATGAGTAAAATTTGCAAAAACAATTACTATTATTCCTAATAATTTTCGTTGACTTTCATTGATGGACTGATACAAATATACCTTAATCTATTCCCCTTTCAGCTGTGCAATTTAAAATTCTGTATGACGTATACCTATTTCTCAGCACACATATAGTAACCGACAAAATTTAAGAAAGTAACTAATTTACGAGGAATAGCATGATAAACAAAATTTGCATTTTCTGCTAATCAATAAATAGTGTTCTACCATAATAACAACAAAAGTACAGACAATATTTGCAGACCATAAAACTATATATTCTACGTTCATCGTTTCGTCTTAAACTTTTGTCCGCTACTGGTACATTAGAAATAGATGCACAAGAAATGTCGGTAAATCTAGTGTTAACGTAGAGAAATTCGTCAACGTGGAACGCAATCTCGATGGCAATGTAGTCGGAACGAGCGGCGCCTGGACATAAATCGGCACTTTCTTCACGCGTTACGCGAAATTGGTGCGCCACTGACAGAGCATCTTTTATTGATGCTGCATCGTAACGAAAATTTATCCGACGTGTATAAATCAGCGCGTAACGCGTTCCTCGGGACGGACGCGCGTTACAATCTGAATATATTTCAATTAATCTCCATAAAAACGCGACAGCCTGCCTGTACGTATCCTCTCTTCGACCATTCATTTTTCTTCTTTTTTTTTTGTTCACTCTTCGCCTCCTTTGCTTTCTCTCTTCTCCCGTTTTCGTTCGCCGCGCCAGCGAACGCGAGACACGTAAAATTGCAAGATGTCGCACGTGGTGCCAGCAACGATACCTTGATTGAAATTTAACGACATAACTCGTGATTCGACGATCGCGACCGTCTAGCGGGCAGCGAAATAAGCCGACAATTGCGAGGTTAAGCTTGACTGGCAGCGACAAAATGAAATGACCGAGGGAAATAAGCATGCAGGAGACGCGGGTACGATGTTGCAGGTTATAGGATGGATAGAGAAAAAGGAGTAAACTGAACAGAATGAGAATTGTCGTCTGAGATAGCTTATTATCAACTGGTTGTATGAAAGAAAGGGATGTAACCCTTTGCGCTGGAAAAACGAATCTCGGTCGTCGATTGAAACTATCTTGAAAAATTTCCAAATGCATAGCATCAAAGTTAGTATTAGAATTTACTTATGTCAAAATTTACTTGATTCATGCAAATAATATTGAAGTTGGCACATTGGATCTCCCATGACCCCAGTTATAGTAAGACGATTACAAAATAGTAACAAATGAGAAATTGCTTTAAAAGAAACTTATTTTAATTCGATCGTAAAATTGATTATTCAAATTGACAGAGAGACAGGTTTCACGATGATAATCACGAATTTTTTGAAAGATACACGGTAATTTTGGAAAAATATTCAACATCTATCGCTGTTTCCAAACAGAAAGGTCTTCGGTGTCCCATAGACGCGAATGAAAATCTAACGCAACAATTTGTCCCACGAGGTCGTGGGAAGATGTACCTGCGGTCGACACTTTTGTCGCTTTAGTTATGTTTCGTTGCTGACTAGTAACGGTTAGAAAGGCGGTGACAAAAGAGAAGCAAAAGGAACTACTAGTAGAGGTAACGGCTTCGACTGAAGTATTTCTTTAGCTGTGCGAGCGAGTTCTGTTAGATGGAGGATACGGTGTCACGAAACGACCAAGAACGGATCGGTCTAGCGTATTAATGGCGCGTTGCATCGGCGCAGCGTCACTTTTTCCGAAGGAAATCGTTGGAATTCTTTGGTAACATTCCGAGAAACGAGGGCAGAGCGCTGGAGGAAGCGTTTAACGGGAGCCTCAATTATGTTTCTTTCGTTAAAAGAGACGTGTAATTGTTTGAACGGAAACGTTGATGAATTTTATAACGTGTTGTGAATAATATATCGGGCGTGTGTTCAACGTGAAACCAGAAGCACCTCCGATGTTCGTTAAACATCGGAGTACCAGCACGGTTACCGGGTCCCGCATTCCAGCCGTGAAACTTTCAGCTGGGAAATTTTACAGGATTTCATTTAACGATCGTAAAGCATCATTAAAACTAATTCCGCTTTATAAGACCGCGTTCATGATGAAATCACTCGTAAATCTTGCCGGAAAGTTTATGGTATTCCGTGTACCACGGATTTTAACCGTGTCTGTTAATTGCAATATGCTAGTCCCTGGATTATATAGTTTATTAAATTTAAAAAAAACGGAATTAAACGAGGAAATTGGTAATGCAAGGAATTATTCGAGGCTTTGGAATTTATCGAATAGTTGAATAAGAAATAGGTGAAAGGAATCGGTTGACTCCTTGCATTGGAGCAACAGACTTTTTTAACACCAGATAAGTAACTGTTAACAATTTTATCCTTCCCACTAAGGAAAGATTTTTTGATATTCCACTCCTCAAATAGGGGTTGAAAGGATGTTTGAAAATCCGCCGATTTCGAAGCAAGCACTATGAAAACTGGTATTTAGCTTATTGGTTATAAATAAAGAAATACGTGTTTCAACGTTTTCAAAAAATCAACCCTCAAGGGGGTAAAATATGGGATGAAAATTTGTTTGAAAATTCGTCGATTTTGAAGCAAACACTATAACAATTACCAAGTATTTAACTTTCTGGTTAAAATTAAGGTTAAGGGTTTGCAAAATTGGACATCTCTTGAAACTAGTTAAAATTGAAATCAAAGTACTTTGGCAAGGGCAACGCCGCGGGCGATAGCTATGTAGTAATGAATAAAAAGGAACGCGAAGGAAGAAAAGAAGGTGGTCGATGAAACCGCAAAGGAAGACCAATGACGGTACGCGTCAGAGGGAGTGAACGAGCCTGTCCATAAACGAAACGACCATGATCACCGGGGTGACGTTATAGGGTTAACCCGCAAACGGGGCTGCGAGATGGAGAAGCCGGCCCGTGTGATCCGTGTCGAATTCAATTTTCCGCGTTGCACGCACAGGCGACGGCATGCGTGTTACGCGCTATGCGTTAAAAGGAGGAGGATGAGCACACAGGGAGGAGGAGGAGGAGGGTCAAGAACCTCGGACAACCTTCCTTTCCGTCGATTCTCAGTCGGTCCTCGTCGAGTCACGTTTGATACACGGTTGTCGATATTCCCTTCACTCGTGTTACCGCCACGCCAGATTTATGCGCCTCGTGGAAAGGTGTAACACGTGTGTATGTACCCGTGGTGTGTCGACGTCGATTTCTTGGATGAGACTTACCTGCTCTGTCGAGGGGCTGAAAAAAGAGGAGATCGATCGCTTAGATTGTGTATATACGTGTCACTGGAGTAGTGGAGTGGTTGAAATGACCAACTGATTAATTTTTCGAAGAAGTTTTGTAAACCCAGTAAACTTATTCGTTTATACTGTAACATGTATGTTCCTTATGGTGTGTCGACGTCGATTTCTTGGATGAGACTTACCTGCTCTGTCGAGGGGCTGAAAAAAGAGGAGATCGATCGCTTAGATTGTGTATATACGTGTCACTGGAGTAGTGGAGTGGTTGAAATGACCAACTGATTAATTTTTCGAAGAAGTTTTGTAAACCCAGTAAACTTATTCGTTTATACTGTAACATGTATGTTCCTTATGGTGTGTCGACGTCGATTTCTTGGATGAGACTTACCTGCTCTGTCGAGGGGATGAAAAAAGAGGAGATCGATCGCTTAGGTTGTGTATATACGTGTCACTGGAGTAGTGGAGTGGTTGAAATGACCAACTGATTAATTTTTCGTAGAAGTTTTGTAAACCCAGTAAACTTATTCGTTTATACTGTAACACGTATGTATGTACCTGTGGTGTGTCGACGTCGATTTCTTGAATGAGGTTTAAAAAAGAGGAGATCGATCACTTAGGTTGTGTATATGCGTGTCACTGGAGTAGTGAAGTGGCCGAAATGATCAATTGGTTAATTTTTCGAAGAAGTTTTGCAAACTCGCTAAACTTGTTAGGTTATTCTGCCGCAATGTCGCGAATTTGTTGTGATTTTCTGTGGAATGTACAATCGGAGATTTATTTTCTATATAGAGTTTAGGTAGTTTTTCTTTCGTATAATTTTCAGTGTTATTTATTTGTTGCGGTCAAATATACTTCAATCGTCGGTGGTTCTCGTGTTAAAATTGATATACGATATTTTCATACTCCGTGTGTAAATTTACATTCTTCTTGAAACGATGCCTTTTATTTCATGAAACGTTCATTTGTTGCGTTTGTATCGTATTTTGTGTTCGGGAGTAAATTGAGATGATTGCAGAGTATTCTTTTTCAAGTTCGTTTAGAAATGCAAGGGATGGTATTTTCTATTATATGAAACGATTTTGTTTTGTTTCAGGTTAAGATAAATAGTTTGTGGAATCCTGAATCTAATTGACCTACAAACTGATATTAATCTTTCTCTAATCTCTCTACGATCAGAGATCAATGCTCGGTGATTGTTCTTAAGGCATGGATAAAACGTACTTGGAATCTCTAAACGGGTTACTTCACATTTCTTTCACATTGAACATTTCTTTAAACCTTGGGTACATTTATTAGTCTTTTGAACTCGAGAGGTAACTGTTAGTCGTCTAATAATATTAATTTCAAAGATATTCATTCAATTATTTTAGAAATAATTCTAAAGTCTAAAAATTTTCGAAACCGTCATTTTGGCGACTGACAGTCGTCTCTCAAAGGGTTAAAAATTATTTCAACGAAGACGTTGTATCTTCTAATGCGGTATCGGATAAAAGGTCGCGTTTCAACGTTACGCGGATTGCGCAATTCAAAGGACGCAGAGGAGGTCTCTGAAAACACAACATCATTATAAAATAAAGAGGAGAATGTTTCCTCTCTCTTCTTCTTCTTCTTTTTTTAATGCTTTCCCACCGTCGACATCGTTCCGTCCCATTTTCATTCGGATTAAACGCGAGGGCGATCTAATAACGAGAGAATTCTTCTAAAGCGCGACCTTTTCCGTTGCGTGCTCGCCGCACATTAATTACCTTAATTGGAGGCGAGATTCTACGAGAGCTTGTATACCTCTTAGAAATCATAATTTATTAAAGTAAATGGATTAGCATCGGTAGGAAAGGTACTACAGGTAGGGTTTGAGTCGCCACCGGACATCCTGCGATAATCGATTCAATTCAGAATTAGACTACTAAAGGACTAGAGATCATCATACGTGTCGATCTGACTTCTAAAAATCGAATTAAGCATGAAAGTCCTTTTTATTCATTTAAAATTGAAAGTTGAAACGTGGTTATGTGAAAAGCTGGATCGTAAAAACAAATGATCGGTGGTAGCAGCTTTTACATTCGACGTATCCGATATAAGATTATCAATCTCAAAGAGTTAAAAACCAAGGATAAAATATTTAGTCGTAGGATAATTGATACTTGAAACAGCAATTATATTGAATTTGTTAGATCTTCATCTTTTGTCTTCTCTTTTTCGTCTTTCGTTGTTTAAAAATTAAGTCGTAGGATAATTGATACTTGAAACAGCAATTATATTGAATTTGTTAGATCTTCATCTTTTGTCTTCTCTTTTTCGTCTTTCGTTGTTTAAAAATTAAGAATAAAACGTTTAGTCGTAGGATAATTGATACTTGAAACAGCAATTATATTGAATTTGTTAGATCTTCATCTTTTGTCTTCTCTTCTTCGTCTTTTATTGTTTAAAAATTAAGAATAAAAGGTTTAGTCGTAGGATAATTCATACTTAAAATAGCGATTATATTGAATTTGTTAAATCTTTATTTTGTCACGGTTATTATATTGAACTAGTGGCTGGAACAATGTCTTTGCTTGTCTAACAAACAATTCGTTGCATTGTCTCGCGTAAAAAGTCGCGGTTACGGCATAATTCCCTGAACAATCCATGCGGATGCATTTACAGGCGTTGAATTCTCGTCAAAGTGATCCATATTACACTAAATTAAGCCAGGCGCAGACCTAATTCGAGAAGATGGCTCAATGAAGGCCGACAAATCTCTATTTACAGAACATGTTCGCGTCAATAGGATTACCGAAATAGCTGGGCGAAATTTATGCAAATATTTCAGGAACACCTTGCGCCGTTGCACTGCATATTTCTCTCTGAAATAATACGCATACCCCGTAGCACAAAGGGAAAATTATGCCGATGGCTCGATCCACCAGGGCCACCGCCAGCATTTTGCCCGACCCTCGGATATTCCCGTAGCCGCGGGAGACTTTCTCGTGGATCGGCGAGGGTAACAGAGAATTCGTGGCTAATTCGAGGAGCACAGGGACCCGGAAGGGAGACAGAGAAACATCTGTCGATGGCTGCTCGATCGCAAACATTTAAAAGCAGGGACGGGGGTAACAATAGATCTCGGTATAGTCGGTTACGAAAGTCTTCGTACACCTGCTGGAATTTCAAGCATCCAACGTGAAGAACCTAGGGTTTAGGGTATTTAATGAACATTTGTCAGTTTATTGGGTAAAGTCAGACAGATTCGGGAGGATGCGACAATATCTGTTAGATTTTGGTGGTAACTATTTAGTTGTAAATCGTTTGTATTTTGTATAAATGTAAATGTAATAGCATAACGTTGACATGCACAACAGCAATGCTGCACGTCCCTTATAACCCCGTATAGGATTTTATAATTTAATAAATAAAAAACACAAATAAATTTTGAAAATTTGAATACAATTATTATAGCTGTATTAAGAGTAAGAAAATCTACAGTTTATGGTCGTGGTAACTCTAGTTATTATGACTGTATATTTCGTACACTTTAATACATCTATGGCGATTGTGCGTTTCCTGTTTAATAAATGTAAGAGACATCACTGTCTTGAGGAATTTTGAAGAATAAAGTGTCCATAAGATGTTGAAAATTTTCGTTAGCTTGCCTAGATATTTTAAATTCAATCGAAGAACGAAGATTTTCACGAATGACTGTACGCGGCCAAGCCACCCCTGCTCGAGATATTACATCGTGTGTGCACGATTTTCGGTGATAAATTGCATTTCCGACGATGACTTCCGTGTCGATGCGGCAGACACCCCCTCTCCCCTTTCTCCCCCTCTCTCTAGCTGCTATTGTTACGCGAAAGAAATTTATGTTGCGTTCGATGGTTATCGCTTTCAACCCTTTAACGAAGGGCGCGATAAAATTGAAGTTGTTCCGTGTTATGACGTCGGTATCCGGGGAAAATTACCGGCTAACATTTATGAATAAACGTGTTACCAGAGGCTTTGTTAGGTGTTAACACTTAGCCAACCATATGGGGAAACCTCGCTTTTTTTTCAAACTCGTTTTTCTGTAAAAAGAACGATACAGTGTTTCTAAAAAAAAAAAACAAAGTAACCTAATTTTTAATTGTTGGAAATAAAGCACGTTCTAACGAATAAACAAAAACCAATCTCCTCGAAGAAATATTTATGTGGGGTCGAGCTATGCGCTGAAGAGGTTCTAGGAACAGGTCGAGTGTTTTACCCTTATCGCGCTGTGTGTAAGAATTAGAGGACCCTGACGAACTGTGTCCTTTAGCCTCTGCTATTCATTCAATTCTTGCCTCTAGCTGTTCAGAAAAGGATATACCTTCCTTTAGAAATAAGAACAGAAAGAATATATTCCTTAAATAAAGTTTAATATTCCTTTAGCAATAAAGTTTGGTAAATTCGTAAAAAGAAAAGTTATCTTTATTTTCTTCCTTTTCAATCCATAATCTTCAACATTAATAATGTCTAACGGCCGAAGAAAATGAATGACCAAACTCTGGCGACAAACAGTACACGAGGCGGATCTTTCTCGTTCCACGAGTGTCAAGGATATATTTTAACCGCGTCACTTCCGTTTTCTGTTGCAGCTTTGGCAAGCGGACGGGTGGCAGTGCCAGGAGACCCAACGAGTGCTTCGTCCTCGAGCCCTCCGAGATGATCGTGGTAAGTACCGAAAAGAAATTTCGTTGCCTAGTGAAACGTCCGCAGCCAGTTTTACGATCGCGTTACAATTCGCGCGGGCCGGGCGAAAAATTCGTGCCCCGGCAACTTCCGTCGCGGCTTGAAAACTTCGTTTCCGCCGCGAAAGTTTGCGAGCTTTTTACGCCCGGGAACGAGGGGCCGCCCACTGACACGATTTAAATTGTAGCCTTCGTTTTAAGTTCTTGCACGTCCGTCGATTAAATTTAAAGGGAAAGCTCGAAACGCTTCCAGTAATTCATCCGAATAAACCGACGGGGAGGGGTAGTTTAACCCTTTGAAATGATTTGTTTGGTTTCTTATTAAATCGCGCTTAATATCTTTCGTTTTTATAATTAAAAGTATTATGTTCGCAGCTGCGCACTTTTCGTGCTTTTTACGAAACTTTTAATAATTTTTCGTGCGATAAATTTGAACCCCTTTATTCGTGTTCTGAATTAGCCAAAATTTAATCGTAGCAGTTCAAATTCGTAAGCATTGGTATATTAGTTTGTTGCTGTATAACTACGTGTATGAAATATATAAATTTCATTCTATCATTAAGTTTCACATTATTGTGACATTATTTTGTACCTGTTGTTTTTATTGATTTAATATATTACAAATTATGATTTAATTTAATATTAGCTAGCGCCAGTTATAGATATTATATGCAATGCGATATTATTTATACATATTCATTGCATAAATTTCAGTTGTTACATGTAATATTCGCTATTATCCGCATTTTCACTTAACCGCGATATGTATCCAGTACATTAATTAATTGAAATACAAAGTAGTCTTCCATCCGTAAAATTGTGCCACGTATAGATTCCATTTCGTTACAATTCCGCCATAGAAATACTTTTATATGTTTGCACAAACATCCTCCGCTCACTCGTTATTTTTACTCAATTTATGGGAAACTGATACGCGTGAAACAGTGTATGCAAATTATAAGATTTAAGGAGTGGAACGAATCTCTGTCTAAATTCCATTTCTTTGCTTATCCTAATGGACATTTGAATTCGCAAAAAAATTCGTCGTCCACTCGTTACGCATACACTACCATGTATATTCTTCCTTGCACAAACTTCAAAAGTTTGGAAGCAGTTTTCAGTTTGTATCTTCGTCAAATTACTCGCTAATTTCCTCATAAACTAAAAATTTGCACTGTAAATTTCGCATCTAAATTTCCATTCCCTTCAATTCTCCACGGACAAAATCGATGAAGGTAACTCTCTCCGGTTGTCGTTCGCCCCGTTAAGGCAGCGCGTGTTCGTGTAGCTTTCGCGTGTTTTTTCCGACTCCCGTTGGTTGTCGGCTGAAAACCAAGGAAATAACGGTCTATCACAGGAGAGAGGAACTGGGATCGACGAAGACGAATGAGGCGAATTTCTCTTTTTCCGACCGGTTTGCCCCACATACGCGAGCGTTGTGCACGCGCTGCGCGGAAAAGAGCGGCCCTCTCGCGACGCAAGCGTTCGCTCGCGAGCTGTTCCGGCCGACATAATGGCGATATCGCGTAACGAAAGACAATGCTGTCCAAACTCGAGACGCAACGTGCCAGACAGTTAATCAATAAGTTCCTCTCTGCCTTGTGTGTGTGTGTTGTGTACGAGCCGAGTTTTCGAGCGTTCCTCTGGGATCGCTGAGGTGATCCTGATCACGTGGATAATTTTGTTTAACCCTTTTAACCCTTTGAATGCTGAATACTCTCGGCCTAAGTGCTCTGAGTGGACGGTGGTTGCGCTGTTACTTGTACTTACACTGACAATCGCGTTGCAATAAGCGAAACATCGAAGAAATTAATAAACGCATATATTCGTCCATGATTCCTACCAGCAACTGTCATCAGACACATATATGCGCCCTTAGCACTCTCAAAAGGTTAATGAAGGAAACAAAAATTGACAAACGCATATATTCGTCCATAGTCCCTACGAGCAACTGTCGTCGGACACATATATGCGCCCTTAGCACTTTCAAAAGGTTAACGATGAAAACAAAAATTGACAAGCGCATATATTCGTCCATGATCCCTACCAGCAACTGTCGTCGGACACATATATGCGCCCTTAGCACTCTCAAAAGGTTAATGAAGGAAACAAAAATTGACAAACGCATATATTCGTCCATGGTCCCTACGAGCAACTTTCGTCGGACGCTTATATGCGTCCATAACACTCAAAGGGTTAAATGCTATGAACGCGTAGTTGCGTGTTTGGCGAAAGTTACTCGCGTGGATTATGGACGCGTATATGCGTTTGTCAATTTTTCCAATCTCCCATTTAGAGCAACACAATTACTAATTGAGCTCCGTTCACGCAGAGCATTTCGACTTAAAGGGTTAAGGGATCAATGTGTTCGATGGCACAGTGGGTGCCGAAGCTTTAGCAGTACTTTGCATCACACAGGAAAATATTGCAGTGGAATATTTAGAGTTTAGAGTGAAATGGCACTTGTGCTTAACTTCTATTGCTTTGATTTTTAGAAGAATTCTGACGAATGATATTTTCGAAGAAATTGTTTGGAGAAGATGAAATGTTGGGTGTTGAGAAGTTTTTCTGGAATTCGCTTTAACTTTTTATGAAGTAGGGTGAAGTTAGGTAGAACTGGGTAGGCGGGTCAAACTGAGGGTTGCTGTTATTGGAATAAAGTTTATTTCTCGTTTCATTTTCATCCTTTAACGGTTGATTCATTTATTTGTTCATACAGATGATGGTTTTCTGAACTTTTTAGCTTTAAATGTTGATAGACAGAAAGTTGGTTTGTTCAGTTGTGAACTTGGAGTAAAAGATATTTTTTTTTATTTAATCATTTCATAAATTTTTGTGAAATAAAGATCATATTAGCTGCGCGTTCACAATTCGTTTTCAAGAAATTTACCTTTTTAATTCAATTTTGTACCACAGCATAAAATTAAAGATATACATTTCTCTTATAAATTAAAAGAAAAAATTAAAAAATAGTTTTAACAATAGATTTAGTAGACATAAATTTATATTATAAAATCCATTGAATGAATTTGTAATTTGTAGGATTGTAAATAAGGTCTTTGTTATTTTATTAAAGTTCTGCTGAATAAAATGATGAAAAATTAATTTTGGGAGTGATTTGTTCGCGTTAATTCGACAAGAAAATAGTAGAAGGAAATTCCAATTCCAATTACCCAGGTGCAGTCGTTCTGACATTTAAAATTCACCTAAAGTTCTCTGCGAGAACTCGTCGGTTCTGTTTCAAGATTTCCCTTACAGTTGCTAATTATTCCGAACGAGCAGCCAGTTAGACCGATAGTGTGGATCGTGCTGCCATCTGCGACGCGATCCTCTGTTTTACCGACCATTCGAGTTCTCCAAGATCCCTGAATCCATGAATCATAAAATCGTGCGTTTGTTGATTGAGCATAAAATAAAATTAATAATTTTATTCGACAGAATAGAAAGAAAAGCAATTCGTTAATTCTCTTACTTTATTTGTTTTTTTTTGTTCTTTTCATTAAATTGTGCATTAAGATTTTTGATTATCACAATTAAATTACCTATATTTAATATTCATAGAATCGAAATTTTTGTTATCGTGTAAATTATTATTTCCACGATGGTTTTTTTTATTTAACTTTCAATGAGTAGGGAATTTCTTAAAACCGCGATTAAATTGTTATTATAAATAATAAAATTTGTATTCAAAATTCTATTCAGTATTTTTCGTAATAAAAACGATGGCTTTTCTTAAAAAAAAAAAAAAATATCATCAACCATACTATATCTGATGCATACGCATTCCCATAAACGAAACTCACTTCTCGAATTAGAATTCTCAAGTACTCCGTTTACATCCTACATTTCCCTCTTATCGTACTTTAATCCCGCCTTATCAGAACTTCATCTTAGCTTTCTCCCAACGAGCCAGTCTGGAGACGATAAAATAACCCGACAAAAATTGTTCAACCTCGCTGCTGCCAAGGATTATTCCCTTGTAATTCTCTTGATTTTTCCCAAACATGACTAATTCATCAGCTATAAACGATAACGTTTCGGTTAATCGAATATCTCAGTGGTTTCGCGGTTGAGAATTTCGTGATTTGGAAATTTACTAATTTAAAAGATATCGAAATTTCATCTGTGAGTCATCTCGATGCAATCGTAACCTCGTTATCAAACGAGAAGTCGGAGATAAAAACGTGTTCACGAATGAAGTCGATGAAGGTTAGTCAAATCATATTTTAAAAATAATTCTCGAAATCATTTGTCAAAAGTTAATAAACCTAGTTGTAGATGTAATTTATTATTATTAAAAGAAAAAGAAAGTTGATTCTCGTTAATTTAAAAAATAATACCTGTTAGTGTGTTTATTAATACTAGATTGCCGGATGTTGGGTATATACCTATTTTACCTGAAACGAGTCAATTTGACTCAAATATGAGAATCGAAGTTTTCAAAAAAAATAAAACTTTATTATAAAGAAAGTTCATTCAAAACAATTTTTCCTTGTATATACTGTTTTTTAAATACATTTTTTGCAGATCTTTTTATTACGTTTAGCAGAAACACCCTTACTTCTATTCCTTTCACATGATATTTGAGCTTGACAAAATCACAAACGAGTCAAATTGACAATTGGCAATCTAGCGTTAAGCGTAATTCAACCCAAAGATTGCAGCTAACCCTTTGACCTGCGTTTCATAAAATTACAAAAATGTTCTCGAGTGTCGTTTCTACGGTAAATTGTACTCCTTCTAAATCTCATTGGAACTCAAAATTGAAGGTCTATCGTGAGAGGCAATTTTCGAAGCTAAAAGTTACAGAGGCGCGCAGGATGCACTTAGGATTACGCAATGCATTGTCATTGTACCGTGGACACGGGTCTCTGTGTCTGGTATATACCAACTTCCTGTTCCCGACAGTTTCAACTGTTTTTTCTAGCATTATCTCGACTGGTCGCTCGACAACGTTCCATTATGCAGCGCATCGTCGCTGCAATTATTCTCTGGTCAAATTTAATTGCGCTAACCTACGCGGAATCGTTGCGATTTTCTCGTTTATCCAGAGATTTTTCTCTCTCTTCGTCGCGAAAAAAAAAATGTTTCAGTTGTGCTGCTGTTGGACTTTTCGTTAGCTCTAATGATATTGCGGCTGATAAGTGTTTCAGCAGCGTTGCGTAACCGTGAAATTGCAGTTAATTGAGCGAATTTAACCGCAGCCTTTCGATCGAACGTGATATTCACCGATGTTGAAAGTACTCCAGTGTATCTGCTTCGACAATCTTTATCGTTTTTATCGTTCAAGGAAAGTTTCGTCGTGAACTGTACCGCCTTTAACAAAACAGTTTCGATCTTTGAATCACTGGTACTCTCGATACCTGAGGGGAGACAATTATATAATCAATTTTCGGGATATATTCGTACAGCGGTGTTCAGCAATCGACGTGAATTTTTAAATCGTTCGTGAAAATTTGATCGGCAAAAATTGAGATTGCTCATGATGTCTGAACGCTTCAAAAATTAAAATCTCCATTTTGTAGGAAAATTTTATACATAAATAAATACGTTGTTTTATACTTAATTTTTAAATAAATTTATAAAATAGCTCGTTAATTTTAGTAACTATTTGTAGTAATTTTAGCGACTTCTTAATTTTTCTGTTGACATTTGCAAGCACTTCCACACCTTCACGCTTCACACTTTAACGTCTTCTTTTGTCGATCGCGTGGAATTATTCAAAGGTGATCACAATCACCCGGATGCACGATTTTCCGTCCGCCATTACTCGTTGAATCCGTAAACCGTTAAATAAAACTAAAACCAACGCCCACGGTCTTCTCGCGGAGCTGCCCTCTAATTATTCCTCAGCTCGGGGATTATCAAACTTCCTTGTACTCGCAACAGAGTTCTGTGCCGGCTTAACGAGTTCCCAGAAAGATTTAATATCAAAAGCCGTGATCCTTCTGCAATTACTGAAACCAGTATCACCTCCCACACTCGGCGTCGCGTTGTATCAGAAGTTCACACTTGAAACGCAAAAATCACCCACTTTCAGCCCACTCCGAAACGGGGCACAGAAAAAGGTCATTCGAGAACGAAAAACCGGGAAGAGGGATAGATAAATTCATTCTGTTACAGCGGGAACGCTTCCGGTTTGCGTTAGATGTTTCGCGAACACCGTTGGATGTCGAAAAACAATGAATTCGATATATTCTGAGCGGATGGCCTACCTTGTGAATAATAATATTTAATCTCCCTAGGAAATGACATTACGAGATGACGTGGAAATCGGTAATATTAACGAGTTCTTAGAAACCTATCAAAAGAATCATATTTGTAGAAGGGTGAATCGTAGGATTATATCACTGCAATTGGTTTCATTGTATTCGTTAATTATAATTATTGTATTCATGAAAATTCTTATGAATTTAATAGAGCATTTATTTCATTATTCTAAAGTATCTATACAAATAATCATTGTTAATGCGATTGGATTTAGCGAAGTTCAGAATAAAGGGGTTGGGTTAATTCGAAATCATGCAGAATTATTTTGCGAATTAATAAGAACGCTTGTTTCGTTTTATTCGACTAGAGAGATAAAGTTAATTTTTTAGCAGAAGCAGAGTATTCCATGCTGAGTATTTAATAAAAAATGTGTCATTCTTTGGATCATCAAACTTTGCACAACAATGTAATAATATGCGAGATAGTCGAATAATCTTGACCGTTCGCGTTGATTTGCACAAAAATTTGTTGTAATTAGAGTATTAAAGTCAAGTAAGAAATGGACGAGTTATAAGGAAACGTATCGGAAATATTGCTGGTTCCTGAGGTTGGTCTTGTGAAAGTACGTTGACTTCGAATGCGTTGAAGTTAAGGAATCGCGAGACAGCTCGGATATCGGCGAAAGAATTTTCCCGGCCGCAATGTCGCTGATAGAAAAATATCGTCAGGACGGGATGGCAATATCGTTGCTTCACGTGCGGCCCGAGGCGTCTGTGTGACCTGCTACAAATTAGACATCCGACCTTTAACCTTCTTTTCTCTTGCTCCCTCACCTTTCAATCCATCGCGTTCTTCTCCATTGCCTCGCCCCTCCTGATCTTCCTCCCTGTCACCGATTTCTGGGTTCAGCCCGAACGTTATCTTGGCTTCCTGTGTATCCCGATCCTTTGAAGATCCTGGAAAAAAAGTTCGATGAACAGAGGTTTCGAAGAAGGTTGATCGGATTGCTGCAATGAGTGGAAGCTAGCAGAATGTCGGATATTGAACCAATTTCTTATAGTATTTCCGTAACTTTAAAACATATTTGAAGTTACTTTCAAGTAGAAGTATTACGAATATGTTCAAGAATAACCATTTATTTTACATCTTTCTACATTTCCGTCATTTTTGTGAAGATCGACGCTAAAACTCCAGGTGTAGTCGTATCTTCTGCGATAAGAAGGTTAAAGACAGGTCAGAATCGTACGATTCACCAGGAAACTCGTCAAAGATATTGACTCTCCGTAAACTTACAACGTTTCATCAAAAGCTGAAAGAATTTACTCGAGATTTACACTTCGCCGGAACAGCAACGCCTATCAAAAACATGGATAAAGTCTAGGAAACGCGTACACGGTTGGAATGATCATCAGCAGGATGAAATTCCCTAGGCTCCAGTGTTAAAACGACCGGCCCGTAATATCAAAAGTTACCGGCGCCTCTGCTTTTTCCCTCTGCTCTGGCTCTCTGCGGGTTATCCGAGCTTATTGTGCAAAGCTTCGTCGACTCGGGGCTTTAAACGGGAATGTATCATTCCCGTGAAGTCCACCTGCGAGTAATAACGTCCCGGAAACGATGTTCGGAGGGCATCGAAACGAACCCGAATGAAAAATGCAGAGAGAGATAGATAGATAGATAGAGAGAGAGAGAGAGAGAGAGAGAGAGATGAGGAATAGGGGGGGGTGTGAGGCGAGGGAGGAGGGTAAAATGGAGAGGGTTTGTGGGAGAGAGAGAGGAGGGTGAGATGGAGTGAGAGGGGGAGAGGGTGAGCGAAGGTGAGATGGAGAGAGTGACAGGTAGAGAGGGAGGGAGGGAGGGAGAGAGAGAAAGAAAGAGGGAGTTTCTCTCTAATTTTCCTGTGCGATTTACTTTCGCGCTTTTCGGTACTCCGTCCGAGAGTGTTTTTTCAAAAAACGTCCAGAAGCGTATTTTGTTTTCCGCTTTTCGTTCCGTTCGGTTGGAGAGCTTGGTGTGGTAACCGAATATTTTCACGGAGAACGAGGGATGCAAATTATTTACCATTACGTATTGCGGGCGTTAGCACACGCGAACTTCGGTAGCGAGATGTTTCAACGAGTTAATTAGATTCGTTCGGGAAACAGATAGGTTTCGCGGTGAACACGAACATTTCGTTGCTGTAATTCACGTGTAATTTCCGAGTTATTGTAATTTGGAACGGTTACACAATTAATAATTGGACGTTGTTGTCTTCCTGTTTGAAGTTCCTGAAATTATTGTCAACGACTTTTTGTTCGACTTTTCTGCCTTGCATCGGTGAAAAATTGATTAATTTTAACGACTACAATAGCGATGGAAGTTTCACTTGATTTCACTTCGTTTGAATTTCTTCTCGTTAGTGTCAATTTTCACGAACGTTTTAGTAGAAACCTTTGGAACAAAAGATTCTGTTGTTCGGTTTCGAAGCAAAATGACTCAACCTCCACACAAAGTTAACCGAGTTCGCGAAGGAACAAGTGTACGGTTCTTTGTCTACGTACTTTCCAGATGCGAAAATTATTTTTACTTTCCTGCTGGAAACAATGCGCTCCCTTCTTCGTCCTATGACTAAACCCGTAAAAGAAAAGAAAAAATAATCCAATTTTTTCCAGTTTTTTAATAACACCGAAACAATCGATACGCGTTCATCATTTTTCCGCGATATTTCTTGTACCTTTATTTATGCGTTCGATCGAACATTTTTCGCTTCGAAGCCAATTAAAAACTTTGTCGTCCTACATTTGTTCTTCGTTTCGTTTGTTCGCACTGTTTTCCGTTTTCTTTTTTCTTTTACCGTCAGTTTTGTCCACGTGGCATTGGTGTACACGGAATTCGTCTGACGCTTTGCATACCGGCCATTGTAAATTACCTTTGGCCGGAATTCGATTAGAGTTCGGAAACTGTTGGCCGGAGCGTGGAAAATTCGTGCACGAATAAATCCATGTAAATTGCTTGACGCAGCGAAGATCCGCTTATAATTATTCCTCATTAATATTGTGACGTCAAAAGCACTTTGCCTCTGAAGTGTTTATAACAGGCCGTTGATTTAATTTCGACGTCCCGACCCGAGGAGAGAGGTGCCTTGGATGCAAATGAAAGTAACTTTTTCTCGTCCCTTCTTCTACCCCTTTCTTTCTTCCTCGATTATGCGTAGGCGGTGAAGCATTTGCGGTGAGAATAGATTTTTAATTAATATCGATCTCGAGTGACTAATTACTCTGTCGAGTGGAATTGAGACAAGATCGTATTCTTCTTTTTTCGTTTGCCTTTTTTTACTGCTTTTTAACGTAGGAAAATTCGTTCGAACGTAAAAATTTTTTTCTTTCGTAAACAAAGAGGTTTAAGTAATTCAAAATTCACATGCGATTTCAGTTTACTTTATTAGGATAATAATTGTGTTATTGTTTGACAAGTTAGTTCGTCACAGTTCCATCGGTCTCAAGCAAGTAATTAGCACAAGCGCGATCGAATACCTCGGTGGAAGAGACGCGTATTCAAATTATATACTAATCTGGCATTAGTCACGAGGCGCTTCCCTTTTCTTATCGAGGCATTATAAAAAGCTTCTGGTGACACATTTCGCTGTTACGTAAGCAGCAATATGATTTATTGCGTCGAGCATATCTGTCGGATACCGAATGCTTAGTGCTGCTTCGGCAACAGCGTTGATTCATAACGAAATCGCTGAAATTCTCACGTCTTCGTTCCTTTATCGATGAACTGATTCATCTGGAATATGAGCATTATTTCCCCTGTACCGTACTTTGATACAGACCTATAGAGTTTCAAGTGTTAGCGATTGATAACTATTTATATGCATTATGGAAACCGGGTCTGGTTCATTACCAAAGGGTCTGGGCCTGACCATCCTGTGTATTCCTTGGGTGACCATCACCCTTCTGCCAATAAATTCCCTTTCCCGAACTGTTCCCTCCATTTTCCAATTGTCCACTTCCCTCTCCCACCTCCCATTTTCCAAACCCTTAAAAGGCGATTGACTTTCGCCTAACTAGCAAAACAAAAATAATTGTCAAGGAAGGAGCACCTTAAAAATTAATATACGTTATTGCGGTCGTTAACATAAAGGGTCTTATAAACACCTTTTCAATTTTTTTTCTTCGATTGCCTTTCCCAGTTTTAAACTTCAATCGTGCAAATTAGAAAAGTAGAATACCTGTTTGTGATTTTTGATCCGAAAAGTATTGTAAAAAATTATCTGTTCAGGCAATTTAAACAAATTTTAGGTCACTTCGAAGAGCGCATCGTGTGGAATAACGTGCTCATCATTTTTCTCAAAATATAATTTTTTTTTTTTTTCAAAATTTGTTTTCGTTTTTTCTGTCGGCGTTGAGAAAACCGTGAACGGAGAATTCGACGCGTAAAAATGGCCGCATTTACGGATTACGCGAGGGCAAATGGCAAACACCGCGTTTAATTGGGCTTGTTGATCGGTAAACTGTGGGAGTTAATGAAAATTTCAAAGCGGAAATATCAAAGTTTCCCCTGTGGGCGAGTTAAACTCGCTCGAATATGCATATTTAAAGGGGAAACCGCCGTTCTTCTTCGTCTGTGGCCGCGATGCGCCACGCGTTTTCCGATCGAAGGAGGCGCGAATCGAGCTGGTCGAAGCGGATTCAAATCCTCGACTTGTTATTATTCAGATGACGTTTAAGCGTCGTGGTAAGCGAGGGCTACCTTTTTTGGCGCGGTACGAATTTATTAACACTATTCCTACCACGACCGGTCAAATGACCGTTTTTAAAATTGTGATTAGAATTTCATATATACAACATAATTGAATCGCCTTTAAATTTTCGACTTTTCTTCAAATATACGTATGATACAGTTTTCAATATTCACTTCATTTTTCATTGTTTACTGTCTGAGAAAAATTTGTAGTCTGTCTTACGTGGGAATGTCGCAGTAGAAATAGGTATACGTGAATTGTCGGTAGGAATAGTGTTAAATCCTTGAGATCGTTTGGAAGCAAGAATTTATCAATTCCTTTAAACGTTCAATTTAAAGCTGCTTGCCGCGATGATTAACTTCGATCAACGGTTAAAGCTGGCTTCGATTACGTTCGATTGAGTGTTAGGTATACGAATTAATTAGGAGACGCGACTTTTATGATTTTCCATTTCATGTATTCAAATTTATACATTTTATTTGAAAGAGGAAAAAATACGAAGGTGCTTTCGAAGAACTCCTTACCGCTTAACCGGTAATCATGAATGATGTTGCGTAAGTATCGTTATCACGGAGTACATAAAATTAACAAAACAGTGTTGATAGTATTCATACATTAAAGGAGCCTTTTCTAATTAAAAAGCTGTCTCTAACTAACAGCGACAGTCTGTTCCAGAAGTGACAATCTGGAAAACTTTGTTAGGTATACGATTAACGTGCCGTCAGTGTATATACATGTACTTGCCGAGTTGCTCGCGATTTCACCTTACTTGCTAATGTGAATTGAATTATTGTAGTCATGGTATCAAATAGGAATACTGAAATATAAATTACGAACAACTTTTAAATTAGTACAAAAGAAGATTTAAAATTGTATGTATAATAGTTTTACATTGTTTTTTCATATTTCTTAGAACTAACTTTAAACTTTCCCCACGGAGTTCCACATAAAATTTCCAGTTGTTAAATTTACAAAGTTTCGAGTTTCTTGTTAACACTAGATTTACGGACATTTCTTGTATATCCTACTTCTAATATTCATCTGTTAAGGAATAGGTATTCATCAAAAAGAATTTGAATTTGCAGAACCGTGTATTTGTATCGCTTCATCGATAAAACTCAGCAAAAATTTATTTTTGTAAATTTTACTCATAAAGTTCAAAACTCATCAAATTGACGAATCCCGTGAATCTGGTGTTACGAAATTGTTCAATTCTACAAATTACTCGATCATGCGGCATTGTAAAATTAGAATCAGTTCTCCCTCTGTCTCTTCATTTGCGCGTTAACTCGAAGCGTTGTCGAATTAACTGGCCGATGCGGCACGCCTCGATTGATAATTACAATGAACTATTTATACCGCGCGTTTATTCGTGTGTATATCGAAAAGAATGCAGGAACTGAAGGCGTATTTGTCGGTCTTCGACGCGTTATCTCGAAGGGTCGATAAGCGGAGACGTCAATAAGTGATTCCACATGGTCGATCGCTGTATGCTACTCCAGTTTTCACGGCTCGGTCCTCTTCATCCAATGATTCCCTTAATTTAGTAATTTAACTTCAAACGTCTTATCTTCTATGAACGAAATGATGTTTGCTTGTGATTTCTCGGGTTAACCTAGCAATCAGAAAACGAGAACCAGGATAACGATACAAAGTAATAAAATATAGAATAATGGTAATGTAGGATTCTTCCAGGGAATAACCGTTGGAGATACACTGTATTTTTCGGTAAAATAGCCGTTACGAAGATGACACGGCTCGCCGCCGTGTCGATAGTCAATTATTTTTGGTAAACTTGTTGCGACCGGCAAATTTAGCGGCAGTCGTTTTCTTGCGTGCATAAGAAGAAGAGTCGCGGAAAGCAGTGCCGCTCAGATTCTTATTCTTTTCCTTGCGTGTGTTCAAATAAATTAACTCTCTTGTGTGTTTTTCTTTTAATAAACTGTTGTTTCTATTTGTTTATGATTCGTGTGTTTTCCCCTTCATCCTCATATCCTACAGTAATAATAAGAGAATCGATAAAGGGTCAGTGAACATAGTTCACAAATGTCTTACATGGTCACTTCGTAAATCCATAGATTTACGACACTTTCAACTTGCCTTAAACACCTTTTCAACCTCTTTACGATAAAGTTTAATTTTAACCCTTTGCACTCGAGAGGTGACCGTTAGTCGTTTAATGATACTAACTCCAAAAATTTTCAAATTCGAAATATTTACTGTATGATTCACGTATATTAAACTTCATTTAGTTTAGTTAAGCCGTATATTAAAATTTACATATATATGACTATTTAACGTCCGGGTCTGAAATAAAGTCTGAAAATTCGCGAAACTATCATATGCTAGGATTACGATGTCCCATGAGAGGGGACAGCCCAGTGCAAAGGGTTAATTCCAACTGTAGCTTCAATTTATGAGAACGACGATTACCAAACACAAAGTTTTGTTGCGCTCCTTACAGTATTAACAGTTAGCCAATTGAATGGGGAGATCTTCCATTTTTTCCACAATAGAACGCTACCATTGATTCTATTTACTTTTATTCTTAGTTAGTCTTGAACTAGTGTTGAATTGATTAAAAATTGTACTTTGAAAAAGCAGAAAATACATTTGATGAACTGTGAACAATACTAGTTCAACACTAGCTGATAACAAAAGTAAATAGAATCAATGGTAGAGTTTTGTTGCGGAAAAAATGTGACATCTCCCCATTCGGTTGGTCAAGTGTTAAGTGTTTCGGATTATTGTGAAGGGATGCGGGCGTTAATTGCGTAACAGGCGTGCTCGGTTCATCCTTTCGATACAGAGGCGTCCGCGACGACAGATGCATTTTTCAAGAAGCTTATCGACGCTGATGAATCGACGTCGGGCGCCTAGCTGTAGCGTCACCGTCTGGGTTGAATCCCCCGGAACTGTTCGAATCGTAAATATCGCTTCGCCGTAGCCGAGAACGCTGCAAATTAATGCAGACTCGGCGTAGCGTTTGAACGTTGGAATTGAATTGAAATTGAAACAAATTGAAGCTTTGAAAGATCGATTCTGCGGTGACACGTGAAATGCCGATTTTTACCATTGCGTCGCAAAATAATAGATACTTCTTTAATTCGTATTGAGCATTCGAATTTTATAGTCTCAAACTGTGTAACGTTGAGTAATTTATTGAATTTCTCCACAATTTTGTTTCAAACTTGCGAAAAATCTCGTCGAACTTGATAGATCGCAGTGTGACATTTAGTAATTGGGACGAACAGTGTGCCATTGTAAGGTTGATAAAAGAGATTTAGAATGAATTTGTTCTCATAAATTGGGCGTTCGATGTCAGTTTAAATATGTTCCCAAAAGATAGGTTTTTCGGTTTTGAAAATAACCTCTGACGAAAAACTGAACGACAGTGGTGTGTTGTTTTTCGATTATATTTTATTTGGTATTCGTGTGTTCTAATATCTTTTTCTCGGTTATACGCGGCACAGCGACGAGTTATGTTATCTGTGACGTTAATTTTAAGGTTAGTTGGTCGATTGGTTGCTATCGAAGCATAATTAGTTGCTTAAGTAAAGCTCTGAGCGATTTTTATTATCTCGCTGAAATTGGGGCCGTGGTATCGAGTGTATTCACGATTGGTTAATTTTAATTGCTTGATTCATGGAGTTTCGAGTAATTATCGTTTATGGCAAATTGTATCTGTTTCGCGATGGCCGATGCAAAGTATAGTTTACAGTAAATCGGTAATTTACTCGTGATTGATTATGAAACAGCGTATAAATGGGTAACAAAGAATCGGAGTAAGACTGTTTATCGTGGAGGGTACAATTTGTAGAAAATAACGCGTACCCGATGTTAGCTATATTGAAATGAATTGCACGTTTTAACTCGTTGTTCATTCGTACGAGGAAATTGTAATTATTACGGTTATCGTCAACGTATGTCGCTGCTCGTGACATTTCACGATTATATATAGGAAATGTTCTATAAAATGTAGAACAGAAGATGGAATTCAGGTGTGAAAAATAAAAGTGAAGGGATTAAAACTTAATAACAATATATTTAAAACAATTTAACAAAACAACTTAAACGACTTTACAACTTAGCAACTTTAACACTATTTCTACGTTCACAACCAAACCTTTCTGTCTTCACCGTCCAATACTTTCTGCTTCGCGCTCGCATTTTCCCCGTCATATATTCTTCCAAACACTCGTTTCCTTTCATTCTAATTGTCAACCTTTCTCACTCTACGCATTCGGTCACGACCACCCAGAATTTCTCAGTCACACTGTTTTCTCAAGTTCTCATCTTTCACGCCTTAGAAACATTCGAGCCCAAACATTCTGCGTTCGCACGACAATCGCCCAACTCAAGTACTCTTCAGACTTTCTCAAACTCGCATCCACTCGATCGCATTCCTACATATGTTTCCATTTTTCGTGCGTTTGAACGACGCGCCAAATTTTTGTTCAACGCTTATTCGTTACGCGCCAACGCACGTTGACCGTTTGAAAGTCTGGCGGACGGCGGTAGAAATTTTGTTCAACGTGAAATTACGGTTTCCGAATGTAGGCCGTGCCACGTATTAGTAGGTTAAACAGCATTATGTGTAATATCGTGTTACATATCGATGGATTTCACTTTGCAGAATCGTCGAAGTAAACACGGAACAGTGTTTCACTTAATACTGTAACGTAACTACACGCGTTGGTATCAATTTCGATTCAATTCAGCATTTTATATTTTTGTAACGCAACTACTGTTACGTTCAACAAATTAAGTATCTCTTTCTCTTTTAACGTTTCGAGTATTGTATATTAAAGTAATAGATAGCTGACTAAATACCATTTAAATGTAAATATTTAAGCGGATATTCATACGTTGCAATATTTATCTAATAAATTTGAATAAGTGGTTGACTGAATACCTAATCTAATAAATTGAAGATAAATACAAATCTAAAGTAAATATAAATATTAAACATTAAACATACAATATTACAAACTCTAATGCTCTCTTAACACTAGAACTACCGACGATTAGAATGTACTTATTTGCAGGGAAGAGATGAAATTGGAATTTACATGAAAAAGTACCGAATACGTGGAAAACAAATCTTTATTTATATCTTTTGCAGAAAATCGTAGTAAATTTTGGAAACTTTACGACAGCGAAATTTATAAGGTTGCTATGAGTAATTAACGTAGTTCATCTAGCGTTAAACTCTTCGCATCTTACTACACCGAGCGAATTAACATACGGTCTAAAGAACAGCCGTCAAACTCAAATTTATTAAAAGCAAGTCCATCGCGCAAGGATCCTCTTAATCTTAACGTTTAGCCAACCGAACGGGGAGATCTTCCATTTTTTCCTCGACAAAGCGCTGTCGTTGATTCTATTCACTTTTGTTATCAGTTATTCTTGAACCATTGTTATTCACAGTTCGTCAATTGCATTCTTTGCTCTTCTAAAGTACAATATTCAACCCTTTTCGCTCGAGAGGTGAGCGTTAGTCACCAAATGATAGTTTCGCAAATTTTCAAACTTTAGTTACTTTGTTTATTAGTTAGACTCAAAGAGTAAATAGTGATACGTGTAAATTTTAGTATATTACTTAGCTAAGCTAAATGAAGTTTAACATAGACGAACGTTAGTAAATATTCTGAATTTGCAAATTTTCATTAGATTTGCATAGTTTCATTAGATGGTTAACAGTTGCCTCTCGAGTGCAAAGTGTTAATAAATTCAACACTAGTTCAAGACTAACTAATAACAAAAGTGAGTAGAATCAATGGCAAAGGAAAGAATGGGAGACCTCCCTCCCCATTCGGTTAGTTAACCCTTTGAGCGTTGAGTTTTGCGAAAAGATTGAAACTGAATATTTGTGTGAGAATCCGTGTACGCGTTTGTAGCTCTAATTGAATGGTTGCATTAAAACCCATATGTGCGTTCATCGCGTTCAAAGGGTTAAGCTCCTCAAACGTCGAAGGCATGAATGAACGTCGCTTGGAGGGGGGGCTGGTCTTGATTAACAACGCATGTAGGGAATTCGGGTTCAAGGAAAGCGGAGCTCGTTCATCCTCGAGACGTCAATGACGAAGGTTTCGCGTGTCAGGGAGGATGTTGAACGCGTGTTTACGTAAGGGACGAGCGAAGGAGTGTTCACAGCCAGCCACATCCGCGATGCGTAAGCGTTCACGGATAAGAATTCGTCGGGAGGATGGCCCCCGTGCAGGAAGCTCGCATAAAATTGACTCCGTGACTCGACCGACCGCAGACCTGGCTGAAGAGCCTTTCGATGGAATCCGATTTTATCTCCGGAGCATACACCGGAAACTCCGACGTACAACTCCATTCATTAACCCTTTGAGCTCGAGAGGCGACTGTTAGTCACCAGATGAAGTTTCACAAATTTTCAGACTTTAAATCGTTTGTTTATCAGTCAGACCTGGATGTTATATAATCGTATAAGCAAGTTTTAGTGTACGACTTAACTAAATTAAATGAAGTTTTAATATAAGCGAATCTTAGTAATTATTTTGTACTTGAAAATCTTTGAAGTTAATATTGTTAGACGGCTAACGGTAATCGCTTGAGTGCAAAGGGTTAAGAACCCGTGGCGTATATGTGCCTAGGGATTTTTATGGTTCTGTTACTGCCTCGAAAATCTGACGGAGGAAAATGGTAAAACTAGGATCAACGTTGAAAATTACGATGCAGGAAACGTAGAGATTTTGTATTATAATTTGACATGCTTTTTTTAACGATGGATACTTTTTTTTTTTAATGTGGTGTGACTTGAGTAGAAATTAGTTGAGTTCAAAATTGATGAGTTACGAAACGGAGGGTATAGAAATGGATAGAGTTTGAGTGGTTTCTTTTCGAAATTATGTCATTAAAAGTTGCTCAAATTGTTTTTTCGAGCTGTTAATTACCGTGCTATCGGTCACCATACCGAAATTATTATTCATGAACGTGACTAATATCAGTTATCAGGTTTCGCCAGGCGAGGAATATCATAAAGCCGTCGTACAGAAACAAATTTCGCTGATTCGGCAATAAAATTGATGAAATCCCGTCGCTGCTTTAATTGCTTCGCAATTAAACGGAATCACTCGATTTCGATGAACGTGTTCGCTCGATAAATAGAATTAAACTTAAATCGTTGACCATTTAATCACTCGATTACTCATTCTTTATGATAATGTCTCTTGTACAATTAACGAGTACCACTATAATATCAAACTTTTAATTTACTCGCTCTTCCAAATGATATGAATTCTGAGCGGAATATTAATCTTTGCAGATTCGATGAATAGAATATCATGAATCGGTAGATTTGTTTAAAAAATTAATATACATACGCATATTAGTTCCGTGTAAAAATTTCTATCGCTTATAAGCGACTACTTCTAGAATTCAGTTTGTTTTGAAATCAAGCTTCCACAAATAGATGTTGAAATATACCAAAGATAGCTCAACAGGATATTTTAATAATCATTTGTTACAAATCAATCTTAAAGATAAACACAAATTCTCCACATAGAATGACAAGAAAATTTGCATGCATTCGCAGCAAGGCACCGAGATGTAAGAATTGGTTTTACACGTATGAGAGGGAGAGTGTATTTAATGTATACAAGTCCTTTGACTAGTTGTTAGATAGTTTATGGTGTGTATGTTCTAAAGTGTCTTATCTCGTACATGTTGTATTATACGTGTATAAGGTGTGTTCGAGTCGAAAACAGGCAATTAAATAAGTGGGGATAGAGTTGAGCAGAGTCGAGAGAGACAACAGCATTGAGTTGAGTTGAGAAAAGGGAGTCAGAGCAAGAGTAGAGAGCGAGTGAGTGATAAAAAGAGAATGATAGAGACCAATGGTGAAAATCCAATATTTTCTAATTAAACATATGTGGGGACACGGAACCTCTGCGGGTGTTTTAAGGGTCTGCATCAAACACTATACAGCAGGGCCTGAACATTGGCCCGTCATTAGGCCCAAACGGCCAGCCGATCGTCATTACCACGGTTGTTTGATTGCAGCCTCATTAGAATCCGGAAAACACTCGCAGAGAGTCCCTTCCATGTCACCACATTTTCCCCTTCTCGACGCGTTCAGGGAATATAAAACTCAAACTTCCCTGGGCGCGACACAGTTATACATTCAATCTATCACAATATAATCAATCGCAGTACAGCAAATAAACATACTCTACACATATTATTCTGTGTCGGCTGTAAAATAACCAGACGCGACGTTATTCATCCCGATCTACCCACAAGAGACAGTTGCCGTGTTGAGATATGGCGGGATTAAAAAAATACATGGCATAGCTCGGTGCCCAGGTCCTCGTATAGACCGACAACATTTTTGTCTGGCCGGCGATTTATTTTAAGAGCGAACCTCCGGCTCTTTAACTTTCTTTTCCCGCCGCGGCCACGCACGTGTTTTTCGCGTGCAAATATCCAAGCGAGGCCTTGTCACTCTCCCAGGGCCCATTAACCACGAACGAACTGTAAACCGTGGCCCCCTGTTTTTTCCGTAATAACCCCTCGTTGTGTGCGACGTGGAACGGGTTAAATCAACCTGATGCGCGAGCGATTCGCATAATCGACGCCGAGATCCGTCGCCGCTACGGCTTTCCTTTTACTTTCGACGATTTGCTCGGCTGTGACTCGCGAAGAATGCTATTCGTCACTTTTTAAATGGCGTGTGCGCACCGAAAGTATTGCAGGGACCAGCCACTCGTCTTGACTTCTCGACGAAATGGACGACCGTTTTAACGAACAGAAGCTTTTATTAACCGTTGACAGTGTAATTGTTATTACCTTGGCGCGTTAATTTGTTTCTTTTTTTTGTTTTAACCCTTGTGAGGTCTTTTAAGAGAACTGTGGGTGGAATGGAATGAATAACGTCTCTTGTTATTTTACAGTCGATATTGAGTAATATTTATTTAGAATATTATTCGATTAGAAAAGATATTTAATTCGAAAATATTGGATTTTTATTGGAGACTTGTTTCACCTTTTAAGTATAATCTCTAACACTACAAACTCTACTCAATTGTACTAAACACCTTGTATGTACTGTATTGTACTTATCTCTTATGTATATAAATTGGGCTATGCCAGTATATTAATATATAAATAAATAAATAAATAAATAAATAAATAAATAAAAAAATAAATAATAACGCGTACTTTGGTTTGGATGCTTAGATGTTTTTCCATACCAAACGCATCTGCTATCTCCGTGTACGTTTAAATTCGCCATGAATGCGTAAAAACCCGCAATCTATATTGATTACGATTGTGTACTATAAAATTGCGGATAAGATTGCGTGCAATGAATGGAAATTGCGGCCGCGAAAAATGCATGCTGCAGAACGGAATAGCAAGCGTGCAAGTTGTGTCGCGCAGATATGATTTACGCTTCCGTAGAATCTGTTCCCCGTAATTAATTAATTGTTCAATGAAACGCGATAGCACTCGTTTATGCAAATGAATCGTCGGAAAAACGCGTGGGTTTTTATCGATAAACGTAAAACCGCATACTTTGATCTTGGAGTTCGCTTTTTCGCAACCACGAGCCGAGGACTTCGGTCTTATTCTTTGGAAGCAAATGACTAACGGAAGAAGATACAAAATGAATGTTGAAATCGCTTAAAATTTTCTCAATCTTCCGACGAACGTTTAAAAATAAGAGGATATTAAATCCAAATTATCGCATCGATTATTTTCGAAACATGTTTCACCGTTAAATTAATTCCATGTAATTATTACCAATAAAAGGAAACAAACAGACGAACATCGAAACGTGCGTTCGAAATTTCTATTAATTGTGAACAATTGATAGTTCGAGAGCAATTCGAAACCGATGTGCCTGTTGAAAAACCGTGTTAATTATCGCGAACGAATAGACGGTATCAAATTCATTCGCGACCCGGTTTACTTCTGCGAAGTTAAATCGGAACGGCCGGTGTCCCATTTCCCTTTCTTTTTAAATCCACGCTCCAAGACGACTCACTTCCGGCCAGGCGCCGCGGTACCATTCGAATTCAAGGCTTCAAGCACACACCGTCCTCCGTTTCCTGTCTGCATCGTTGCTCGAGCAAAAACTTCCTACAAATTCTTCGTCCGTCAGATTCTCGTCATTTATCCTCGCTGTGATCTTTGAGCCAGGTTTACGTTCAGAAAAAATCGGCTGGTTTTGTCTTCGGTTTTTTTCGGGATTCGATTAACTCGTTGAAGCACACGATTCAGTATTCATCTTTCGCGCCTCAGAAACACTCTGGTCCAAATATTCTACGTTCACACGACTATAGTTCAACTATAGATAAACTATAAATAAAGATTTATTTTCCGTGCATTCGGTATTTTTTCATGCAGTTTTCAATTTTATCTCTTCCATGCAAATAAGTACACTTTAATTGTCGACAATTGTAGTGTTAACACTAGGTTTACGAGGCCCGTCAAATTGACGGGTTTCGGACTTTATGAGCAAAATTTGCAAAAAAGTTACTATTATTCCTAATAATTTTTGTGGGCTTTTATTGGTGGATTGATACGAGTATACCTTAATCCCTTTTCCTCTCGGCTGTGGAGATTTAAATTGTGTATAATGTATACCTATTTCTTAGGGTGTGAATATTAGAAATAATAATAATAAAACAAGAAACGTCCGTAAATCTAGTGTTAAAAAAAATAAAAACCCAAGTGCACTACACATGTCATCAATCTTAATCGTGACAGTGTCAACAATTTACTGATACCTTTTGACTGGTATAAATTTTTGTTTTCACTTATTTACGCGTTTACCATTCGTTCATAGTATTGCCAACCGAATGGAAAGCTTTACACTAAATATCAAACTGTTTGACTATCAGTAACTTCAACTTTTCGAGGTTGGTTAAAATATGTTCCACCGTGCATAAAAAGCCGAGCAAAAGGTAGTATACCAGTTTCAATTCATTTAACTTGAAAAAGTTAAAGTGACACTTGAAACGCGTTAGTAAACTTGAATCATGCGATAGGAACAAGTCAATCAGGTTTATGGAAATAGTTTTATAGAATTGTGTGATTCTTTCTTATTTGCTGGAATTGGGTGAATTTTTGATGGTGGATAAAATGAATGAGATGGAGAATGGTGAGGTGTAGGTAATTTTTGTTCTTTTGTAGCTGATTGATTTTGGTGAATTTTTGGTGGAGTACAGTGTGAGGTGGAATGGAAGTATGGCGGGATGTAATTTGAGTTGCGATTGCATTATGGTTGGAATAAGATGGGTGGAGAGTGATTGGATTTGTAGTTTGTGTTTGGTGATCTGATTCGATTAGTGGTGTGCGGTTTGATTTATGCATGTGTGTGCCTTTACAAGTAAGTATAGGGGATACAGGAAGAAGAGAAGAAAGAGAAATGGATGTTTATATCGTTCATAACTTACTGGTGAATTTTCAGTAGTATTAGTTAGTTGTATAAATGCTTGTTATTTAATTAAAAGATAAGAATTTTTTAGAAAGTTTAATTAACCTGCATGAATCAAGGTGAAGTAGACAAAAAAAATTAGGAATCGCGTATTAATACAGTTGATTAATTAAATAGTGGAAGGAAGAGAATTTTTCATTTATTTTAGGTATTTATGTTAGTTCGTTAAATTTATTAGGTAGATAATAAAGATCTGAGAGGTTTTAGAATATTAAACGTTTCCACGTCAGTATTTTATAATTCACAGATTAGCATATTAAAATTCTTAAATAACTTACCTCTCAATATAAATTTCATTTTTAAGGAGATCCTCGTGCATTTGCTCGGAGGTTAATAAGTTTCTCGAGGCGAAAGTATCATGTGTATCTGCCTCTTTATTAACATTGCCGGAATACCTGAAAGCTCGGGACGAATAGTTATGTCAGTAATAATAGGTTTAATTAGCAAATTATTCGAGTTGTTAGCGTGTTTAGTATTAACAAGTACTAGCATGAAACACATTTCTCGTTACTCCCCGGAAACTTCGGAACTATCCGACGCGCATACTCATATGTATTCCGATAAACCTTTAATTTTCCTCTTAATTAATGAGTTATGCAATAAAAATGATACAATTCACATCTCGCGAAATATGAATTTCCAGTCAAGGAACTGTGACTGTTTGGAAAACATTACGGTACAATAAAATGGTAGAACGAATAAAAACGAAAACGACATCATCCGTTAAAGGTTAAACCAGATTCGTTAAAGTATCCGAACATTTAATAGCAATATAATTTAGACATTTTTCATAGCTTTGCATATTAGTTGCATTCTGTGCTTCTTTATACGTTTAACTTGACTTTACGTTTCTGATTTCTGTGAATAATCTTGTAATAAAACGCTGGCATCGTTATTCCGAACGGGCATAGCCGTTAATCCTGTATGTAAATGTAAAAATGCAATGCAAGACATAAATCATGTTATTTGGCAGTGCCGTTTCTATAACACAAACAGAGCTAATTAGACAGCTGTAGAAAAAGAGACTTTTTCTTCCTTTAACTGTAGAACGTATAATTGTTCAGCCAAACATTTCGGCTTGCAAATGTATTTTTATCTTTTTGAAAGATTGCAATTTAAAAGTCTAATGTAGTCATATAAATCGATGTATTAAGCAAATATTGTACATAGATCCAGCTAAAATAAACCTCGTACGAGGTTTCAAATATTTTAATAAAAAATGAAAAAATACGCTGACCTTGAATGCATTAACGTTCCTATTACGCTAAAAACAAAACCCTAAAACGAATAAAAATAATAGCATTAATATAACTATTTAAGATTAAATCAGAATCGTCAAATTGTTAAATGTAAGTTACCACTTTCTGGGAACGTGTTAACGTTCCTATTGTAATAAAATGAAATCATCAGGTAAATAAAAGTCATGGCATTATTACGATTACTTGTATAAAAGTAACGTCACCAGCTAAAGATTAACCCTTTGTGCTCGAGAGGTAACTGTCTTAGTCACCGAATAGTAGTTTCGCAAATTTTCAGACTTTAGTCACTTTGTTTATTAGTCAATCTCAGAGGTTAAATAGCCGTATATGTAAATTTTAGTATATCACTTAACTAAACTGAATAACGTATTATGTAAATGAATCTTAGTAAATATTTTGCACTTGAAACTCTTTGAACTTAATATTGTTAGACGGCTAACAGTAACATCTCGAGTGTAAAGGGTTAAGAACCCGTGGCGTATATGTGTCAGCGGATTTTTGTGGTTTCGTTGCTGCTTGGCTGGTGCGTCATAGAAAATCTGACGGAGGAAAATGGTAAAACTGGGATCAGTGTGAAAAATTACGATACCTGATAATTCGCGATATAGGGAACGCAGAGATTTTGTTGTTGAATTTGAAAATTTTTGAAGTTACTATCACATTAGACGACTAACAGTCACCTCTCGAGTGCAAAGGGTTAAATCGAATTCGTCGACTTGTTAGAAATAAATTACCAGTTTCTGGGGGGGCGAGGAAAAGGGGGGACAGTCTTGTAATAACACGCTGGTCTCGGATGTGTTAACGTTCCATCACGGCAACGGGAACACCGCTGAAGCGCATACGCTCGACCCAGATATCTTTTTCCTCGGCTGCACGACTCTCTCGATGCACCTGCAGCTCCGCTGGAACCTGCCCACAACTCCGCTCTCGTGTATATATCAACGTTCGACGTGGACGGAGCCAATACTATCGCAGCACGCTCGACTGATTATAGGCTACGCTTTGGCCGGTGCACGGTGTGCATTAAAGGTGGGCCGTTGCAGATCGGCGTGTGCATCTCTTATCCGAGAAAAGCGTTGTGTCCGCCATGGTGCCGCGATCGTGTCGCGTTGGCGTTTGCACGCTGTTATGCCGCATGACTTCGAGGTCACTGGCCCATTTTATCAGGGAATTTCGTTCGTGCTCTCCGAGAGAGACCGTAGGGATGGATAATGCATTTAGTCGGAGATTTCGACAAGTGTAAAAGGAATTTCGAAGTTGTATAAATAGAAGGATAGACGATAATTCATCGAGAGACTATTGGGATAATATATTTAGATTCGCAAAAATGTGAAAGGAAGTTGAAAATTGTATAAATAGAAGAATATTTTATTTTTGTTTTTACTTTATTTAACAATAAACGGACCAAGGCCCTTGGAGTACATAAAATTGTAAATAATGGATTATATTATAGATGAATAGATGATTCATTGATTGTTTGTGTTTTTCGAGAGATCAAGTCTGAGATTTGCAGAAATGTAGAATTAACTTTAAAATTGTATAAATAAAACATTAGGCAAATTTAAAGCTTCTTTGTATATCGAGAGGCTATTAATGCCGTTAATATGTAGATTTAGTGACATTTGGAAAATTTTAAATGACCATATTCTTTCTGTATACAATTAAAACGTTAAAAGAAGTAATTAACCTTAGATCGTTTCATTTTTAGATCTTTTGAGGCTGCATAGAAAGTCGAGGAATATCTAAGAAAATAACTTATTGCGCTCGAAATGTAGATAATTCCTGCAACGAGTTAGGTTGTTATTTACGGTTAACGCACTATAGAAATTTCGACGTAATATTTCAATAATACAGGCACGTGGTTAACGTATTTTCTAAACTAGGTTGAAATTTACTTCCTGCACGTTTCATCGTGAAATTCTTAGAATGTCTGAGCGAAAGAATGTATGGAAATGCAAATATTCGCGTGAAATTTATGATCTGGAAATCGTTCGGGAATCATTTGCATTAGAAAATTTGGAAGTGGTATTTTGAAAGAGAGCCAAAAAGTTTTTGTAAACTTTATCGTCCAAGGCAGTGAAAGAATTTCGGAAATGCGAATTCGTGTAATTATCTAATCCGTTACTTCACGTTTTCTCGTCTTTGGAGGAAATTTGGATTCAGTAAATCGAAAGGGAAGGCGAACCATACCTTATGCGTGCAGAGTGAAAGCATCTTTTCTCTTTCCTTTTTCTTGGTTTCGCGTAAGACAGTAACGAAAAGCGGTGATAATGTAGTTAGCGAATGTTGGACCGATGATGGTTAGAATTTATGTTACACGCATTTTATCGCGTGTTTCGTTGCTGCTCTGTGTAGGGAAGTAGTTACAGTTTTAGTAGGTATAATTTATGGCAGATGCTCCGCGGTGGCTTAAGAAGAAGTAAATATATCAGGGAATATGGCACGAACATGGTGGATGCCTACAATTAAAGCTCTTGAGCTACCAATGTAGATAAACTTAATGGAAAAGCTGAAGGACGAAACGTAAAATTTGAGGAAGATTTATGATAAACTTTAGAGCGCTGAACTACGGTACCTGTAAAATTGAGTAACTTTTAAAGCGAAATGCAGAGTAATTTATAAATGCAAGAATGAACATTGAAATCTTCGCCTGTAACATTTTAAAGTAACTTTTATGAAAATAATTATTCGTTTATATGTTAGACTAGCTGTTGCCCCCGTTTTTTTTTTTATAGTAGTTGCTTCAGAATCGGCGGATTTTCAAACAACTTTTTAATCCCCTTAGGGATGGAATATCAAAAAATTCTTCCTTAGTGGGTGACTACGTTATAAAAGAAACCCATTGTCCAAATTTCATATTTTTAGCTTTAGTAGTTCAGGCTCTGCGATGATGAATCAGTCAGTCAGTCAGGACATTTTTTTTTGTATACATAGATTATCGTTAATTTTTATTTTACTATTTTTCGCCAGAGAATTTACAGGCTTTAAAGTTTTCAATAAATTTAGAAATTGATACAGATAGATGATATAATTTAATTGCTTTGATTGCGAAAGAATTCTTGCCGACTATTTGAAGCGTTGAATTTTGTAATCGGGGAAGCAAAATGAGAACAGTACTCTAGGATGCAATACGGTTTTATAAGATCCAACTTGAGAAATATCCTGCCGGCTATTCTCTTATGAAATTGAATCGATCGCCGATCCTTGTTCCACGAAGACCTGTCTATTCAACCATGAAGGCCTTCTTTAGACCTAGAAAGTTATACATATGTGATCGTTTCGATGTCTACAGGAATATTGTAGCACGTTGGAGCAAAAGTATCCTATTTGCTTATTCAATTAATTAATTACACTTTGATCCAACGTTTATTTTAACTGCTTGTTATTTCGACACTTAACCAACCAAATGTGGAGATCTCACATTTTTCCGGCAACAAAACGCTACCATTGATTCTGTTTACTTTTGTTATCAGTTAGTCTTGAACTAGTATTGTTCATAGTTCATCAAATTTCTGCTTCTTCACAGTACAATTTTTAATAAATTCAACACTAGTTCAAGACTAACTAATAATAAAAGTAAATAGAATCAATGGCAGCATTTTATTGAGGAAAAAATGGGTTGGCTAATTCGGTTGGTTAAGTGTTAATATTGTAAGGAACGCAACAAAACTTTGTGTTTGGTAATCGTGGTTCTCATAAATTGCAGCTACTGTTGAAATTAAAATTAAACTTTATCGTAAAGAGGTTAAAACGGCGATTAAGACAAGTTGAAAGTGTCGTAAATCTACGGATTTTCAAAGTGACCATGTAAGACATTTGTGAACTATGTCTACTGACCCTGTATCGATTCTGAGAAGGCACGTAGTGACGTGCAAGTACTTGCGTGTAGTTGTGTGAGTCAAATTCTCAACTTTCCATTCATACCTCGCGGTCACACGTATCGTGGCTGCACGTGTAACACAAATTAACGATCGGATAATAGTTAACGCGTTTCATTAACAGTAATCGAGTACGGGAAATTGTACGGCTTGCATATAACAGAAAATGTCATTTCTGTTTTCTTCACGCCGTTATCTTCGTGCCTTTCTTCACGTTCAAGCCAACAGTGTGGTAATTGTCTAACAAACATAAGAGAAATGTGTGTTTCTGACATTCATTGAACGTGTTGAGGCATAATAAAATTTGCATTGTATTGAAAGGAATTTCGTGGAATTTATATTAAATTGAGCAGAATCAATTTAATAAACATAATATGTTTTGGGGTAGCCTTTAAACGTTACAAAATATATTAGAATATAATACGATATTGTGGAATTGTAACACAATTAATTTTTGTTGGAGTCAAAAGTGGATTATTGGGTAAAAATTTTGTTAATGTTTTGGAATACAAACACGCAGCGTGCGAAGATAATTTTTTTTTTTTTTTATAGAAATTATTTATCTTTGAAATAATCAGGGCTGGATGTAACTAATGGTGCAACGCACAGCGTAACTAATGAATTGTAATTAATGTAACCGACGAATTCAATGATAAAGTATGCACGTATATCAAAAGTAATTGATGACCGTAGAAAAAACTATCTTCGCTTCTCATTCATCACGAAGAAACCACTCTGTCCTTTCACTCGGCCGTTTTATGCATCTCTAACGAGAAATCGGATAATTAGGCGTTTCAGTTTCCAATGAATCGTTCTTCTCGTCGATCCTGACGAGGTGAAAAAACATTGTAAGAATGTTAATGGTCACAGATTTCTAAAATAGCTGTACAGCTTTTCATCCGTCCGGTTTTCAAATTTGCTGTAACAAAAATTCACGACGATTTCTCCGCAAATACCTACCTGTGTCCGAAGTATGCTACCTGACGTCATTAATAGTCATAACGAGCCGTCGTGTGGAATATTCTTTAAAAATCGATAAATTAATCTTTCTTAACTCATTGTTCCATCAGCATTTTCTTTTCGAATGCTTCGAACAAATTTGTTTCGTTCCTCGATCTGTTTAACGGGTTAACCGCCAAGCATATTTTAAATATTATCTTCGCGTAGATCGAAATTAATTTTTAGTAATTTTGTTTTGGAAACATGTTCAACGCATTGTAAAAAGATTTGTCTGACCTGGCAGTTAAAGTGTTGAAATACTTCATCATGGTTCATTATTAGAGACTTTATTTTATTTTCCAGAATATAGGTGCTTATTAGATGTAATTATTGAAGTTATTGCAAATTAAATACATAGAACTCTTACCAATTTATAGAAATTTCCACACCATTCCGATATGAGTGATAGTAGTTAAAATGTTGAAATACTTCACCATAGTCCATTATTAAAGATTTATTTTATTTTCCAGAATATAGGTGCTTATTAGATGTAATTATTGAAGTTATTGCAAATTAAATAGATAGAACTCTTACCGATCTATAGAAATTTCCACACCATCCCGATATGAGTGATAGTAGTTAAAATGTTGAAATACTTCACCATAGTCTATTATTAAAGACTTATTTTATTCTACAGAATATAAGTGCTTATTGGATGTAATTATTGAAGTTATTGCTAATTAAATAGATAGAACTGTTATCAATTTATAGAAATTTCCATATCACTTCGATATAAGTGGCATAGCAGTTAAGATATTGAAAACCGTTACATGTATCATCAGCATCCATCATAGTCCATTATTAAAAATTTATTTTACTGTTAAGAGCTCGATTCGCATCGACCTCGGTTTAAAGAATTCTCGAAAGCACTTCTCAATCGCGATCGATATCTTCTGAAGTTCCATCCTCCAAGCTTGTTTCGATTATTCTAAAACTTCCCCTTCAACTCCACCCTTCCCCGAGGATCCCTCCGAGGCAGCAGTGCAACCACAAAGCACCCTTGTTACGTGACTCCCCGCAAATGGAACGTTGCTGTTCCGACTTTCGAATAGCCGAAATCGAGTTCGAACTTTTCTAGTTCGACAGCCACGAGGAGGCCAATATTTTTTAAGTCGCCCTCGAGCTGCTTGCGGTCGACACACGACTGCACGTTTCAGGAGACAGAGATACGGTTCCATTTGCACGAGGGTTCGGTGTATCGATGCTAGAGCTAGGATCGAGTTCAACAAGTATCGATGAATTCGTGTCAGTATGAAAGCTTTATGAAACTCAAGTATTGTTCGTAACAAGCGATGTTTTGTTTCGTGTACTTTGCAAACTATTCAATTGCAAACGTTAGAACTGGTACTTGTTGGGCTTGAAAATGTATTAACGAGTAGCACTTCGACATTTGAAGGAATTAAGATTTAGCAATATAGTTATGAATAGTTTGATGCTTGAAAGAAACGAATTACGTAAAGACAATACTACTCGTGAGAAATGATGTTTTGGTTTGAGCGATTGCAAGATGTTCGATTGTAAGGCTGGGCAATATAGTTACGAATACTTTGACATTCGAAAGAATTGGATCTCATGAAAATATAATAACGACCTCCAAACATTCGATACTATAACGATTATTTACTTAACATACATCTTAAAATTTGTTCTTCCTATTTTACTCGAGTTCAGTGTTACAAATACAAAAGGCTATTGTAGCTTTAACTTTTAGTTGAAGTACCCGCTAATAAAAGCTTTAAATTCACTCGATCAGGGTTCTACACTCTGAAATACCATTCACGTTTCTCAAGGTACTCAAAAACAATCTGAATCTGCTTCGGTCACCTGCGAATCTGCACAAAACTTTCGTCTTCCTTTTTTTCGAGGTACTCGCGAATCGTTCAGAATTGTCCCGTCGACTCGAAACCTACTTGCAGCATATTTGTCTCGTCTCTAGTCGTTGCTGGTGGACGAGGGGCACAGAGGGGGGTGACGGGGAGAGGGAAAAAACGAAGAAAAATTAACATCCGCGGAGAAGATAGCGGGCTTATCGGCCGTATGCCAGACAAGCGGCACCAGTTGCGTCTCGCCCCTCGGTCGATTTAGGCGAAACAGACGTCGCGATACGACCAGTTTCGATCGTTGATCCTCCGTCTGTGTCTGTCAACGTACACCACGTACGATTTGCCAAAATCGATATATTCTCTGCGTACCAGAACGGGAAATCTGGGAATTTTCCGCGATCGAAAGTTCCGTTGAACGCGAGTGAACTCAACCGAGTTGGACGCATGGTCGTTGCTGGTTGGCGTTTCGTTCGCGATTGAATATTTCGCGGAGCTCGATCACGGGGCAACCGGTTGTCCGTTGCGATCTGCAGAGGTAGAGGTAGAAAGAGTTGTGCACAGGCTTCTTGGAATATCGTTGAACGGGATCCCAGAGCTTATCCCCGGGTCAGGAAACGCTGTTTTTCGCGAATTCCTGGAGGGACCCCGGCACCATTGACCGGATGTTCCATCGCATTCACTTGGTCCGTCATCTGTAAACGCGAACGCGTATTTTCTGCGAACATTTCGAACGTATTTCCTGCTACAGGAATTTTTCTGTTTCTGATCGTCGAGCAATATTTAAACGGTATTCTGCTTTTCGAGTTTTACAATTAATCCGGTTTAAGTGGCTGCTACTTGTTATCTGTATTTCTGTTATCTGTTTAATCAGTTGCAGATATTCGTACGGTATCGTTGCTTCGTTGATATTTTTGTTTCCAACGGTTTTCGAAGTTACACGTTGAAAGTATATTAGATTCGTTGTGCATAGTTAAAATTATCCGTAGTTGGATGATAGTCGGACGTGTGCAGGTTTGTTGTTCGTTTTATTATTTTATTCGAAGTGGTTTAACTCGTGTCACGAGGAAAACAGATATCTCGATATCTTTATTACACATTTTACGGTCCATGGATTTTATTTGAGGCTAATTAATCATGCCCTCCTCCGATACTCTTCCCAATAAACTTTCCATATATGAACATTGTTTAAAAGCACGATAACTAAGGAATTTTAGAAATTATACCAATCTTTTTTACAGTTCTTTCTTATCTTCGGCGTGATTTTTAAGTTCAATTTTTTAACATTTCAATATGAGCTACTCAACAATTTCACGTTTTTTAAATTGCTTAATCACTTCGGCTTCTGTGTGGCTCGCATAACTCATCAATTAGTCTGTTGCGACAATAAAGACCGCAAAACCACCGAATCCTTCGATAGAACCTATCCAAACGAGCATCGCCGCAAACTCACCCCAAACTACCCTCCACGCCTCCTCTAAACGGTGCAACCACAGCTTCCCATCCTCTGTTGCCCAAAATTACGATACACCTTTCACGTACCTCTGAGAACCGTATCAGATGGTACTACGATTTTCTAGTACCGTGGACTCCCGATAATTCTATACTAGAGGTTCCCTTATTAACCCAGGTCCATCCTTCTTTTTATTAAAATTAAATTATAGGTACCATTCTACTAGATAAAGAAATTGTAGTGATTATACGTCTCAATCTCGAAGTGACACGAATGTAGGTTAACCTCTTGAAACACACATTTACTAAAGCCAACGGAGAACGTGTTTTAATTTAATTTTTCGAAGAAAGCTTTTTAAAAGTTGTTAAAATTAAAGTTATTCTACCTTCTTGGAAAACTTTTTAATAAACATTTATCAACAGAAATGTTCATTGCATCTTTTGTTATACTCAAAAGATTAACCTACATCACACAGAGTCAATTGAGTTAACATCCATTTGTTCAAGAAACATAGAGTTACAAAACGTTCAATCCATATTTCTGTCATAATTCCATACATACTTCGACGAGTCATACCATCAAACAAAAGCATCAAACAAATGTCCCCGAATTATCCCCAGGTTCACCTCATACCAACCACGATAATCGCGTGCGCCTCGAATACTTGCGTGCACTTTCAGCTCCATTTTCGCGCGACAATCCAAAGTTCTACGTGCTCTAGCCACTCTCCACGCCGCTAAAGTGGACCAAACGAAACGCAACGAGAGAAAGACACGGGTAGAGCAACGAGAGAAAAAGGGCGACCGAGAAAGCAGCTACTGTTTCACCGGTGAAAACACAGGCGACAGCGGGGCGGAATTTCACAGGCGCGTTTCCCGTCCGGCGACGAGTTTTTCGGGGCTTGCTTGTGACGCCAATGGCGACGAGACGAGGGGCCGCAGGAAGAACCGAAAATAAAGTAGACAGTCGGCGGGAAACGCGTATGAATATGCGTGCGCTCTCGAACAGCAGCCCTCCTCTGTGGCTGCTGTGTTGTCGCCTTCCTCTCGACGTGTTGGTCCCGCAGCGTTGGAAATTTTTAGCTCGCCGTACGCGCACATCCGTGTGGCGCGAGCGTACAAATCCTGCTTGAAAAGTTGAAAAAGAAAAGGGAAAAAAAGAAGAGAAAGAATGCGAATTGTAGACACAACGTTTGAGGACAGAAAGGGGTAATACGTTATAATCTCGATGAAGGTATTTCCGTTTTCGGATTTTCCCATTATGCTGTGCTTTCTTTGGTAATTCTATTGGGAATTCGTACTTTGTTTCCATTTCCACTGTTAGGTCATTTCATAAGGAATTCCATAAGTGGAATGAAATTACTGTGAAAGTTAATAGCTCGCAATTTTCCTCCATTTTTTGGATCACTCGCTATCTATACGTTTGAACTGTCTATTCCATTTTTAATGAACTTTTATATATATATATTTTAATTCCCAGCATCCTTCTTTTACTAAATCTCTTATCTCATTCCTAATGCGTTTTCATATCTATTTCGAAATTCTTCGCATCCTCCGTTTGCTTGTGGAACAATCTAATACAAATTCTCCCACATTTACGACAGACCATTCGCTATCTCAAATCCTGTACGTTTTTTGCTCTTAAGTTAACAAGTGGTTGCATTTTTTGCTCTTAAGATAATAAGTGGTTGCATTCAATTTTGCTTCCGGTTAGCCGACTTTGTTCCCATTCGTCATGGACCACCTGAGTCGGTAGAAGAAGCCTAAGTCCTGATGCTTGCGTGGAGGCCTCAGCTTGTCGTCAGGCCTCGGACCCAAATTTTCGACCAGATACGGCGACGCTAATCCGGGGTCGCTTTCTACGCAACACGTGTTCGACCATGTGTCAACCGTGGGCCTTTCTGCTTTCGTAAAAATCACACAGAAAGCACGCAGTATTGTAAGAACTCGTGTGGCGCGAGAACAGGATCGTTAGAACGGGCGGAACACTTTTTTCCAGGAATGGGTTATTTCGAGCGCCCATCTTTATTCAGGTTTTGCACGCTTTTTCTTGTTAGGGTTTACGATGTTGTTAATAGTAATGAAGTATGCGACACTTATTTTTATACCGCCGTCAACGAGGAAATGGCTTTCTGGTGCTTCGGCGTTAAGGCAGTGTAAAATGAAACGAGGTCTGGCGTGAAAGTTAAGTTTTGGTAATTGAGTAAAATAATAAAAAGGGCAATGGCGGTGGTAAAAGATGTGGTAATAGTGAATTAACAGGAAGTTTTATTAGAACAAAAGTTACCGCCAAGTTTTTGGCGTCTTCTTAAATTTTAACATTCTACGAAAGAATTTTGTAACGGGACGGGTGATACACTTTTTCTTCGGTGCCTTTCGAAAACGTTCATTCATGGCACCTCCTCCGATTGCTCGAATTTTTTCCGAATATTTCAGATCGCATTAAATATAGAACCTCGGTGTTATTTTAGCGTAGTAATTTTTCTTGGCAAACGTAACTTGCGTAAGCAGAAATAACTCGTGCGACAAACTTTAGCATTTAACCCTTATCGCTATTTTTCATTCTCAAACTGCAGACTAAAATATCGTCATGTAAATTCCGTGTTATTTTTGCGCATTCTCAGTCACCGTCGTTTCGACAAATTTTACATTTCCCTCCGTGCCCAAATTAAGAAACGTCCAAACGAACGTTCTGTAATTTACCATTCTTTAAACTTCTTAAAATATTCAATACGATATCTTATACGTTCAGTTCCGATTTCAACAAATCCCTCATTTTCTAAATACTCGATAAGATGCACCTTACTTTTATTATAATTTTCACTTCAATAAATTTCAGAAGTTACCATTTTTGAATCCTTCCTAAAATATTCAACCCAATTTCGTATACACTCAACTTCGATTTCAACAAATTCCAAATACTCGATAAGATACACCTTACTTTTATTATAATTTTCACTTCAATAAATTCCATAAGTTACCATTTTTCAATCCTTCCTAAAATATTCAACCCAATGTCGTATACACTTAACTTCGATTTCAACAAATTCCTCATTTTTCCAAATACTCGATAAGATACAACATTATTTCAGAATTTCGCGATATCATCCTCCCTATCTCCGTGGAATCTTCTCGAATTACAATTTCCTCGATTGCGGTTCAATTTCCAGCGACCCTCTCCATAACTCATGCCCGTCGATCGCAGGGATCGTTCGGTATTGTCAAAGCCACGGTTGTTCGATCGCTGAACGCTCCATTAGCCTGCCGATAAACGATATCACACGCGTCCTGTTTTAACGTTGTCCCCTACGATCTGACAGCGCCAAGTATCGCTGTGGCGCTCACCTACGTCACTGCGTGCGTAGTCACGTGACCGCCCGGTCGAGTCACTCTTTGGCCCTCAAGAATCGTGAACGATTCAGTTTATCGTGACCCGCGATGTGCTGCGGGGCCGTGTGTTGGATCTCGGACAAGCAGGCTTGCCAAGCCGAAGAGCCGTTTTAGAACAACGATTTTCAACCGGTATACTCTAACCACGGCATAATTACCGTTTTACGAGAGACTTCCGGATGTGACACGAGTTTAAAGCTACGAACGAGATGGACGAATTTCTCTTTGCTTATCGTTGAACGCATAAATCGGGAAAGTTGTTATTTCATTGGCAGTTTCGAGCAAAGACGATACAAGATTGTTAGTCTTTTTTGGTTAGTGAAAGATATACGTGATTTTGTTGGAGATCGATAAGAGATCGGTACACGGTATTTTTGTGTGTGTGTATCGTGTGAGTTTAAAATTGTAAATTAAAACGTAACGGACGAATTCCTCTTTGCTTATCGTTGAACGTATGATGTGGAAGGCAGTTATTTCATTGCCAATTTCAAGCGAAACCGGTACAAGATTGCTATTCTTTTTTGGTTCCGGTTAGGTTCATGAAAGTTAGCGAATGATATATACTTTTCTTGTTGGTGATCGATAAAAGATCGATACGGAATATTTTTTAACATACCCCAGGAATTCAGTGATTAATCTACGCGTACTACGTGGAATAAGAAAAGTTGATAATCGCTGTTTCAGCAAAAGTCCAAAGGTATTCCTGCTCCAGTACGCGTTGTTCCACGCATGACACATTTTCCTTCCCCGCGTGTGGGTGAAAAGTGTTAGAGTGAAAACTCGAACCGTGAACTGAGTGAATTCAACGACGATATAACGCCCTGTTTTTTCTTTTCTTTTTTTTTTGACTCCGTTCAATAACGAAAACGGTGAAAGCAAAACGTGAAAGGACAATCGAGTGCGATTGATAGTTCCACAGGCCTTCTGTGTTATAGTGTGTGCTCGTTTTGTACGGTCGCCACGGCTCCGTCTGGCCACATTAACGAGTGAAGGGGGAAACATTGCGTTCTCTTTGTTGTGATTCTACCGTGTCTGGAATTTCTAATGTTGTCTCGGGCTTCCTAAATTATGGTGCACCGAAAATTGCTCGCGACGAACGATCACGCGGCCGGGAACAGAGGTGTGCTCGAGAGTGTGGAGTGATGGGGACCAGAAATAGCGGATTGATAAAATAAGCGGCGAGTTTTTGTTTCTCAACGAAAATGCTGAAGCACTTGAATCGGACCGGACGACCTCGAGTCCTCGTGAGGAGGAAAAAAGGTCGGTCGTTATCCAGAAGCTGGCCCGGCACACCGAGGCCCTTATCGGTCGTCTCGAACGAGGTAAAAAGATTTGTTTCGTAGTTAAGGAAATCTATGTTAATCTTAATCTGAATTTTAAATTTCAACCGGAACCCGCTAGCGAAATTCTGAGCGCATACGACGCGTTGTCAAATTGTTATTTTTTAGTATTATAAATAGTCTTAATTTTTCTCGATGACGGAATTTTGTTTTAGAAGTAAAAATTTGTGAAAATTGTGATACAGTGAAGATTTGAAGAAAAAGATAGGATTCGTGTGAAAATTTTCGAAATTAACTGTAAAAAAGGAATTTCTTTGCAACGTTTTCAATTACGTATTTTCTCAGGTATTTGTTCTCGAGGTGTTAGGTATATAATTATTGAAGGATATGATTATTCAGAGTGCTGGTTATTAATACGTTGCTCCTGACAACTCCTGTATCTTAACAGGCTGTTCTATTTCTCAATCGTGCAACGATATCGGAAAGAAACGGTCTCGTTCGGTCGGTATTTACGAAACGAACGAACGAGAATCGACATGGTGTGCTGCATTTACATACGCCGCAAATATTTCGTGGAATTATTCAGACGGAAATTTAGCAAGCACACCAGCGAACAAAAGCTTAAACCTCGACGTTTAACGTGAATAACATAATTAATTGATACAAATATTACAATGAACGAAATCTATGTTTTGGACAGTAATTTTGAGTACGAAAGTGATCTAAGTCAATAACTTTCCTGTTTAAATTCATTGTTTCTCTTATTGCAATTTACCTCATTTTCATGCTATTCGATTAATAAAACAACTTTCCTTTAAATTTTTCACTTACACCACTTTTATAATCACCCTTACGATTAAACATCGAGAAAAAGATGCACGAAGAAATTACCATCTTACGTTCCTCCAAGAATACGTCGATGCGCCATAAAGTATACTAAAGAAAAAAAAAGAAAGTGTCCCGTTTTTTCATCTTTCGTAATCGTCAAGAAACACCATACATAAATCTCACCAAACCGGTGAACCCCCTTACGAACACCTTGGAACAACCTAAATGTAAATTTATTCTCTACACATAGAATCTCTCTATAATTAGAACACATTTTCGTCCATCGAAGAAAAATCACACGGCCCCCCTTCTGTTCACCGCGCTCGCGCTATTCATTGACACTGATAATTAACAAGCTTCCGATCCTATCCTTCGTCGAGGTTTATTGAAAACGAAACGGGGAACGGGTCAGCGTATCCCGTTCGTGGCAGAGACGACGACGACGACGGCTTTTATCGTGACCGAGCGCGTGTATGCGTCCGCCCACGTGGACCCGAAGGGCCCATGCAGAGCGTAAATATATAACGAGGACGAGCGAGGAACGATAAAGGGGCAGGAATGCGAGAAGACACGGGGCGATCGTTCGTTATCGAGCGATCCGCGCGTAATTGCCGCGCAGGGAGCGAAATTTTCGCACGGAGCTAGTGTTCGCCTGCGATTCTCCACGATAATTGCGAAACGGCCAGTTTTCGTTCTTGAAAGCTTAATGCGTTCGCGATTAATGCGTCGGGGGTAGGCTGTAATTATTTAATGTAAATTATCGTTCGACTGCAGTTGGTAGTGGGAAATTTTACGTGGACGTGAATGGAGTAAGGAAAAATTTATGTTGAAACAATGGCATAAATTTATTTTCGGCTGGCAACATCGACTGTGTTCGATGTTGCCTGTAGCCTCGTAAGTTTTAGAAAGATAGTTATTCCGTTTTATTATTAGCTTTGTTCTTTTGCGTACGATTGTTTTCATTACAATAGTTTATTTTCTGTTCAGCAATAAATAAAGTGTTTACCAAAACTGCGAATTTTTATTTTTTTTTATTTTAACAATTTAAAACAGTGAAGTTGCACGTTGGTGGACTGCTTTTGTTGTATGTTGTGCAGTACCTTTCGCTTTGCTTTGACGCAGTCTAATAGTCGAAACGATGAGGATGGTTATGAGTCGAAACTTAGTAAATATTTCGAATTTGAAAATTTTTAGAATCATTATCATTAGACGACTAACAGCCAAATAAACATATATGTAAATTTTAGTATATTACTTAACTAAACTAAGTGAAGTTTAATGTAAGCGAATCTTAGTAAATATTTCGCGCTTAAAAATTTATGAACTTAACTAAACTAAATGAAGTTTAATATAAGCGAATCTTAGTAAATATTTCGCGCTTAAAAATTTATGAACTTAACTAAACTAAATAAAGTTTAATATAAGTGAATCTTAGTAAATATTAGGCGCTTAAAAATTTGTAAACTTGTATTATTATTAAACGACTAGCTTTCATCTCTCGAGTGCAAACGGTTAAATGATGAATAGCAAGCAAGCAGCAAAAACAACGTTGCTTTCCGTTTCGCGGCCCTCGATACTGCGAATACTCCAACTCGAAATGAGAAAGAAGGCAATTATCGAACGTTCGGTGCGCAAAAAGGTCGCGATTGCAAAACAATCTCGACATCGAGCCCCAAAAACATTGACCTGGCACCGAAATACCGAAGTGTCTCACAGTGTCACGGGCAAACGCGATTGGCAAACTTTCGAGCGCTCGTGGAAAAAACGTGACGATTCTCGGTATGCGCGAGTAGGAATTGATAAACACGCTGCGTTCGCCGTCTCGATTGTTTATAATTCGCATGATCACGTAATCTGGGAACGCGCGTGGTGCACATTTTCTGCGTCGATCGTTGCGTCACGCGGCGTTTTCGCGACTGTCCCCGCGATTCGCGTTTATAATTCGCGTCTCGGCAAAAAGAGCGTGGCGCGTGATCCGCTTCGTTTCCCTTTTGCGCGTTTGTTCACGCGTTCGAGTACTTTGAGCTGATTGAGAATCAAGAAAGTCAGCTTCGCAATGATTCAAACCCCGTTGATGATTCGTGAAATAAGATAAGGGATGCTGTTACAGAGCGATCTCGAAGGGTTGCATGAATGTTAACCGGTTTCTTAGGAAATAAATGTCGACTTTGCGAAGCTACGTAGAAAATTTGGATACTAGTGTAGGATTCTTCCACGGAATAACCGTTGGAGATACATTGTATTTGTCCGTAAAATCCGCCGCCGTGTCGATAGTCAATTGTTATTGGTAAACTTGTTGCGACCGGCAAATTTAGTGGCAGTCGTTTTCTTGCGTGCATAAGAAGAGTCGCGGAAAGCAGTGCCGCTCAGAGTCTTATTCTTTTCCTTGCGTGTTCAAATAAATTAACCTTTCTTTTGTGTTTTTCTTTTAATAAACTGTTGTTTATATTTGTTTATGACTCGTGTGTTTTCCCCTTCATCCTCATATCCTACACTAGTGTAGATAATTGTTTATTATATTATGATAATATATTGTGAGGAATGATTGTAAACTAGGTTTTAAGAAATACTCGTATGTTCGTGCGATATTTGCCGATATTTCTTATTTTATTAGACTTCGTGGCATTAAAAGTATTCAAACCTAGGAAAAAGAAAGAACTGCGCGGTATCCTTAATATTTCGACCTTCCTTTGCATCACGTGTACGGTATAGTAAAAAAAAAAAAAGAAGATATCTTTATTCAGCCAATGAAATTTTTATTCCCGTCGGCGATCGTGACCCACGTGGCATAAAACGTGTTACGAACATCGAGCATTCGTATGTAAATACTACGAGGGATATAAAAAGTTGGGAACAATCGGCAAACGGACCGTTTGTTCGACGCATAAATCCCCTCCCGATAAACACGTTTCCAATAAAAACCCCTGAGTACGATCGACCCGACATTAAATACCGATTAAAGAAAAATTTCCACGTATGAAGTTGCATTCTAACAGAGAGAAATTGTCACGTTAACGAGTTAATAATTGAAGGTGTAACGGAGAACAATTTTTGTTTTCCTCGGAATTGTTTGCTCGTTTTAATTCTTTGCGGTCGGCGGCTAGGATAATCTGTGCAACATACTTTCACCTGTGGCGTCTTTGATACACCGATGGATTGTGGTTTAGGACGTGAATGAAGCAGAAGCGCTCGGTGGTTATAGAGGAGACGGGCCGGGGTTCGAGTAATCGATAATTAACATACTTGCTCCATTATCTGGCGAAGATTCCTAAGTGGGAAGTTAGATTTCAGCCGGGACGAGTTTCGCTACGAATTGGGTGACGGCGATTCTACGTTTTCGTTTAACACTGGATTTACGAACATTTCCTTCGTGTCTATTTCCGATATACGTATACCAAGGAACAAGGTATACATGAAACAGAATTTGAATTTGCAGAACTGAAAGGGAAACAGATTTGGATATATTTGTATTACTCCATCAATAAAAGTTAGCAAAAATTACTGGGAATGATAGTAATTGTTTTTGCAAATTTTATTCGTGAAATTCGGAACCCGTCAAATTGACGAGCCCCGTAAACCTAGTGTTAAACGACTCGTTCTGGAGCATCGAGAAAAATTCTTCGGAATTTTGTTACACCTGAATCGATTATAATAACCGATATCGTGATAAACGAGTTAACGCTAACCGTATGCAGAAACGTTTCTGTAGGGTTTCAGCGACAATACACGAGTTTAATTGCATCCCAGTTGTCGATAAGCTACTAACGTTATTAATCCGAGAGTCAACGATAGTTCTTGTGCATTTGCTTATTATCGATTTTACGTAGAAATCACGCGTAACGATTAAACAGAAAACAGTATTGTAGATCCGTACAATAAATAAACCGAGATTGTTCGTTTAAGCCTCGAAATCCTATATTACCGATAAGACACTCGTGAAATGTTTGACGGTGACAGAATATTACCGAGGACGTATTATTCCGCTTATGGATGCAAATGGGTTAATGAAACTCTGGTGTATAACAGCCCCTCGAAAACTAAACAATTCTACATGTATTTTCGCCTTATCAAATTTATGCTAACCGACGTTTCACATCGACACGTTAAATCGTGCAAACGTCGTGACCAATTTCCCGTATCGATCAACATACGCGTCGATAGGAACCAATTAAAAGTTACAAATTACTGGAAACAACGCGTCAACCGGTTACACGTTACACGAGCGAAACCATGGATCCCGTGATATGTGTTTCAACGCTGCGGAGGAAGACGTTTAGTTAATTTCCGGCGTGTCGGACAATATTTTTCGGGACACGCGTGTCGCGTTTCGCATCAGCTGTTCCCAATCGAGCCGGCGTGTTGGAAAATGCAACTTTCGTCCCAAAATTGGCCAAACGCCCCGCGCACCGCTGCCCCTTCTGACAATCGAATCGCGAGGGAGCGGTTCTGTGAATGGCGTGTATAATCGGCGTATCTACCGGAAGTCCGGCCTACGGGTTCCGGCCCCGAGGCGCGTTCATCTCGTTGTCTCTCCGTGCCGTTCTTTCATTTTTATTTCTTCTCTCGTTTTTATTTTTTCACGCTCCTCCTCTTCGCCTTTTCCCCTCTTTATTTCCTTTTTTCGCGAGCATCGTCGAAACGACGACGACAACGACGACTACGTCTGTTGATCGAGAAAAGAGAAGAGGCACGAGCCTTGTGTAATCGCGCGAGGGAGGCGAGAAGTTGACGCAGGTGTACAGAAGTCGCAGGTGGAACCGGATTAGATTATCAACGCGCGGTGCCTCGGTACCCGGCCGACAACATGGCCGCTGCGCGGAGGGGCTGTTTGTCGCTCGAGAAATTCGAAACACGCTCCCTACCCCGCTCGTCCTCGCCGGATGGATCACGATTTGTGTGCTCGAGTCTGAACGATCGGTTCGGGAGAGGAATGTCAGCTTCGTGGATGTTTGTGGCAGGGTGTAAGAGTGCTTCGAGTAATATTCCTTTTCGTCGTTTTATAGGATAACTAATTTTTCTTGGTGAAATTGTATATTACAGGGGGTAATGCGATTATTGATTTTATTGCCAGCTTGTAGGTTGACTATGTTCCTTTGGTGTAAATTTAGGAAGTTTGTGGAAGATTTTTAAAGTATGTAGGGCGTTCCAAGTAAAGCGTTTATCGTTGTGTTACAATATTTCGAGGAGGAAACGAATTCTTTCGTTTGCTCTAGTTATGCGCATGGAAATAAACATTTGCATGTATAAAGATCCAGAAGTCTAACAATAGAGCAAGTAAAAAAAAAAAACTTTATCGAACTGTTCACTCGGAAACATCTTTCGCGACAGATCTAAAATAAACGAGAACGTATCTCTTATCATCGTTTTCAAGCTCTAGCGAACTGTTCAGAATAAATTCACGGGACTTATCTCGGTATTCTCGACCGTGATAGCGCTTGCGTCAAACAATTCCTATATTTTTAAGCTTGGTAAAGGGTGCCGACTGCAGTGTTCCGTGTTTTACGAAAGGTGAAAGGTTAACGCGAGTCAGAAAATACGAGCGCGCAGGTTGCATCCTGTGGATCGGATTATCAATAAAACACGACGTTACCCGTGAAACGTGGACGTATCGTTGCGAAAGGAAATAAAAGATAAATGCATTCCAAGAATTACCAAGTCGTTAATCATTAATTTGTCGCTAATGACCAAAGCGGACGATGTAACGGTAGAAAAAAAAAGAATGATATTCGAATGTTGTAATAATTCTTCTAATTTTTCGCTTTGCCTTTTGTTTTGCAGATCGACTATCCGGAAGTGCACGGTGGAAGGATGCATCGACCACCGCACCCTCATCCCATAACCGACCATCGACAGGTCAACCTGGTCTTCGATGACACGGTAAACATCTGTTTTTCCTACTTTTTGCCCCTTTTCTCGAAGGTAGGAATTGTAAACGTACCTTCGAGCGGTTTTCAGGAATGTCTTTACGGTGACGCACCTTTTCGACCTGAATTCTTGTTTTCTTATAAATGTGTCAAAGTTTGGAAATTGGTGAAATCGTTTATTTTACAAGGCCTGAACAATCTCTATTTTATCCATAAATCGATGCACTTTTACTGTAAATAGTTTGGAAAATAGTGTTGTCATCGCATTCTTCTAAATACATGAAATATGATTTAAGAAACAGTAATTTTCAAATAAGAGAACACTTACTTTTTCTTATACCGAATTTCATTCATTTAAATGGATATTAAGAAGAATAATGATTTGTTTATATATTTGACTATTCTACATCTTTCTCGCTTTTAAATTTCATAATCTTTTAAAATGAAAAATCGTCATTAAATAATTGTTATACAATACATTGATTTTGAAAGGACGATGGCGTAACTAAAAGTTACGAACACGTTCAATGAAATATCTTTTATTTGACAAAATCGTGGTTAACGTCAAAATTCTACCAGAACAGTCAAAATGACCAATTGGTGATTACTCATAGCAGCCTTATAAATTCACTGTGGTAAAGCTTCCAAAATTTACTACGATTTTCCGCAGAAAGTATACCTAAACATTTGTTTTCCACGTGTTTAACATCTTTTCATGCAATTTTCAATTTGATCTCTTGCATGCAAATAAGTACACTATAATTGTCGGTAGTTCTAGTCTTAATCGAGATGTCTTTGCGTTCGATTATTACCTTCTTCCAATCTAGCGCAGTCGATAACAGAGAATGCATTTCTATCGGATGCAATTCGAAGCGGACGCATTCTCGAAGCGAGTGCACTTTTGCTGATCATTTCCCTCGCAACGGTTCACGATCATTTGCCTTACGTCATCCGGTGTGTGTAACTCGTTGAAAGAAAGTTTGACGTAGTCGATCCGTGACGTGTCCGTTCACGGGAATCGCGCGTGTTTGTTGGCGATCGAAGGAGGGAGGTAAAAAAAGATAAGCAAACGCGGATGGTTCGCGTTGAAAGCAGTTACCCTTCTCGGGCAAACTTCTCGAGCACCCTTTTTCATCTCTTCTCGTTGCCCGTTCTCTCATGCATTTCAAATGCAGGCTCGATCTCCTCCGCGGGGAGAAGTTTTATCAGTTTGCGAATCTTCTTATTTGCATTGACACGCGCATACGAAGAGAATTTGCCGAGCCACGAGGAAAGTAAATAGCAAACCTCGTAAAGTGAGAAAAGGTTTTCCTATACTGTCGGAAAGTGGAACGTAATACGGGACGCGATTTATGCGCGGGTTGTGCTTCGAGAAAATCGTTTCTTTCTCTGTGCAAGGAATGCAAGTACGTATGCGAACACACGAGTTCCGTGTCTTTTCAACTCTTTGCAGTCGAAAGATAATTCTTGGTCGTCAGAAATTTCCAAATACAAAATATCGAAGTTAAACAAGTGACAAAATTTTGCTTGTAACAAACATCAAAGTTTACGTGTACACGATTAATATTGGAACAATTAAATATGACTGTATTTGTAGACGGAAGTTTGCGAAAGTGTCCCCTTTCGAGTGCAAAAAGTTAAATTCATCGCAATTCTTTATTTATTCATTTACTTATACGGGGTCGACCCATTAGAGAATTGCAAGGAAATTATTACAGTGAGGTATGAAAATATAATAATGGTGCCAGAGAAAAGTAAAAATATACAAATGGAAGAGAAGTGTGTAAAGATAAGGAAAGTTTTCAAGATAATATTAACTTAAAATTTCGATTTTGAGAGTTTTGCAAGAACAAACTCGTATTCTCAACTCGAATATCGTTCAAGTTTCGTCTGAAACGAAAATCGCAGCCAGGTTCCACTTTCCCTCGCTAGTCTTACCAACGCACTGCCACACCGGATCGAAAGTTCGTTAAGGCGCAACGCGTGCGAGTAAGATGATCTACATTAGAGCGTCTCTCCCCTAAAGAGCCCGTGGAATGCACATCGGTGGCGTGCACTGGTATGCCCCAGCGTCTGTCTGCTGCCTGAGTAGGAAGAAACTGAATGGGGAGAAGCAATTTGGAAAGTCTGTGGAGCAGGACAAAAGGAAAAGTGAGACATGGGCACGACATAACGGGTCGTATAAATCATCAGTCGGGTCGGCCAGTGGCCTTTGAGCAGTTACTATCCGCTGTGCCTTGTGGGATGCTTTGAGCAGACCGGTACTCTCTTCTTCGTGCGCATCCTCCTTCTCTCTCGATCGCTTACCGACTGACGATTGACCGACCGTCGACTCCTTAAGCTCGTTTCACACGATCGGTCTTTAAGGCCCTCGTTTCGTCTCGTCATCATAAGTCATAAGTGTGGTGTGTGTAATGTCATTGAGTTCATACGCATGGGAGGGAATTTTAGGTAGTGAAACGTCACGATGTTGTTCCATCTTTGTTCGTTCATGATTGATGATCGGGGAAAAATTGTTTTGTATATGAAGTTTTCAAAAATCGGATTCTCTTTAAATCTTCTGACCTAATTTTCTGTAATTTCGTGCAAAAAAATAATGATGAATTAGTTGATCGATTTCATATTTAGAGCCATTTTAAAGAGACTTTCCCAATGCGTTCATTATTTAAAAGTACCGAAACGGAGTACCGAGCAGTGACATGAAAAGTTGCATGTGAGAACAGTATGTGGTCAACGATTAACTGTTAACGAGGTGTAGTGTAGGAAGAAGCGAAAAATTTTGACAGACATTTTCGGCGTGTCATCGAGAGAAGTGTTTTGTTAGTGACACAGCCAGGAGCTACAGGTGGGCCCCCCCAACGTGCGCCCCCCTGTTGCGACGGACCTGAAGCTTGCCGCTCGGTCGGGTCACGTGACCCCACACTTTCGAAGGGAATGCCGGCGGTAGGACGAAGGGTGGGGGAGGGACGAGAGGCAGTCCCATGTCCGCTACTCCGCTAAGCTGACGGCCCACGACACGGTGCACACCAGACGCGCCACGGGCTTCGTAAACGCACACAAAGAAGGTCACGTCTCGCTACGTGTATAGAACGTTCGCATATGCACTCGCGAATGGGAGGTGCGAAGTTCGCGAGTTCAATCGAATCGTGGGGAAACAACGAAAAGAGAATGTGGTCTGACAGTGGTTGTTTCTTGCATTGTTTCTCGTGATCTGAAACGCGGAAAAAAGAGAGCGCCGTGCGAGTGCCATTAATAAAGAGGATAGGATGGACGCCTTCGGCATGTACCAAGTGAGTCTGACGATCTCCCGCGGCTTAAAATGACCTTGGTTTACCGCGATACGTTCCTCGTTCTTGAGATTTCCTGCGAATCGTACTTTATCATGAACGATCGTAAACGATCATCGCTGATTACCGTGGGATGACAGATGTCACGATGTTTTTGTTTAGACATACGTGCCACTATCTCTGTCTCCTTCTCGCCGTGTGTGTTCTCTCTGGTCGCTCAATGTTGCGTGCGTGATGTCATGTCTGGCAACCTAACCTAACTTACAAACTGAGCCTGTCCCCATCACGCCCATTCCTGGTACTATTCCGTAAACGAGCACCGCTCGTGGAACCCCATGTTTTTGTTGTACATGTTTCTTGATCCCGTTCTTTGCAGCCTCTTCCTGCCAATTGACAGATCGATATCGATGTATAGATGATAGATTGCTGCACGTTGTTCTCGTTGATTTCTTTTTAATAAAAGGGTTGGACAGTACACTGATATCTTCTGTTGGACAGCACTGTGCTATTGTTTACAACCATGATTACACTGATACATCGCGATGAAGAATGCTTTGCTTTGTATTAAGATCGCGTGGCATGAACATTTAATATAAACACTTTAGTTTGCATATTTGAACGTGTAACGATAACAGAGTGAATGTTGATCATTTTTAATTAATGCGAAAATATTATGATGTACGTTACGTATATTGTTGCAGTTGTAAATATTTAACGTATAAATTTATTGTGTAACTATTTACCAACTGAATTTAATAATATAAATTTTATGCATTAAAGTTATAGTTTGTAACGAAATATGTAACTAACTAAAAATTTCTTTTCGTGTAGTTTCCTCAAGGCCTGACAGGCAGGCCAGAGCTGTACCAAAAGTCCAATAGAAGCAGCCATTCGAGTGACACAAGTTCAGCATACAGTGGCTCTGACACCATGACATCTGTACAAGGTTCATTAGATGCAGATCCAGATGCGGATGATGTTGATTTGTCAGGACTAGTTGAATCTATAGTGGACAGCGATGAGGAAGAAGATCTTGCAGAGAGCATGGATGTAAATATATTTTTATCTAAAGTATCCATTTAAAGTTAAAACTAAAAATAACTAAATTAACAAGAATTAATTTTTGTTACAGAGTTTGACTGTCCGCGATCCAGTCAGAGAATGTTTAGAGAAAGATCCAATGGAAAGGACCGAAGATGATATAGAAACACTCCTAGAATTTACACAACAACTAAAGGCCTTTACAAATATGACTTTGGCGGTAAGAAGAGCATTGTGTGCTGTAATGGTGTTTGCAGTGGTTGAACGTGCTGGGATGATTGTTTTGAATGATGGAGAAGAATTGGATAGTTGGAGTGTACTCATTAATGGTGCTGTTGAAATTGAGCATAGTAATGGAGAAATTGAACAGCTACACCTTGGTGACAGTTTTGGAATCTTGCCCACTATGGAAAGACTTTTACATAGAGGTGTGATGAGGACAAAGTAAGTTTTATTTTAGACATCTACTGTTATTAACAGCTATAGAGTAAGTAAGATAGTTTATGCTAAAAGAATTTATTTTTCTTCCAGATGCGATGACTGCCAATTCGTATGTGTTACACAAGCAGATTACTTTAGAATTCAACATCAGGGAGAAGAAAATACAAGGCGGCATGAAGAAAACGGGAGAGTGATTCTAGTAACAGAATTAAGAGGTGCTTTAGATGGTGGAGCACGCAGGGGTCACGTAGTTATTCGTGGAACTCCTGAACGTTTAATGTTACAACTTATCGAAGAAAACAGTATTACCGATCCCACGTATATAGAGGATTTCTTATTAACCCATCGAACATTTATCGATAGTCCTTTATTAGTTGCAAGTCAATTGCTAGAGTGGTTCGATCAAGCACAAGTTAGAGACAGAGTCGCCCGTGTAGTACTTCTTTGGGTAAATAATCATTTTACGGACTTCGAAACTGATCCATCTATGATGGAATTCTTAGAAGCATTTGAAACTGGGTTAGAAAGAGAAAAAATGCAAGGACAGCAAAGGTATATATCTGTCAACTTAAATTTGTATCTTTTATATCTTGTAATTGCAGATATTTGCATCACTTGAGCATCTTTCAAAACATTTCAGATTACTAAATATTGCTTGCGCAGCAAAAGCAAGAACGCGAAATGTAACATTAGCAAGGCCCTCTAGGGACGAGGTTTTACATTTTAGTATTTTGGGTGGGTATGAAAAGGGTTTCGGCATTTTTATTTCAAAAGTTGATAAAAAGTCGAGGGCCGAAGATGTTGGTTTGAAACGTGGCGATCAGATCTTAGAGGTGAACGGCCAAAGTTTTGAACACGTAAATCATGCCAGGGCTCTTGAAATTTTGAGGGGATCTACTCATCTCAGTATAACGGTTAAATCGAACTTACTTGGTACGTGATATTATATAGATAGAATAACTTGTGGATTCTATTTCTTTTATGCGAACAATAAATTATTTTCATAGCATTTAAAGAAATGCTTCAGAGGCCAGATGACTCGCCAAGGCCGCGAGGAAGGGCAAACAAACCCGAAATTTCAAGATTACAAACAGATCCACGTGCACGATTGTCCACGCACGTAGATCCGATAACTCCAGTAAATCCATTAAATCCTTTGGTGGGTGGTGTACCGTTGTTAATTCCCGATTCTAACGTTTCACCTTGTAAGGATGCTAAAAAGGAGCATAAAGGATTTATGACACTTGGACCGAAAAAAAGACTACAAAAAGCCCTTATGAAAATGAATATACTGCCAAAGAATACTATCAAGTATGTTAAAAGTACACGTGTAAATTACTTTACTTTCGGTCTAAAGAAACATATCTTAAATATGTAATTTATTTTACAGTGATGGTGTACATGTAGATGACCCTCTCGCACCACCGCATACGCCACCGGGAACAGGACTTTCGCAGACCACTACTAACCTTTATCACTCCAAAAGTAATCCCGATCTTACGTCGTTGTATTGTTACGACGATTTAAGAGCACCGGATTATCCGGAACACGTTTTGAAAGTTTACAAAGCCGATCAAACTTGTAAATACCTTCTTATTCACAAAGAAACAACGGCACATGAGGTAAATACACTTAATCCGGAGAAATAGTGGCATGGCCAAGGGTATTTATTGTATACTAATACATCCTTTAGGTGGTAATGCTTGCTCTTCAAGAATTTGGTATAACCGAGAGCAGTTCGAACTTCTCTTTGGCCGAAGTTAGCGTCGGGGAAGGGGGGATGATTAAGCAACGGAGGTTACCCGACCAGTTGCAAAATCTTGCGGAACGAATTGGCTTAAGTTCTCGATATTATCTGAAAACTAACGGTATCTCAGAGACGCTCGTAGCAGATGAACAAGCACCAGAACTCATTCGCGAATCTCAGGTTCACTTTTTACAATTAAATGCTGTAGAAGTTGCAATTCAGCTGACTTTGCAAGATTTCAGTATATTCAGGTAATTTGATAATATTTTCTATTTTTTTGACGTTTATTTTGTTACGAGGTGAAAATATTGATTTAAACGCTATTGTCAGGCAAATTGAATCTACGGAGTACGTGGATGATTTGTTTGAATTAAAGAGTAGATACGGAGTGCCTATGCTCAGGCAATTTGCAGAACTAGTCAACAGAGAAATGTTTTGGGTTGTGACAGAAGTTTGTTCTGAACATAACCTTGTTCGACGTAGTAAAATAATAAAACAATTTATAAAAATAGCCCGTGAGTTTTTTAATCGTTGGTCATTGAACTGTTGTATAAATCTGTATGAATCTTTTAATACTTTTCTTTGTTATAAATAGGACAATGCAAGGAATGCAAAAATTTCAATTCCATGTTCGCGATTGTATCTGGTTTGGGTCACGGAGCTGTATCGAGATTAAGAGCTTCCTGGGAAAAACTGCCCAGTAAATATCAGAGGCTCTTCAGTGACTTACAAGAGTTAATGGACCCTAGTCGAAACATGAGCAAATATCGGCAATTGGTAGCATCTGAACAAACGCAACCTCCTATAGTAAGCTATCGCCTTACTTTTATATTTCAATCGTAGTTTTATTATTTCATATTATTTCAAAATATCACGTATCTATTTTCCTTCTCAGATTCCATTTTATCCCGTGGTAAAGAAAGATTTAACGTTCATACACCTTGGCAATGATTCTAGAGTAGAGGGTTTGGTAAATTTCGAAAAGTTGAGGATGATCGCAAAAGAAGTGAGAACGTTAACAAACATGTGTTCTTCGCCGTACGATTTATCGATAATGTTAGAAAGAGGAGGTCAGCCACCTAGTTCTGCTATGGTCGCATTAAATCAGATGACCACCGGCAATCAAGGTAACGTAACCGAAATATGTAGACACAAGATCAACAATGTGACGATTCGTTTTCACTAACAGTGTTACAATGCCCAGGAGGACAAACGGCGACGGTGAAGAGACGGAAAAAGTCTGCTGCTGCCCCAAACCCGAAAAAGATGTTCGAGGAAGCACAGATGGTCCGAAGAGTGAAAGCTTACCTTGCCAACATGAAAGTGATAACGGACGAGGAGCGGTTACACACTTTGTCCGTGGAATGCGAGCCTCATGCGGGAGCTGTTGCAATGGCCGCAGCAGTACCTCTAAGTGCGAGCAGAGGAAGGAGGCATCCTTCTCCTACCCTCTCGACTACAAGCAGTGCCAGCAGTACCAGCGAGGGTAGAAAGAGTATACAAGGTACGATATTTCCCTGCGTTTGATTTGATTTTATTTAACGATAAACTTTGATAATGAACGCGTGTTCATCGATTCGTATGTCCAGGTACAAAGTTCGGAGCGGCATCACCACAGGCAGTGCGGAAAATGTTGGCGCTCTCCGATCCCCATAAAACACGTCCGTATCAACCCAAACACTGTCCACCACCGCTTCCGGTGCCGGGATTGGCGTTGCATTCCAGCGGACTGGAACCTAGTCCCGGTGCACCTAGGAGAGTAGGATCTGGTAGCCGAGTTCCTATGCATGAGCGATCCCATAGCGATACTCCTTCCAGTTTACCACCACCTGTCGATCTCAGCGCTGAAAGTAGTAGCGTAACCAGCCTGAGCAATCTTCAGCCGTTAAGAAAAACGTTGACCAGTGGTAAGTTGATTAATTTCGACACGTAAAATGGTTCGAAGCGAGATGTTGTCAAACCACCGTTCGACATACATACATACATGCATACATAATACGTTACACACCGCATACAGACATACACCACGTACAAGTGAATATACTTTTACGATGTCAAGTTTTTTCTGTGTTCTATATACATATTTGCTAGCTTTAGACGATCAATTTATACACGGTGCTTCTTCTCGTTTTTATTTTGAACGTTCTTTTATTGCGACACACGAGACAAGCAGACACATCTCGCGAGGTACCATCAAAATTGCACCTTTCATTGCTCGTGACCGTACACACTGGTCAGGTCTCGCAAATCTAAGAAACTATCTCATTTTATATGCACGCTGCACAGCCGTTTACGCAATTCATAAATGTTCCATGTTTATATTTAGCTTATCCATTTTACACGCATCTTGTACGCCGATTACCGTAGCTCGCGCTTCTTTTTTTCGATCAATATTATATCGTCCCGTGTTATACACACCACGGTTCTAATCCCAGGGCGAAGCACGTCTAGCTTCAATTTAGATCACTCACCATGGGACATACGGACGCGTAAATATCACATCCTTCAGCGATTTAATTATCTTAACGCTGCATAGTTTTGTTATTTATTCGTTCGTTCACATTTTCTTATAAGTAACTTAAATTAGATGGTAGTTTCAAATGTTATTACAGCCTGTCTTAATAATTCGTTTAGCTCAAATTTAACGATTAATTGTAGGATATATACATTATAATTATATGTACATGTCGCTCCTGGGAATCTTTTCTCTACGAATCTTGTTTTCCAGGAACCGTTACTTTTCCGATTTCAATTTTTCTTCTTTTCCTTCGATAGAGTTACCTCGATTTATAACCGCTCCTTTGTTAGAAGTAACCGGATACAGTCACTTTTACAGAAGGACGATCGCTGGTTAGGCGTGCATCGAAAAACAAACGCTGTGCGAGCGCGATTTTTCAATTGCGACTAGCGAGTCGACATTTCTGTAGGCATCATCGACGGTGGTCGGTAATTCTGATTTGTCAAGCGAGAGAAGTAAAAGAGAGAGAGAAAGAGAGAGAGGGAGAGAGAGAGAGAGAGAAAGAGAAGAGAGAAAGTAAAAAGAAAGCGAGAGAAGAGCGAAACAGAGAAAGAATGGTGCTAATTAAACGCGTCTGGCGAGCGCGATTAATCTTTGTTAGATAATTAGCAGTTAGTGGGCGCATCAGGGCGAGAACTGGGCTAGAATGTGTAGTGATAGAAGTGTCTTGGGGACGTGTGCGTAGGTTCGGTGACGAGCAGTGACAGTGGTCACAGTACACAGCTGGACAGCCACAGCGGAAGCAGCGTGGAAGCTGGTGGTAGTCCACCGCCACCTCAAAGACGGCACTCCGCCATGCAAGGTACGTAAAATTTGAACCAAAAGAGACCAAACAACCAAACAACTCCACAAGCTCGTGCTCATTACCTGTCTTCCATACTTTTTTTTTTTTTTTTTTTTTTTTTTTTTTGCCCGCTCCGTAGACCGTAGATTAGAAGGTAGAACACCAACGAAAGAATCTGAAGTGGTCCAGCGAGATCGAGTCGCTTTTTTCTTTTCTATTTTTCTTGAATTTATTTTTTTATTTTTTTATCTGTTCATTTCGTTTGTCATTATTAATGCGTGGTCGTCGTCGATGACACGTGTACACCGTGTATATCGTTGATCGACACAGTAACTGTGTGAAAGTTCGTCTCGTGGTACGGTTGGATGTTAAATGAGTCTCTGTTTTCCTTTTCTTTGTTTTTTCTTTTTTTTTTTTTCATTATCTGTTGTAATCGCAAAACTGATCGTGCAGATAGAGTAACCTTTCGTTTTTTTTTTTTTTTTTTATGTAGTGTGTGACGTATCGTTATATCTTTGGTAGTTAGTTGAAACGAGAATGATTCGTTTTTGGAAACGTGTGATATTTGTTGTACGTCTCGTTTCGATGACCGTATTATGACCACCCTTCGAGTAATTGTCACCAAAGTTTTTCTCACTTCACCTACTTTATTTTTCTATCTTTTTTTTCTCTCTTCTCCTTTTTTCTCACGTTTAATAGCCGGCGTAATCAGAACGTTTTCTCATTACAGTTTGCCGTTTCACACAGTCGTAATCCGTTTAACTCCTCCGAATCGTTCGTTTCACTGTCCTCGGGTCACGATTAGATTCAAACGTTAGATTGAAAAAAAAAAAAGAAAAAAGAAAGAAAGAAAGAAAGAAAACAAAGAACGTATGTCCCATGGCAACGCATTTTCATTCTCTCTCGTCTATAAGTAGTTAAGAGAAACGAGCTTCGAAGCTGCATTAAACATACGCACACATACATACACATACATGTACACTCTTTTTTACCGTCCTCTCCGGCAACTTTATTTATTCACCGTTTAACCGTGCGTTGCGCCGATAACGTAGATAAACGTGCTTTATAGCCGCTTCTATCCCGGGAGTTTCGATTGCTTTCAATACATTTTTCGCTTCAAGCTTCTCTCACAGAGAGACCCGCTTCTTTACGCAAAGGGCATACTTCCGTGCAGACACGCATACGTATCGTTATTTATACACATGAAACCAGTTCAACCTTATATTCTTTTGCGATCCCCGCGCTTCTCGTTCTAGGAATTCTCTTAGGATTCGGGGTTTCGTCATCGTTTCAAAAAATTGTGTGTCGCGATGCAAATCGTTTTCTCGATTTCCCCTTCTTCGCGCCTGTTCCCCGCCGAGATCCCTCCTCCGAAAGAGAAACAAATACGGTACAGCAGGAGTTAAAAAAAAAAAAAAAAGAATGAAGAAGAATAACAACCACCACCAAATCGGTGTGTGCGTGTGACAGTGTACATTTTGTAAAGAAACATATTTCGTATGTGGCCTGTATGTGGTGCAGGGTCTGTTTTGAGAGGTGGCGCACCTCCGTTCCCTCACGCGGTAGCAGTGTTACCTCCGCTTCCTGCCAACCACAACCAGAATCACAACCACAATCATCATCACCACCACCACCACCACCATCACCACCAACATTATTACGACCATCACCATCACCAACCCCAAAATCCTCAAGGTGAGTCCGCGATTGTGTCTTGCCTGTTCTTTGAGTTTCTCTCCTGGTGCAACTTGGGCTGATCTATATTTCGCTCTCTATTTTCTTTCCTTTCTTTTTTCTTTCTTTTTTTTTTTTTTATTCACCCTGAAGTAGATCCGCTGTGTGTTCACTTTGCGATTGCGTTGCTTCCGGCAACCCCGTAGAATTGTGCATGACACGGTGTTAGAGAGTGTGTGAATAATTTTGTGGTGATGGACCTCCTTTTCGACGCGTTGACCGTCGATAGGAAAAGGGAAAAACAGGGAATGTCTGTTTGCAGTGCCTTTATGGTGTATACATCGAATACGTTTTTTTTTTTTTTGAATAATATGAAACTATCGATTATATTATTCCTGAACAGTGTGTAATAGTTTAATTTACGAATCAGAATATCAAATCTCGCACGGAGGACGGTTTTAAAACGATCTTAACGCTAGATTTACGGACATTTCTTGTGCATTTATTTCTAATATACATGTATTAACACTTTACCGACCGGAAGCCTATTAATCGGCTTTTTATATGCTTCAGTTTGTAAGTTTTGTAATGTTCCCTTACACGAAGGTGACTATTTTGAGCAAAATCGTGTATATATATTGTAAAGGGATGTTAAACTATTAATTATTCAAAGGAAATCATTGTGTTCGATTCATTAATGATGTATCCCCTGCGAAGTGAGTGAACTGGTCAGGAATAAATTGATTCACGAGCGGTCGGTAAAGTGTTAAGAAATAGGGGTATACATCATATAGAATTTGAAACTTCAGAGCTGAGAGGGAAATAGATTAGGATATATTCGTATCAGTCGATCAATAAAACTGAGGAAAAAATTGCTAGGAATAATAGCAATTGTTTTTGCAAATTTTCCTCATGAACTCCGAAACCTGTCGCATTGATGGGTCCCGTAAGTCTGGTGTTAACCATCGAATGTAAAAAGCAATTACGTATTAAATATTTTTCGTAGCTTTAAACTATGATGCATGTGTAATTTATACGTGACCAAGTACATGTGTATTTTAACATAAACGAATGAAAGTTAAATCCGTTACACGATAAATGATAGAAAAATATCTGTTTCTGGGTCAAGATAAACTCGTAGTCGATCGTTCGAGGGTTAAAATTCGACGACGTTCCTTGATTTTTCTCTTTGCATACCAACATAACTCTTCCACGTGAACGTACTTTTCACCTCCGACACCGAAAGTGAAAACGATCGACACCTCGATCACACCGATCGACGGTCAATGCGTTAAGAGGCTCGTAAAACGAATTCGAGCGGGGGTGCTACTAATTTTGTTTTTTTTTTTTTCTGAACGTCAGAACTAAACGGTAGGCAATCACGGTAGATGGAAATTCGTGTCCTACCGGAAGCAACGTGTTTCGGGCTTGAGGCGTTCATTGATATGTATTGCGATGCATCGGCTTAATCTGTATTAACCCTTTGCGCTCGAGAGGTGACTGTTGGTCACCAAATGATAGTTTCGCAAATTTGCAGATTTTAGTTAGTTTATTCATTATTCAAACTCAGAGGTTTAAACAGCCGTATATGTAAATTTTAGTAAATCGCTTAATTGAACTAAACGACGTTTAATATAAGGGAATCTTAGTAAACATTTCGAATTTGAAAATTTTTAGTTATTATCATTAGACGACTAACAGTCAAATAGACGTATATATGTAAATTTTAGTATATCACTTAATTGAACTAAATGACATTTAATATAAGGGAATCTTAGAAAATATTTCGAATTTGAACATTTTTAGAGTTATTATCATTAGACGATTAACAGTTATCTCTCGAGTGCAAAGGGTTAATCGCTTGCTCGAAGGGTTGACGTGTGCACGCTACAATCACGTGAGTATCGTGTTGCCTGCCTCTAAAATACGCGCGCGTGCGTTGCGTAGAGAAAAAGTGTTGAGTGCGTTGCATCGACCGTGCGTGACCGTTTGTTGCCACCGTGTCGCGCGTTTCCTCAGGATTAACGGAGACCCGAGGCTTCTTTTCAGGGTACACATTAACTGGTTTTTTCCCCCCCTGTGCTTTCCTCTTCTTGGGCTGAACTAGCGGTGAAATAAACGAGTGTGTTGTTTGTGTACAGTTTCCTCGTGAAACCCGTTCATTTCTTTCGAGCACGCGTTTCGAACGAGTACGACACGTCCCGTTATTGTTCAGGCGATCGTTTATTTATGTCAACCCTTTGCACTACTTTGTGCTTTGATCGTGTGACTCGAAGTCAGCTTTGATCACGGCAACTCCTGTGTCAAGTCACACTCGACGTCTTTTAAGTGCCATTTTGAATACAGTAGCGCGGACAGAAGTTTAAGTTACAACAAAGCTTGAGGGCTATGTTTAATATAATTAATAAATAAAAATACAAGTACCGCTCAAGGAATTGTGCTTCGAAATAAATCGCGACACAGCTTAAAAGAGATAGTAGTTTAAGAGCAAAGAGTTAATGAGAATAAATTAAATTGATTTATAAGAAATAGCATAATAAACAAAATTTGTATTCTATGCTAATCGATGAATAGTGTTCTATCATAATGACAATAGAAACGAATGTACACGCAATATTTGGAAACCGTGTAAAGCTATGCTTTACATTATCCTCTTGGTCTTCAACTTTCGTCCGCTACTGTACCTTCTGTTGGTTAACTTCTCGTGTCGAAACTAGCTGGAGTGTCGATTGAGAGTTAAGCTAAAGAAATTGTTGATTTACAAAATAATAAATTCTACAACACGTGAACGTAAAACGAAGTTTTTCCGAAAATCAGAAATACAAACACCATCCATACACCGTTCGAACATCCATTTCACTTGTTTCTCTCCACGTTCTTCGTTCTCGACGGTCGTACTCGTTCAGAATCGCAAGAAGCGAGAGAAAAAAATTAGCGACGGTGAATTTAAACACGGCGATGGAATAAGGGAAGGAGGCGGTTTGTTGAGAAGCAGGGGAGCGAAGGTGTGAGAGATCGAGAGAAAGAGAGTGGAGGGTTTTCAGGTACTACGGGATTAGGAGTAGGCGTGGGTCTCGGAGTACCGGCTGCGCTTCCTCCCCCAGGAGCTGGCGCGACGATTATGACCACGATGACTACCATGACTACCATGACGTCGATGACGACGATGCGTCCAGGAGTCGGTAGCGCTACGCAGTGCCGTCAGCCGCCCGCGTACAAAGTTGCAGCGCAGATGGCGAGGTTGCACAGGCTTGGCCGTGCCCACAGCCACGAGGGTGTTACCTACAGGAACGACCATGAAGATGGTACAGAAAAAAAAAAAAAAAAAGAAAACATGCAAACACAATCGCTACCTACGATAATACGATTTTATTCTTCTACTTAATCCACGTTTCATTTCTCTCTGTGGTCGTGTTTTTCATATCTTACGTACACACGTGCCGTGCGTGACCGACTTGATGGCATCTGGAAGGAATTCGGACAGAACGGGAACTTTCATTTTCATTCATTTTTCGTGGTAACGTTACTACGATCGATCGAAGCTATTGCACGTTGGCTGATAAAGAGTGTCGGGGGAAAGAAAATATTGGGTGTTAACACTTAGCCGACCGAACGAGGAGATCTCCCATTTTGTCCTCAACAGAAACGCTGCAATTGATTCTATTAGCTTTTGTTATTAGTTAGTCTTGAACTAGTACTGTTCATAAATTCTCCAAAGTACAATTTTCAATAAATTCTACATCAGCTTAGGACTAACTGGTAACAAAAGTAAATAGAATCAATGGCACTGCTTTGTCAAGGAAAATATGGGAGATCTCCCCATTCGGTCGGCTAAGTGTTAATTCGAAACACTTATTGCCTTATTCGTATAAAGAAAGTAAATAAATATTTGGGGTAGGAAAAAGGATACAGGTTATACATGTTCTAATGACTGGAGCGTGAAGAACGTATGGACAGGCGGGAGATTACAATACTCCAATAGAAAAGAAATGAGATGCTTGGAGGTGAGAAACCTTTCTTGCCTCTGCGCCCTTCTGCATGTTATTTTGTCGGTCGCGCACAGGTACATACTTCTTCGGATTTATTATCGTCCTCTCGAGACTTGCGCTCCCTGTAATCACTGTCGGTATAGCGATGGGAGTGATACACGATTGTGACCGTGTATCAACGATGTCGATTCTCGTAGGTGGTAGGCGACGAGGGTGTGTCGTTTGAACAATAGACGATGTGGTGGTTTTCGGTATTTGTTAGGGTGATACAACAGCTGTTCGATACGAAATCATTTTGGTATGTACTGTGATACACGATGAAGTAGAACGTTGATACCGTTTTGCTTAAGAATGGTAGGCATAGTTAAGATGCCAATTAACTTGTGTATGTGTACATATAAATAGATGTGAATAGCGTTTTCTTGGTGGGCCAAAACTCATTTGATCGAGTTGCTTTGTACATACGAAAAATTTACTCTACTTTGTACAAAAGTAAGAATTTCCTTGATCACTTTTAGAACGAAAAGATGTTACGTAGAGCAGCGGACACACATTCTGTTTAGCGTATCGTACCTTTTTTTTTTAAGGTATAAAAATGAGGATACTTATGAAATCACTGCATAGATTTGCGGGAAAGTGATCTTGAAACGAACTAAAGAAGTAAGATTGATTGTAGTATATTAACAGCAAATATTGTATCAGTCCCATCACTGACTATCGATAATACGCGGAGAAAAATGTTAATCGCAATTCTTTGATCATATTTCGCTTATTTGCCAGGCAATATCGATGAATCTTTTTTGGCGTACTTTTTGTGTATTTTCGTTTCTTAGCCACGATACGCATTAATATCTGAATTTATCACTAACAATGCTAAATTATTTTTTAATAGTTTTTAAACTATTTATGATCCATTAAATTAATGAAAACTCGAAGTACTCAAAGCGAAATTCAAAATTTTCATTCACTTATTTTACAAAATTAAAACAAATGGTTCTGACTGTTCGTAAAAATTACAGTTCGAAATTTTAAATGTTCCTAATCCAAGATACTTTTAAAAAATTTAATTGCTCGTGGCTACCGCACTTTTCTCAATAACATTTTTCACCGCGACGAGCAACGACTTCTGGATTACTTCTTCCAGCTTTCGTACACACACACACACACACACACACGCGCGCGCGCGCACACACACACACACACACACACACACACACGAATCATAGCATAGAGAACTTCCAGTTCTTCCAACGCACCGTGAAACTGAACCAGACGGAGTATTCCGTCTCTTCGATGGACAAGCTCATGCAATGAACACTTACACATCGATCTCTAGTTTACCTTTTAAGCGATCTATGATCGAGAGCAATGTATGTATGGATACACACACGCACCCCAAGTCGACGAACGATTTCGTCCAAGGAATCGTCATTGTTTGTTATTCGATGTACAATGTCTTGTTTATCGCTACATTTTCCCCGGACGATCGCAGCGTACTGTAAATAACGACACGCTATCCGCATCCTCTTCACTTGTGTATACCTCTAATTGCAAAGTGCCTGTATAACCACGCGTTCTCTGTGCGCATAATTTTTAACTTCGTGTTTCACGATCTTTTTCTTTTTCTTTTTTTTTCAGCATTAGCTCCCCTTATTATTAATTTTTTCTCTCATTTTACCCTAGCGCTGTATAGCATCTCGTTTAGCGTGCGCGCGCTCATTTAGGTTTACGCATAATAAATTCGTGTTTCACGAGCCCGTTGCATCCTGAATGAATCGCAGCCGTTGTATCAATGTTTCGTGTATTTCACTGTGAAAGCTTGTTGTAGGTGTTTTTGCAAGCGAATCGTGCGATTTCCGGCACAGATCGCTGTGGCGATGATACTTTATGTGTACCACCATCTTTGCATATATTGTACAGTTTCGTGATTTTATTTTATTTTTTTTCTACTTCCCCATCATCGAGGCATGTGTTCGGCTTGCTTGGCGTTCATTTTTAATTTTTATCTTTTCTTATTTTTTTTTCTCTCATTTTCTTTCATTTGCACGTCACGTCGCTCCACGATCCCTTGTGTCTGATTTGACCGATTTGATTTGATTTCATATGAATACATACGAGTTACGTTACATTTTGCAGCTGGTTCCTCTATGGAATTCTACGATAATTGGATAGATGTATTCACTATTTCTCTTTGAACGAAGGGACTTGCGTCTACTTTGGTGGACGCGATTTTGTTTCTGGTTCACTCGAACGTATGTTGAAATTTTGCTTTGTCTTTATCTTCGAAACGTATCGCGCTACATTTTAGAGTTAACGCTGCTGAAACTGTAGTTTCTGTACGAGAACTGTAAGTATGCATTAGTAGCTGGCTATCCTGTCGTGTATTATTTCGATCGTGTTTAGACCATTGATTAGTAATCGACACGATTAGATGATGAATATTAATTAGAAGAATAGATGAGAACGTTTATTTTTTTTTTAATTTTTGTAGCATAGCGAAACATTCAATGCGTATATGCTGTGATTCACGATTAAATGGTTAAAGTTTAAGTTTGACGAATTAACGTTACACAAATTCACATACACCAGCTTTTAGTGATTAGTTTGCCTCGCATAGCAACCTTTTCATTTATAAAGCAATGAAAACGTAGAAAAATTGCAGTTTCAGAAAAAGCTTATAAGTTCACACTATTATCGTTGTCTTCGGTAAACGATGTATAATGGCTTAATAAATTCCGACGTTTGTACAAAATCTTCGATATAATAATGTAGGTGCATAAAATTCAGCCAAGGTAGACAAGTCATCGAAGCGTATCACTCGACGACTTCGACACGGGGCAGCAGGTGAATCCACGCTAAATGAAACGTTGCAATTTTTCAGACGACGAAGACGCCCAAGTGTCGGCGGTTTAAAATGGTCCACGTCGCGCGCAAGAGGCTCCATCGGCCATCTTTACGCTTCGTGTCCTCGGAGAACTTATCGTTTCGCCTGATCGAGAGGAACAGAGCTTCGTCGTCGTATTACGTGCCACGTGCTTGAATTCCCGTAGGAGTCGGAACGATTACGTGAACCGTGTGTGTGCATCGTCGCGCACACGATCCCGGATTGCTCGAGACAAAAGGAATTGTCCGAAGAATATTGCTCGAGGAACCAGCAGGATGCGTGGACGAGAATGAAAAAAAAACGATCGAGGGGCACACGCACAGAGAGGTGTCGAAAGCTGGGTCGTCGTCGAACACTCTGGTTCTCTGGAACCGATCTCCTTTGAAAGCTTTGAAGGAAGAACATAAGAAACGCTCGTCTTCCAGTGTTAATCGCGAGAAGAGAATGAGAAACGAAACGGAGGAGAGAGGACACGTTTAGAATCTCAAGAGCTATGCCGGTCAGGATACTACGAAAGCACCAATATTTACAAAGCAGCGGTGAAAGAATACGCGCGAGGTATTAGAGGAGGAGGAGGAAGAGTAGGAGCAAACAATGCGAGAAAAGACAAAACGAAGAGCGACGTGTAGGAAAAATACGCTTGTATCAGATTTACACGAATGAAGGGCGAAGAAAGGGAGGTCTGATACAGAGGTGCCACGTCGAGTTTCACGTAGCGGCTACTCAGAGAGAGAATGAGAGACTAGGCGCGAGAAATTACGGTCATAAGTAATAATTCTCTATAAATGTGTAATAAAATCGAGTCCAAAGATGTTATATATACCGCGTAATCGTCGCAGGGAGTACGAATGACGGCGTGTCCTGTATTATATTACTTTTTAGGCTAACCCCGAGCGTCCAGAGTAGCTTAAGTATACGTTCTTTGGTGTACATAGTGTGTAGCGTTTAATGTAGCCTGTAACGGAGCGAGAGTAACGTATATTTGTTCCGTGTGTGCGTGCGGGTGTGTATGTTGAACTGTGCGCGTGTGAAGACGTGAGACGGAAAGAGAGAGAGAGAGAGAAAGAAAGAGTTCGGTATGCAAAGCGAACCGAAGCGAAGCGAAAAAAACACACATACAGATTCAAAGTCGAGTGTTCTCTTCTTTTTATTTTTCGAATTTTCATTTCGGCTGCATTGGCATTGTCTGTCGACGCTCAAATTTCTTCAACTTTATATACCTACACGCGTGTGTATCTCCAATAAGTTCGAGTTACGCGGTTGGTTCACTTTCTTTTAGTTTCCAGAAGGAAAAGTAATTTATACGCGTTCACTTGCAAACCTTCGGGCAGTTTTCTTTCGTTTGTCGTGTAAGGTGTGAGTTTTTAACGTGACGAAAGCAAGAGAAGCTTTCCACGTCGATGTGCGCGTTTAAGGGAGACCCGATTTTACGGCTTCGGATGCGCGTGTACGGAGTTTTATCGTTGACGCGATCATAAGTACAAAGTATTTTTCGAGGGACTAACGAGAAAATAGTAACGAGCGGCGAGTGTTTTACGAAACGGTGTGCTGTATGCGAAGAATGCGCGTGTCGTTCCTGGGACTTTCAAATTTCTTTTCTCGGAGCGTTATATCCACGGTTGCGTGTACGTGTGAGCTTGCAGCGCCCGCGATCGTTGTGTTTCCAGCGTCTAATATTATTTAGCACGAGTGTGTGTTCGATAAGAACGGGAAAGAGAGCGTGAATGAGAGAGAGAGAGAGAGAGGAATAAATTCGAAATGAAATTAAAATGGAAAATCGTGAGACGTGTGTGCTGAGTGAAAGGAAGAAAGAAAGAAAGAAAGTGAGAGTCTGAATGAATGGAAAGAAGAGAGAGAGAGAGAGAAAAAACATAACAACAAGGTATTATGCGTTTCAGGAAGGAAATTGAGAGGATATGTAATAACCGATTTGCATCGCGTATGCTCAACTTATTTTTACCGAAGTAATTAATTATTAATCGAAAACGAATTTTAGATCTGCTGTAACTTATATTTCTCGACCTCCTCGAATTCGATCTATCGTTATCGAAGAATAATATTACCGAGCACCGAAGCGCATTCGTCGATAACTAATATTTTCCGAAATTTTATCAGTATCACGGTACTTTTAGTTTTATATAATAAAAAAAAAGGACATATATATATATATATATATATTATAAATATATCTATATATGTATAATCTGCGCCGTGCGAGAAGCGAGCGTATTATAAACGAAAAGAGAACGTGCAACATCGCGGCCTCTCTTTCGAGCCTCTGTTCCCGAGGCGAGAAGAGGCGGGACAGATTTCCAAAATAAAAAGAAAAAAAAAAGAAGAAGAAAGGCGAGAACAACGCTGTGGATGATTGAAATCGTCGAGGAATCGTCTGTTCTGTCGACAAGGTGGGACTAATAATCGATCATCGATATATATTCACCGCGAGCAAGCTGCATGCGTATCCGCGCTAAACGACGACCACGTTCTGCGCGACAGGATCCAGCGATCTGTAAACCTTCGTTCATTCTTGCACGAGCCTCTAGTCCCTTGTCGACGATAATATCGAGCACAAGGACACGGTCGTGTCAGGGCAGAGTGGGCCCAACTTCGGGGGCATCTCCATTCGCGACGAACGATCTGCCAAGACGAGCGCGGAAAACGAGTATCGAGGACGTTTTCCTTTTCTCTCTATTCAACCTCTTATTTCAACCCTTTGCTCTATACGATTTATCCGACGTTATAGCGTACGCGCCATAGTCGGTGAAGCAACAACGTAGAGAAGTATTTTGTTTCTCTAGTTGATGCTAGAAGTCGTCGTCTATTGTATACGTAAAAATTGCCATTGCTCGTGCATATTGATTAATTGCCTTAAATGTTCACAAATTAATCGTGTGAAACATGGCGACAGCAAGTGAAAATATGAAACAATTCTGAACTTGATAAAAAGTAAATAATTGGTTCTTCACGATCGATGGAAATTTTTGCATAGACCTAACGTTTGGACGGCATAATATATCACCAGTCTCACGATGTTAGAGCAACGGGTTAAAGGATTGAAAGATTCCTTAAAAATTCCCAAAGTTTTCAAGTATCATATACCGTACATTATCGTCCACATTCCATGTTACTACATCCCAATTATGAATCGTGTCCCAAACAAATGCTTCCTAAATGCGACAGGCATTATTCATCGAATAATTAATTAAATAATAAATTCATCTGTTAAAAGACATCGGATCGCTGAACAACCGTGTCGATCCTCGTTCTCGATCTCGTAGATCGCTCCTCTCCGTGCAGATCGAACGGCAGCGGCGGCATTTACTGCATATTCATATTAATATCTCTTTGTACATATCCTTTAATGACTTTTAAATATTATCCTTAATCGAGCGTTCTTTACGGAAGTGTCTAATAAAGATGGCGGGCGTGTGAAAAAGTGTCGATCGCAACAAGGTTCTTCGTAACTCGAGCGTGGAAGGAAGAAACGAACGAAACAGGCGGGAAAACGATGCTAGCCCCGTTCCCCTTTTCTTTACACTCGACCATTTGCAAGATCCGCCATCATTTTCATCGTCTCCTTTCTTTATACGTTCTCGTTTCTGCGACGCATATTTTATTTTTCCTTGAGGGATCTTCGAACGATCACGATATTTCCTTTCCCCCCCTTTGTTCGTTTCTCCGTCGCGTGTTTGGTGGTTCAAGGAAATAACACGGTCCATTCCAGGGAGCATTTATGATCAACGTGATTCCACTCCTCTCTCACGAGAGAGAGGAACTTCATTGGATCGTAGAAATCGGTTAGAGAACAGGCTTCGTTCTCCCGCGGAATTCGATCGGACGAGCCTAAGCGAAATTGAAAAGCAAATTGTTAACACATTGCGGACCGGACATTTTATTGCTAACCGAACGCAGTGGCTGGGTATTTTTCAATTTAGCGATGATTTGTTAGTAGTTAAAAATCATTGCCACGTGAAATATTTATTTTTAACAACTTTAAAAATTAATGACTTTTTAATGTTTTTCAATAAGTAAAAATTTGTTCAAGTATGATATTTAATAAAACATGTAATTAAGTGAAGTGGAACACTACAAAGCTTGCAAACGTAGCGAGTTTCACTTCTTTTTCCGTTGATAAACTGTCTGCAAATATTTCTATAATATTGCTAATCCTTTTGTCGATATCCATTAGGGTTTCAAGTAATTCATTTTCAATACAAATGACCAAAAAGTGACCTTGACTATCACGAAAACAACTGTGAGTTATCTGAAGAAAGACGAGATATCCAGTCATTCGTCCACAATGTGTTAAGACGTGTATAATTATTCCGCTTGAAAACGTCACCGAAATCGAACAGTTGAACTTCGTAGGTCGAAACGAAAGCGAGTCGAACTTAAAAATAGTGAAAAGTCGCGCGCAGAAGTCAGTCATACACGATATACATAATTATATCTGATTATAGTCTCGAATACGCTGAAGTCAATTTTCTTCCTTTGGTTTCGTACGAAAACGGTCCACCTTGTCGTAGAGACTGTGTAATGCGAGCGTGCAAGAGTGTTTATCGAGAAAAAAAGAAAACGAGAGTTAGAACGTGTAGAGAAACCTTTTCTAAACCTTCTTCTTCCGCGAGCTCTGCCCCCTTCCCCTGCCTCCTATCTCTCGATGATTTTTTCTATATTTCTTATTTAATAATGCCCCTCATCCTCCCCCCCCCCCGTTCTCCTCTGTTGTTTTCACTTATTTATATTAAGTAGAACGCGGCTGCGAGTGGTGGTCGCCGCGAGGGACAAGGAAAAAAAGAAAGGAACAGAGAAACTAGACGGAACTTTTTGTATTTAATTTGTTTAATAAAACAAGAATCATGGAACATAGTACAACATTCCCGAGTGCTTTTGGTTCTTCATGAAGGAAACTGCAGCAGCTCGTTCCCGTTTCCTTCTTTTCTTCTACTCTTCTGTTTCTTTTGTTATTATTATTATTACTATTACTATTATTATTATTATTACTATTATTATTATTAATTATTCGACCTCCGGAGACCCGTCGTTCGCTTCGCTCCACAGTCCCGATCCCGCTTCCTTTAAACCAATTGTTCATTTCCTCGCGACGAACAACCGGACGGATTAAAGCATCCAACCCCGACACGGGACAAAAGAAGTACAAAGGGAACCCACGCGAAACAACAAAGCGAACAACAAAACGCGAGCAAGCGTGAAAAGAACGTTGTGAAAACAATTTAAAAAAAAAGAACAGAGAAAATTAAGGAGGGCGATAAAGAAACTCGAGCGAAGTTGATTGTAAAGTAACGCGCGTAACAAAGCAGAAAAATGCTCGTTCGTTGTCGAACGAGGCTCATCTTAGTTTTTTGTACATAAATACATACATGCATACATACATACATACGTTAATATAGTAGTAGGGCGCGCGTGAAACGCGCTTCAACAACCCTTCCGCGATTTTTTCACTTGTTTTCTCCTTTCGACCGATCTCTGCGTACGGTATACGTTATTGACGAGAGAATAAATAAATAAATAAATAGGTAAATAAAGGAACAAAAAAAAAATAAAAGACGACCATGCGAATCGAGAGAAAGCATCGAATTTTTCCACGAACACACGCCACTGAGTTTCGCTTAGGTGCGGATTTAATGTGAACCCGGGGGTATGTAGAACCGATTGTTATGCATGTACGATCGAGGGTGACACACGCGCGCATAACGAACGAAACGATTTGTTTGGTTTCTCTGCACCAGGGGGAAAGCGTTTTAACCCTTTATTCGGTGACCGGAAGTGAAACGATCGGACGTAGTTAGGTTATTCTAGGTCGAGTCGTTCGAATCGATTCGAAACGAAGATTTGCTTGGCTATTTTTACATCGAGGTATAATCATTGTTCTTTACGATCATTCGAAAACGAGACGTTTGCTTTTTAGCGGCGAATGAAAACAAAATGGCGATCTCGTTTACTTCGCTTTAATTTTCAATATTTTTAGTTAGTTACTTTTTCGTAATGGGATCGAGAGGTATGGTCGAAGCGATATTTTGTTTTATACTTTTTATTAACGATTTCTCGGTTTAACGTTGAAAGGTGATCAGATTTTGAAACAGTTTAAAGGAGTTGACAATTTTCATTGATCCTTCGTGTCGAAGCTTTTACGAAGCGTGAGACGGTTAATGTTCTAAATTGAAACGAAAGGTATTTTTAGCGAACGAAACCGGAAGCGGTGGCCGAACGAAGGGTTGAAAGATCGTATTTTTATAAGGTTTGCTACGAAATAGAACGATATAAGCTGGGAATATCGTGGGTCAATGAGAGTGGTACCGTACATAAGAGAGAAGAACCCGTGGGAACGAAACTGGTGGTGATACTACTGCTACTATTTTGTACGATACGATGTTTTTGTATATCTGTCTACCGTATGTATAGGAACGAAGTCTACCGATTTATTAAAATAGATGGTTCAAATTGTATCGAACACGTATTAAACGATTTGTAGCGTGACGGACAGAAACTCCGGCTGTACGAAGAGAGTCACACGTTAGATGTTGTTCCCATTAATGTACACCTGTAAAATCCCTATCGAACAATATATGAGCTACTAAAGTATTGGTAAAGACTACTTTGTATTTTATTCTTGTATGCGACCACTCTCTCTTATCGGTGGATGTTTTTTCTAGATATTGATTTATTTGGAAATTTTCAATTAACGTTTTCCTATAGATTACGATATTTATAAAATATAAAATTTTATACATTCCGTTAATCCAATAAGTTATAAATTTAATATTCCAGTTTTTATACTAAAAAAAAATTAAATCGAGATTTTCCACGGTAAAGTTTTATTTTTATTTATAAGTTTGGTGGAAAGAAATGTTAAAATATTCGTCAGCCCAAAGGGTTAAATTAATAGAACACATAGAAGCAGAGAAGTTATACTTCGACTATTAATTCTTAAAAATTTTTAATGACATCTTTGTACGTTTTCGTTTTATTTGAAAAGACGATACTGCTACATATTTGTTTCTTTTAAAATTTGTAAAACACGTTCACCCGTTCATCGCGGTATACAGTTGCAAAACGTAAGATTGTCGGTCGTTTCCAGGACCGACACGCGGCGTCAACGACCACCTGTTGCTTTAGGCAGGAACCAACTGACAGAGTAAAGGGTTAGCGAAGTCAGCTGTGCGTAAAATTGCAACTCGAACACGTCGTCTTTGAAACGTTTCTTCCTTCGCGGAGCATTGGCCAACGTCCAGGCATGTGAAACGTCGTGAATCGAGGCTTTCGTAGAGGTGTATCGAACATTCCAAACGATTAACATAAAGGTTAGTTCTAAAAGCTAGTTTGGAGAGCAATCTCTACTTCGGAGACTTTGTGGTATTCTCATCTTTTCGACTAGTTAACGTAAAGTTTAGTAAAAAAAAAAAAAAAAAAATCCATACAGTGATTTTCATTAAAAAAAGAATGAGTAGACGATATACACGATAATTGTGATCATGAGATAAACGAAACAATTTGGTTAATTAAAATTGGTAATATTGTAAATACTTTAAGAATTCTTAAAGTGATTGTTTTCATCTTTTCTCTGCTAAAACTTTGAAAACTCAAAGGCTCTATTTTTATTGTGAAAAATGTTCATTAACTTGAACGCTGCTCCGCGATGGCCATCAGTTCGCTTACCCAGTTTATTGGAATTCAAGCGAACGTTCACGTTTCACAGCTTACGATTCCGGACGTATTTTCATAAACGTAACTGTAAAAACTGGCCTCTAAGTCAAGGTTACATCGTAATCTTCCTTAACTGTTTCAACAGCGCGAGGATAATTAACGATCACAATTTTCTGAATCGTAACAGACGCGCAATTTCAAGGCGTTTCAAACAGTTTCACGGAAATAGAGCGTGCGTTCGTTGGCGGTGGTGTTACTTTAAAAACGCATTCGCGTTAAATCTCCGTTACATCCTTGCTTCGTTCCCCGGCCGAATATAAATTGACCGGTAATTAAACTCATTAAGACATATTTTTCAGTTGCATAATAGCTGTTACGAAAGGTATGTTAACGATGATACAACAGTTGACGGGTGTCAAGAATTTCGCTTAAATCTTGTAGACGAGAGTACTTTACGGAAATCTGTACGATTTTTATGTTTATTCGTGCGTACTTTTGAAAGTGCTCGCAGAATATTTAGCAATTAAAATCGTACGATATTTGGCGCGTGTTGAATGATTTTTTATTTCAATCCATTCATATCTCCCTAATGCAGAATTTATGAAAGAAAAAGTTTAGGAAGGAACATCACTTATATCGTATATTACACGCAGAATATTTAGCAATTAAAATCGTACGATATTTGGCGCGTGTTGAATGATTTTTTATTTCAATCCATTCATATCTCCCTAATGCAGAATTTATGAAAGAAAAAGTTTAGGAAGGAACATCACTTATATCGTATATTACACGCAGAATATTTAGCAATTAAAATCGTACGATATTTGGCGCGTGTTGAATGATTTTTTATTCCTATCTGTTCATATCTCTCTAATGCAGAATTTATGAACGGAAAACCTTAGGAAGGAACATCACTTATATCGTATATTAGTCACAGAATATTTAGCAATTAAAATCGTACGATATTTGGCGTGTGTTGAATGATTTTTTATTCCTATCCATTCATATCTCTCTAATGCAGAATTTATGAAAGAAAAACTTTAGGAAGGAACATCACTTATATCGTGTATTACACGCAGAATATTTAGCAATTAAAATCATACGATATTTGGCGTGTGTTAAATGATTTTTTATTCCTACCCGTTCATATCTCTCTAATATAGAATTTATGAAAGAAAAACTTTAGGAAAGAACATCACTTATATCGTATATTACACGCAGAATATTTTTACATCGTCATAAGTTACAACGAGGATTACCTCTGCCAGGTAAAGATGTCCTCTGTCAAGTAACACACTGTGCACCAAATAATCGTTGATTATCAAGAATCAAAATAATGTCCTGAAACGGATCATTCCTTCGTGCGAAGAATAAAAGAGATTCATAGGGCAAACTTGTAGTTGAACCATGTTTTGTTCCTGCAAATGTACAGTAGCGGGCAAAAGTTTATGACGAGACTATAATGTAGTACATAGTTTCATGGTCTGTAAATATTGTCTATATATTTATTTTTATTGCCATTACGGTAGAACACTATCTATTGATTAGCACAGAATGCAAATTTTGTTTATCACGTTATTCCTTATAAATTAGTTACTTTAACTTCATTCGCTCTTTTTAGTCTTAAACGTTTGTCCGCTACTGCAAGCGTTCCAGACAACCTGTACCCGGTACAGATGCAACACCGTGAAATGTAAAAACTGCGAAAAAACATTTGTCAAACCATTCGAAATCCAATTTCCTCCTTTCGAATCCGTTCACTTTTCTGAAAACCCGCTGCCCCACGTCTTCGTCCCCGCTTACGAACCGTAAGATTCCCGATGTCGCACGACAGGATCCCGATCCCGATTCCCGGGGACCGGTGATCTATCGCGTTCACCTCCGTTCCCCACCTCCCTCCCCCACCCTCTCCCAGCGTTCCTTTTTGCACTACACTTCCACCTCCTACCATCGTTTCAACGTTTCCCTCTCTCCGCGTGCCGATGCACGATGCAGGGGAGAAAGACACGCCGCCTTCTGACCGGCTCGTAGTTGCTCGAAAACCTCTCTTACCTGCGCCGTGCGCTCGGTTTTATCCTTCGACACGCTTCCGATCTCGGCTCTCGTTGTCGCGCCCGCCGCGCGAACCCTGACCTTCCGCGCCATTTCGGTCACGCCGCCGCTTCCGGCTCGCCGAGGACGTTCCAGGCTGTGCGCCGTTACCGATCGAGCGATCCAGACCGGTTAGGGATCGATCGAACTTCCTCTACCTGGGACACGTTCGAAAATCGCGCGCGTGCTCGACGAATTGGCGGCGATCGTTTATAAATCGAACGTTTGTTTTGAAAACGGATGTGCTTCGATCCGTTCTGGTTCCTCGTGTCGGAGGGGTCAGCTTGTCATGAAAAGAGACACTTGAATCCAGTTGGGATTCTTGGATTAGACGCAACAGGTACTCGAAGGTCGAGGATAAGTTAAAGATCGAGGTTGCAAGAGCTTCGAATTGTCTACGAATGATTTTCGTTTAATCGACCTCCGAATTGTCGAGGGACTCCAGGAAGAGACAGCCGTGAAGCAATCCGCAAAGTCGAAGTACTTTGCTTGATTTAACTGTTGATCAACGATCGCTGAACATCTTCTGGGAAGACCCTTGCGATCGATCACCACCGCCACTTGGAGCTACGAATTCTAACGGTGGACGTCTGCAAGTCGAACGACCAAGTTTGGACGCCAAGACAAATATGCCTGCAGCGGAATTTCAATCCGCTGTGGAGTAATCTGTCGTTTCACGGTAACAGAGAGAGAGAGAGAGGGAGAGAGAGAGCGTTGTTTCGGCGAATCTCAGCCGTAGATATCGACCGCGAATAAATTGGCCGCAGATTCGTGGTACGTGGCAGCGTTCGGCGAGATCTGCGTCCAACAAATTGCCACAGCTTCCTGTGGGAATATCGAGAGCGGTCGTAGGGATCAACAGGTTCTCCGCGGAGCTTCATCGAGATCACGGTTATCTGGACAGGAAGCGGCCGCCAGGGTATTCGAGGCTGGATCTTCGACCGAGCGTTCTAACGTCCGGCTCTGAAGTCCCTCTGATAGATCGGTCGCGAACAAGAGGGGAAAGGGTTGGCTAGAGATGGATTAGCTGTGCGAGTTGGAGGATGGAAACTCGACGAAGGTGAGATTGGACGGAGCATGTGCAACCAGTGAAAGGTTGACTGGTTTGACGTAAAGTTTTGTCGAGTGTATCGCGAGGATAATCGAAGTGCAATTAGAAAGCGTCGAGATTCGACGATCGATGGACGCCGATTTGACGAGCATCTAATTGAGAGATCAAACTAAATAAAGCGATCGCTTGTTTGTTTTTTTTTTTGTCGTTCTCATCTGGAGGATACAACGATCGTACCGCGTTTGTCGCGGTGGAAAAATTGGGTTAGCCGGCGAATCGAGATAACCGGTGCGAAAACCGGTTCGAGTAGTGCGTGGTATATTGGGTGTAAAATCGTTAAATAAATCAAGAGCTTAGTTTATTGAGAGCGGAACAGGCGCAGCCTGATAATAAGTCGTATCGACGTTTCCGAAGATAACGAATAATATATCGTTGACGCGATAAAGAGGATCGATTCGCGGTAAAATATGGTAACAATCGATCTGGTAAGGATTTAAAGCTCCATAAATCGAACTATAGGCGTTCGCGAAACAATCTAATTACAACCTCAATCGTAATTCCTTACAAGAAATGTTCGATTTACTCTGATCGCGGTTGGTTTTAATGTAAGTGCAGTTAAACGGCAGACGAACTTATTTGTTTCCTAGATCGAAAGCGAAATTGCAATCGACGATATCGCCGGCACGAGGACGTTTCTCGTGCAGAGTGTTTAATTGAAAGCTGAACTCGAAGAGAAACCTGTTGACAGAAGCGTTGGTCGGGATCGGTGAAATATTATTCGAAGCGGTTAAACCGCCGCAATCACTGGGATTCGGCTTCAATAGCGTCTAACGAGCTCGTGCAGCTCCTGGAATTAATGGGTTCGAGATCGTTGAAAGAGTCAAAGTGATTATCGAGGGCAATAAAGAGAGAACTCGAAGATTCGTTAAGGGACGACGAGAAAAAGAAGGAAAGAAGAATAATATTCTTCTCTGGTTGGAGTGAATATAAACTACGCGATATCCGGAAGTTCGTAAAACGTTCGAACGTTTCATCCAACAACAGATCAATCTACAAGACTATAATTTCTCCAGTTTACCGATTCTCTTTTTCCTCAATTACAGCGTTCTTATCCACATTGATTAATGCCTGTATTACGCTTAAGCGGAAATAATCGTTTCCTTAAACCGGGAAACTTTTTCCTCGATCATCCTTGTGTTAAATCCTATCTCAATCGATCAAGATAAAAAAAAAAAAGAAAACCAACAACTGTACTCCAAACACGAAAGCAACAACAAATACGATTTCAACAACAGAATACCAGATTAAACATCGTCGTTCCATCTTTTCAAATATACAACCTTTGCAGGCAACCCTTTAACCGGTTAAAGATTCCCCCCCCCCCCCTCAAGACATTACGGAAGAAGGTACCAAAAGAAGAAGCTGAGGAAGCTCGTGGAAGCTAGTTACGGAAGTGCTAGAAGCTACCTCCGATAAACTTCTCGGAACTGCTGCGTTAAAAGAATCGTCGTGCTCTACCCGCAGGAAGTCGCAACGAGCTGGAGCCAAATTACAAAACCGCGAGGCCTGGCCGTCGAAAGCGAGTGCTCTGACCGTTGCAGCCGGCTGAGAACTCTCGTCGATTGTCTTGGATCTGCCGCTGCAGGTCTCGTGATTCATCGAGGACGTCGGTTGAGCGGGTCAGGGACGCGGGTTCTCTCCCCGTGGCTTCAGGTCGGCGCACGTCCAACCTGAATTTCTGCACGATTTAACTCGCTCCAGGGGCTTCGGCGAGCAACCGTGAGCAGACGTGGTATAAACATTATCTCTGTGAAACGATAAAGTTCCGCGGCGATAACAGTTGTGCGTCTGTAGAAAGCGTGAGTTTTCGTTGGAACTGCGAGCTCATTTTGGATTCGGTCAAGGTGAACCGAGTGCGAAGCGTTAGTTTTTGGTTTCAGAAGAGCGAGAAGCAGTTTGGAAATGTGCGCGCGTTTCGTGGGATGGTGGACAGTGAAGTGAAACGCTGGTTAGGAGGATGCGAGAGGAAACTATCGGAGAACGAGGCGGTAAGTAGTTTTTAATCAGTTTTGAGAAGTTTCTGAGGTGGTTGCGATGGGTGTTGTTAGTTGGGTTCAATTTGTATGATTTGTTCTTCTATTTTTGTTAAATAAAAATATTCGTGTGTGTGCACATGATATACGAAGTTAGAGAGAATTTAATAACGTGTGTTTAGTTGTTAATTTATCGTGATGTTTAACGAAAATATCAAAGTAAAAGTGGGAATAGATTAATTTGTAATATAATAAAAGATTGTAGTGTACTTTGTGTAATTTGTTATAACGGATTTGAAATTTTATAAAATAAGTTTATATAACAGTTATAATCGTATTTGTTTAGAATATCTGGTTTATTGCATAAGTAAAGCTCTGTTATAAATCAGAGGCTCGAATCACGCGCAAGAGCTTCCCCTGTGGCAATATAAACAGACCGAGTCAAAGACGAGGATCGAGAGTGTCCTCAGTCTGTTCTCGACCGTGGAACAGTGAATAGGTCGAGTAAAATCGAATCGTTCTAAATTATCCTCGATTTATTAACGAATACCATCGTATCCCAATACAATTATTTATTGTTAATGAATTAATTATTGTAAAGATATGCGATTCTTCGTCTTTTCTGTTATTATGCAAAGATTCATATTACTTTTTTCATAGGATACGCATTTATTTTTTACTACATGTGTAATATTGATTTGTGTAAATTTAAATTCAAAAATTTAGCTAATTTGTAAATAAAAAAAATCTTCTACGTACAATTAACAATATACACGTGCAATATTGATTTGTGTACATTTAAATTCAGAAATTAAGCTAATCTGTAAGTAAAACAATCTTCTACGTACAATTAACAATATACACGTGTAATATTGATTTGTGTAAATCTAAATTCAGTAATTAAGCGAATTTGTAAATAAAAACAAAAGTTCTACGTACAATTAACAATATACACGTGCAATATTGATTTGTGTAAATCTAAATTCAGCAATTAAGCGAATTTGTAAATAAAAAATCTTCTATGTACAATTAACAATATACACGTGTAATATTGATTTGTGTAAAACTAAATTCAGCAATTAAGTTAACTTGTAAATAAAAGAATTTTCCACGTACACTTAACAATATACTATAATCTATAAGATATAATTTATTATAACATACTTATAACACATCATCCTAGTTTTCATATTACAAAATTCATCGTCGAAATGAAAAGTCTACGTCACCCCACCAGAAACTCGAAATCACCGGTATCCTCGATCTTCGACGATAATAAAAATTTAAGGTTCCCCGCGCCAAAGCGACCGTTTTACTCGATATCCAAGCGCGGATAATGATGGCTCGTAAAATAACTCATCAGATCGGTCGGAAAAAGTGTTGGAAGATCCGTTTCGCGAAAAGCATCGGCAGACGGATCATCCGAGGAATCGCGTCTCCCCTTTTATACCCTCTCGCCCCGATGCTTAATGAATGATCAGCGATTAAGGCGGTTAATAAGCACGCTTCAGCCGATTGAGATGTAATTTAAGGATCGAGGGGGTTCGGTTACCGGGAAAAACGAGCAGAGGGACGTGATCAGCGCGCGGTGGGTAGCGCGAAAATAAGAAATCGTTGTCGGTCGATCGATCGTGGCTCGCTTCGTTAGGGGATTAACGTTAGGCAATTAAAAAGAACCGTGCTCGAGCTCTTCTGTTTCTCGAGGATCGATCGATCGCGTCTCGAGCGATCAACGAAACGGCGCGAACGGGCTCCATTTTCGTGATGGAGCGTGACCTTCATCGCGAGGATCGTGATCTGGATCGTTTTCAGCTGAGACAGTGTAGGTGTACGCTTGAAATGGTCGAGCGTAAACGTTATCATGCATTTTTTATAAATTACTTTTGATGTTAATGTTAATGCGTGCACGTTTTAAGCGTAAGACGTTCTTAAGTTGACTTTGCTTTTAACGTGCATCAGTTCGATTATCCAGAACACGCTAAATGTGTCGATAGAAGGTAAAGAAAAACACGCGTAGTTCCGAAATAAGTATGTTTACTGTGTTAAAAGTTTCCATTACGATTTGAAGCTTAAAAATTTCCACGCAACAAATCCACCCGCCATTTTGATGCAATAAAGCGTTAATAAACCGAATTTGTTTAAGCAATCCTTCGAACACCGAACGCTACGACAAAACTGTTTTTAATAATAATAATAATACTTGTATTGGTACAATAATTAATATCGATGCGTGTTAATTTTCGAATATTATGTTACTATTATAATATCAAACAGGTATTAAAGAGACATCAACGAGATACACAGAAGGCAGTCTATATCATTACGTCTTTCAGCACACAGTAAGTTCTCCATTGTAATATAATTTTGTCTTCGACCAGTTGCATATTATAATTAAACGTAATCAAACGTAATATAATCGATGCGCATCAATACGAACCTTTCGAAAGCCAAACCGAGAATTGACTTCACTTTCTACAAACTTTGCAATTTTCTTACTCTTACAGTAGCGAACAAAAGTTTAAGACCAATGGGTCAAAAGAAATAAATTAATTAATTAATAAGAAATAACATTATATGCTAATGAATAAATAGTGTTCTACCGTAATGGCAATAAAAATGAAAAGGTAAACAATATTTGCGAACCATAAAATTATGCTTTACATTGTGTCCTGTGGTCTTAAACTTTTGTCCGCTACTGTATGTTCAATCAGTATTCAATTTCTTGCTCTCCTTTGCGTTTATCTTCTCGAAATCGTTCGGTTTGGCTTCTAAAAAGGTTTTCGTACGTGACCACAGAAGGAATAACGATAAGGAAACGGGTATTCGCGAAATAGATCCCCAGAAGTTCGAGTTCGATCCAATGGATCGTCCGTTGCACGCGTTTCAAGCGTTCCCCGACTTTCCTCCGGCATAACCGTATAAATGAACGCGCGGGAAAGTTGGTCGCCCGCAGCATTTCACCCTCGAATTACGAAACTCGTCGAATCATCGTCGCTTGGACGGGAGAACGTTTGCGATCGTTAGCGCTTCGGCCGGCGTAATGCCACGGTCATAAAACGCGAACTTTCGCGCTCGGTTGTTCCTTTTGCACGCATCTGCCGTAGAGAGGCGTGCAACGCGGAAACGTTTTGCTCTCCCCTGAGAAGTTTTACCTGGACGCTCGCCTAGGTAGCATCGATCGGAGAAATCTTTCGCCGAGCGTTCAACGCGTGCATCGTACGGTATACAGTAGAGGACAAAAGTTTAAGACCATAGGACAATGTGAAACATAATTTTATGGTTCGCAAATATTGTTTGTCTATTCATTTTTATCGTTATTATGGAAGAACACTATTTATTGATTAGCAGAGAATATAAATATTATTTATACAGTAAATTTCTAATTAATTAATTTACAGTACCGGACAAAAGTTTAAGTCCACAGGATAATATGAAACATAATTTTATAGTTCGCAAATATTGCTTATCTATTCATTTTTATTGCCATTGGGGTAGAACGTTTTTTGTTGATTAGCATAGAATACAAATTTTATTTATACTATTATTTCTTATTAATTTGCTTCTGGGCGAACCAGTTTATTAAGGTCTTTCTTTAACACGCGTATTTATTCGGTACTTAATATATTTATGTATTTAAATATTATTTAAATATTTATTTATTTATTTATTTAACTACGTTGGATACAATTTAAAGGAATTGGAATATTTTCTGACCTTTTGCATATTTTTTCGAATTAATCTAAGATTACTACTTTCCCGCTTATTTATGAGGGAAGAATATAGATGGCATTTGCGACATATGCACGCATTTAATTATTGCTCGCTATTAATTTACTAATACTATATTAGCAGATGAACGAATAAAACTGTTTTGCTCGCATTGTCTACGGTTATCACATCATGTTATAGCAAAGCTATGAAATATCACTTAACGTAGATATCTATTATTATTTTCGTATCGAACAGATATTTGCGTAATATCACGAACAACATAATTAACACTGCCCATGGTGACGTTACCGTTTCACTCGAGTCAATGCCATTCGCTTTTCTCCCCTTTTACGTTCGTCCGTTGAATATTCCAACCGGCGATCTCCCTGCTCCCAATTAATACTATAACTACCGACGGTCTGGGTATACTTATTTGTGGCGAAGAAAGCAAATTGAAAATTATATCTAAAAAATACCTGATACGAAGGAAACAGACCGTAACGATTACAGTAAAAGTTATAGTAATATAAGAAATTTTATTTTTATTTATTTAGTAGAGAGAGATAGTGGGGTTCAGGTGTGAGTAAAATAAAATGAAGTGCTTGGAATATAATAATATATTTAAAATAGTTTGATGATAACAACTACAACAACTTTTCAACTTATCAACTACGACGTTCTTACTTCTTTCGAGAAGTAAGAATTACCTCTATTTCGCGTATTAGCAACGTTTAAAAATTTACATTAGCTTCGCATAATATTAACGATGATAATAATTTAATGAGCGTGAAGTAATTGATAATTCTTGGAATCGGTAAATCGCTTCTGTCGAACTAATCCGTTCTCGTTGCTTTCCATCGAGTCTTGTAAGTACGTATAGAAATTTCAAGTGCGTCGTCACACTGTTTGCGATTCCGTGCAATTCTGAATTTCGCAAGTTCTGCGTATCTGCTCCGATATGGAGACACGATTGATCAACGTCGGCGCGTGCAAACACTCGAGAGACGAAACACTTCTTTCGAAACGGTTTCAGCCTCAAAGTCCGCCGATGATTTCGTTAAACCCATTCGAGTTGATTCTTCGGAAGAGAATCAATTAACTGTAAGTGTTTCAGTTTCATGGAACACAGAAAGTATCATGTTTTTCTGTTCCTTAATAGAGAAGCGAAAGGTTTTACTGATTTCCCTTTTCACTTGGAATGCAAATAAATAATTCTTCAATTATACAATGCCGCAAAGAAGAAATGTAAACAACTGTAGAAAAATAATGAGTGGCAAACCATAGGATACGGGACATTATAAAAATCTGCAGCTAGCAACAGAAGCGATTCATTCTTGATTCAACAATCATCGTCAACACATACAGCGTTCATAATTAATACATATTAGCTTAAGGCACTTTTAATAATATTTAAATATTTTATAAGGCACTTTTAATAATGTTTAAATATTTTATAAGGCACTTTTAGTAATGTTTAAATATTTTATAAGGCACTTTTAATAATGTTTAAATATTTTATAAGGCACTTTTAAAACCTTTTAACCTTTCGTCTCACCCTTCGACAGTATCTGCAATTGCGATTTGACATCAATATCTACATTAATAACTAGGATAAATTACAATTTTTATCTCGAAACTCCATGAAACATAAAAGTTGCAAATTCCTTTAATCCCGATATTAAAACTTTATTTTCCCTTATTTTTATTTTTTATCATTAACGTTTACTTTTCCTTTAATCCTAAATTCATAAACATTCGTCTCACAGAAAATTACGTACAGTACAAAATACGTAAACACTTGTAACTTTTAAACTGAAAGAGATAGAAAGATCTGAACTTCAATTGCTCGGAATAATTATTATTGTTCGTTTCCATTTCAGAAAATTAATACATCAATAAACAGCTTCTCAGATTTACAGCGTGCCGTATTGCTCCTTCCATTTTATAAAACAAAAATCATCGATATAATGTGTTCGTTTCAGAGACGAATGTTTATGAATCTAAGGTTAACCCTTTGCGAACGAGTGTCGGATATATCCGCCCAACTCTCGCGCTGCGACTGGCGTTTGTCTGTCGTAAACGACACGTATAAGATACGCATGGGTATACTAGCCTAAGTCAAATTGGCCTAAATTTGTTTGTTTACAATTTTGTTAGATTTTATGAAAAACTTATTTAACCCCTTGACTACTGTGGGCGCCTGTAGGCGCTTAGAAATTTTGCGTTTGTGATACTGAGAGCGCCTATAGGCGCTCGACACAGTTTGACTTCCTGAGACTGAGAGCGCCTATAGGCGCTTCACACAGTTTGGCTTTCTGACACCAAAAATTCGCCGTTCTCGGCGCACATCGTAACTCAATCCCTGCCGTATGGTACGACCGGTACATATCAAAGTCTGCCGTAGTCAAGGGGTTAAATACAGCTTTAGTTTTTATAACTCAAACGCGCGACGTAACTATTTTCTTTACTGCTCCGTCCGCAAAGGATTAAATTTTAAGACTCGTCGTACAGTGTATCAGAATTCCTTTAACAGCAAACATTTCTACCAACCTATCGCGCATCAGCGCATAAATTTTGCGTTTCCTTCGCAAAACTGATTTTCCTAGAACGCAACGTCCCCCTCTTTCAGCCCCCTCGTATCGACGCAACGCGCCTTCATAATCGTATCCAGCTTCCCATTCAATCAGCAACAAATTCAATCCACGCTCTTCCCTCGAACGGTGTACGTTCAGAGCCCGTTCGCGTTTCTTCTCCCTCTGACGTTCAGATGTAAATGCAAACGAAGTCGCGGCATGAACTTCGTCGGTGAACCGCGCGCGCGCGATCAAGACGGCCGGAAGTCGTCCTCGGAATTCCGGGGGGTGTACGTCGGGCGAATTTGCATCCCGCTCGAGCTCGAGCCGCTTAACGCGACCGATCCCGGGGGAATTCAGCACCGTTACGAACCGTGCGAACCACGGCGATAAAGGTAAAGAAGAGAAGCAAGTAAATCAACGCTGCTCGCTGCTGTTCGGCCTCTTCTTCCTCGTCGGGGCGAATCGCAAGGTACGTGTGCGTTTTTATCCTTCTTCGACTCGATCGTCATGGGGAGAAGTATTCTGTGAGATAGTATTGTGTGATTGGTTTCTTTCGGAATTAAATTCTTGTAGATTGTAATTTGTAAAATGTAGCTTTATTATTTTTATACAATAGTTTATAATAATAATAATAATAATTTTATATAATAGTTTATTATTATTATTGTTATTATTATTATTATTATTATTGTTATTATTATTATTGTTATTATTATTATTATTATTATTATTATTATTATTATAGTTCATTATTTTTATATAATATTTTTAATATAGTATTTAGAAAAAATACTTAAATGTATTTTTATATAATGTCGGATCTATGCGAAAGTTTTTATGGATGATGCGAACTCATGCCATTATATGAAGCCATTATATGCATGTTTATTTATTACTTTCTTGCTTGAAATTTGAAGATGATTAAAAATATTCAAAATCGAGTGCTAAACTTAGAATTTTTGTATAGGCCTAATGATATTTGAAGCGTTGCATGTAAATGTTACTATATATTTTTGTCATGAGCAGATGATGGATTTTTATGAAAATTCATACTTTTGCAAGCAGCGCTGATGATATGTAATTTATATAGAAATTTGTTTCATTTTGCAAATACTACGACACGTAATTTACTTTATACTTTTTGTATATTTTCGCATATCATGTGCGTTCTGTATCTTCTGTGCGAATTTAAATCCTGCATAAATGCAAAAAAGGTTCACAGTTTGCTTATGAAAGTTCAATTGGTCCCTTCCTGGTACTCCCTTTCCTTGTTCAAACATCGTGATCACGTCTGCAATTGTTGAAAGTTACACGACCATCAATGATAGATATCGCGCATCAATTTCGTCCTCCGTTTCTTTCAGTTTGCTTGTTCAACGAGTAAGTCTGAGAAAACGAAGAAATTCGTATGCAATTTTTCATCTCGAGCCCATTCAACTCGAGTTTATGAATAATTAATAGATTTTAATAGATGCGTATAAGAGCCTGCAATATCGTTGAGCCCCGCGAGTTAATCCCGATGGTTCCACGCGTGTGTACACACGTTAGACAATATTAATTGCGGCTGATTGCAATAATATTTGCGCACGACACGCTGGCTTTCCGCGCGTCGTTTAAACAAGGCCAAATTGAGAGCCGTGAAATCGTCAGATTAATTTATGGCCACGCTCGTCATTAGTATGTAATAGTTATTGTACCATGAATATACCGCGTGTTGTGTAATTGGCGTGAAATTCCTCAAGACGAAGCTGCGTTATGGGTGTTTAGTGTATTTACTCACCTTTTATTTGAGGATTATTTGGTGGTGCTAATGAACAAAGAGGGATCATATCCTGCCAATGTAGTGGCTTAGAGTTTACTGCACTTTCATCGACGGTCTGGTACAATTATGGTAGGTGGGTATGCACATTATAGCAGTTGGATAAGTAATTAACAGAATAATTAATTACAACGTGGTAATGTATTGTAATTTCTGCTTATTTATGAATCAAAGGAAAACACTCCAATATTTCATTACAGAGATTTTAACGTAATACTAAAGAATTGTTTCTTGTATTTAAAAAATACCGTAAGTATCTTAGTTTCAGCTGTTGTAAACTATTAGAAACTCTCACTTCCATTTCTACCATTTCTACTACTCAGCTACAGATATAGATATGGATTCCTTTCCAGAGCAGAATTATCAGTGGTGTGTATTAAATTTGAAATGTATTTTAGTAGTTAAATTTTCTGATATTAACTAATAATAACTTGTGTCTTTTTTTTTTATTTAGCAGTGTCCACTACAACTACACTACATCCATCCTCATAATTACGTACATCTCTTTTATCATTACAACCTTCTACATTACACAATTTTGCATACAGTTGGCTCAGAAATATTAATTACAGTAACGTCACCGTAAAATAAGATTGCAAATATTGTTAACAATAGCAAAATCCTATTTTTATAAAAACATAGTTCATATATACACAAATGATTTTCGAATACCATTATATAAGATTATTTACAAGTATATATTATTATTACGTAGCAAACACACAAAAAAATAATTTATAACAATTTTGTAAAACGTTTCATGTATTAAAAACTTAAAAACCGTAAATAAATAAATTTTGAACAAATAAGATGTGTTACTCATTTATTTAATAAACCAAAAACTCCTGCGTCGTTGTGGATATAAAAAACAAAGAATACTAACCGTATTTTGTCCGAAAACCGAGATTTTGTATCAGGAGAACATGATATGCGAAGAGGTGGCACGAGTTTCCCGCGCTTTTTTTTCTTGGAATATGACGTCATTTCTCGGAATTTTCGGCCGCGAAATTTACGAATACTTACCTCATTTCGTCCGAAAATCAGGATTTTGTATCAGGAGAACATGATATGTGAGGAGGTGGCACGAGTTTCCCGCGCTTTTTTTTCTTGGAATATGACGTCATTTCTCGGAATTTTCGGTCGCGAAATTTACGAATACCTATCTCATTTTGTCCGAAAATCGAGATTTTGTATCAGGAGAACATGATGTGCGAGGAGGTGGCACGATTTTCCCGCGCTTTTTTTTCTTGGAATATGACGTCATTTCTCGGAGTTTTCGGTCGCGAAATTTACGAATACCTATCTCATTTTGTCCGAAAATCGAGATTTTGTATCAGGAGAACATGATGTGCGAGGAGGTGGCACGATTTTCCCGCGCTTTTTTTTCTTGGAATATGACGTCATTTCTCGGAATTTTCGGCCGCGAAATTTACGAATACCTACCTCATTTTGTCCGAAAATCGAGATTTTGTATCAGGAGAACATGATGTGCGAGGAGGTGGCACGAGTTTCCCGCGCTTTTTTTTCTTGGAATATGACGTCATTTCTCGGAATTTTCGGCCGCGAAATTTACGAATACCTACCTCATTTTGTCCGAAAATCGAGATTTTGTATCAGGAGAACATGATGTGCGAGGAGGTGGCACGAGTTTCCCGCGCTTTTTTTTCTTGGAATATGACGTCATTTCTCGGAATTTTCGGCCGCGAAATTTACGAATACCTACCTCACTTCGTCCGAAAATCGAGATTTTGTATCAGGAGAACATGATATGCGAAGAGGTGGCACGAGTTTCCCGCGCTTTTTTTTCTTGGAATATGACGTCATTTCTCGGAATTTTCGGCCGCGAAATTTACGAATACCTACCTCACTTCGTCCGAAAATCGAGATTTTGTATCAGGAGAACATGATATGCGAAGAGGTGGCACGAGTTTCCCGCGCTTTTTTTTCTCGGAATATGACGTCATTTCTCGGAATTTTCGGCCGCGAAATTTACGAATACTTACCTCGTTTCGTCCGAAAATCAGATTTTGTATCAGGAGAAACATGATGTGCAAGGAGGTGGCACGAGTTTCCCGCGCTTTTTTTTCTCGGAATATGACGTCATTTCTCGGAATTTTCGGCCGCGAAATTTACGAATACTAACCGTATTTTGTCCGAAAACCGAGATTTTGTATCAGGAGAACATGATATGCGAAGAGGTGGCACGAGTTTCCCGCGCTTTTTTTTCTTGGAATATGACGTCATTTCTCGGAATTTTCGGCCGCGAAATTTACGAATACTTACCTCATTTCGTCCGAAAATCAGGATTTTGTATCAGGAGAACATGATATGTGAGGAGGTGGCACGAGTTTCCCGCGCTTTTTTTTCTTGGAATATGACGTCATTTCTCGGAATTTTCGGTCGCGAAATTTACGAATACCTATCTCATTTTGTCCGAAAATCGAGATTTTGTATCAGGAGAACATGATGTGCGAGGAGGTGGCACGATTTTCCCGCGCTTTTTTTTCTTGGAATATGACGTCATTTCTCGGAGTTTTCGGTCGCGAAATTTACGAATACCTATCTCATTTTGTCCGAAAATCGAGATTTTGTATCAGGAGAACATGATGTGCGAGGAGGTGGCACGATTTTCCCGCGCTTTTTTTTGGAATATGACGTCATTTCTCGGAATTTTCGGCCGCGAAATTTACGAATACCTACCTCATTTTGTCCGAAAATCGAGATTTTGTATCAGGAAAACATGATGTGCGAGGAGGTGGCACGAGTTTCCCGCGCTTTTTTTTCTTATAATATGACGTCATTTCTCGGAATTTTCGGCCGCGAAATTTATATAATTGTGATTGCGTGTTTTTTACATTCAGTTTACTGTCTTAAGGGTGTGGGATTTTTGAATGGTCAATAAATAAAGTCTTGTAATTGTTTTATTGTATTTATTTTATCAGTATTATATTCAATATATACAGTAGAATTGACATTTCTTTTGTGTACAGGTGTACATGTACGTGGATACATATTTACATCTATGAAGTGTACACATTGTTTATATTTTACACAGGTACGTTTATTTATAGAATTTGTGCGCAATACTGGCGTGCATTTGATAATATCATGTATACGTGGTGTACATAAATTCTATGAAATTGGTATTTATAGTAGAGTAAAAATGAACATACATTTACTTTACAATCTACCTATGGTCGGTAAAACTTATCGTCGGTCGATGGTTGCTTAGAGACTTGAACTTTTTAATTTCAATACTTGCTTAGAATAGATACTCGGTATGCAAATGCATGAAAAAGGAACGATTTTGGTCTCAAAGATTGTCTATTTATAAATTCGGTAGTGACTGAGTTCAAATCTCTTTCAATTGTTATAATTGTATAGGTTAATTGACTATAATTACACTTCACTTTGAATTTCACAGTTATTTCGTTTCCAATTTGCAGCTAAATAATATTGAGTTTCTGAAATAAAGTTATGATGAGAATTCTGAATGATTCTTATGCGAATTTCATTAATTTTTTCACGTTCTAAAGAATTACACTCTATTGGATTCGCTTTTTATACGTATAATTAGAATCAATTAACCTTAATTACAGCTCAAACATTCTTTAGATGCTTAATCTTTTCTTTTACGTACATTTATAAATATCATGGCTGATCGTTGAACTCTTTTAAAATTCGAAAACATCGCCGATGAAGTTTTCGCCCGATATCGACGATACGTGAAAGTGGTGTCCCAGTACGGCATTCATTCTACACTGATTTCGAGTTTCGAGCATCAAGGGAACATTTTTACCGTGTATCAACCTATATTGATTATGCTAGTAGTGTAGTCCGAGCTACGTGTTACTATCGATCGCGGATAGAGACGCGTGGGTGAAACGTGGACGTTCCAGTTTTCTCGACCCGAATCGGCTGTTTCTTTTCCCTGGGTTCATTTCAATTTCAGCCAATTCTCTTGCCGCCGGAACCACCTTCGCGTGCAGTTCGTTTTCGAAGAACCTGGCTTCAATCTGGCGCTGAAGTCGAATTTCGGCGGCATGTAGATGGCGCTAGTTGAATTTTTATGAGAACCATTTTCTCGTTCTTTGTTCTCCAGTTTGATGGTCGCTGAAAGTTTCTTTCAGGGGAAGCGAATGGATGATTTGACTTGGCCAATGTTAGAAAAGAAATTCAAATTATATTAGCTTCATAGTACATTAATTATGATTACAGTGTGTATATTATAATAGGAGGTACCTTTTAGGACTTGAGCTTCTTGATTTTCGACCAAGAATTTGATTGGGAAGTACAGCATTCAACTGCTGCAATTTTGAAAAGAAGTTCGTACTCTAGTGTCACTGTATTTTGATAAAAACAATTGAGTAGTATTGATTTTTCCAAGGATTTGACTTGAATAAACTATGCTTGAACTGATTAAAGCTTCGCTGATATTTATCGATTTATTTAAAGTTTCTTGAAATGAACACGAAACTTTCTGCAGTGTACAGATGATAAATGTGGAGCTTAAGCGAAGTTTATGTAGATATTCTTGATAATTACGAAATAACGTGCAACAGCGTTAATGAAACGTTCTGCGTTTGTCGTTTAAAAATCTCACGATTTCCCACTCGCCATTCGCAATACGCCGGACGATTAATATTTCAACGCAGCGGCTATTTTTCTGCGTGACTTCTTCCCCTTCCGGATTAATTTGTCCGCGTCGTTTCCACGAAAATCACGATTTATCAAACTTCCTTTTAACAAAGCGCATTACAAAACACACAAAGCCCGTTTCGCCGTAATTATAATCCCAGAATTCAACGAATTCGCTTGCAAAGTTATAGAATCTCCCATCGCAATTATACGATTTGACATTATGCAATGGCGGGCAAAAGTTTAAGTTTATTTGCAGACCATCAAACTATGTTCTACATTGCTCTCTCGTCTTAAACTTTTCTCCGCTCCTGTACCTATCTCTACCAAGTACCTCTATCAAGTTACAAATCGCGATGATAATCCGCCATCCATCGCCAAAATCTTTACGAACCTCCAAACACCCTTACAACAATCTTGCCAAACAAGCAACAACAAGACACCGTATCGTGAGTTAAAAAAAAAAAAAAAGGAAAACGAAGAATCAGTGAACTTGAGTTACCCTCGCTCTCGGGTGCAGAAATGACTCCAACGCGGCCGCAGATCGTTTCCCCGAGAAAAAGCGTGGACGCGTCCTCGAAGGGGCGGTCGATTGCAAACAATTTCGCAACAGCAACGACGCGACAAATTACCTGCGGCCAGGGGAGAGAAAAAAAAAGAAACGGGGGAATTAGTCCCGTTTCGCAGAAGGTGTACAACACGGTGGTGGTGGTGGTGGTGGTGTTGCTGTGCACGAGCCTGGGATGCCCTCGGGCCAGCTGGAGGGGGGTGGCGGCGGCGAAAAAAGGGGCGCAGCCGCGGCGGACGGGCCACCCCCGCGGACACGGTCGCTCGCGCGGCGGCTCGTCAGTCTCGGTCAGTCGTCGGCGGCCGAAAGTCGTGCGAAAACGAGGGAGGAAAGAGAGAAAAGGGACAGAGTGGGACGAGGGGACGGGGCCTGATGAGAGGAGCGGCGAGGGAGAGAGAGGAGAGTCGCGCGGTAAGGTCGGGTAATTCGTGGTGACGAAAATACAGCCAGGGTAGTCGAAGGCTGACAGAGTTTGTGGTTTGGGGGAGAAAACAAGTTGGAGGGACGGGGAGGGGAACGAAAAACGACCAGAAGGGGATGTTTTAGATCGGTTAGGTTGCAACGTTTAACGAGGGGTGGGTATACAGAAGGAAACGAGGGGAGAACATTTTGGGAAATAAAAGGAGTAGGGAAGTAAATTGGGTTTCGTAGGCGATAAACATGAAGCGGGTCGAGGTAGGAGGATGTTTATGACGAAAGGGTGACAAGGTAAAAGGGTAGGATGATGTGGAGGAATTAGAGGATAGGTTGAATTTATTTGATTCGCTCAATGGCAGTATATGAACAATCTTGAGATAGATGTAGTTAAAGGAAGAAGTATACGGAAGGGTAAAGTGTTAACGATTTATTGCATAATAGTACAAAAGGGGATGTAAATATAAAATATAAATATTGCAACAAAGTGAAGCTTGTTACAATGAAAGATTAATTGAAGTTATGCAAATTGAGGTTGCTCGATTCAACCGGTCTTCAAGCACCCTGAAACAGATAAGAGAAATTTACGCAAAAACATTGAGACCATCAAGCGACGAGCAATTACGTCCGTTCATTGGCACAAAGAAAATGCTGCTACACGTAATGGCAAGAAAAAACAACGGAAACAGGAGGTGGAACGGGGTGGAATCGAGGGAAGGAACCAGGGCAAAGGGAGGAGAGGGTACGTTAACCAGGGGGTGACAAAGAAAGAAGCGAGAAAGAGGCTGCACAGGCCACTCAGTATCGTGGTTCCCGTGTAACTGGACGGAACCGAGCGGAACCGAATGGAACGCCGCACCAAGCCGGAACGACAGCAGGCGACCGGTACCGAAGTTTCACGAGGGGGTCCGGCCGGTTTTTCGTGTTCAGTTCGTGTGCCGCGCTCGGTCCGTGCGCCGTTTCTTATTTCGTTTACGTGATCGTTCTTCTTCGGACAGGTACGCGTTGAACACGTTGCTTCTTCGTTGAAACATTTTTCATTATATTTGTACGGTTCTACTTAAAAAGTTAGAAGATCAGAAAAAATTAGCCGACACTGATCGCGGCGAAAGATCGGGTTGAGATTCGATCGAATCGAGTTTTGTGAAAACGGTTTCGATTAATTGTACGATTTTTGTAATACTTTTTTAGTCGGTGTACAGGTTTGTTTATTTTTTGTGGTGCAAATGGTATGATCGAAGATTTATCGTTTTGCGAGATATCTTTTTTTTTGTACCGGAAATCAAGATAGTTTTTTGTAGAAGAATATTCTGAGGGGGGAATTCTTATTGTTTTATTTAGATAAATTTTTGTTGAAGAATTGTTTTTAGGTATATTCAAGTTAATACTCAGGTAGGCTTTGATAAAAAACGAAGAACGTTGTACGGTTGAATTCGGGAATCTATGTATATACTTTTACATTACTTTTTTATTTGCTTCTCAGTATTGGCTGAGGATCTAAAAATTTGGAATATGCAAGCAGTTTTCGTTTAACTTTCATTTAAAACAGAACGTTTATATTATTATCCAATCGAAATAGTGTCACACACAATTAATGTTTGCGTTTTAATTTACAAATTAATGAAATTATACATAAAAAGAACAATGGAGTAGGGAAGGTGATTGGGAACACGTGGAATATAGACACGTGGCTCGTGGACAGTGGGAATTATTGCTTTTAATCAAATACGCCATTTTCATTCATCACTTTCTGTTAACATTTTCTCAGAACTTTAAATTATCAGATACGTCTCTGTTAGGCTTTCTTAAAAATGTTCTACGTTTCTTATATTACACGCCTACATTCCATAAATTTTTAATGCAACGAAATGAATAGAAAATGGCCATATATCCTTGATAAACAAGTCGATAATATTTCTATTCTTTCTTGGAAACCACTCCAAACGAAATAACAGAAACAATTCATTCCTTAAAATACTACCAACAAAAATTTCCAAATTGATACGTTTCCAATTAACCACTAAATTATCACAGTTTCCAAATCTACTGAATTTCACGTCTCACTTTTGTTTCAGTCAATCGACAATATTTCTATTCTTTCTTGGAAACCACTCCAAACGAAATAACAGAAACAATTCATTCCTTAAAATACTACCAACAAAAATTTCAAGATTGATACGTCTCCAATTAACCACTAAATTATCACAGATTCCAAATCTACTGAATTTCACGTCTCACTTTTGTTTCAGTCAATCTGCTTCGTCTCGAAAACTTCGTGCAGGCAAATTGCTGCAAAAAATAATACCTATCCTAGAAACTGTTTATCTTGCTCTCTTCGTGGAAAGCCCCCGCGTTGCGTCTAGCTTCCGAATATCATAAATTTTTGCCCGCCACCAAGCCAGGCCGATGCTTTTACTCGACTCATTGTGTTTTCGTCGATTCTCGCGATAATCCCTGCAACGGTTGCACGGCGTCGATATCGTGCAAACGCGAGCCGTTTTGTTTCGCTTTTATCGCGGTCGAAATCGCGGCGAGAATCGTCTTTGCCGGTGAAAGAAACGCGAAAGAGCGGGGTTGCACGGGAAAAGGAAGGGAAAAGGGCGAGCGATCATTCGAGCCGACATCGAACAGGAAACGCGAAGAAGGAGGGCTTTTACGGCCGCGGTTGGAAAAATTCTGGTGGAACTCTATCGTGGAATCGTTATCGTCGTTCGTCATGCACTATAAACGACCTCGCCATTGCGGCCAGGTTTTTGCGCAATCGTGATAATTGCGCAGATTGCGGCCTCTGATCGCGATACACACCTTTTGCAATGGCGGACATCGCGTTGGCAAATTTTTCGTTCAACCGTGGAGACGATCAGGTTCGCGTAACTTCTCTTTAACATTAGATTTACGGACGTTTCTACGTATATCTATTTCTAATATACGTACACTAAGAAATAGGTATGCATCATATGCAAATTGAGATTGCAGAATCGAGAAGAAAGCAAATTTTGGTATATTCGTATCATTCCATCGATAAAGTCAGCAATAATTACTGGGAACAGTAGTAATTTTTGTTGCAAATCTTGTCCACGAAATTGGAAATTTGTTAAATTGACGGGTCTCATAAATCTGGTGTTAACTCGGTTCACAATTACGGTATAATTTTTATGTTGCGGCGAAGAAACGATAGAAATGATAAACTGGATTGAAATTAACGTTTAATCGATGAGAATTGCGGAAAAATTTTTGTTACGCGTAAGCGAGTAATTTTGGAATCGCCAGCGACAAGATTTGAAGAAATTTTGTTCAATTTGTTAGAAAGTTTGTACGATCGTCGATCAAATTTGGAGCAGAGAAAATGTGAAGGAATAACATGACGTTCGCGTATATTTGATATTCAATATTGAAATACAAATTTTATTATTTATTAAATAAGAGCTTGTTGAAAAATAATTTCCGTCATCTCGACGCTGTAATTTGTATTCAATGACTTTATCATCGAAATAGATTACAGGTAAATATTTACTTGAACGTTCAGATATTTTCATTAACCGTCTGCTAATCCAGTACTTTGAAATTAAAGTATTATACATTAATCGTTGCCGATATTACCATATCTCTCGACGAATTTCACCGCTCGGAACACGGCAATGAAATTCAAAGTTTCAGTGGTAGAACGGTCAATATATTTTCAACCTGCTTCCTAATAAATAAAAATTCCGTTCAAATCTCGACGTCTTCGAAAACGTCGAAACACCTCTACACTTATTTTCTGACGATCGATTTAGCATTCGCGCGTAATTCGATTCGGTTCACCGTTTGACGTATTATTCGGCGTCTGCCATTCGTGGCCGTACGATAATGATCGATCCCGTGAAATCACGACGGAATCGGCTCGTTGACTTTCAATTCGCGATCGATTCGATGCTCCCCGGGCGTTTCGCCAATCATTTGCGAAATCTCGTCGCCCACGTAACGAAAAATGGCATCCTATTGAATTCTCGACTGTCGGGAAACAACGACACCGTTTCCCGTCGTCCCTGCTTAAAACGGATCTATGCAGATCTGCCGGTCGTTCGGATTTCGACGAGACTAAACTTACAATTTTATTCTAACGCTTTCTCGATTGCACAAGAAGACCCGCGACGAATCGATGAATCGAAAGTAACGTAGGATTGGACGTTTAAAATTCAATTTCGACCGAAAGGTTGTGGGAAAATGGCTCGCTTCGAAGTTGTTGGAAAATTTTATTTTGTCACGGATCGTAGACAATTTTGGGAATGGAAAGAATAGAGATGTTAAATGGATTTTCGTTACCTTTTATCGCTCAAGATTACGGTAGTAAATTTAAAATCGGTAGTCCAGCGTGCAGTAACTATAACACGCGAATATTTCTAGGTAGTTCGGCCAAGTGAAAACCTATAAAATCGCCTGGCATTCGAAATCGATCGGATCCGATCGCGGAGAGATACCGATATCGCGAAAAGTGAACGTACAGCTAATGACGCGAATGAATACACTTTTTGTGCCGTTGTCGATTGATTAACGGTACCGTTACGATAATCACAGTAGCGAACGTAAGTTGGAGAACAAAGGGTCGAAGAAAATAAATAAATTAATTAATAAGAAATAACAGTATGCATAAAATTTGTATTCTATGCTAATCAATAAATAGTGTTCTACCGTAATGACAATAAAAATAAATAGATTAACAATATTTGTGAACGATAAAATTATGTTTTACGTTGTCCTGTCGTTCTAAACTTTTGTCCACTACTGTACGTGTATGTATACTAAGTGAGTTTATAGGATAATTAACACTCACTTCAGCATCACCGATAGTACGCTCGAATTTACAAGTTCTAGCATACTGGCTGCGGTTAATTGATCGAGAAACGATCGAGAAACGATCGAACGATCGCGCGAAGCAGGCGGCGAGTAAAATGTAAGGGAAAAGCGAGAAAGGGAAACCGTATCGCAGCGGTACTCACTGTTGAACGTTCGAACGATGGAAAAGCGAAGGAGGAAGCGAAGATCGAGGGTGTCGGAGAGGTTCTGGCGGGTCTTGGCACTGGAAGAATTCACAGATGTGCAGTGTATAATCGTGGATCTTGCAATGCCATCACTTGCTGGATACCGATTCACCGTGGGCAACGCCAGCCATTGTCTCTGAAACTATGATTATTAATTAGTTTCGAGATCAGAGTCGCATGCTTTGTAATCGTTCGTAGCATAACAATAGGGTAAAAGAGGTGGTCGATGTTCACGTATGTAAACTGTGGTGTTAATTGCTTGGCGAGAATCGAGTTCAACGTGTTAGAACAGAATAAAAATTGAGATCTCGAAATATATATTACATTAATGTGATATGGAACGTTGATGAAAGCAATAGAATATGGTAACGAGGACGTACAATCATTATTCAGTCGTTTATAATGATTAGAAACGATTGGAAACGAGGAAATTTAATTTCATGGGATACTTATTGAATTTTACTTAAGATCCTTTAATCGTTACAAAATTTACAAATATTTCATATGTTCAGGATATTAAACAAAATTTTTGCACCATTTCTTTTAAAATCTCCATCGATTAAACACGTTTGCCGCCCAGGCAAACAAGTTTCTCGTTGGACTCAAATCCGATTGCATAGAAAACTGGGGTCAAAAAATATAAAAACAGCAAAAATTTTAACTTTTTATTTTTTATTTTATGAATCTTATATTTATATATATTATACTTCTATACTTATTCCATTGAATTCCTTTTAAAATTCCAATTAAAAATCCTATTTCACTTTAAGAAAAAGAGCATCACTTAAATATGGGTGACGTGACGAGGAACGTGTTAATTCGTCTAACTTGAATCAACAAATTCTACGAAAGATGAATGAAACGTGACACGAATGATTTTCAAACGAAGCGCTCTAAAAAGTTGGACAGCGTCGTTCCGCTGACTGCTAATGATCTTAAAGATCGTGTCAATCGTTATAGCTACGATCTTGCGAGATACGAATACAGGTAGCCTCTCGATCGAGTACCGATTCAGCGTGGAACATCGAAGTTAGATCGTGGAGAACCGTTCGAGCGTGTCGCTCGGTTTAATCGGTGAAAGTGGATGCACCGGCGAAGATTCACTTGGTTGATCCATCCACGCTGCTGCACCGTCGACCGTGTCGTTTTTGTTGTCGATCGAAGATTAACTGCATCTTCGTGCTGTTACAAATACGAATCCCCTATAGCGACGATTTGCTTCGTTTACTTTCGAACAAAGACCGTTTTGCATTTACACTGCTCGTTGATATGATGCATGTATTGGTTTTTCAATCAAGAAGACGTAAGGTGTACAGAGAAATTTAACGGATAGATATTTCATATTTCTGATGACAAATTAACTCGTTAAATACTAAAAATTTATTCGATTCAATTTTGGAATAAATTGGGGTATCGTGTGATTGGATTGTCGTAAGAATAAATGCAGAAGAAAGGAGATCAGGGAAAATTATGAGAACAAAATTTGATTTACAGCTAAATTCTTTTTATTTTTTAATTGTGTTTTTTTTATGGTTTGCACGTAAATTAATCGGTTTTTAGTAAGCTTCTTTAGTGAATATGAAATGAGGGCAAGAGAATTTTGTAAAAATTACTGAAAAGGTTTTTGGTAAATTTATTTTATGACTTGAAACTTTTTATTAGTTACATACTACGATGTAATATCAAGAAATAAGTTTGGAATATAATGGAAAATGAATCTTACTCGATGAGACGAGAATAGAATTATTTACATTGAATTATGCAACCTGCAAATTGGAAATTTATGGCTGTCGGTTATGTATATAGCATGCTTGAATAAATTATGTGAAATTACAGGAAACCGTATTTTATAGAGGATGATGGCCAACGCAAACTAATTGAATTTTCTGCGGAATACTAATGAAATCATGAATATTGTCAATGCAATGAAATAAATGTACGCAATAACTAAGATAAATAAACAGATTACAATACATTTATTAATGTGTGATTAATTTAATTTCTCCCAGTCCTGCTCCATTTTTAATTCTTTAAAATATGACAATAATAACGATCCACTGGTGACCATAAATATCTATATAAATTCATCTAACTGTTTCAATAATTATTGATTATCAAAAAGTGATATGGTTAGAACAAAACCGATATTAAACGAAGTAAATTAACGTATGCTAAACGCGAACACTTAGCGTCTACTCTGTACGATGTTTTCATACAAACCATACCCATCATTTTTGAGAATTTTGTCATCATTATCCCTCCTATCACTTGTATATCCTTCAGCAAGGCTTACGTTTGTTTTGCGTTCCTCTTAATAGGATATAGCGAAGCATGACTAACAACCAATACAATTCTCACATCTGTGTTATTAAACCTTGATTTTAATTCGTAAATTATAACCTCAACGAAAATTCTTCAAGCTACAATTAGCTCAATTATCAATCAATCTAATTTCCTGAATTACACCTAACGCCCTAATTAACAGAAAATAATTCGCGTCGCTAAAACGGTTAATTTTTATTGCAAAATCAAAAAACGATTTACTCCAGGAAATGTATATTATATTTTTAACACTAGAACTACAGAAAATTGCAACATACTTATTTCTATAAAAAGAAATTAAATTAAAAGTTTTTAAATTTTTTAAATTAAATCTAAATTTAAATTTTTAAATACCATGGTAAATTTGTAAAGTTACTACGAATAATTACCTATTGGCCATTTTGACCGGTTTGGCAGTTCTAAAGTTAAAAAAATTTCTAAAAGATGTATTTTTCACTATATTTACACCTTCTACTGAAGAGCATAGTAAATTTTTGAGATTATACCATGGTAAATTTGTAAAGTTACTACGAATAATTACCTATTGGCCATTTTGACCGGTTTGGCAGTTCTAAAGTTAAAAAAATTTCTAAAAGATGTATTTTTCACTATATTTACACCTTCTACTGAAGAGCATAGTAAATTTTTGAGATTATACCATGGTAAATTTGTAAAGTTACTACGAATAATTACCTATTGGCCATTTTGACCGGTTTTGCAGTTCTAACGTTAAAAAAATTTCTAAAAGGTGTATTTTTCACTATATTTACACCTTCTACTGAAGAGCATAGTAAATTTTTGAGATTATACCATGGTAAATTTGTAAAGTTACTATGAATAATTATCGATTGGCCATTTTGACTGGTCTGGCAATTCTATTGTTAAAAAAAATGTCTGAAAGGTGTATTTTTCAATTTACCTTGTGTCGCGTTAATAAAATTTAATGGTACGCGGGGAAAACCAGCTTTTTTCACCCGACACGTGTCAACGGTGATAATTCTAGAGGCGACTCGGCTCGTTCGACTAATACAGGGAAAAGGAAATGACCCGCACACTTTGGAACGTGCTGCGCGGAACTTCATTATGCATAGGCGTTCACGTTTTCTCAGAGACGCGCACCTGCCGCAGATAAGGAGCCCCTATCGCGACAGGTTGCAAATGCGGGGGCCACCCGGTAAAATTAACGTTTCTTTTTTGTCCCTCGGCTTCGCTGCTTTGGATTAAATGTCACGCTAGCTCTCTGAGTGGCGCTCAGAGGATAAGGAAGCGACAGCTGCAACTTTGTCGTGATCTTACGGCCTTGTCGACGGATTTTTTCTTTTTCTTTTTAAACGGGTACTCATCGAGATGCAATTGAACTGAGAGCGACTAATTTAAATAATAAAACTGAAGCGACGTTAGCGTAAAATCTGTTTCTGTTGGCTATTATAAATGCAGAGGTTAGGAAATAGGAAGCATTGAAATTTATTATTTATATATTGGGCATTTATGAAAGTTCGAAAACATTGAGAAACAGAACAAAGGGGTTGAAGGACCCGGACGGGGTTGTAGGAATTTCGACGACTGCGTTCTGCTAGTCTTGTAACAAAGCTCGCTAGGTACGATCAGACCTTCCTCGTGTTACGTAGAAGTAATAATAAAGCATCAAAGTATCATTCCACAAATAAGAGTTCATTTCATTTAGCAATATAAAACCCCATTACCAATAGCGATATTAACACTAGAACTACCAGAGCAGTCAAAATGACCAATTGGTGATTATTCATAGCAGTCTTATACATTCACTGTGGTAAAATTTCCAAAACTTACTATGATCTTCTGCAGAAAGTATAAATAAAGATTTGTTTTCCATGTATTCAATATTTTTTCATATAATTTTCAATTTGATCCCTTCCATGAAAACAAATACGCTATAATTGTCGATAGTTCTAGTGTTAAACATTAAATGTTCCCTCTGTACAGGAAGAAATTATTCGACTAACAAACAAACACAAAGCTAGGATCAACACCCACCCAAACCCACTAACAGCAAACTGCTATGCGAACACAATTCGAAGACTAAAACGCAAACATCCAAAAGACTTATTAGAACCATAATATATCATATACATGTCACCACGTTAATTGTAGTACTTACCGTTAAAAGTAACGAAAATCAAACGATACCAACTATTACATAAATATTTGTAAGGCGACTGTTAGTCGCCAAACGATAGTTTCGCAAATCTTCAGACTTTAGTCGGTTTGTTTATTAGTCAGACCTCGAGGTTGAATAGTCGTATATGTAAATTTTAGTATTTGACATAAATATTTGTAAATATTTTTTTTTAAATAGACACAAATAATAAAGGAAAATGAAAAGAAAGGTTCTAGTGTTAACCCTAATGAAAACGCGTTCCCATGGGATACAGATGGGAACTCGTCGTTAAACAAATTGCCAGCTCGAAAACGCTTTTCCATGGACTTCCCTGGCGCCGTGCAACGGCGATGCGAGAATGTCGGGGCCGAATTACAGGGATCACAGGGAATGCCAGCGCAGGCCGCGATACCGGCGTGGCACGGCAGCATCGGCGATGAAATCGGAAGTCGGTGCCGTGCCGGGCTATTTATCGACCCCGTTGCCATGCCAGCCCCGCGTGTACACAAGACCAACCACCACCACCACCACCACCATCGCCATCATCACCACCACCACCCGCCACCATTATGGATCACGCCGGTGGCTTCGGCCACAGCCTGCGCGCCTATCGCTGCACGCCACCACCTGCGTTCCCGGTGCGTCCGCTTCAGCGATACGTGCGTGCATCCACGAAATTACGCGGCCAACGCATGCACGGCCGTGATCTACGGATCGATCCGGGGCGGGACATGCTTCTTGACGATGCGCCGTCACCAGGGTCACGGCGCCCCGTGTGCAACAACTTCGTTCACCCGAATTGTTGTTGGGTGCAATCTCGTCGAACGCGTTCGATGCGAGATTCGAAAAGATGGCGAATATGTTTTGTGCTATGCTTGATAAGTAGTGGCGCCACTGTTTGGAGTGGTTCTGATTTCCATTAGTGTCTAGGGACAATACCTTTCAGACGAGTTGGGGTTCTTATTGGAAATGGACGTTTAAATTGCTTAAATAAGATACACTTTTATTTAAGATGTTATGATACTTTATTATATGGCACGAGAAAACTGTAACTCTTTAATCGAACCTTGCGAGCTTTGTCATGAGATTAGCAAAATGCAATGGTCGAAATTCCTACAACCCCGTCCGGGTTCTTCAGCATCTTTGTTCCATTTTAACGTTTTCGAATTTTCTAAAATGTCTGATGTGACTTGGGTTCTTAGAAGAAGCCCTTGAGGAAGGACGCTAAGAGAAAGCTGGTTTATGGTTCATTTTTGCTTCGTTGTACAATTTTTAACAGGTCTTTTTAATAGAACTGCGTTTAGGCTGAATACTGGTTCTTTCTGTATTTTTGGAAAAATTCAAAGCAAACAGCATCATGCGTTAGTTTTCATCCGGTTCTTTTTTGTTGTCGTCGGTTTTTTCGTCGAGATCGCACGTTAAACGTGTCGTCCACTTTTGATGTAAACGAATTTACAGTTCGCTGGATGATCGTTTTATAGGAAACGAGCACGAATTAACGATTTTGCTCTCGCTGTGGGTTCTTGTTTGTTCGGTTTAAGTTTGCCCTTATAGCGCGGTGCAGAAGTTTATTATGTACGCCGTTAAGATCTTTTTATCCGAACTCATTTACGTACGTAGGATGTCAGATACGGGATCACGATTTTGAAGCTGATTGATACTTTACGTAATTAGAGGCTTGCGCTAAGCACATCATTACTATACGATCGCTTCTGTACACGACGTAAGTATATACATCGTGCGTACGATGTAATGTGTTTGTTCAGTTGATTAATCTTCAAAGTCATTTTCCGCAAGACGAGCCTCATAAAACAAACTACTTACTTGTGTTCGACTGCACGATATCTATGGTGTATTATGCTTGTAACTATTTCGAGTTAAACATCGCTTTCCTTTCCCGTGAGAAGCGTAGCACGGAAAGTTTACTTCAACCGGCATGAAAACAACAGACGCAACGTTCAGCCGCAAAACGACGGTAAAAAAGAGAAAAGGTATTGTTGACCGCGAAGCTACAACGAGTACATGTACTTCCGTGTGTTGTCGTCATCTATCATTTCCCATGGACGTTGATACGAATCTGTGTTGTAAAAGCAAGGGGGGGGGGGCGAATTAAGATCAGATTTAAACACGCGTTTTATCTGGTATCTTAAAGAATTAGTATTTAAACCCGCTAATTATACCAGACTGTCGGCTAAAATTATCTAAATGTTTTTTACAACGTGGAACCAACACAAACACGGACCATCTCTCTTTCTTCCTTTTTTCTTCCTCGATATACACAACCGTAACCGTGTAATTTCACCGATACGATCGTGCAATAGAAACGAACTTTGAGAGTCCACGGAAAACCGATCTCGATACTTTCACGTGTCGTACAATTTTGCACGATTTGCGAAATTAAAATCTTGGCGGCGTTCGCGAGGATGTCACGCGATGGATCATTAATTTGATTACAGTCGAGGCGTTACATAGGCGTACTTTATTACCTCAACGATTACGCGGCTGTCGCGTAGGAAAGAATGACAGGAAGCGTTTCCGAGCTTCGTTCCGTGTAGCACAGCGCCTCGCGGCGACGATCGCGAGTGTAATGTGGATTGACGTAAGAAAAGTTGACACGGAGTAAATGACGGGCACTGTTAAGTGTTGAGGTCCTTTAGAGACGCGAGATTCTTCGAATCTTTTCACCGAATTGCTAGAGATCGCGTCACGGGGCTTAATGATGCATCGTTATGTCGGTAATAATGGCGTTTCGTCTCGTTTTGCCATGAAATCGTTGACGATAATTACACTTTCAATTTGTTCACGAAGAAATATCCTTGCTTATTTTGCAGACGAATTTAAGGGTAGAAATTATCGTTGTTATTAATCGTTAAGAGGTGTTTAATTCAAAAGTTACAAGAAGTATCGCAATTTCAGTTTTTATATGAAATCATTGACAATAATAATATTTTCAATTTTTTAACGGAAAAATATCTTTCCTTATTTTGCAGGCGAAGTTAAGGGTAGGAAGTATCGCAATTTCAGTTTTGATATGAAATCGTTGACAATAATATTTTCAATTTGTTAGCGATAAAATATTTTTCCTTATTTTGCAGACGAATTTAAGGGTAGAAATTATCGTTATTATTAATCACTAAGAGGTGTTTAATTCAAAAGTTACAGGAAGAATTGTAATTTTATTTCCTACTGGAGCCATAAAATGCATTGTTACTGGTTAACTTTAAATGACAATGTAGAAATGTTGCTGCGAATCGATGTGGGCAAAGAACTCGACAACCTATGCACCTTTGATTCGCGTCCGGATATAGGAAATGACGTCAGTGGGTATAGACATTATCTTCTACTATTGGCGCCATCGTAATTTCCAATTGCTCCTCGCGGTATGTGTCACGCGACGACAGAACGTCAATTCTAGTAGTATAGAATATTTATCGACCGTCTGTCAATAATAAACTCATTCTTATACACAGCTAACAAACTAATTAACCCTCTTAGAAGCCTGACATAATTTTTACAATCGATCCTCAACATTTAAAAACAACACTTCAAATAATTCAATCATGTACAATATTACCATTTAAATCTTATTTTATCATTATATTTAATTAATCTAAAATCAGAATTATTATAAACCTTTTAATTTCAAATACAATACGATATTTCATTCTACAATTTAGAGAAAATACTCTTTGCAACAAACAAACTCCCGTTCCTATTTCCACAAAAAAATCAACGCAAAATTCCGCAATTCTTTTATCGAGGCATCCCATTAACTTTCCCTAGCTTGTCGTAAAAAATAAACAATAATTGAACGATTTGCTCGTCGCAACAGTTTATCAAGCTAACCCACAAAACTGTTCAGCCGTGGCGTGACCTATGAAAGACTGAAGACGAGGTCGAATTCCGAACGAGCTCGTGGGCTGCAGTTTCAGCGTCACGGGATCTCCGGAACGTCCCGTACCCGGAAACAGGAAGTAACGCTGGGTCCCTTACGGTGCCGATCTATCGGCGTTCACTTTTAATTCCAAGTCGTATTCGCGGTTGGCGGGTTGAACGAGACGCGCGAGGTACGGGGGCCAGGGAACAGTGGCTCTATTCAATGATCCAACCGGATCGTCGGTCGCCCATTGTGGAATTGCCTTTCATGCGGCTCTTCTGTGCACAATGAACGGGGAACGAATCGGTTCGCAGAGTGAAGAGGAGCAAAAAAAAAAAAAGAAGTTTAAGAACGGAGGAGGCATAGCTGATGCTCGTGAGACGTCTGGGTGGACTCGAGTGGGCTCTGTTCGGAGCGTTATGATAATATATAAGTGATAACACAATTGAAACCGGTGAACGTTTATGGAGAAGGAAGATTCAACGAGCAGCACTTTTATAGTTTGGGTGTACACCTCGATTTTTGTATTCGTGGTTGCTCTTTTAAGTTGCTACCTTTACGACGGGGAATCATTGAAGTTGTTAGGAAGTGATTGAAACGTTTCATTTTGCTGCGTTGATTTGTTAAAATCTTGTAAAGCGCTAATGTAGAAATGTGATTGATTCTGTTATTTAATTGATCGATGCAGCTATGCATGAACAATCGCTTTAAGTTTTCTGATTTTCTTGGTGTTCTTCAAAAAATTGCAATTTTTGAGTTGAACTATCACACGCTAATTCTGTTCTTTTACTTTATCTTCCTCTTAACCCTTTGGACCTAGGCGGGTTAAAGTTGCTTCCACTTTTTGCTTAGCTTTTTATTTATTTTAACCCACCTTGAAAAGTTAAAGTTACTCTGTCAAGCGGTTTAATGGTTTAATAATTGAAACCAATGTTCTTTTCAATTGTTTTATATTAAACAAAATTTTGTTTTGTTTAAAATCGTATGCTTCAAAAAGTTAATGTAGTTTCTTTCAACATAAATACTGTAATCATTAGTTGTCTCTCAAATAAATAACTTCTCATTATTACTCGCAAATCCTTTCCTTACTTCTGTGAAGTTCAGTTTACTTATCAAGCCTACCAAACAACCAAACCATCCAAAATTGCCTAACAATGAGCTCAACATTCGTTTGACGGACCAAGTTGCTAACTGCCAGCATGTTCCTTGTCCTCGAATCGATCGTTCTGTTTGGCCAGCGATATTTTTAACTGTTTCGTGTCCCGCATGACTGTCCTTAACCTCCACCCACGTGCAGAGGGACACGCGACCAGGCTTGCTCTATCTGTTGGTTCGCGCGACTTTTTGATAACCGCCAATGAATTACGACCGTTCGCTCCTTCGCCTTCTAATTTATTGCGTTTCCTTCGGGATCTGATAGCGCGAGGGTGTTCCGGGAACGCTTATCTGCGCCGCGAGCCGTGGATCAATCGATGGAAAACGCGCCGACGAGTTTCTGCAACGCGGGCACCAACGAAGAAAAATACAGAAGCAATTCCTTCCTCGTCCCTTGTTAGTTGCAATTACTTTCGAAGAAAATTTAAATAAAGCATGCTTCCTCGTTTCTTATTCGTTGTAATTTCTTTCGAGGGAAATTTGAATAAAGTATGCTTCCTTCATTTAAGATAGATACATTTGATGTAGCCTAGCACGCTATATTATTACCAGTGATGTTTCGCGAAGAAAGTGTTTTAACACGTTGATAAGAAATTTAATTAGTAGTCGAACACGTGGAAACACGCATCTAGTATGTATCTAGCGATATTTATAGGGGGGAAATGTATTTTAGTGAATCAAAGGTTTTATAAAAGTAACCGAAGTATCTACATGATTAAAAATTAAGAATCGAGAACGATTTGAATTTAGATAGGCGAAACCAGATGTATTTTCTTTAAAGTCTCGTTGGTAATTTATGATTTTCTTGAAGATTTTCGGTACGGTTGCAGGAGTTCGCTGCGTTATTAATATACGTCGCATTAAGTGTACAGCATAATCCTGCGAGTAAACACGCGATGCACGAACGTCACTTCCCGCATAAATTTTTCGTGTTCAGATGAGATGCGAGATAGAGGCGTGGGTGGCTTGGGTAAACTAAGGTCTAGACTATTTGTCGAGTTTTCTCTCTGCAGTTGAATATTCTAGTATTTTTATGCTTCTGCTCCGCTTTTTTTTCAGTATTCGTATTTTTCTAGCGCTCAATATTAAAAGTGCATATCACTCTTCGAATATGAGCAATTCCCTTGAGTATATTTTACAGAAAATTAACAAAACGTGACAGTATTGCTCGTAAGCATTTGTTTAGTCAATTATCTTTGCTTTATTCGATACCGTGAAAAATTTAAAGAAAGAAGCTATTCTTGTTAGAGTAATCATGTGCGTATGACAACAACATTTCCTGCTCGTGTAGAAGCAGGAAATTTTTCGCAACTCGGTTAGGTTGTTTGATTAACACTAGGTTTATGGGACCCCATAATTTGACGGGTTTCGAATTTAATGAGCAATATTTGCAAAAATAATAACTATTATGACCAACAACTTTTGCTGACTTTTATTGTGTTTTGACATTTTTGGAAAATCAACCCCCAAGAGATTAATAAGGGATGAGAGTTTGTTTGAAAATCCGTCCATCTTGAAGCAAGTGCAATAACAACTCGTATTTAGCTTGTTGGTTAGAAATAAAGAAGTACGGATTTCAACGTTTCTGGGAAATCAACCATCAAGGGGATAAAATAACGAATGAAAGTTTGTTTGAAAATTCGTCGATTTTGAAGTAAACACAATAAAAATTAGTAAGCATTTAAGTTTCTGGTTAAAATTAAAGTTAAGCGCTTGCAAAATTAGACGTTTCTTGAAAATAGATAATATTAAAATCAAAGTACTTCCAAGCGGACAAAGTCCGTTGGCAACGACTGGTACATGCATATTGGAAATAGATGTACGAGAAATGTCCGTAAATCTAGCGTTAATAATTGCTCCGTTGCTGCATAATTTCCGTCGTCCTTAATTTCTACGCCATGTCTGCCGCCCCGCGTGCACGCTACGATGGCTTGTTTACAATGTCTCGCCGGGTAGACACGTGTAAATTTTTCGAAAACGAGCACCGTCCGCCAGAACTATGCCGCGTTATCGAGCTAGAAATATAACGCAGGGGACCCGCCTGTACAAAGGCAGGTGGGTCCATAATTCCGCTTGCACCTGATGCTCCCCTTGCTTCCGTCTCGTGGTACGCCAACCGTGAATTTACGATTCTGCCCGTCCGAGGCGTGACCAACTACTCGAAATGTCCATTCCGGACAGCGCGCTGCCAATTAAATATAATTGTTGTTATTATTGCTGTGTTCACCCTTGACCCTGGTTCTCGAACGAACGCGATGCAGTAGGCGCGCGCGTTTCGGCGAAAGAATTTTAATCGCGCGTATTGTTTCACGGTGTGCCCCGTGGACGTTAATGCCCGTGCGAGCACACGGCTCGTGTGAATAATCGTGAAACGTGCGATTAATTTCCTTCGCGAGCTGTTACAGCTTTTATACAATTATTAACATGCTTGCTTGAACTTTTCCATTTCTATCGCAACGTTTTCCTTGCTCACCAGTTATTCGCGCCGGCTACGGCATATCGAGCGAACCCGAACGAATTACAGCCGCGATAGAAAATATTTATTGTACGCATATAATACGTTCGATTAGCCACACGAATCGGAGGCTTCTGTCTGTAACGGGCATTAATAATCGCCGTGGTTGAATTGTATGGGTGACGGTTCAATGGTACAATACGACAATAGTATCGTGGTACCATTGTAAGATGCAACAATGCGCCGACGGTAGAACGCAATGATACAGTAGTAACTAAATAAAATAAGACCGGAGAAGCGTGTTATCGGTAGACGTATCTTTAATAATCTTTGTGTCACTTGGCGTTACGAAAGCTTACGCTCGAGCATAGTCAAAAGTAAGTTCAGCTTTTAAGAAAGTTTTATAGACGACAACCGTGAAAACGTTGGAAAACCTTTTTTATTCCCTGAGAAATCAACGTTGCCAGCGATAAGTTTTTCGTTCTTCCGTTGGTGTTTTCAATAATTGTTCCAACTCTTTATTTTAACGGCAACGCGCGCGTCTTTTCCCCGACACCGCGATCGCGTTAACCGGAAACGCTTCGGATTTCGTGTCTCAGCCTGCTCCTGGAATTATTAATCACCCTCTGGCGTGCATTACGGCATCACGGCTCCATTGTTCGAGCGACGGAACGGCGGAGGGAAGAGAAGAAACCGAGAGAGGTGGGACAGAACGTGGAACGGCGAGGAACGCGTTAAGAGAGGCCAGCCTGAACCTGGAAGCGGAGTCTGAATGAACTGCGCGCGACCACGCGGCCGTACTTCCGGTTTATTCGCCTCTCCCCTTCCCTTTCGGCGTTCCGCGCCGCTTTCGACGCGGCTGCCTCTGTCGTTCGTGCGGCTGGACAGGATTTAATTTGGATAACAAATGATAGATAGCGAGAGCGCCGCCATTTGTCAGACCGCTCGAACAATCGGTTTTTCCGTGAAACTTGTATTTTGCGCGAATAACGCGAACGTCGTTTTTTGGTCGGAAAAATGGTTTAACACGTTCGTCGCCCAGCGTGATTCGGCTGAATTTCTTGCTGAGCCCAAATGTAATTGCATAGAAAACTGGGGAAAAAAATATAAAAACAGCAAAAATTTTAACTTTTTATTTTTATTTTATGCATTTTATATTTATATATATTATACTTCAATGCTTATTCCATTGAATTCCTTTTAAAATTCCAATTTAAAATCCTATTTAATTTTAAGAAAAAGAGCGTCACCCATATTCGGGTGACATGGCGACGAACGTGTTAATGTTGACGAATAGGAAAATCGGTTGTACTTGGTGTACTTTTCGTTTTTCGGTTTCGATAAGTTCTTACGAATCCTCAACTTGTTTTTCATAGCGATTGTTGAAATTACAGAAGGTAAACTGTAGAAGGTAATTGTAGAAGGTAATTGGACTATCGTAGATTGATCTTTTGCAATAAAGATGGATTACGGATATTCAGTTTCGCCAACAAATCATTAAAACGATTCTGTATAGCGTATTAACACGACATAATCTGCATGATTCCAGCGGGCTTGGAAATCATTAAGAAATTCACACTTTCACGTGTTTTGCATCCAAACGCAAATCTCGTAAACGTGCAACAACACTTTCCCCCATATCAAACAATTAATCTCGAGCGAGAAAATATTATTCCAATTTCCCTACACCTTCGTCCAAATTATTCATCGTAAAACAAACGCGTTCGCTAACCGGTGACTAGAGAGTTTAATTGCGAGAACATTTTTCCTGGTCGCCGCGTGATGGTACACGGCGTTTCGCCAGATACATACGCTTATGGAAATGCGTCCGTTTTGCATGCGTATCCACGCACGCGGCCGCACGCGAATAAATACATAAGGATGAGCGCGCGAATCGATAGTGCAATCTTTCACAGGGGAAAACACCAAAAAGTCCATCAATCATTTCACGCGTCGCCGGAACCGTTGCTGCAGGTACCAAGATGCTTCGTGTTTCGCTTGTACACGAATAGATAGCAAAGAGGAAGAAAGAGAACGAGAAAATAAGAGAAAGAGAGAGAGAAGGAGAGGGAGAGAGAAAGAGGGAAAGAAGGAAAGAGAGAAAGAGGTAGGGTTGGAAAGGGAGACTCACTCGGAGGCAATTTATTTATGCCCCGCGACGAGAATCGATTGACTGGAAGGGGGTGAGTGACAATGCAAATGAAGGAAGTGCGAAGTCTCGTTTCCTATGGACTTCATTAACCGGATGAATCGTGCTACGCCGCGGCAACATTGATTCCCAACGGAGTAATTTGTTTCTGAAAGTGGACTTTGATTGGGTGACAACAGTATTGGAAATATAAGATTGGGTATCGTTGCTGGTGCTGTTGTGCTTGTTATGTTAATTCTCTCGATTATTCCTTTGAACTTTATTCGAAGCGATGAAACATTGTTCGATGCCATGATTAAACGATATTCAACTGAAATTCAACCAAAACCATATCTTATTCTATTGATTTGGACTTAACATTTTATCGAAACCTCGAAATTGTACTTTTTAATACTCGATCAAAGAATATTACGTTTCTGTCGATCAACTAGCTTAGATTTAACAGATTATATTCATATAAAGACAAAGTACATTTATACGAATTATTAGATTTTTAAAGTGCTTCGTAAAAGTATAATGCATAAAATTGTGATACCTAATAAAATTCAACTCCTAGTATTGTACTCATTCAAGACTATTCCTCTACATACATCTCAATAATTATAATTTTCATATAAAATGAAATACAATAACAATTCACGAACTTTCACGCATAGTACGTTTGAAAATTCATTTTTCGAAGACATACGTAAAAATTCGCGGTTCTCTCAGGTGTTCCATGGGCGAGGTGCGCTCGTAAGCTCGTACGCACGCCACGAGGCCGATAAATGGACGAAGCGAAAGCAGCCCGGAGCTCGTCACGTTTCCAGGAACATTTCGTTACGATCGATACGACCTGCCATTACTGGCTAGCGAATAGGCTCTACCGCCGTGTTCCGCCTTCTCTGTTCGAGCCACGGCCCTTTCCGCTCGCGCCTCCTCGTCGCGCTCGCGCTCGGTAATAAGGGTTGTTTCGCGGTGTAACGCGCGGCAGACGTTGAAATCACAAGGAGAACGCGGTTTTCGCCCTTGTTTCCGGGCCGTCCGTCGAATTTATAGTTTATAATTTGCCATTCTTGCAACTCGTTCGCCACGCGGATACTCGCAGCCGTCGACACGGGAAACTACCCCCTCTCGTCGGGCGCCAGTAAATTCTTGAAAATTTCCACCTGTACATCGTCTTCAGCAGTATCTCCTACCAGTTACCTGGTTGAACTCTCCTTGGAATCGGTGTTTCCTTTTGGCTTGGCAATTTTTACGGAAAGTGGGACAAGAGTAATATAGCTAGGGGGTGAGTTTTAAGGAACAACGAACTGAAACGTTGATCGACCTGCATTGAACTTAGGTATGTTTCTTGAAGCTGATTTTTACAGCGAGATAGAAATATTACTATGGTATAGTTTAACGCGTGACACCATGCATTGGGACATATTTGTTAATTTTTGGTTTGGCAATTTTTACGGAAAGTGGGACAAAAGTAATATAGTTAGGGGGTGAGTTTTAAGGAACAACGACCTGAAACGCTGATCGAGCTCCCTTGAACTTAGATATGTTTCCTGAAGCTGATTTTTACAGCAAAATAGAAATATTACTACGGTTAAGTTTAACGCGTGACACCATGCATTGGAAGATCTTTGTTAAACCCTTTCGGAAACTGAAACTCTTCGCAGTTTCGCGGCAACATTTCAGCTCGGTTCACAACCTAAATAATTAATTTCACTTCGGTATCGTTGAGAAATAATTTCTGCGAGATCCCTGCCCATTAAACCGCCTTCTACATAATTCAATGCGTTCAAGCGCTAAAATCAACTTCCAAAACGCTGCCAACGTTTGCGGTGCCCGAGAGAGAGAGGAAGAGCGACTCTGAATAATACAGGCACAGCTCGCAGACGTTCCCCGGAAGCGATTCGACGGGAGCACCGATTTTCGTTCTCCGTGGCCCCCTCGCCGCTCGTGCTACGGCGCCTAAACCGAGGCCCAATGCAAACCGACTCCCCGTGCACGCGTATATAGGAGCAAACTATTGATCCGTGAGTAGTCACGCGATTCCCTCGTAGAACGCCACTCAAGCCTTTCTTGTGCCTTTTTCCTCTCCATCCGCCCCCCCCTCGGTCGCAACGCCGCCCCCGCTTCGCGTTCCGTTCCAAGTCGAATATACGCTCCTGCCCGCTCGAGCTCCGCTCTCCTCGACGCCGTTCAGCCCCTGCGCCTGTGTGCCCTTTCGCGAGAACCGTTCCGGCGACGGAAGCTCGGCGAAGGTCGAGCCTTCCGGGCTGTATACTTATTTATACGGCGGATCTTGGCCACGATGGAATATCGACAGCCGGTGGTATCGACGAACGAGATCGATCTTGGATGGAGGAGGTGTAAGGTTGACGTTTGGGAACGTTGGTATCAAGCGGGTGGGCTGATTAAAATTTTAGGGAATTTTGAAGAGGGATATGATTTTGAAAAGAGATTTTATGATTAAAATATTAGCGAGATGATGATGGTTTATATAGAAGGATGAGGAATACAGGGGAACCTTGATTAAATTAGGATCTTATTATTCGTCATTCTATTAATCCGGGTGAAATTACTGTATAATTATATATATTTGCGTGAAATTATCTACATTGCTTGTCGTAATTTGTAATTATTTCTTCCCAGGTCAGGATTAATCGATAGTTTTCGATTTAATCCAAGGAGACCGGTTAATCGAGGTCCCAGAGAGTGTAGTAGATAATTTTAAATTGTATGTCATTAATCGTGTCAATTTTGATGAGCCTTGAAATGTTTAAAAAATCTTCCATACTGTAGAGTATACAATAAATTTATTTGAAAATGATATTTTATATTTCGAGTATCGTCGTGGATTACATGGCAACCTGCTGCTTAACGTTTAAACTCTTAAAGTTCCCTCTAAATGAAATTGCACCAAATCTTGCGATCAAACAGTCAATGAATTAACCCAAACTCTATGCCCTAACCAACTTCATCGATTTCACGAAACCAGCCCAAAATACGATCCTACTTTCCACTTCCTTCGTCTACCCATCATTGTTCCTCAAACTCCTCCAACTTCTGCCGAACCAAAACTTCGAAACTGCCTTCCACACGTGCCCTCGACCACGCGAAATCACTGCTTTAGTAAGCGTTATCCTAACGACGCGCAGAATTTTCTTGGGCAACCCTACTATCCAATTAAACTTCTCAAACAGGAAGTACAGCGCGCAATATCCGCCACAACCTCGCCCTTTTATTTCGCTCTTCCTGGCATTATCGTTAGACAGCTGATTCTTATGCAAATTTACGTCTCTATACTTTAAACATTATACTTTGCGTACCCTTCATCATTTTTTCTATAAACGAAATCATCTAAACGTCTTCGATAGACATCTGTACGCAAAAACAATATGATCTACTGTTATTAAAGAGAAACGAATAAAAGGATTTTTTAATAACCCTTCCCTTATCTTTCGTTTTTTCGCGTATTTGCGCTTTTTTTATATCGTTTCGCGTCAAAAATTTCGACGGCAACCCAGAGTTTACATAGCAAGCAAGCAAACGTCGCGTCGTCTTCGTCGGTTTGGCTGATTTGCTCAACGCCATCATCACCTATCGGTGCCCTTAACTCACCCTATTTCCCCGCTTTATCTCCTGCCATCGCATCGGCTACTGCCGCGCACCCACCTACGGGAGCGCCTCGGTTAGGTCTTATCGGTAATGGTCCTATTTTTGGAATCTCCGCCCATTCTTCGCGTGACCTACCTCCCCCGACCCCGCTCCATCCATCCTCGTTCCTGCGTTCAGTTTGAAGTCGACTTCGACTTGGTCATCGCAGCGGGAATCCTCCCCTGGCATCTCTTTTCAGAGGGGCGATCGGATGATTTGAAACGGAAATGAAGAGTCTGCGAAGTTCCAAGACGGATCGTCCTTGGGTCGTTCCTAGCCTACTCCAGACTCTTTGACGTGATGAGAGTGGAAGACGTAGAAGGGACGTGGAAGAGAAACGTGGTCGGAGGAAGAAAACGTCCTTGTGACGTAGCGGAATATTTTTATTGGGGAAACAGACGACACGTATTGAGTTGTTCGAGTTCACCTTTTTTTGTGGATCACTGTGTTTGCAATTTTTTTTTTTTTTTTTGGAACAGAAGGTTGGGGAAGGCGGAGGGTGTCTGGGACCCAATATAGTCGTATAAAGAAATATCAAATGGCTGATGTACGAAAAAGTTTCAGCTTCTTCGTGATTGTAATTTAGAAAAATATGTATTTACGCTATTTTATATATATAATTAATTGAGGCACATATAGAACGCTGTACGAGCGTTACCTTGAAAGATTTGTCACGTTTTAATGTCAAGGTAGGAACGAAATACTAATCAGTGTTAGATACACAATACATGATATCGACCTGTGCAATGTTTTATTCGATCAAATAAACCAGAAATAAAACTGGATGGGAGAGCTAAGTTATAATGTACCTGAATAATTAAAAAGACCCGATATCAGGCGTTCGAAAGCTGTTAGCGATCTTAATAACTTTCAGCCAAATGACTTTCCAGCTAAGCATCTGTCACCATATGTTCCCCTTTCATAATTAACGTATACTCTAGTAAAACAATTTCGTGTACCGCGCATTAAAACTTATCACCTATCGACACAAAGATACGAAAAACTTAAATCACTGAAAAATACTACAAAATTATCGTACTTAAAATTTACGATACCCGATAACTTTCTAATATCAAAAATCGTTAAAAGTAACATCTTAGCAGTTCCAAATTATCTAGCAAAATAATTTCATGTACCGTGTATTAAAACTTATCACTTATCTGCACAAAAATATCAAAACTTAAGTTACTAAAAAATACTACAAAATTATCATATTTCAAATTTACGTAGTCCAATAACTTTCTAATATCAAAAATTGTTAACAATAACAACAAGCAATCACAAATTATCAAAAGTAACTCAAACTGTATCGATTGTTCCCAAGACTTACAAAAGATGCCATACTTAATGATTTCAATTACAAGCTCTACCATTCGTATCGTTGAAATTTGTCCGATCTGCTCGAAATAATCGTTCGCTTAGTGAATCGAAATCACTTCGCTCAGCTCTCTGAACTTGTAAAAAGAATCGAGTTGTAACGCGTGTACACAGCTCGGCGCGTTCTCTCGTCCCTGGTTCCGAGTTTCTTTCGACGGAAGTCCGTGCTGGAAGTCAGGATTTCGTTCGCCGCCAGGGGGTGGTTGGCTCGAATCCGTGACGGGGAAAGAAAAGTTTGAGCCGACGCCGCCTCGCAAGCCTGTTCGGGGCGGTTGGTCGGTTGGCGTGACTCGGTTCACGGATCGATAAGCAGCCGGAGGGCTCCCCGTTAACCAGCCTTGGGTCACGAGAATATTATTAAGCATGCCGGTGCTTTTCCGACCGAGCAAACGGATCCGGGCTGCTCGACTTTTATCGCCTACCCTCTGTTCCCCACGATGACAATAAAATGCGAGGGAGAACACGGGGCCTGCAGGTTTCCCGACGAATCCCGCGCGATTTCTTCACTCTTTGTATTTTTCGTATCTTGCAGGCAATTCGAGCGATTGCTTGGAGCTCCGTGAAAAATTTACCGATGCAGAGGTTTCGATTCGAAGTTTTCAGCAGTTGTGGATGGATCGATCAGGTCAAAATGATTAACCGACAGACAAAGGACGGTTATTGTTTTTACTAATACAATCGTTTGCAATCGTTTATATTTTTCTGCGTTTAAAATTGCATATCAAGCGTTAACGAGAATTCTGAAAATGTGGAAAAACTATAATGGGTTTGAAATATTAGAGGATTCCATTTTCAATTACATTTTTTTCTCATTCGTAATGATTCTTCTTACGAATTTCAACCATTATTCGGAATCTTCGTGGCGCTATAAACCGTCACAACTTCAAGTATCCCTCGATAATTCAATTTGCTGCCGTAATGTCCGACATTCGAGGGAACATTACCAAAGCAACCGTAATCGAGGATTCAACCAACAAGTGTACGCGATACGTCCGTATTATTCCTGCAGTTTACTCTTCACGATCCCTGCCCCCATAATATCGGGTTGCATGTTCACGGGGAAACAGTTTATCGCGGGCAAAGGGTAATCGACGGATAGAAATATAGAAAACGAGTCATGAAAAGCGTTTCGGGTCTGCTCTGTCATTACGGCTCGCCTACATATAAAATCGACTCGCTTTTCCATCGCCACTTTCTTCCTGGTCGCGTGACGTTTCGCGTGCACGAACACGTCGTTGATGGTGGTCACGACGCGCGAGAGAGGCCCCTTTATGGCTTACTTTCCCGCCAACGAAGGACGTGCGGGGATAGAAGGTGATGCGTCGAGGATCCCTTTCAATGGGACACCACCGTTGAAAATTTATGCGAACGTCAGCCCGCTGAACAGATGGTTGTCTTGATTAGAATCTGCTTTCTATTCTTCGGCTGGACACGGTTTTTGTATAGAAAAGACTCGAACCGCTCGGATGATGCGGCGTTGGTTGTTTGAATAATGATTGGGTGGAGGATGCATAATTGTACGGTTATATATTTTATCTTTATTGCAGACCCTTGCACGATGTAGTCTAGAGGCACGAGAAAGGAAATTACTCGGTTTTCTGATAATAAAATAACGTTTACTGAATAGAAACTACTTTAAATGTTAACTTTTTCGTACGAAGTTTCGACACTCTAAACCTTTGCAATACTGCCTCGCACGCGTTTCTTTAACACTTTATATTCTTCCACAGGTTCTTTTTCATTGTAATCTCCGACCTTTCTCACTCAATGCATTCAGTTATGTTTACCCAGAATACCTCACTCTCGCGTCATCTTAAAATCTTCATCCGTTCATACCACTATACACTTTTTCAAAACCATATCGATTTCAATTAAACTCGACATAATTTTGTGTAACTGACGCATGGAAATAATTCAAGGAGAACAATGAAAGCAATGGTTTCTAAACAATTTTTGGTAAAATTTAAAGCTCTGGATTTTCCACGGGAAGAATATGAAGTTCCATATCTTCGCAATTCCAAATGGCATATAATATTACAAATGGTACCGATGGGAAAAACCATATAATCCTCAATTACATTAAATATAATTTTGTGTAACTCGTAACTAACGCATGGAAACAATTCAAGGAAAACGATGAAAGCAACGATTTCTAAATAACTTGCGGTACAATTTAAAGCTCTGGATCTTCCACAGGAAGAATATGAAGTTCCATATATCTTCGCAGTTCCGAATGGCATATAATATTACAAATGGTACTGATAGGAAAAAGCATATAATCCTCTATTACACCTAATATAATTTTGTGTAACTCGTAACTAACGCATGGAAACAATTCAAGGAAAACGATGAAAGCAACGATTTCTAAATAACTTGCGGTACAATTTAAAGCTCTGGATCTTCCACAGGAAGAATATGAAGTTCCATATATCTTCGCAGTTCCGAATGGCATATAATATTACAAATGGTACTGATAGGAAAAAGCATATAATCCTCTATTACACCTAATATAATTTTGTGTAACTCGTAACTAACGCATGGAAACAATTCAAGGAAAACGATGAAAGCAACGATTTCTAAATAACTTGCGGTACAATTTAAAGCTCCGGATCTTCCACAGGAAGAGTATGAAGTTCCATATCTTCGCAGTTCCGAATGGCATATAGTATTACAAATGGTACTGATGGGCTCGACCATTCCCCAACGGGGCCGTGCAAACGGTAGACAAATTAAGAAGACACGAAAGAGCAAACATAATCGCCCCTCGCAGAAGCGTGTTGCACGCGTGGAAAGGACAGACACCGCTTTTAGAGGGATAGAGCTCGGGGGGCAGAAACAGCTGGCGTGTAATGGTCGACGTTTCGCCCCTGGTGCCCTTCCACTTTCCGCCGTGTCGTTACGAGTCGCATTAACAACGTCTGTGGACTCTTGGATAATTTCGTTTGCGGTCATCCTCTCTTTCTTCGTTTCTTTTGAGCTTCGTACAACGCGCTCGCGATATCCTCACGCTGATAAAATGTTCCACGGATATTCCAACGTCCACCTGCCACATCCTCGTCTCAGGTAGCCAACTGATAGAAGACATGCTAAAACTCGACCTTTTTCCTGTCGATTTCTTGTCAATTGAAGATTCGATCCTTTTTCCTTCTAGCTTTCATCAAATGTGTCTGATTCACCATGATGCCTGGTGTCTTGACGCTTCTACACTTCCAAAGTCTCTGAACACAATCTCTTGGACCAAGCGGATTTAATGAAAGAAAACTGATATCCAGGATGTAGGGTGATTGCTTTGTTTCGCTGCTGAACGTTCATTTCGAACGGGAACCTCGAGCATATTGTACTTTGGCTATTATTTGCGGTGCTTTTTGTGATTCACTTGAGTACTAATTGATATAGGCTTCAGAGTGGTTAGTTTCGGATTGATTTGCAACTTCGGTAAGCGAAGAATTGTAGCTTGTAAAAATCTTGCCAAGTCTTTCAGCTTTTAGCTTGTTAAAGAATTCTTAGGAATGTCTTAATGTAATTTTTATTCCGTATTATACTGTCTTTTCCGCTCCTTGATTTCGCATTCCATGATGAAATAATTTAGTTCAGGGATTTTTTTCTTTTCATTCTCATTCGAGTTTCATGAAACACTCCGAGTTTAATAGAAATAATAGTTGACGAGAGGTATTTTTATGCTCTCCCTTGTGAAAACTAGAATGCTCGCACAAGCATTCTGGATTTAATAGGGGTAATGCTGGGTACTTGGATATTTTTACACTCTTTTCCCTGGCAATTAGAATAATTGCACTTTGTGTTGTAGGATTCGCCGTGTTGTTATAATCCCGCATTTTCTTTATGCTCTCCTCGCTTAACATAATAAACGATAATGAATTGCTTTACACGTTCTACCTTATAATTTAATACATTGTTAAGTGTATTGTGCTCTTTGATTCGATGTTTTACAAACTAGCCGATCCGTTTCCTCGAATATTTTTACACATTTCATGTTTCACAAATTAACGAAAGCGAATAAATTTATCATGCAAATTATATTTGCAAATATAAATTTAATAATCTGCTTATTTGACATTGTATTAATTTTCACATTTTATCAGAAAATATGTTACAAAAAAGAATCTCAATATATTTTTCACGCATTTCGCATTTGAAAAATAAATAAACGAGAATTAACTTACCCTTAACCTTTGCAAATGAAAATCTAATAATGTGTTTATTCTCAACAATAATAATTTTATAACCGAATGTTTCCTATATCGTTAAATCTTTCCGATCCATCGACTACGCGTTAATCAGTCCACGGCAAAAATTTGCAACTCCACCCTTGCAGCAATGCATTTCCTTGCAACCGCTCCTCTCTGCATTGCGGTTCCCGGAAGTGGACCAAGGAAAAGAAAGTGGCCCGTGTTATTAGCGTAAAATCGTCAAACTGTCTTCCAGAAAACTTCTGCGAACATGTTCGTCATCCCGAGAGGGATCATCGTCGCCGTCGCGACGATCATCGATGATGGTTTTCGTGGACGTTGACAACTTCGACGTAGGCATCGCGGTGCCCCGTCGCCGCAGTGCTGGCGCAGCGCCCTGACCTCAAAACATCGCCGCGGATCGATAGAAAACTTCCTTCCTACCCTTTCTGTTATGCTCGCCGACTGGACTTCGCGGTGGGCCGTGAAGCGGCGCGAGAAAATGAATATTCTACTAATTGCATGACTCGGGGGAAACTCGCCTCTCCTTCTTATTCGCGAGTAAGCTCGGTTTTTCAGAACCAAGAGGTTTCAAGAAATTGCCTGCTTTCCGTCGAAGAGAATTTTGGAAGAGTTACGAATTTTAATACTGTATTTAAACAATAATGTATTTAAGCATGAACAATGTGAAATTCATTCTACGGGTTATTTTCAATTAAATCACTGAATAAATTCGAACTGAAATTCTCTTTTCAGTTTTTTGATTATATTAAACTTCGCTTGGATTTCGTTGATAATTTACGAAGCGTCAAACAAATCTTCTAGACTTACAGAAAATATAATTTTTCTTTTTCAACAGCTAATTATTCAGGAATTTATTTAGTATCTTTTAAATATTTTCTAAGATATACGATGTTTTGTAAAGCGAACCACGTATTACCCTACCCCTTAAAATAAACCGGATCATAATGATTATCGACTTCTTAATTAGCCATCGCATTAGGAACGAGTTCGAACGCCAACAGAAACTTTCGCTCGCCGTTCCAATCGTCTCTTCTTTCATCACGAAAAACCTGTCGTAAGCGCAACTTCCGGTGGCCGCGTATCGCGAACCGGGAGAGCAGACCTTTTTCTCCAATTCAAGGTCGTCGAGGAGTTCCTCGAGGATCATCGACCCGGCACTCGAGCTCGAATTTCTCACGGTCTCTGGAGTCGAGAGAGGATCTCTTGAAAACGCGAACCACCACCACCACCACCACCAGCATACTCCGTGTCGCTAAACGAACCGTGATTTTTCTCCCCCTTTCGCCTGTTAAACGAGCTGCTAAGCCCGCTATCTAAACACAGCCTCCGAGCTGCTGTTTTCTCGAGCCTGTTCCCGTTGGTCATGCTCCGTCCTGTAGGACTACACCAATCGGGGAAGAGCAGCCTGGTCGAGTTTATCACGGCTACGACTTCCTGCTGCTTTACGAGTTCCCGATACAATGGCCGCTCGCGATGATGCCGTTTAATTACGACGGTTCTGTCGTCACGTTGATTTCGAACGGGGAAAAGGGTAATCGTCGGTGTAGAACAGTATGGTATAATTGATGGGAAGGTTTCCTGGATCCGGTGAATTGAATTTCGGTGTCTCTCTTTCTCACGTTTGCGAAAACTTCTCTTTCTGTGTTTCGCGCAGTGGAAGACCTGTTTCTTGCGTTGGATGAAATTTTTGGGAACTGTGTTACGATGAAATTGAGATCTTGTTTTAGGTTTGAGTGAGTTGTGGTAAGGCAGAGACGAAATGTATAGAATGAACGATTAACGTTTGATCGAATTGTGTGTGTGTGTGTGTGAACGGTAACACGATTCTGAATGAAGTGTTCTATGTGCTTCTGTTGAAATTATTTGGTACACAGCATGAATTCGCTTGTACTGTTTATTAATACGCGTTTACTTTCTTTGCATTCTCGTTAATAATTTAATGGAAGATAAGAAATTTCGCAGATGGGGTTCAAAGAACCCGAACAAAACAAAATTTTGTTTTCATACTACAACTGCTAATTATATGATTGCAGGCGAGGATGAGTTTTTTAACCTTCGCGCGTGACGTTAATTCAGCTCCAATTAACAGGCACAATTAAGAAAACAAGGAAACATTGTGCGGTGCAAGTTGATACTACTTCCCTATCAGGTATACAAGACTGATTAATTTGAATTGCTCCATTAATTTTTACGAACCTGTTTATAGCACCTTATTTTTATGGTATTAATACTAATTAAGATGCAAATGTACCAGTAATCTATCTGAAAAATCGTTCTCATGGACTGATAAGTGCTTGTTTACTTTTAACATCGAGCTCTAAACCGACTGCGATCTTTTATTTTTCAGATAACATAATGCATCCTGTATTAAAGTGAAACTAAAATTTTTACCCGGATGTAATGAAAATAACTTCCTTAAAAAAAAAAAAAATGATAGAAAAGCTAGAGCTTTGGGCTAGAAATTAATTTTCTTGGCAATGCTTGAAATATGTTCTCAAATCTACTATTAATAACAGATACAACGAATTTACTTGATATTATTATCGCAGATTATTAAAAGCTGTTCCAAGCAAATTTATTAAATTACACAATACTTGAAATATAAATGAAAACCATTGCAATTTGACTAAAGTTTTTGAAACTCTTAAATTATCTCATTAATTCATTCTCTTAGTAGTGCAACTCGACGATATCTAATGCAAAATAGATACTGCGTTTATATCGCAGGCGTTTATATTACGATCCGCGCAAACAAGAGATCAATGACTTTCCACATGTACAACATTTACGAGGTGCCAATATACACAGCGGTTGGATAAACCTATAGAAACAGCGTTCTTCTTCCGAGCGTTACGCGATGGCTTTTGTTTTATCGGTTTAATCAATGCAATTATTCCTTGCGATCATTTTCCACCTGACTGCAATTGCATTTCGTGTGGGATACCTCGGTTGCACGGCAACAAACTAGCGAATACTGTATCGAAGTTTCACTTAATCCTTCTCTGCACGCGTATTTTAGGTTCCATTTGCCGCGAGGAACGTAGAGAATTTTATCAGCGAACAGCTATGCATGTCTTTTGACTCTAAAACGTCGAAAAAAAGATCGGCTCGCAGATTTCCTCCTCGAATGATGTGGGGGGGAAAAAAGCTTGATGCAAGACTACGAAGGGTGATTTCGATAAAAGGAGTTCTATATTCGTTTTATTTCAGATTATTACCGAGCGGAAGTTCGTTTAAAGCGTTTAACCCGTTCGCGATAGGCAGCATGTGCCTCAAATATTTCATAATTTATTCTCAGAGATTCCAGTCACGATTTCGTTCGTGACAATAATTGATCATTAGGGCATGAATTTGAAATTTCAGCCGAGCCACCGGCGGCGGGTGGCTCGCGAACACTTGCAAGGAGGTGCAGCGTATAATTTCCTCTTGTCGTCGACAGCCGAGCAGACGGCTTGTCCCCGTGACAATAGGCCCAGGGAAATATTATCGCAAGTCAGACGCTCGTCGAATTTCCTAACGAAGTAAAAAATCCCGCCTAGAAACGTACAGGTCGGATCAATATTGCTTTATGCTCGCTCACGGCGACACCGGCGCGTGTACGCTCGTTTTATTGCGGCGTGTACACACACGAGAAAGGTACGACTTCCTCTTGCTTTACGAGGTGTCGATACCGCGCCCCGTGTAAACGTGTATAAAGCTAGTTTATTCTGGCCTCGCGTACCTTCGGGCTTGTAACACGTGATCCTTGCCGCGAAACTCTTGTCCAACTTTGACAACGTAAAAGAATACGCGTGCAAACAAAAAACAGAACAAGTAAAAGGGATACACGTTTTTATTACTGGCGAATACAATGGCTTGATTGTAAGAAAATTGTTATAATCGTTAAGCAACAGCAGGATAACAAGGCTGTTGGATAGACAAAGTTTATTGATATGCATAAATCAAGATATATATGTAAAGAGAAGATGTAAAAAATCTAGAGATGCTGGAGCACACGCAGTTGCTCTTGCAAAGGGCTCTCTATCGATTGACTGACGTACAGCTGAGAGAAAAACATTTGGGCGACTATCTGTTATGCATACAGGTAGCATCATAAAACGAGTTAAGCAAAAAAAATATAACGACTAAGACGCTGTTTATTTTACAAAAATTAAAGAAATTTTTTTTTAGAACTCTGAAACTAGGATCAAAATGTATGCCAGAGAAATTTCGTTTCTATTCATCTTCATTTTCACGAAAAAATCGTAATCGAGTAAGGAAAGTAAGTTTGATCGAAAATTAGAGAATGGAATCTACATATATTAGCATGATTGCCTACATAATTGATGTAAAACCTATGTTGATAACGTTCAAGATTTAATTCCTACTTTTTCTACCCTTTAGTAGATAAAAGTTTAAGACCAAAGGGGCAAAGAAAATAAATTAATTGATTAATAAGAAATGCGTAAATAAAATTTGTATTCCATGCTAATCAATGAACAGCGTTCCACCGTAATGACAATAAAAATTAATAGATAAACAATAATTGCGAACCATAAAATTATGCTTTACATTGTCCTGTCGTCTTAAACTTTTGTCCGCAACTGTATCCTCCATTTGTCACGTTGACGAAATTAGGAATCCCGAAAGGGAGATCTCATTTTTCAAACGGCCGCGAAACTGTTATTGTCCGCTTTCTATCTTCTCCTCGCCCGTATTATTGTCAGAGCGGTGATTCATTGAAGATTTAAAAGTTTGGCTCGCTGCCTGGCCAAGATAACCTGCATCCAGTGGAAATCCGTACAGGTACACATAACCGCGGTCTATTTTTTATCCAGAGGATGCAATACCGTGGAATAAAATCAACGAAGTTTACCGACAACTTTTAGCAAGATTTATGTCTCGAGAATTCACCATCGGTTCTCTCTTTCTCGAGAAGTTACGCAGTGCGCTTGGTTTTCAAGTGAATAACACTTCATTTTTTGGCTGATATTATGTACGCTGTCGTAAGAGAAAAATCTCTTCTGTTACAAATCGTTTTCATTATTTTCGAAATGTATTTTTCAGTTTGTCGTTTCATGCATTTTTCATATTCTTCGTTTTTACGTCTTCTCTGTTTATAACTCTTGAATACGAAATGGATCTACCGGATTTATCTGCGAGTCGCACTTCTGAGAAAAGTATTTAATTACATCAGTTGGGCCATTGTCGCGTTATCTCCAAATCAATTCGATTAAAAATTACCAATAAACGGCATAAATTTTTACTATTAAGAAATCATAAGATTAATAATGAAGTGCCTATAAAAAATTATAACAAGAGTCATCCGTCAATAATAATTCGTTATTGTAAGCGTTTCTAATTTTAATAGATTACTTTGTTAATATATATTAAAATACTGTGTACAATTATGTAATATTAATATACTAATATTTCCACGCAATACGGGAAATGTGAGGTAGCAAGTAAAATAAAACAATGTTTATAAGTCGGTGTGAATAGGCGCAAGGAAATATGTCGACCCACCGATGAGTCGAGAAACTGGCATTTCCACGAATTGTCAGCAGCTACCCTTTCTACCCATTCTTTCCCCTATCGGCTGTTTTCAGGACTGCTCGTGGCAGTCTCGAGGGTTCGTTGGCATTTAAATGACGGGCCAATCCACCGCCTGTACCAAACTAACGAAACGAGACGGCAGAGAAACCGAGGTTGCCCACCATGTAACCGCCATTACGGAGAACCAGCGACATGACGTGACTTTTAATCTTCATCTTCTTCTGTTTCACTTCCACCACACCACGTATTATGTACTCTTTCAGGCGATCTCTCCTAATTACATCATTTTAATTTTCTTTTTAATTTTATGAAGAGTAAGAAATACTTTGTTATATCGGGATCCTAAAAATTAATTGATTACATCGTTTTTTACGTTGATTTTATTATAGGACTGCTATGAAAAAGTGAAATTCTAAAACTGTGAAAAATTCTAAAAACACAAAGATATTTAGCTGATCTTATTTATATGTGTGTGACTGAATTAAGATCATACTCCCCCCCCCATATCATTATTGAATCGCAAATTTTTACACAACTCTGAGTAACGAGAGTACAGTTTATGATTTATAAAATATACAAAATATTTAGAGAGCGAAGAAAATTTCTATTCGGATTCCACTCCTCTAACTCTATTTATAATAATATTAATTTGCATAAAAATCCAATATATACAGCAGAACGTCAGTTAACCGAATTATCATTACCCCCTGATTAATTATTCGAACATAGGCTGGATCACACGCCTATTTACTACCTTGTTTGCATCTAAAAACATTTAATTTATGTTTATACTGCATTTCTCCTATTAGCAACTCATTCTTCCACGCTAAAAATGTCCATGTTTCGAAATTCTTTAATTTCTGTTTTCCTTACGGTGCGATCAAAAATTTGGTTCTTTCAGACCGTTTCATCTGTCCTCAAATGAATTCGAATAATCGACGTTCTGCTGCAGTCATCAACAACGGTTCTTCGATTGTCCACGATTGTCCACGACTCGTATGGCGATCACGAAACGGCGGAAAGAAGAATAGGTCGAAGGCGGGTTAATGTCGAACGTCTAGGTCACGGATCGGCCGGTGTTCTTGATCGGTGGGCTTTATCTGAGCGTAGTCGTGACCCAGTTGCCGTTACCGGTCATGTTAATCGCGCACTTCTCGACCGGCACGTGCGCTGCACAGTTATGCACTTTTTTGTCCGCCTGCACAGAAAACTGTACGGCTCGTTGACAATAAGAGTTCATGCACTCGGCACCGTTCGCGAACCGGAATCCGGCAGTCTAAATCCCCTCGTGGAAAGTCGCGAGAATAATCGATCGAGTTCTTGGATCTGGATCGCTGTCACGGAGGATACGATATGAGGGAAGAATGGGTACGGCGAGAGTTACTCTCTAATAAATGGAACATAAGAGTTCCATTATGTGGAACTCTTAATTCGACGAATAACGGTATTAAAATAGTTAATTGGATAAAATTTGTCATAGAAATGCAGCTGAATTTATTCAATTCTTGCATAAGTCATATGTACTTGTGGACTTTTTAAAGGTAGGAGTAACGAAGGTGATACTAAACCATTCATGATTCACCCTAGAATTTTATCATTTTTTGAATAATAAAAAAAGTAACAAACATAATATTTGTGTTTGAAATCAGCTAATATGACAACGTCGCCAGCTAGGATGCTATAGGATTATTGTGGGAAGGGGGGATATAGGTATAAAAATTTGACCCACAGTATTTCGAATATTAAGAATAGCAGAGTCAGATAAAGGAAAAAGTTAATTTGTTCTACCACACATACCCCATTTTCCACTAATTTCCCAACAATTTGTCAACAGACTGTATTAAAAATTTCTAACTAAAACCTCCACGAATCTTCAACCTCTATATTCCGTCATCCCCTATTCGAACCCCAAAATCGAGCATATCTTCAAAGATATCTTAGATAACGCCTATCGTGGAACTGAACCTAATAATTTCGAATAAAAAGAGGAAAAAGAACGCGAGCGAAAGAAACGCACTTACAAAGGGAGTAAGGGCTGTTAAGGTGTCTCGGATCCGCACGCTCGTACCTGCCGGAAATAAAAGAGCGCACGCGAGAGAAAAAGTGTCGAGAGGGCGGGGAAGGATGGGTAGGACAGGGAAAGGAAAGGACAAGGATAATGAGATGCTTTATTAAGCTCGGTCATTCCGGCCGCTTTTTTTGCCGGTAATTACACGCTCGCGCCTAGCTAGTCACATTAGCGGCGCTTCGTCTAATTATTCTTAATTACGAACAAAAGTAGCGGCATCGGGCACACGTTGGATACGCGAAGGACGATAAAGGTGACGAAGTTTACCACGAATATCGTCGCCGCTTTCAAAGTTCATCGGTCGCCGTAATGCCGCGTTCCGTTCCGTGAACGCGAGCGCTACCAAGTGTACCGGAAGTCGTTCCACGAAGAAAAATGTTTGCGGCGTCCTCGCGCGAAACATCGTGGATCCGGAGCAGGATTTGAACCATTTTCTTTTCACGAACCCGACGAGCTCGCTGACGAGCTACCACCACCGTTTGTAATTTTCTTTGTAATAAGCTGTCAACGAAGAAAGGTTCTGAATGACATGTAGGAAATTGTTATAATTGATAACTCCCAGGTTATTAGATACAGAGTTTATTAAGATAAAATAACAAATTGTGATGTACATGTTTAATCGAAGAATTTCGATAATTTAGAGCAGCCTGAGCGTACGCCGTTACGGATTCGACAAAACCTCTATTGCGACTAATAACTAACCACCAAAATGAAACAAAACACTCGAACGGTCATTACTCTTGTGCATCTAGGAAGCATGAACAAAACCAGCAAAGCATACACTCGCATACAGGACCATTCAAAATAAAACGAACCCTAAAATGCTTTTTATCTTACAGAAATACTTAATTAACGGGGTGGGTTTGTTTTAATATGGCAGTTCGAAGCTGGACAGTTTATAGACAGCCGTTTTTTTTGTGGTAGAACAGTAAAGAAGTTTTATAAAAGAATCTATGAAATTACTTTAATATAATGAGAGATCTTAAAGAGTTCTTAAGGAGAGATCAAGAGATGAAATGCATCAATATTTTAAAAGTGGGAAAGGGGAGTAAAAAAAAAAAAACATATGATAAGGAATCCTTGGCAGCTAAGACCTGGCACACAACCAATACCAACGTCGCTAATAACGATAATTTTTTTACTGTTATTATTATCTGCTTAATGTAACGCCTAGAACGTAACGATCCAAGTTTAAAACAGGACGATTACGAATTTTGACGATTAAAGCTTAACAATGATTCCCTTCTGTATAACTAAAATCTAGCTTCTCTGAATTTCATCGTGAGAACCCAGACGGCGCACGAAAAGAAACTAATGAAAGTGGCGTGCAAACGATACGCGAAGTCGAACGCGGAACTAGGAAACATGCAAATGCTGTTCGATGAAATCTGATTCCCGAGGCATAGGCGAGAGGATTAGGTATCTGGCGCAGCTGAATCGTGCCTGGCGACACAGAAACGGGCCCGATTCGTTCGAGAAGGCGGACGATACTGTCGTTTCCCTCTTATTTCGCACTCAGCGTGCATCGTTCGTTCATCGACCGTCATCTTCAAGCGGAACCGCTCTTTCGTTTTCACCGGCGGGGGAACGTGTCCGTTCGAATGTGTGTCAGGGTTGGTTAGAACGACGAACGATTAATTTCTTATTGCTTCTGTTTCACAGCTTGGTTCCACTAATTTTCTGTGAAACTGTGATCCAAGTACACGAGCCCGGGCTTCCATGTTCGAAGTAGTTTTCGTGAATAGCGAAATTAATTAAAAATTACTGGAAACTTGTGATCGATTATGACGTCGTACAAGTTTTTTGATTGTTTTTAATTTTTCACGAAAGTTTGTTCTCGATAAATTACTATGATCGGTGGTCTGAAGTGAATTTGTCGTCTTAATCTATGGTTCTTGGGTTATCGCGCGCTTCTTAATTTTAATACGACGACGAATAAAAGTCGTAGGAAACTGTTAGATTTACATATGTGAACGCGACGTTAACAAGGTAGTGGAAAGGGAAAGAAATGTAATCTTTTTATGTTACATTAATTGGTAGGTAACTAACTCGTATTTATGCAAGTTTACTGCGATTAAGATTAAAGAAACAGTCAGCTAATTTCCATTTCAATTTGATAAGAATTAGTGAGAGAATAAAAACAAGGTAAGAAACAATTCAGATCTTTCGCGCGTTATAAAAATTTCTCCAAGCCTATTTTTAGCGTTACTGTAATGAAATACTAGTGTTTTCACTCGTTGAGTATAACAAATAACGTATAGCAAGAAACACAAGATCAAATGTCGCCATTTTAACCTTTTGCGTTCGAAAGACAAATCCTTATATTAAATGATATCGTTTACACAAATTTCCGAATGCAAACAGTCATATATAAAACTTTTACTATTATTTAATAAGTTAAGTAAACATAATACGAGTAAATTCTAAGAATTACTTAATGTCCAATACTTTGCAATTTGAAAATTACTGAAAATCGACCGTTGCCTTCCTAGTTTAAAGAGTTAAGATGGCAATTTTAACAAAAGATTGTATTTTTACGAAAATCGGACACTTTATTTAGTTTGCTAAATTAGAAACTTGCATAAATATTCGTAGTCGATTTAATAATGTTCAATGACTTTTCGTTTACTCACTCTTCCGAAGATATGTTGAATTAAAGCACACGCGACTTCCGGGGAGCAGCGACCGCGTTCGATGGTTGCCTGCAACAGATCGAATCTCGTGTTAATTTCCTCTCGAAAGTCCAGTCGACTGGAAATAGTCGTAGCTTATTTCGCTAGGCCAGGGAGCCCCGATTCTCCTCGTCGGAACTGAATGCCGCGAGCTACAAGAGGAAGTCATTTCACGTGAGTTGAACGAAGTGACTCATTCTCGAGCACCGACTAAGTCCTTCGAGGAGCCTCGATCGATCGAATCTGTTGTCGACTATTGGTAATTCGCGAGGTTAATTGGTCAACGTCGTGAGAATTCGTTTCAATTATTTTAAAAGCCCATTGTTACGATCAACATATAATTTCGATGTAGAGTAATTAATAATATATAAGAATATAAACATTTATTGTAAATTCATTGACTTCTTTTCCATTCATGCTAGCTTTAAATATCAATTATTGCGTTGTTTAAACTCGTATGATTAAACTAATAAATAAAAATAAACTAATAAATAAAAAATAAACTGCTCTAAAGGGTTTTTCCCGTAAATAAATATATAAATAAATAAATGTTAAGTATTCGCAAGAGTTTTCATATTCATTGTGAGTTAATGGTATTGAAGGGCCTTGCATTCATTTATTTTTAGTTAGACTTTAATTTTTCTAAATTATTAAAAGAAATTTAATTTCTTACTTTATTTATTTATTTTTTTTTGTAAACATACACGATGGAAAAGTAGAACGAAAATGTCCAAATTTTATTAAGTTAAACTTATCAGAAGAAGCTTTCAAAGGTAACATGAATTAAATGTTAATTAATTAACATCTTAGCAAGGTGTTACGCATATATTTCATAAGATAAAATAGTCTTCGATTACGTATCAGCTACTTCGATTGAAAGCAGTTTCAGTCGAAGTTGCATAAGCTAGCACTCAACTAGAAATGGTTATAAAGAGTCAGTATCCCGATTTTTATTTAATTACATAAAGCGATAAAAACTGAGGAACTCCGAAGAACAAAAACATGTTGCAATACCGCGATTTCCTATTCGTACTTATACTTAAGAATTGTGAGACTGCACAACGGTGTACAGAAGGACAATAGTGAAAACGTGTTCACGTTTACCAATTGCTAACTAAAAACCTAGCAACCGAAAAACTTGGCTAAGTAAAAACGCGGTAAAACCTACCGTATCTCTTCTGACCGGAGTCATAATTTATAATTAACAATGAACTATAATTTTATCCCTCATACGTCTCGTACGTTTTTACGAAAAGATACTAATGCAAAAGCAGAGAATTTTTAAAGACTACTTTCAATTATTAATTATCGTTGCTGCCATTTCTACTAATTTTATTACTAATTCGATTCTATTCGAGTTCTCATAGTTTTTAACTTTTAACAAAGTTAACCCTTTGCACTCGAGAGGTGACTGTTGGTCACCAAATGGTAATTTCACAAATTTTCAAACTTTAGTTAGTTTGTTTATTAGTAAGGCTCAGAGGTTAAATAATCATATATGTAAAGTTTAGTATATCACTTAACTGAACTAAATGAAGTTTAATATACGTGAATCATAGTAAATATTTCGAATTTGAAAATTTTTGAAGTTAGTATCATTAGACGACTAACAACAGTCACCTCTCGAGTGCAAAGGGTTAACACTTTAACTACCGATGGTTGGGGTATACTTATTTGTGACGAAGAAATTGGATTGAAAATCATATTTAAAAAAATATCAAATGCTCATCATTCGCGCCTCAGAGACTCTAGTTCAAACATTCTACGTTCACATGGCTATCGTTCGACTCAACCACTCTTCACATTTTCCCAAAATCGTACCCACTCGATCGCATCCATACATTATTTCTTAACCCTTTGCACTCGACTGTCCCCTCTCATGGGATATCGTAATCCTAGCATATGATAGTTTCGCAAATTTTCAGACTTTAGTTCAGACCCGGACGTTAAATAGTCATATATGTAAATTTTAATATACGACTTAACTAAGCTAAATGAAGTTTAATATACGTGAATTATAGTAAATATTTCGAATTTGAAAATTTTTGAAGTTAGTATCATTAAACGACTAACGGTCACCTCTCGTGTGTGCAAAGGGTTAAAGCTTTCTTAACCTCCCTTTCAACGAGGATTTACGTTTGAAGCACCCCAGACAGGTTGTACGTACAAAGTTAATTAGATTAAAAAAAAAAAAAAGACAAAGTACTCGCATTCCTATCGCACTTTTCTTTTCGCCCAGCCGCGCAGCTCGCGGGACGGAGCGGGGTAAAAAAAAAAATACGCGCGCGCGGGCACAGGCTCATTTACATGCTCCGCTTTAACGTAACGAACTGCATCGCGTGCATACGAGCCGCCTATGCACCTTCGTGGAACCTGTCTGGACGAGTGCACGCTAATACAGCACCCGTAATTCCTGGAATAAATATTCCTAGCTGTTACTACTAACCTTCCTACATTTTCTCCGAAGTTTCGCGCTGACAACGGATCGCGATAACCCGAGCCGGTGTGCCGCTTGTAAATTCGGTGCTTTAGCGATCGATACGAGATCCGAATCGAGAAACCCAGCGCGTGCAACACAGGGTCCCTGTGAATTTTCCCGAGCCCACGCTTCGGTCGCCGGAAATGGAACCGTTTTTGTTGCTTGACCGGGAAATTGAAGTGGAAGTCAATAGCCGCGATAGTGGATAAACAGGCAGCAGATTAGAGTCATGATTTTGTGGAGCACGAGTCCAGGTAGATTTCGAACTAACATATAAAGTTGGATTCGTGCAATGGGAATTAGTAAACAGTTACCATTTTTGATATGCTCGAAGCGCACGAAAGATGCAAATCCTTTAAAACTTACTGTGAAAGGGATTGTTTTCTATAAACTTCATTTGGCAAGTTTATTGCTACAATTTCTTTTTTTCGACGTATTCAAATTGGTAATTTTTGTCGATTCGTTATAACCATTGCGATGTCAAACTTCCTTGTTGTATGAGCTATCAAAGAGTGGAGGATACTTTATGTTTAATAAAAGAAAGTCTGTGATTTCTGTTTAACTTCTGTTTTTTCAACTGCTTAAAAACCCACCCATTGTCTGCAACGATTGAAATGTTCAATCAAAATTAGTAGGAATTCCTGAAATAGCAATATTCTATCTTTCCTCCAGTATTACAAGGTTCAAATGAAATAACAAATAACGTGACCATAAAGCAACGCATCATCGATCGATCAAATCATCGAGGTGCCTGAAACGTGTACACAAGGTATCACAGAAACGGTTCATTATTATTTTACCCCTGGAAAAAAAGGCAGTCCTTCGATCAATGCTCGACCAAGCAACGATTTCGTCATCCGCGTGTTCCGTTGACACGTGACGATGATAAGGAAAGGTTCACGATGTGTCCTGTCGCCGGTCACAAACACACGCACCACGTGGCCGCTGATGACAGAATTTTTCCTGCAATCGATATCATCGAGGCCTGCTAGCTTCCGGAGCGTCGTGGCAACACGTGTTTTGAGCTCACGCGTCAACGCCAGCTTCAACCCTTCAACCCCTATGCGAGCTTTCAACGGAGATATGAACGGCCGGCGAATCGCGTGTTAAGCGAGGCCTTCGATGATCCTGACAGCGGTTTGATTGATGACGAGAGGGGTGGTTTCTCTGAAAGTTCCACGTTCTCCTGCAGAATCGTTAGTTTCCTTCTTTAATACTATTCCTACCGACACTTCACGTATACCTATTCCTACCGCGACATTCCCACGTAAGACAGACTGCAAACTTTGCTCAAAAAATAAACAATGAAAAAAGAAGTGAATATTGAAAAAATGTATTATACGTATGTTTGAGAAAAAGTCGTGAAGTTTAAAGGCGATTCAATTACGTTGTATCTGTGAAATTTTTATCGAAATTTTAAAAACGGTCATTTGACCGGTCGTGGTAGGAATAGTGTTAACCCCCTTTCGATAGGGTACTGAGTAATGAAGTTGAAGACGCAACGACGATCGAAGATCTCTTTCAAGGGTAATGAAATTTAAAAATATTACGTGACAAATATATAATATAACGCGAATTGCAGGATATAAAAATATTCAACAGAATTTGTTAGATATACACTTGATGTGTTTGTCAATGTATAGTTTACCCTGGAGTTTAGGTATTGGATAGTTAGGAAAATTAAAATATGAATTATGAACAAATTTTAAATCTTGTATGCGAGATTAAAGAATTTATGTGGATTTACATATTTTTCTCTCTTTATGCTAGGTTTCTAGATCCGCTCCGAAGAAGGCATTGGAAGAGACAGTTTCAAAATAATTCAGAATTGTTTCAAGATAAAGGGTGTCGGAGATTATTGGGAAGGTTACTTACAATCAGCGATTAGTTGATTCGCGAATTAATCAAGAACGATTGCAACACTCTCGAACAGCGGAATACGCTCGTTCTTTCACCATGCAATCTTGAGAAAAATCTCTTCGTGAATCATCCTCGATGATGAAAGTTAAATGAAAATGTTCGCGAAACGTTTCTAAACGCACAACTTCTTGCGGCCAGTAAAAGCTTTTTCAAGCGTCAGGAATCGAAGTTTCGGCCGATTTAACGAAGCGTACAGCCTCGTAAAGTAAACTGAGTGTTACGTGTGATTGGGAACAGGTGTTTTAGTCTCGAAAAAATGTGGAGCTATTAGATGTTCGAACGTAACGCTTTTACGTAACAGTGGAACGTTAAAGTGGGACAATAAACGATTCGATCTACCATAATCTGCAGCACAGGTTCGCGTTCCTGTGAAGGAACTCACCTTGACTATGTCCAGAAAAGTCAAAGGAAAAGGAGAACAGAGTAACCCTGATTTTGTTGATCAACGTTGTCATTTTACACGTCCTTCTAACAAATCTTTACATCAACGTGAAACGACTTGGGTCCTTTTGATTTTCAACCTGACTTTCAGCAAATATTGCCTTAAAATGCACGTTGCCCAATTTTTCGAATTAGCGTACAATATTGAACCTATCGATTTTGTTTCAGTACCACAGAAAATACTAATAATATTTTTTATTAGCTATTTTAAGCTCAACGAAAATCTCAAGAATATATTGTACACTATTTTCAAAAACCAATCCTTTCCGCTTGAGAGGCGATTATTAATCACCAAATGATAGTTTCGCAAATTTACAGAGTTCAGTTAATCTGTTAATTAGTCAGATTCAGAGGTTAGTCATACATGTGAATTATTAGTGTATTACTTAACCAAACTAATTAAAGTTAATTTAATAAATATTTTCCATTCGAAAGTTTTGGAAACAAGTATCACTAAACAACAAACAGTCACTTCTCGAGTGCAAAGGGTTAATAACCGTTAACTGCAGAACAAATCCGAATTTCCTCGGAACCCAATAATTAACATCAACGATTTACCATGATCAGAGAGCAGCCTACAAACTGGTCTTAATCAACTTATCGAATTACCATGAGACCCAAGTCGGCGCTCGACGCAGAAAACAGGACGGGAGACATTTAAGCGGAAAGCGGTCGCGCCTATTATCGCCGCGAATTTTTATTTGCACGAACGCTTGCCAGGACGAAATTACGCAAACCTGGCGGCGGAACCGGGACAGAAGGAGAGGCTCGTGAGATAGAGGGACAGAGGAGAGAAGCCTCAGGGAGCTCTGGTGAATCGCTTTAATGCCCTCGGTTGCAATTTCGCCGCAACCGCAACTGCTCTGATCTCGTAACAACGGTCGCGATGATTCACCGCGTGGAAAACGAAACGAAACGGGGAAAATTCGCGAGGATGCACCGTGCTCGATTCCACGATTGGATAAGAGAGGGCTTGAACGATTTCGCGTGGCCGTGCTAGGCCTCGAACGAACACGTTCGCGAGCGCATCGGTCGACGCTAATGATCCGTATCGGTGATCCCGTTAGCGTTGCCACCTCCGGACCACCTTTGCTTCCGCCTCTAACCCGTCGTGTTCCTTCCACCGTGCACGCGTGGCCCTAGAGAACCGTCTTGGAAACGTTTCTAGAATTCTTTATCAAGCGCCACTTGAACGTTATTAACCGTTTGCGTACCAAAGGGTTTTCAAAAAACACGATCGAAAAACGCCAAGGAGCGCGATCGCGCTCTTTCGATCATGTGTTGAAAAAAGCCGAAGAGCGCGATGGCGCTCCTTTGATTATGTGCCGAAATATTGTTTGTCCTTTAAATTTTTCATACTTTTAATTTGTAACTTATTATTTTATGAAATACTATTATATATATATTCTTATACTAGGTGATGGCGATGCGACGTACATGCGTCTAAAAGTTTGAGCGCATTTTGGCTAATTGTAAGCGCGCTGTCAGTTGTCTGTATCGGTCAAATGCACTGGGTTTTCTCGACAGGAAATCGGAAGAGCGCGAAAGCGGCTCGTGGTACGCAAACGGTTAATCACAAAATGATAGTTTCGCAAATTTACAGAGTTCAGTTAATGTGTTAATTAGTCAGATTCAGAGGTTAGTCACACTTAAACTTATTACGTTTTTATTGTCTTCTCTGCCGCGTGGAAAACACAAGCACGTTTCGAGTGTAACTTCTGTAGGGGGACCAAAGTTAATTTTTTCATAGGTCTGTTTTGAATGCGCGTTTAATGAAGAGAAAGAGGGAAGAGAGGAAGGTCAACGAACCTTGGTGACTTTAGATGTTAACACCAGAATTATCGACGATTAAAGTGTACTTATTTGAATGGAAGAGATCAAATTGAAAATTACACGAAAAATATCGAATATATAGAAAAAAAACCATTATTTATACCTTCTACAGAAGAGAGAATTTAAATGTTAACAGGCTTAAGAAAGCGCATGCAGTGCATCTTGTAGTTAATTAACTTAAATAGAAAAATTAAATCGGTTGCAGTCCTTCTAAATTCGTGAGTATTAAGTCTAAGTGTAATGAGTGAGGGTTTCTAATCATGATTAATAGGATTCATATTTCGATAACTATTCGTATACGATCAAACCTTTCGTTTGCAGCAGTCTATCTGTACTTGTGAGCTTTGTCAATTCGAGCACGTTACCCAATTCTATCCTACGCGTTCTATTCACAATATTTGCAAGAATTAAGTTCATTCAAGCTGTAAACGATCGTCTTTTATCAAATTTTAACTTTGTATACACAGGGGATTCCGACTAACCTAACGTTTTACGTAAATCCGAATTAACAATGCTCTGTTCCCCTAGCATTCTTCAATCTCGCAGTACGAGCAAGGTACGTTGAAGAAGTGATGTTTCTTCTCGGTTACGAAATTCCAAGCCAAACGTTCGTAACGTTATCGCTTTTCAATTCACATTCAATCATCCGAATTTTCGAACGCAGTCAGATCTTTGCAACAAAACGTGTCTGGGAACAATGTTCGCACGAACGTTCGTTAATTTTCGTTGCGAAACACTGTTTTATCAGAGGCAAGTTGACCGGAAAAGGTGGAAAACCGAGCCGTGGTGGCGTGCTTCATTTCAATATAATAAGCGCACGGCACGTTAGATGAGGGGCAAGGCTAATGATAGTAGATGGTTCTCTGGCGATTAAGCGAAAAGCTCGTTTTATGATTCCACGCCAGCCAGCCGTGGCTATGATCGAGCGCGAAATGATAAACAGTCGGCGAAACTTTCATGCAAAACGAATCTAATTGCCGGTGTCTACCGGTTGCGCAGCGCGATCGATGACGCGGTAACACGATGATTTTTATACCGGACAGTTTGACATTTTCGTGCCGCTCACGCGGGATACGATCGTAAAACCGGAGGGATCGGATAGAGTTATTCACCTTTAGCTGCTTGGGTGAAGTTAATTTCAAAGCGTAATGTGATAAATTGCGTTACGAGATGAATGACGATGGAAATACTAATTAGAAGAGTCCATTGGTAATTCTTGTTCAGCGAGCGCTCTTTAAGATTTGCATTTCGAAGGTTCTACGAAGAGCAACTTTATTTCTACGAATCACTTCAAACCTTTGGTCCTTGGTATAATTTTTATATTTTTTCTCTATCAATTTGCTATATCACAGTGGCATTTTACAGAATAGCGACATTTTATTATTACTATGTTGCGGACTATTAAATAAGTATATGCATTTCTTAAAATAAGCATGTCTCTTATAAACACAACGAAACATATATGATAAAACGCAAATATAAATTTACTTCATCCTCGAAGTATAACAATCTACTGCTTTGCTTTGAGAATTTTGCGTATCTCGAACATTTTTGTACGTTTCAGATCGATGTACCTGTAATATCCACAGTCTAACAAAATTCTAACGCATCACACTATTCATTACACGTCCTCGTCTTTGTCTATATCTTCATCTCATTCAGACACCTCTTCCACGCTGTCTCAAGATCCGTCGAATTCTCACCATTGCGCAACAGCTTGCTCGAACCTAACCAGATCGGTTTTAGGACAATTAACTTGAAAGATTCTGAAGTGCAAAATATTTAGTAAATATTTAGCAAACTTCATTTAGTTTAGTTAAGTTATATACTAAAATTTACATATATGACTATTTAACCTTTGAGTCTGACTAATGAATAAATTAACTAAGGTCTGAAAAGTTGCGAAACTATTATTTGGTGACTACAGTCATCTCTCGAGCGCAAAGGGTTAACTTGAAAGATTCTGAAGTGCAAAATATTTAGTAAATATTTAGTAAACTTCATTTAGTTTAGTTAAGTTATATACCAAAATTTACGTATATGGCTATAACCTTCAGGTTTGATTAATAAACAAATTAACTAAAGTTTGAAAATTTGCGAAACTATCATTTGGTCTTGGATCACAGTCACCTCTCAAAGGGTTAAAATAATTTAGGGAAAACATTGATCAATGCTGGGCTGCTATACCGTTCGAACGTCAACCCCGGGAATTAATTACGAATAATTACCGAATAATCTCGCTGTCGGCGGTATCGTTAAGGCCGCGACGCGCGTACGAGAAGCTTCAAGCGCAGCTCCATTGTTTCCACGAGATGCATTGTGTTGTTTTCGCGTGGGTTTCGCAGCAATCTTCGTCTAATTGCATTAAGCACGGCGTGTTCTCGATGGAAAAACCGAGGTAGAAGGAAAGAGAGGGAGAGAGAGGCGAAGGAGCTTGATTTGTTACCACGTCGGCCACGCAACGTTTAGAGACGTTTAATTGCGCCTGGAAGCACCTGGGATTGTTCTTCTTCTCGTCGCCCCGTATGATTCACGGCCAGGGACAATGTGTACAAAACTCGCGAGCTGTTCCATTTCACTGCTTAACCCTTTGCTCTTCGACAACGGACCTTGTCGTGTAGCTCTTTTAGCTGCTTCGTGTGTTTTGTCATTCGGTTGGATTTCATAGTTCACGGATAGATGGAGGTAGATTTGCGACTCCAGTAAAAATTTTCAGGAAAATTTCGAATATCCTAATTTTCTTCTTTTAGTCTTTTGTTCATTATAAACGGAATTAAGTATACTCTTTTTTTTGTTACGCTAGAAGTACACTTTTAACGTTTGTAAGTTACCGTGTAATTACTAATGGTAAATGCTTAGTAATTTTTATTTTTTCGATTGCATTATTGAATAGGCTCGTTTCCAATAAATACCAATTATTAATCTAAATAATAATTATATTGCACGTAATGCATTTATAACGTTAAATATTACGTTGTTTTTTTTCTCTTTATATATAATACTAAATGTTCAGCTTGCCAACTTAAAAGGCCTGTTTTTCGTTATCAACACTACGCGGTCCCAAGAGATCGATTGAGTTTCAACCTACTGCGTAAAATGTTAATAGACTTCCAAAGTGTAACAGATTTATCGTCCTGTTACACACACCATACTCGAAGGCTACGTAGATTTAATCTATGTATGAGTTTCTGATTTGTAAGCTTTTTACCGATACCCGTTTAGTCACCATCGAGCACAATTTCGTAATATACGTCCCGCCGGAATAAATTTCCTTCCAGTAACCTTTACGCGTGTATTTCTTATTTTATACGATCGTGTACGAGCAAGTCGGCGATTCCGTTTATTGCCGATCGATACAAATGACGATTTAAATGTTAAATTAAATTCTCAAGATAAAGACAAGCGATTGGTAGTTGATCTAATTACCGTTGCTTTTCCTGTTTCAGATATTTAGGAGAAATGCGACTAGCGGAGAGAGAAGCCGAAATGCAGGAGTTAGAAACCTCTAGACCTGGCAGATCGCGAGATCTTTTCGGTGTACAACTCGAGGTAAGTGATAATTGAAATTTTAAATAATACGTATTTCAAAAGTTAACATTTCACCGGGACGTTGTTTAGAAGGTAGAAAAATTTGAAAAATTGCCACGCGATTAACCCTTTGACTCATAGTTGTCTTATAATACTAATTTCAAATGTTTTCAAGTGCCAAATTATTCATTAAGATTCATCTATATTGAATTTCATTTGGCTTAGTTAAACGGTACACTAAAATTTACTCATGCGACTATTTAATCCCTTGGATTCGAACATTTGTGAAATTATCATTTGGTGACTGAGAGTCGCCTTTCGACTGCAAAGGGTTAACAAAGTACTGATAAGCAGTCTACGAATACTGATTTTATACTTTCACAACTATTCCTAAAGGAATGAAATCCACAAATAGATTACTTTGAGCCCAAGAGATTTTTCGCATCTTTTTATATTTCAATTTTGCGGTCTACCTGTATGATAATCATTTCGAAAAGGGTGCTGTTCGCGGATCGATCTCCGGTATCCTTGCCGAGGTCAGAAACGAATTCGATCCTGAATCGATAGCCCATTCACCAAGGCAAGGTGGTGGTTGCAAATTCAACAGTCACTTTTTCCAAGAGCACCAGTATAGGCCAGTGAGAGGTGCGACCCAGAAAACCGGTGTCGGTTATGCTAGAAACAAACGGGCCACTTGATACCGAAACGACCAACGAAAGTCCGTTGCACTCTCTTCCTTCCTCAATCGATCGATCGATCCAACGATCTTGCCTTTCTCTGTCGACGATCTTTCCACGGAATTAAATCATCCGTGTATCTAGGACTTTCCGAGATTCAGACCTATTTTCGACCGACTCCACCACTTTCTTTAAGCAGATTCACAGTTTCACGAGAGAAAGTTCATGCGCAGAAATTGAAAAAAAGAACCGAAGAAAGCGAAGGTTAAACGTACAATAAGAAAAGTTATGGCTATTCGTTTAATATTAAAACGAGGAATTTTTTTTCTTTGCCGTTACATAGTTAATCCATGAAAATACACGGAAAGGTTGATTAAAATTAGATTTTGTGTTAGATATTGAATATATAATAGAAATGTTACGAAGCAAAAATTAACCGAAAACCAGCTTTCTCTTAACGTACTTTCTGAAAAGTTTCTTCTAAGCACCCAAAATTTTGCTTTCTGGCAATTTAGAAAGTACTAAAAGATTAAGATACAAAACAAAGTGGTTAAAGGACTTGAACGGGGTTGTAGGAATTTCGACCACTGCGTTTGCTAGTCTCATGACAAAGCTCGTGAAGTTCGATCAGAGTTGCAGCTTCTTCGTGTTACATAATAAAGTATTAAAGTATTTGTAAATAAGAGTGTATTTTATTTAGTAATATTAAACCTCATTTTCAACAAATTCAAAATTCGAATTTTATAAGTTGTCGTTTCTAGTGACATAAATTTCTTCTATCCCGCATTTTCCCAATTCTTGTCGCTACAACTTTCCACGACACACGTTTATCAGAATAAATACAAATATTTCGAAGTAAATCATTCAATCTTTCGTGTTCCCTAACGAGTCATCGCATTTTCTTAATTCTTCCCTTGATTTACTTATCTTATCGTCGCTGGAGAAATTGTAACAAAACGCTTCGCGAAACGAACCGAGTGACGCGTTTTCAGTTCCGGCTTCCCGCGATCGATTTTCATCGAAGAGCATCGATCGTCCGCTATAGAAAGGCGTCGCCACCTTTCTCCTGTCCCGGCTCGATCGACGAAAAGGCGATCGAAATTGGAAAGCACGGTCGGTCACGCGCGCGATCGATTCGAACTGTAATTCCTCGGCTTCGCGCAGTTTCAGGCACCTGCGAACCCCATTTCCATCCGGTCTCTCGTTGCCAATCTTTGCGTCAAACCTTTTTTATGCCCCGTTGCACGGTTCGACGCACGTGTAAATCGTTCCGCAATGTTTCACCCTTTTAGCTTTCTTTTTCAGCCAGCCGGCTACTCGGAAATGAGTTCAGCGTTAACAAAAACCGTATCACGGATTTGATAAAGCTACCTGATCTTACTTCAGCAGCGGGCTGTTAATGCAAATTTTATCGGTTTACGAGATTCGAAATAACACGTACCAAAGTCACTTCGCGATTGCATCGATCGTTTTATTCCATTAAGTTATTACACCGTATCTCACTGCAATCTTATCGTTTGGATTTCGTTACGCTTATTCTGTTCGAATATTTTCTTGCAAAAATTTCACCGTTTGTTTTACACATTTTAAGCTGACTAAGAGCAATAAAATCTCAAAGAATTTGTCAAGTATACGTACACTTAAGCTGTTGCTACCTGCTCATTAATGTAAATTTAATCAATTAAGTTTTAATATCAAATAGAAATATTAAAATATAAGTTACAAGCAAATTTTAGATCGTGTAAAAGAAAGTTCGAAAATATATCTGCTGTTGCTACCTGCTCATTAATGTAAATTTAATCAATTAAGTTTTAATATCAAATAGAAATATTAAAATATAAGTTATAAGCAAATTTTAGATCGTGTAAAAGAATGTTCGAAAATATACATGCTGTTGTGTTTCATATAGATATCTTTCTCCAAAGCTTCTAAATCTGCTCCTGTTCCAAATACATTTGTGCAATGCTAATGGGTTTATACCGCGTAGAATAAAATAAATAAATTTTTGAGAGCGCGCGTACATACCTCCTTCGCAGTGAAAGGGTTAACGAGCCTCGAGAAGGAAGAAAATAACCGTAGAACTTGAGAGCAGAATGTTTCGCGACGAGGCTCATGAATTATCGAACAAACAGATGTACGACGGCAGGGCCACTGTGTTCTAATGTAATTTGATCGGTCGATGAGATACCGGCCTCCGTATGAAACGCTTCCTTTGGGCTCGTCTATCGTAATCACCGATGAAGCTTTATTAATTGCCCGGCAATATGGCGCGAGCCTAATTAATCGCGGCGCGGCTCGTTATAAACGACACGACTTAATACCCGGTCGGCGAGCATCGTGTCGCTGCGAACCGGATAGCCTCGTGTAAACCAGCCATAATATCGAGTCACGAGTTCATTAAATCGTCGATCGGCCGTAATGTGCGAGCGGATCGAACGATCGACAAGAAATTATCGTAAGTCGGTTCGCTGAAAGAGGAACGCGTTCCTCGGTATTCCTTAACCCTTTGCACTCGAAACGCGACTTCAGTCAGCGAGCGAAATCATCTTGATAAAATTGAGAAATTCGAAAACTTTAAAAAAATTTAAAATTTGCTTCCATTGAAGTTTACTTAATTTAGATGAATAATTTACAAGTACGACTATTTAACCCTTCACATGCGGTGACTGGAATTGATATCGTGTGACTACCGAGTGTCGCTTTCAAGAGCAAAGGGTTAACCCTTTGCATTCGAGAGGTAATCGTTAGTCGTCTAATAATACTAACTTCAAAAATTTTCAAAGTCGAAATATTTACTTAGATTCGCCTATATTAATTGTTTTTTAGCTTAGTTAAGTCATATTAAAATTTACGTATATAACTATTTAATTTCCGGGTCTGATTAATAAACAAACTAATTAAATTGTGAAAACTTGCGAAGGTATCATTTGGCGACTGACAGTCGCCTCTCGAGCGCAAAGGGTTAATATTTACAAATAATAGTTACAAATAAAAGAGGGGTTTGATAGTGCAAAAGTTAAATCGCAGGCATATAATTTTGTTAATCTAAAGGAAATTGTTAAACGAAAGTAGTTTTATGTTAGATTGGTCTCGGTCACAAAATACATTATATTTCTTTTGTGTATAATTGAACAGAAGGTAAAAAATTGTCATTTAAAACATTTGCAAAAATTGGAATCTTTAAGAGTATCGCCTAGCTGAAAATTATTAAGTTAATTCGTGTATTTCTGAGTTCCGAGATGTATGAATATTTCTTTTTTATTAGATGTTGTGTAACCCTGTACAGGATTATTAGTACGAATATTTTCAAAGCTACGGACAAACATTTCTTTTTACTCGCGATCAAGCAACGAAGGCAACATCAACATTGCGTGTACCACTGCAAGAAAGACAGTTTCTCGAAAAAACGGCACAGAGGAAACGTCACAAAAAGGCGACAAGAACTCGAGGATTGTATCCCTTCGTAGACTTTGTATCTGAAGATTTAAAAAGTGAACGAAGGACTCGAATTCAGCGTCGCGGAAACCGCAAATCGCTTATAGAAGAACTTCAAGTGAATCGTGACGGCTGCCAATGATTTTGATCGCCGGGTTTTGCGATAATACATCGCGTTTAGCGTAAAAGTGAAAACAATCCCGAGCTCATGGAAGCGTAACCGGATAATGGCGCGACCGATACGCCGTGCACCGACGAAAGAAATTACGAAATCCGTTCCGGAACTTCCTTTTTTTTTTTCCCTACTGGTCTCGGCCTTCTCCACTCCCCTTTTCTTTCCCGTCGATTCGATTAAACGTTCTTTCGCAAACACCTGAAACCGCGCTCGTCCGACGACTATCGATTAATCCGTGTTTACGGAAGGTCTGTCAGTCGGCGCGGAACGTTTCGTTGGAAATCGTCGAGGATTCGGTGGATTGCTCGCTTCTTAATTATCTGCGGATGATCTAAGTGACCTTAAGATTTAGTAATCTTAGCTGGTGAAATGGACACTGCACAAGAATCGATTCCATCGTCCATTAAATACGTTGACCTCTACTTTAATTTGAGTATTTCGTTAAATTTTTGTGATGTGCGTAGCTTGGACATTTTTACACATTTCATTTACACGTACTTATTTTACTGGAGAGCTCACTTCCCTTTACTAGTTAGAAAAATTGGTGAAAAGAACATTGACTGAAAGTTTTATGCATTTGGGAGCTTATACTTTTAAATGTTTGATATTGCATAACGAAGATATATATTTTTTTTTTCAGTTACAAAATACACATTTATTTATTTATTTTTACGGGATCAACCCATTAGAGAATTGCAATGAAATTATTACAGTGAGGTAGGAAAGTGTAATAATAAATGATAACAAAGAAAGTAAAAATATAAAAATGGTAAAAGATAAGAAAGCAGCGTTAGATAAGAAAATTTTACACAGAAGAGCAGTGTAGTAGCTGTTTTATAAAGTGAAGAGATTGGCTGAATAGATCAAATGAATTTAACTCATTGTTTATCTTTTAATCGACGGACAGAAAAGTTTCCCTCGCCCGTTTCACCCCCTATCTTCACAAAACTCCATTCCAATAATAAAACCGAAAGCAAAGTGTTGGAAATTGAATACAGAAATACTACGAAGCAAAAATTAACCATAAACCAGCTTTCTCTTAACGTACTTTCTCAAGGGCTTCTTCCAAGAAGCTAAGCCACATCTGGCATTTTAGAAAGTTCGAAAACATCGAGAAACAGAACTGCAGGGGCTGAAGGACCCGGACGGGGTTGTAAGAATTTCGACCACTGCGTTCTGCTAGTCTTGTGACAAAACTCGCTAGGTGCGGTCAAAATTGCCCTTCCTCGTGCTATATAAAAGTATCGATAAACTATCATAGTATTGTTAGATATCGCTTATTTAATTAAGACATCTCCTTTAAATAGTTACACTTCTGAACCGCCACTCATCCTTTCGAATCATCCGTCCTAAACCCTGAACCGTTACTCATCCATCCAAGTCATCTATCCCATATCTATTCGTCAACTCCTGAACCCTCTCTCTATCCCTGTTGTACTTTTCCTACCCCACTACCCTAAATTCCCAGGTATATATATAGACAATAAGAAACTTAGGGCAGACCTTATTTTCACCAGCAGCGACGCAGTAGCTTTCGTTTCTATACTTCGTTACGTGTTAGATCTTGTAAATCAAAGTTTGGCAAGAATAAAACATTTAAAAACCCCAAACCTCGAAATCTAACAGTATTATTTCACTAATAAGAGTTTATTTCATTTAGCAATATTAAACCCCATATTCCCAATACAAAGGAACAGAACGAAGGGTAACAAAGAGGAAGCGGCAAAGTATTTCCTGACATTCCTGTTGGAGCAGGTTTTCCGCAAGAGGAAGGTTAAGAACGCGCATGATTCGACAGGATGTTTGACGAAATTCGAGTTTCTGCAATACTTGACCGACCCTTCGTCCCGTTAAAGATAGCCACGCTACTAAAAGTCGATTACAAAGCGTGGAGCTATTATCCTGTCTGTCGTAATCGGACATCCTTGTTAGCGGAGGGGAAAAGGCACCGCTGTATGACCAACTCGCGATGAATTATATCTTTAATAAACTGCCTAGCCGTGTAACGTCGCTCAACTGTCAGGTAATCGTAACAGCTGGCTGTAGTGGGAAACATTATCTTCGTTTATTTTCCCGTAGATTATAGGGCTGTACGTTTAAACGATGTTTCGCGAGCGGGAAACTTCGGTTCACCTTCTCCACCTTTTCTTTTCTGATTGATCGCGATGACCGACAGATAGGTGATGTGTGACGAGAAGCGTTGTTTGTTGACCTTCGTGGCACCAAACATTTTTTCTACATGTTCGTCCATTAAACGGGTTAAACAGAATGTTACGAGCGACGATGTTGTTCTCGAGATCTTGTCAGATCTAGCAAACGCTACGTATTTTTATATTTAATTTCCCTTCGTCCTCAAACGTGGTACTTTGAAAGTAATTTATCATGTAACGATTCTATCTTGCCGGCACACACAATTCTGCTAACTTACGGCGCATCTCTGTTGCTGTTTCCCCGACATTTTCCTTTCATTGTCATAACAGCAATTACTATTCACTTTACTTTTTTGCCACATTTTTTCATACTTCTCAGTCCGTTTCTTATGGTTTATCAAAATACTTAATCCTATCGCGTATCCATTATACGGTAATAGAATAATTTACATTTTTTTGTTTGTTCTTCTTTTTTCTTTTTCCATGAAACGGTTAGTCACACATTTGCGACCAAACGCGCGGTCTGTTTTTCGTTCAAATTAAATGAAAATTCCGTCGAAAATGTACATACAACGGGGGCCGCGTTTCCGCAAATAAATTGCAATCAATTTAATCGAAAAAGAAAATTTTGTTTCTGGCCGCAGCCGAGTCTCTCAACGTTTCATTTTCAAAATAATAAAATCTCGGTCATCGCGAACGAGCGTCGACGTTCCCTTTTCCACCGTGTTCCACCAGTCGATATCTCGTGCTATCGAACCGCTGTTGCAACCGATAACAGCCCTTCGATCCGTTCGACGTGAAAATTTGATGTCACGATAAAGTTAGGTAGATTACCGGGTAAAGCAAGTGTCGCCTAACTACAACAAATGATACCGTATCGCCAGTTTATTGCCAGTTTATTGCTACACGCACCGCCTCGTTTTCCTTCATTGTCCAAGTTTCACGCTCAACCCCTCGTTTACCCTCCTTTCTTTCCCCCCATGGCCCTTACGAAACCCTCCTGCAGCTCCCTATTCTTTTTTCCAGCAACCGTTGTCGCGTCATACAGCATTGATTAAGAATCACCGATGCAACGATTGGGGATCCGTCAGTTAATTTCAGTGTGTCGCAATTCATGCTGTTATTAACACGTTGAGCGGCAACGTGATGCGATTAGAAATTCAGCGTAAACGCGCTGTATCAACTTAATTAACTATCGTAATGACGAAATTTAGAGTTCCATTTCCGTCCTCAATTACCGACATTTTAATTATACGTGGGCATCGTTTCGCCCTCGAATTTAATGAGTTAATTTTACCCCGCTCAATTATATCCCCAAAAATTCCCGGCAACTAATGATAAATCTCGCGCATCAATCTGTGAGTTCGAATTCTCGTAATCCGCCCACTACTAACTCACGGACGGAGAGAAAATGAAACTTAAATGAAAAATACAGAAAGTTAACCCTTTTTTGCACTGTCAGTCGTCAAATGATAATTTCGCGAATTATCAAGCCAAAGGAATTAAATGCTCATCTAAATAAAGTTTAGAGTATTACTTAACGAAATTGAATAAAATTCAATACGAGCGTATTCTAATAAATATTTTGCACTTGAAAATCTTTGAGGTTAGTATTACTGGACGATTAATTGCATGTACCGTGGCGGACAAAAGTTTAAGACCAAAGGTTGAATGAAAATAAATAAATTGATTAATAAGAAATAACAGTATGAATAAAATTTGTATTCTATGCTAATGAATAAATAACGTTTAACTGTAATAACTATAAAAATAAATAGATAAACGATATTTGCGAACCATCAAATTATGTTTCACATTATCCTCTGTCATGTTAAACTTTTCTCCGCTACTCTATCTATTCTTGTTCATTATCACAAATCCCAATCACGATAGGCGCAAGCAAACCACTTATGCGTCCGACTGTACAAACGCGATCCACCTTACCACCGGAAGTTCCAACGAACGTCATTCCCAAAAAAAGAAGTGCCTACGATTCGGAATAAAGACGCAAACTCGGTCAGTCCGGATCGGACCCGGCCGTCGAATTTGCATAATCTCGGAATAAACAAGTCGTGTGCAATCGTAGGAAACACGGCAGCGGTTTCAACCAATTACGGAACGCGTTCGCGTGCGGAGGTTAGGTTGGCAGATCTCAGAGCGTGGGTTTCGCGTCTCGCGCTCGTTCGTTCCCCTATCTCCTCGAATACATCAATGCACGTTCCACGTACTCCAGCGATGCATATACGTGACTGTACACGCACGCATACACGTTGATGCGTCTAACACCCACTGCATCGTCGTGCGAGGCGGCTAGAAAGAAACGCGGGCAAGAGATCGTTATCGGGCTGAACAGGAAAGCAAATTTTCCGTTCGCTGATCTTCATGGTTCATGCTCGATAAGTCGTATCTCGAAAGCAACTTTCTCTCTCTCTCCTCTTCTTATATTATATTTTCTCGCGAACAATTTTCCGGTTTTCACACCCATCTTTCCTGCGGTGAAAAGATTCGGTGCATAATAATTGCGATTTTTATGTTTGGAGAGAAATTTGGAGGTTTGAGACGACGTAGGTTCGATGAGAATTTTGAATTACGCGCCATTGTGTCACGCGCGTCGACTGTTTTATCGGTTTCGAAGGCTGTTGGTTTTGCAGGCTTCGGATTTTTGTATCAGCTGACGGTCTACGATCGATCGAGATTCGTGACTGGTTACCGGTAAAAAAGAGAACTGTATGCTGGTCGTGCCGTTCTCGATCCCTGATTCGTTTATACTGGCTTGCCTGGTAATTGAACGACGAGAATTTATCGTTCGCGGAAAATGTTGTTCCCGAACACGGGTAAATGAAGGGACAAGCACGTTTCACGAGCAGTTTTGTGAAAAATTTTTTCTACGAACAATTTTAAGCGAAATCGTTTGTTTCCGTCCCTAATTATTTCTCAGACGTTCCATATTCAGATGTTCAACGCGTTCATTAATCAGTGTCTCAATTTTATTTGTGTCGCAGGTCACTTCCTTGCTTCTGGAAGGTGAACGCAGAAAACTGGCGGTTCTTCAGAGAGAATTGCAAGTCGCGCTCGAGGAAGGTGGAAGCGTGAAAGTTAAGGAGAAACAACGGCAGGAGCTGCTGCACGCTATATCGTAAGTAGAATCGGCGCGTACCCGATCAGACAACCAGTTAACGGAGGAACCGCAAGCACGCGTATTTTTTCAATCGACGTGAAATTTTTCATCGCGAAAAATTTGTAACGGTTAGTTATCAGCAGTTTTTGTTTACAACTACTGTTAAAACGCGTTCGTTTCGCTCGCACGACGGTTGTTTTAGAATGTAAAGGTTCAGCTACAATTCAATACACGCTATCCTATGGAGGGCGGTATAAATGGATAGCAGGTCATTTTAAGCGGCAAAATAAGTAGAAACACAGAAAAAAAATGAAATACAAGATTTTTTTTGTATAACGTTTTGTTTTCGTAAAAATTGATCTCGGGAATTTACTAAGTGCACACATACATTATCGTGTCACTGTCTGACTATGCTCGCTATATACTACTTGTATTTTCTGTATTTTGATAGTTTCAACTAACGATACTAAATATTATTGCACATGAATCAGTACCTAGGTACTCTTCAACTGACGCACAAAATTAATTACATTTTCGATCGATCAAGAAGCCTCCCATACCGATGTATTATATCGAAATGACAATTTTTTCCATTAATTTTGATTAACGATTCCCTATTTCATTTTTATTATACCGACGAAACACCTTCGACAAATAGTAATAAACCAGCAGAAATCGGAGATTCAGCGTTGTTATCTTTCTTCACCTAACGAAACTCGTTACAGCGACAACAAGAAAGAAGCAGAATTCGCGCGCATAATAAAAAGATTAGCGTCATCGTGAAAATAATTGCGGCGAAAGCTTTTCCTGGTCACGTCCGGTCCTAGGGACTGAGAAACTATCGAAACGGCCACGACGGAGCGAAAAACTCGACCAAGGAAACATCCATTCTCCCGGCCGGTAGCTTTCGAATAATATATTTTGCAAGTTGGCACCGGACCCTCGTAACACCAGCTCCCCGGAGCTCTCCCGCCCCCTTCTGTGCGGGGGTACAGAGGGAGGGAGGGAGGATTAACTCGTTCAAGATTTATTAGCATCTGTCCTCCGGCAGACCAACAATTTGATCAAACTACCGTGGAATTATGCAGTTTCGTGTAGCTTCCGGCGCGGGTCCGTCCCGAAGTCGAACCCGAAACTGCCAGCTTCCACCAGCGCGTCTCGTCGTGCGTGAAATACTCCGCGATTAATGAATTCTCCGTTTGCGATTATTACAAAGACCAATTTTAGGACCCGATTCGACCTGTTCGCGTTTAACTTGCTTTTTAGGTTCGAGTTGGGTTTAGATTTGGTTAGAGATGGATTTGGATAAGGTATGAGTTATGTTTGGGTTGGGTTTCAGTTTTAGGTTTAAGTTAGGTTAGAGTTGGGTTTGGATTGGGTTTGTGTGTTAGGTTTAAGTTAAGTTTGAGGTGGTTTTGTGTTAGGTTTCAGTTGGGTTTGTATTAGGTTTGAATTGGGTTGAGGGGGAGTACTGGAAGTGTTCTTCAGAGTTCCCGGTGCTCTCCCATTTCGCTGAAGAAGGCCACCGTGGAGGTTTTAGCAGGTAAAAATCCTGCATAACCTCGCCACCCCCCCCCCCAGGGTGGTGGGGGATCTTTTCGAAGATTTCCTCCACGTAAAAAAAAAAAAAAAAAAGGTTTGAATTGGGTTTTGGGTAAATTTTAGTTGGGTTTGGGTTAGGTTTGAGTTGCGTTTGGATTTGTGCCTGTGTACCCAACATTTCGGGTTCGGGTCGAGTTGGGTATTTTTTTCTGTTTTCAATCGGGACCTGAAAGATTCGGGTATCTGAATTCGAAATCGGGCACCGCAACTTCGGGGTACACGAAATCAAAGAACAACGGGAAGAACAACGTTCATAAATTTACAAAATTTATGAAAAACATAAATATCGTACTTTTTCATTGCTTGTGGCAGATAATACGCGATCAAGGAAATGGCACGAAATATATGAATGAATCTTTCTGTTTTAGAAGTTTATTGAACATAGAGACTTTGTTTTACTTTGGTTGGATGATTTTTTAGGCACCGCTGTTTGGTATTCGAAACGGTTCGACAGAACGATGGATTGACGAGCGGATGTCAAAGGAATGTTTCAAGCCGACGCGCGTTATTCAATTTCCTTTTATACTTTTTCAAAGTTACATTTATAAATAAATCAGAGACGGATAACTGAATGGAATCTGTACAGAAATTTGTTTTTTTTTCATACACATTCGCCTATGCGTACAGTTCGGCTATTGTTTTCTGCGGTTTAGAACTGAATTGTGTATGTACTGATTGTATTTTTCATGTTTGGAAATATTATATGAAATTCGCAGTTTGGCGGGAGTAGCATCGTGGTTTTTAAAAGTGGTAGATACACGTTATTTGATAATACTAACAACAAGCATAACGTGTATGTATATAAAAATTAGGTCTATCAAATTTAAACGAGGCACATAAATTCTTTTTATACAAAATGCAAAGATAATAATTGCTGAAACTTTCGATCCATTTTCTAATTAATACCAATGCTTAATTGGCCTAAACTTTAGCTTCAATTGATATTTTATTAATATGAAGTAAAGTATTACATTTAATTCCGATTTAAACCAATGCTAAATTTTTAAATCTTCAATCTTCTCATCAACGCTAACAACAACTTTTGGAATTTTCATCGAACAATTTCCTAAATCCTATCTCTTTCTGAAAATTTTGTCCAACCTCAAAGTGTAAATTAGTCCCAAACATTTTACCAGCAGTGTGCCCATGAAATTCCTTCCCGTTTCCCAGTGAACACCCCTTTCAACCCTTAACACAATCATTATCCCGCGCGCAGCTCGTAGTCCCCCGTCTTAAATCCTCTCAGAACCACGTAAACAGGTGCACGCGGATTTCTGAAATCCCCCAAAATTAGTAGCGTCCTCGAGACGCTTCCAGCTCGAGCGTCTCGAGCGTCCCGGCGACACCTCGAGCGGGAAAGCCCCGAGTCAGCGATATGCAAAAAGCTGCGCGCATTTTTCCTTTTCTTTTCTCTTTTTTCTTCCCTTCGCCCGTCTGGTCGCCGCTGTTTGCACAGCTTCTCGCGACGTTTTCGACCCTGTTTGCGAACGCCTCGTCGATTATACGCCGGCGACGAATTTACGCGGATAACGCGGCGGCGACTTCGCCAACTTCCGCCGTTTTCCCGCGGCACGTCTAATTACGCGTCTCCAATGCAGCCCCGACCTGTTTCGCGTTTCATGGTGAACACGCGCGCGCGAGCGCGCGAGGAACAACGGAATAATTGACGATCCCCTTCGAGGATAGGCAGCCGAGAAATTGAATGGGAGACCGAAGGAGTCACGAACAAGATGGGATCGTGGCGCGGTTCTTGCGCGTTTCTGCTCCTCTTCGACGGGAATAAATGTTTCACGGTGGCAAAACGTACGGAATATCGTGTTGTGTTTGACATTAGAACTATCGACGATTCATGTAGGCTTTTTGGTAATAAACTTACTCACCTACTAATCTTCCTGTTTTGCATACCAAAGGATTTTCACCAGTAAATAAATAAATAAATAAATAAATAGATAGATAGATAGATAGATAGATAGATAGATAGATAGATAGATAGATAGATAGATAGATAGATAAATAAATAAATAAATATATAGATAGATAGATAGATAGATAGATAGATAGATAGATAGATAAATAAATAAATAAATAAATACATATATAGATAGATAGATAGATAGATAGATAGATAAATAAATAAAGTATAGAAGTTAAATTGAAAACTATACGATGAAACACGTAACATGAAGGAGACAAATGTTTGTTTATAGTTTTCACAGAAAATTGAGGTATGTTTTCGAAAATGCGTAATCGTAATAAATTCATAAAACATCTATGAAAAATTGTAGTTTGTTCATTTTAATCATGTTGGTAGTTCTAGTATTAAAATAATTAGCCTTAACTGATAACCTTAATTAATTAACCTAACACCCTTACGGGTTTAATTTTAAAGAAGATCGTGTTGTATAAGGTGTGTTTGATGTGATATGGAAATTCTGATGTTCGTAATTGATCACAGATTTTTTCTAGTTTAAAGCAAAAGAAGGTGTTGCGCTTGCAGTGAAATTTTGTAAAGATCACTTCGCACCTGACGTACTTGATATCGTAAAAAGTTTTTAAGTCGAAAGTTTCAAAAGATGTTTAGGCGAGGACTTGCGGGAAATTTGCCTTTGCAACGTCTCTCTGGTGGCTAGTATGATGGAAGTGCTATACCGTAATCAAAAGAAGTTCACTACTTTCCTAATCAATTTAACAGGAGGCGGTGACAGCGTCATTGTTTTCTAAAGATTGAGCGAACACAACGACTAGCCCTCCACCTTCAGGGCTCATATATCACTGTCGGCACATGGTTCATTCACGGGGTTATCTCGAAATCCCTAAACAATCTAAGCTCTCCCGTTTCATCCCGTGGGTGTTCACATCTACAATATGTGTGTGACATTTCCGGTAAACGGAAATACGTTCGCCAGACAAAAGTTATAAATTAACCCTTTGTATTCGAGAGGTGACTGTTAGTCGGCTAATAATATTAATTTCAAAAGTTTTCAGAGTGCAAAATATTTTCTAAAATTCGCTTACATTTTGTTCTTTCATTTAGTTTGATTAAATCGTATACAAAAATTTGCATATATAATTATTTCACCTCCAGGTCTAATTAATAAAGAAACTAACTGAAATCTGAAAATTAGTGGAACTATCGTTTGGTGACTAACAATCGCTCCTGGAGTGGAAAGGTTAAAAAAAAAAGAAAGAAAATTGAATGAAATTATAAATATACGCGTATTTGATAAAATTAACTAAGTTGACAACTCAGCTTCTAACCCATTCATTTCTCGATCGAGTGGGACCCCAAAAGACAAAACACTCTATCGATTCCTTCACAGACACACACACGCGCACACACGTTCACGCCCAGACACACACACACCAAATGTACCATCTTACAATACTAATTCTTAAATCTATACATTACCACAATAGTAACAATTCAATGTTGTTGAATGTTAAATTAATCGGCATAAAAAGTTTCATTCCTTTCTTCTTCGTTGATTGGATCGTACAAAGCGTAGAGCTCACCCGATATCGATTTCAATTTGTTTCGTAAATTTTTCAGCTTACCTTCTGCATAATTTACGGCTACGTTAACATATAGACAGTTCCGAGAAACTAACCGGAGCCCATCGAAGTTACTGAATAAATTTCATTAAGTAAAATTATCTTCCCGAAGTTCGTTGAAAGTGTTGGAGTAAGGAATCGCGCGAAGCTGATTTAACTTTTAACCGTTTCTAGGAGGAAGTGTCTTCTTTAGCGAATCATAAGGAAAAGAACGAAAGAATCTGACGGTATCTCAGACGAACATCCGTACAAATTTCACTTTTGCAACCGAGTAATTAATTCTCCTGTTACGAAACGCTACAGCATGAGCATACACGGTTGAGTAAAAGCAAAATCTAATAAATCTCCGTGTAACTACCTCAACTCTAAAATCTTTATTTACAAGCTCATTAAGTAAGGAAGATTCTCCGTTCGTTTACACCGTAAAACTTCCCCGGTGAGCCTTAAAAGGTTCAAGTACTTCCCAACAAGAGCTATTAATAAGTGGTAAGCACAGAAATTTTGCCTTCTTCCTCGTCGCAATTACCCTCCAACTTCCCTCTAACCCGATTTCATCTTCTTCGAGCACGAAACACGTCAAAAATTATGAACAAACTCTATCCACCGAACATCGTTCCGCCACACACGAGCTAATTTGATTATAGCCCTGATGCGAATAATTAAGACGAGTCCTCAAACGGGGAAACGCTTTGAAGGCCAACTGAAAACCGAATAAAGAGAACGTATTCAATTTCGATGGCCCCCTCTCAGCCTTGGAGCGTTCAACAGAAGAAACGTCGGCCAGTTCGCGCCATGAATTTGTAAGATTGTTTGCTCGCGCGTAATTGCCGAACTTTCCACGAAGACGTTCGTCCGACCGTGGTAGAACTTTCTCGATTCGTAAATCACAATGGCGGCCGGCGGAAGTCGCTTGGAAAAATTCGCCAGCACAATCCGCCTTCCTGGCGTTTGTTTGCCCGCTTTAGCGTTAGGAACTGCGAAAACGTCCGATTCGTAGATTCCCGTAGAACGGTACAATTTCGGAGACTTTCCGGAAACGTTGGTAAATAATTTGGGGAAAGTTTATTTTCTCCGAATCGTACGCTTTTCTATCTAGCATTTCGGTTGGTGCAGTGAAAGTAAATACGCTTCAATACGTTACGTTGGTTAATGTTGTTTTTCGATGATTCTGCGCGCGATATTCTATTTCACGTAGAAATAGATTAGTATTCTATCAATCTGCACATAAATAAATTTCAGAAAATAGACAAAGATTTCTCAAAAGTATCCACCTTTGAAATAGACGAAGTCTATTTAATAATCTCATCATACCTTAGTTTAATCTAAGTTTAATTAAATAAAGTTTAATTCTTCTTCTATTGAAGTAATATCTCATCACTAGACACCTTAGTTTAATCTATTTAAAGCTCTTTTCTATCTTTTATAATTTTTAAGTAACGATCTATTTCAATTCCACGCATACCCTGCATAACAAAGAGATTAATTAACGAATTTCTTTCAGAGCAATAAAGCTTGTAGCTTAAGTATAAGAAAATTTAAAAATATGACAGTAATGGACCTTACAGTACCTACATAAAATGGAAACTAGTTTAAACGGACAATTTTTAACTTCAGATTTCTCCTTGATCAGTAACGGGCAAAAAAATCGATTTTAATTCGACATTTCTCGTTCATTCTGCCGACAGGAAAATTCAAGGACAGCATGAGCAGCTCGACAAGGAGTACAGAATCCACGCTGCCGGCGTTCTCTTATGCAACTCGAGGGGCTCCGGGAAGGTAAGCGTTTTGTCATTATTCTTTTCCTCCGCGGCCCGTGATTCACCGAAGATAAATGGTCCTCTCGATCATCGCAACGCGATCTATTATTTGTTAGCGGGTAAAGCCCGGCCCATCCTTCGCTATTTTCCCCGTGACTCGGCTGTTCCTTGAATAAATTCGATCGATCGATCCATTCCCTTCCCCAAGGGGCCACCAAGGAGAAGAGCTTCTTACGTGACTTTCTAAGAAATTGGGTACCTATACCGTGACCGGTTTAAATTAAACGCTCGCCCGTGGCTTCGCGATATTTCTAATAAGTCGAGCGTTATCGTTTACAATGGGTGAAATTGTGAACGTTTTTTATCGGGAATTTATATTTTTGTTCATTGTCAGGCTAATAAAATGGCACCTGGGCGGGGATTTTGTGTTTGTTGTATTTATTTGTGCCTAGAAAAAGGTTGCAACGTTTACAAATGTATACTTTATTAAAGATGGACGAATCGTTTTTGAAAGAATTTTTAAACAAGTTTTTTAATTTTGGAATCTTCTGAAGGTATAAGTATGTTCAAGATTTGTGACAGAGATACGTTATTCGTATCTACGAGGTCTTTAACAAGAAAAGAGCTGTCGTACTTTCGTGTAGATAAATCGCACCCACTTTCTGCTTCAACACGGTATTTTCGGTGGGGATGGAAATTTCCAAGGAAAGATCGTAGAAGTCGATGATCTCTTTTTAATGCCACGTTATCCAGCCATCGAACTAACGTATTCCGTTTTCACCCTATCCACGTACAGTGATATTCTTTTGCACGCTAAAAGGAAGACCGCTTTCTCTAGCATGCGTTCACTGGTTTCGTATGTACGTCACAGCGTGCTACATACAGAGCATAGTATATAAAAATAAGAAATCGTAATAAAATTTAAAAAGAAACACTACTTTAACATGGACCTTAAAAATAATATCTTAAACTATAATTATTACGGGTAATTTTAATAGGATAATTTTTATTTCTAATTATTCCTCTCTTTAGCAGAAAATCAAAAATGTTTAATTTATTAATAACAATAAAACAGAACAATATAATGCAAAGCCTGTAAGATTATAAATAATAAATTAATAACACACATAAATTATACCTAAAAGATATAAATTATTAAAATAATTAATCTTACTGTCCAATTATTATTCCAATTATCATTAATTCAAATTTACTCTTTAATGCTATTCCACAAAAGCCAGGTACCCTACGAACAATTTTCCAGAATACCAAACCAATTTATCGAGGAATAAATTTAAACTAACATCCACTCTCGCCGCTATACCCTCAGCTATCGTTTTCCTATCACCTACTTTGTTCCTCTATCCGGGAACGAGAGCGATTCAACATTAATCCAACAAAGTTCCCCGCTGAAGTGCATCGACCGATCAGCTGTCACCGGAAAGCCTTTCCGGTTCCGCCAAGAAAATAATGTAACGACGCAATCTAAAAGGACGACGGGGCGAACTTTCGAGGATCACCGGTCCATTCTACTCAGCGTTCCATCGTCGAGCCTCCGGAATAATAGATTCAATCCCTGTGTACCCTTCCCCCCTCCTTTCCCCCAGCTTCTTCCTCCTCTGTCTCACCCTCGACCGCCGCCTCGTTCAGTTCGTCTTCCAGGCCAGTTTCTTCGTCGAACGGAAAGTTCGTCCGGATTATCGCGCTTTGTCGAGGACCAAGCTCGCAGCGAGTGCCACTTCGGGGGGCAATCGAGAACCGACGACTCTATCTCGAGCTGCAGCGTCTTCACCGTAAACTTGTCCGGGTTTGACCCAGGCTATGACGAGCAATTGCGGCTGGAACGGCGGAAGAACAGCCGGACCGATGATAAGGCGAACCGCTACCCTTCAGATAACGGAACCTCGAAAAGCGATCCCCGTTCCTTGTTCGAGTCGGGTGTCAGTCAGTTCGGTGATTCGAGTAAACGGGTGTGCTTAATGTTGAGGTAATGGACAAGGGTGTAACGTATTGGGTTGTCCGGAGAGTTCGTGCCGATTTTTGATAGGCGGCACAAGGACAGATCTAAATATATTAGAATAATTGAGAAAAAATAATGTGCGTACATATCGTAAAAGACAATACTTCGGGCATGTTCGAAGTAAAATTTGGGTACAATACGTTAATTTTTGTCAGTTTTATACGCCTTTGAATATGAAAAAAAACAAAGTGCATTTTAGGCATTTAATACTTTTCATTCACTGGAAAGACACAAAAGCAGCAAACAAAATACGCGCTGTTTATGATACCTTTTTCGATCATTACAAAATTCCCTTAATGTCGCTAATGACCACGCTGTCGATGCGACGTTAAGTCCATAATTAAAAAAAAAAAAAATTCCCTTAATGCAAAATACTTCAACTCCTTCGACGACGTAAAAAATCACGTAGAAAAGTTTTTCACTGAAAAACTTGGGATTCTGGAAGGACGGAATTTTCGCATAAACAGTTACTATCTGCTATTATAAGAAGTTCCTAAGTTTCTCTTGATCGATGAAAATATAACTGCTCAATTTGGAGCAATTTTCACGAAGAACATGCATGTTTAACGGTTTGCGGCATGAAAGAGTTGAACAGATTTCTTTCGTCCGTCCTATCGGCTTGAATCTTATGCTCGCACAAGCCTGAAGTAACATTTACTATTCCGTGTTTCCCTCAACGACGGTGCTCTTTAGGAAATTAATCGACGCGCCTGGCGTAAAGTCACCGGGATCCAAAGGGGTTTCAACCCCCGCTGTCGGGAAGTAACGCACGGCGCAAAGATCGAACATAAAGTGGGCAATTTAGCGATAAGGTGAAATACGAACTCGAGATATCGCAGCTCCGGAACACTTTTTCTCTTACCCACGTCGAACCGTGCACCGTACGGATCTCCTGGTGCTTTTTAATTTCTCCCTTGGCTTATTTTCGTTTCCACGAACTAATCCCTACGAAATTGCCACCTTACGGCCGGAACGATTTTGAGAAACGGTCAAACGACATCATTTCAAGCAGAACCGGAGAAATTGACTTCATTCAATTACCCGTCGTGCTTATTCTGTTTCACCATTTCTGGTTACAAGATATTAATCTTTTTAGAAAATTATCACTGCTTCTATTTATAGAAATTATTATGAAAAATTAATTTCTTTCCATTTCTCGGCCGTAACAAAATCAACAAATAAATAAACAATAAATACCTAAAAATATTAGGTACAGCATACTAAAATAATGTACGTAATAACGAACAATCGCTTGTAGAGCGATATCATTTCAGAATTATCGTAGAAAATTTTCTTTATCTCAAATTAAACGATGAATCGCGAACGAAAAGGGCCTCGTGCAAGGATTGATCGAAAGACGACGAAGCGCGGGAACGAGCGAGGAAATCGGAGAAACGAAGAGAGCAGGATCGTCGTTCGGATAATAAAGCGAGTAGGAGGAGCGGGAGAAGAAGTGAAGAAAGTCCGTGTCCGCGACGAACCAGAGAATTATGGACGGCGAAGACAAACGGACGACAAAGCCGCGGGCCCGACGCCGGAAGGAATGAAATATGAAAGACGCGCGCGCCGCTGAAGAGTATCGACTGACGCGGGTCCTCGCAGTGGTTTCCGGCGCGCGCGATTCGTCGGACAAGTCGGGATAGCGGAGCGGAAACGTGAACGAGACCGGGATCGGGGGGATATGAAAGGAGGGGGGAAGGGACTCTGAGAGTGTCGAGCTGATCAAAAACAACAGCGTCGTGCTTGGAAATTAAAAAAAGAGAAGAGGAACTTGGCTGGTTCCAGCTCGAGTACGTTGGCTTGAAAGAGGACGGAGGAGATGGAGATATAGGTTTTTGGAGACTTCCGCAGAGCATTCGGTGGTTTCTGCTCCCGATGATTACATCGTTTTGCCAGCCAAAACATTTTGTTCGAGCAGAATTGTTAAGCTGCGGTGAAAATTGTATAATTACCGTAGAATAACGATTATTTCACTAACTTGGGGACAAATTCATTCGATAAATGGTTCATTGACCAAATTTTTGATCGCGTCATACAGCAAACGGGAATTAAACAATTTTCAAACAATGGAATAGATTTCTATTGCAGTAGAAATATAGTAGAAAAAGTTGTTACTTAGGAAGATCTAGGATTTAATGTATGGGTTTTTATGGAATGGGTACGAGTAAAACACTAAATTGACGAACCGGAAACTAATGTCGTTTTCTTACATTAAATTCAAATATACCAATTTGTAACATGTTTTTATTTTTAATCAACAATGTGATCATCCTCGTTATCAACAAACTTTTGTCATCTATCGTGCAAGTTTTCAATGCCGGATCGATAAAAATCAATTGGTTTTTGAACAAAATATCTAGAGATGGAATGACAGAAACGACATTATTTTCTGGCCTCCCGAATATTAGGTTAACTAAAAATAGGAAACTTGTGTATTAGACTTGTTTTATGGTTTGTCAGCTGTTCGTTCAAAATTTGCATTGTTTCGCGGTTTATATTTCAACAGCTCTCAACAACCATTCTTCTTTACATTGGCGAGCAGAAATTGAGGTATTTAATAAATAAAAGACGAAACAGCCGAACGTAAAGGCGAAAAGGAGGAAAAAATAAGCGAGCGGAGAACAAGGTAGCTAGCCAACAAGGAAACAGATCGAACGAACGAATAAACTAAATAACTACGCCATTCGTATCGACTTACAATTTTTCCCATTTCGCTCTCTCCCTTCGTTCTTCCCTCCATCCCGGGCTTCGTTGCTTTCCCTGAGGTCTCTACTAGACGCTGCTCGATCTTTCCCCCCTACTTTTTCCCTTTTCATTCCCTTCACGTTCGACAAACGAGGTTGGGGTGCATTAGTGGTGTCCAATTACAGAACCGCAATGCACCCTGGCTCAGACACATTATTTCGACGGTGACGCGAAGGACGCTGAAAAAGGGAGAAACCAAGGGATGCCGGCGCTTTCTTTTTGGGGAGAAAATGCTAAAGTTCTGCGAAAGCGAAGACACTCCTGGAATTTGTTCGACTAACAGACCGTTGATGGATTGTAACTTTGGATGACGGTTGCCTCGGGTTTTTTTTAATACAGGGAAAAGAAAAGTATCGAGGGAGTAAAATGAAAAACGATTTGAAGGGAAACGTATTCGATTCAATTGCTCCATATATTTTATAAATTTGAATCATTTTTTTAATAACACTTTTAGTATTTGAATGACTGGTGTTTAAAAGGAGAATCATAACGCGTGCTATCTTTCTATTATTTTTAGAGGGTAGGAAGACAGGCTTTTATGCTCAGTTCGTGTGTATGTTCTAAAAATAATCTTTAAGTACCTATATTAATAATTGTGAAAAATATATCCTTATTTACACCTCATCTCATCAATAGTTAAAATAGTCACTAACTCTTAAATTATCTTCGCGGGAACAATTGTAGGTAAGCGGATAAAAGTTTAAGAGGACAGGACAATGTAACACGTAACTTTACAGTTCGCAAATATTGTATATCCATTCATTTTTATTGTCATTATGGTAGAACACTATTTATTGATCAGTGTAGAATACAAATTTTATTCATACAATTATTTCTTATTAATTAATTTATTTACCTTCCTTGACCCTTTGGTTTTAAACTTTTCTCCTCTACTGTGCACAACAAAATAATATAATAGTTAAATCATACAATCACCTATGCTATTCCCTGTTTTTCAAAGTTTCGTTCTAAAACTAATCAAGCGTCATTATGAGTAAAAAGTGTCTAGAAAAAAAATCGAAAAATTAGAAACCAGTGTAGCGTCATTTATCGAAAATTGGAATCAAATAGTCCAACTCCCAGAAACAGTACAACTTCCTGTCACCAATGTTACATCAAGCGCTCAATTCATATTTCATGCTGTTCATTCGTTGTCGCTGCCACCGTCATTACACCGGTTCGTTAACGAGCCGCGATCGAATTCACAACATCGGCAAATTATTATTCGAAACGCGACCTGTCCGTGGACGAATCAATCGTTGAACAATCGAAGCCTGTGTACCAGCGTCGCGAAAACGTTGAAACTACCTCGGGTCGCGTGCAGTTCGAGCGTTTTATTCGAACGCGTCGCGGAATCGAACGTGCGCAATGGAAAACAGAATTTTTTTCACCGCGATTTGTCAAAGCTGGCGTCCCACCGCTGTGGGAAACAGTTAATGAGCAATCGATGGATAAACCAACCCGATTCTGAGACAGTACAACAGTCGGCTCTGCGATCGACACGAGCCACCATCGCGTAAAAAACGTTTCGAACCTTTTCCCCATATGTTCGATACCGATGCAACGATCCCGCCTCTCAAATTCGAATCAGCAGATCCACGTTTTTCGTCTTTTTCGCATTTTCCCCCTTTTTCTCCGGGTTTTATCCCTGTTTCCCGCTGGTCGAACCGTACCCATGCTCGATATACCTGCGCACGTATAATTCTGATCGGTCGAATTCGATCGGAAGCGAAATTTTTTGATCATCGACGCGAAACTATTGCTACGGGCAGCGATGTGCTAGAACGAGTGCGTGTTCGATTATAGATTGGAATTGTTGGTGAAAATTTTTGTCCACGGAAAGTGAAACGGCGTGGATGGTAAACTTGAAGTTAATTTACATATTTTCTGTATACTTTGCAGAAAATATGACATTAATCTGTGTATAGTGGCGGAGAAAATGTTTAAGACCATAGGGTCAACGAAAATGAGGTAATGAAAAATAGTACGGTAAACAAATTTCGTGTTCTATATTAATCGATAAGTACTATATTACTTTATTAACGATAAAAATAAATGTACAGACAATATTTATAAACCATGATAATATGTTTGATATTGTCTTCTCGTCTTAAGCTTATGTCCGCTACTGTGTAATTTGTTTAAATTATATTGCATTCAATTATTAAATTATTACAACGGAGAAACAAACGTTTCCTTGAGAAACCACGGAACTGTTCGACATGGAGAAATTAAATAGAGTCAATTCACTCGGTGCCTAATAAACTGCAACTTTTCCCATAAAGAAACTTATCTGCATTTCCGCTTCGAGTTATACCACCCGTCGAAACTTCTTCGAATCACGTTGTTCAATATGACAGTGTTCCCACGATTGAATCCGTTCCCGCAAGAAAGGACTACGTAAACATGTCGGACATCTATAGGAGGGAACTTCTCTGTTATTCGTTGCAAAGAGCGCAAAAAGACGGAATGAAAGCGGTAGCAAGGAGAAAGAACCGATTCTATTTAAGAAAACAGAAAAGATGTCAGCGTGCAACAGATGAGCAGAAGGATTTTAAGCTGGATATTCTGTTCAAAAAAGTACGAACACCACAAACGGAGTCCGAAAATATCGAAAGCATTTCGTGAATAATGCCGACGAGACGATACAAATAAATTTACTTTGTTCGATCGAAATTATATGCAAAAATAGGCGGAATAGGTAAAGACAGAGACGTAAAGGATACGCGATCTGAAGTAGATAAATTATGGAGAAAAAAGTGAACGATGTGGAGAGACGAGCAGGTGGAGGAAATTACCCCGTTAACTGTGCTCGCGATCAAGACGGAGCGAAATGGGTGGATTTTTTTCTCTTCTCCATATCTATCAAACGAAATGTTCCAGGAAATCGTGGAATCTAATTCGTTCGCGTTCTCGGTCCACCTCAATTAATATTAAAAATTTTCTTTCATGCGAAATCGCTCTATACTTATAATTGACTAAAAATTAAACTAAAGTTTTAATAATAAAGTGATTAACTTAAAAATAGCACCAACAATCGAAAGAATAATAACAATTTTAACTCCTTTAACCTTTCATTTACTTTGTTCAATTTTTACTGCTTTGACAAAATTTGAGACGTGACCGCAGTTTGTACTTTATATTAATTTGTTAATTAAACATCTACACCTTTAACAATTATAACTTTTAATTTATTAATCGTTCCCTTTATCGAAACGTAATGCTGATTCTACAGAAAGCTTTCTTTCACCGGAGTAGCCGCTTTAGCGCGTTGTGTAAACCAAACAACGAGATAAAAATTTAAAGTGGAACAGGGAGCATTTGCGTACTTCCTCTCGGATAACCGTGTTCGTTTCATATTGCATCATCAAGCCCCATTTTTCCGGTACATTTCACCGTGGGGGGTTCATCCTCTGAAGATTTCAAAAGCCACGCGCATATTTTCCGCCTTCGGATACGCTCTTCACAGTTGAAGTTTCTCTTGCTGGCTTCAAAGTGGAGAAGGATGCGAGGATCGAGCAACCCGACTTATTAGAAATCAAGTTTTTCTACATTTATAGCGTATCGGGAATGGGGTTTTATATTGCCAAATGAAATAAACTCTTATTAGTGAAATAATACTTAGATAATTTATTGATACTTTTATATAGCACGAGGAAGGGCAATTTTGACCGCACCTAGCGAGTTTTGTCACAAGACTGGCAGAACGCAGTGGTCGAAATTCTTACAACCCCGTCCGGGTCCTTCAGCCCCTGCAGTTCTGTTTCTCGATGTTTTCGAACTTTCTAAAATGCCAGATGTGGCTTAGCTTCTTGGAAGAAGCCCTTGACAAAGTACGTTAAGAGAAAGCTGGTTTATTGTTAATTTTTGCTTCGTAGTATTTCTGTATTCAATTTCCAACATAGCGTAACGCAAGAATTCATCACGAACAAGCGTTCAATGTTTCAGCGAATTTTAATTCCTTCATAGAATTTAGTCTTCTGTCAAATCTTTTTAATGAGTTACGTTAGCATAAAGGAATAGGTAGTATCACGGTATACCTTGAACGGTTTTATAAAATGAAAAGAAAAATCTTCAAGCTACCACGAGACAACGATGTTAATAACGGAGACCTGTTTAACATTAGGTTTATGGAATCCGTGAATTTCACGAGTTTTGGACTTTACGAGCAAAATTTGCAAAAACAATTACTATTATTCCTGATAATTTTTGTTGACTATTATTCATGAACCAATACAAGTATACCCTAATCTGTTTCCCTCTTAGCTCTGGAGTTTCACATTCTGTATGATGTATACCTTTCTTAGTATATGTATATTAGAAATAAATGCACGAGGAATGCTCGTAAATCTAGTATTATATTATAAGAAACATGTGAACACGAAATAATCCGAAAAATTTGTAGAAATTCACCACTTCGTAAGAAAAATACATCGATCCACATTTTTTTTTTTATCGTACAACAAGCAAGGGAAGGGACATTTCTCAATCGTTACGAGAGTTTCCGCGTTAATATTAAGCGCAACAGTGGCCCATTTACCCCATCGCTCACCATTACGTCGCTGGAAATTGGACGCTCGAAAATTCCAGCGGAGTAACATTAGCAGAATCACAGCTGAACGTCATTTTCCTTATCTGGGCGACAGGAACCGCGTGTCAAAGGCTCGCAAATATTTTCTCTGCAATTCCCGGGGAAATTTGCGAGGGCAACAGCTCAGCCGGTTCTTATCTGGCCGGAAGCGAAGGCAGAGCCCGCGGAGGAACGGGCAGGGACACGCGAAAAAGGTCTCGCGCCTCTGCCGCACGACCAAACTGGCGACGAGAAACTGCCGCCGAGAGCAAGGATAATTATCGTTATCTTCGTCGTGTCCCCGGCCTTCTTCTCCCGCCTTCGTTTCTTCGCGTTCAGCCGCGCGACGGCGATCGTCGCTTGGAAACCGGTGCCGGAGGACTCGCCGTTTGCCGAGACAATGCCGGCCACCTATGAATTCAAATTACCTTCCACAGGCGGCTAGAATTTTTAATTAAAAAGCAACGCGGCCGGCTACGAACTGGCCGCTGCCCGATGCTCGGGGTTAACGAGCATGAAATAACGAGTGTGACGCCGTGTGAAATATAAAGACGTTCCTTCGTTTCCCTTCTTTCATTCTCTGAATTCTCCTATTCCGATGTTCTCTCTCTTCTTCTCTCGTTCATTTCTGCCGTTCGGTTTTGTTTGTTGTTGATCGACTGGAGAAACCCGGTTCGCCCAGGCATCGCGAGAGTTTGAAGGACAGAAATTGTTAGCACGAACAAGGTGTTAGTATTTTTTGGTGGCTTCTACCATTTTAGTGTTACTTCCATGGTTATGGATGCAATATCAAAAAAAAATTGTGAAGCTACCAATAGTAACGTGTGAGTACAGATGATGTTTAGAGGAAACTTGAAACTGTACATATGTATATAATTAACACTATTCCTACCACAACCGATCAAACGACCGTCTTTGAAATTTCGATTAAAATTTCATGGATACAACGTAATTGAAACGCCTTTAAACTTTAGACTTTTTCTCAAATATACGTATAATAAAGTTTTCAATATTCACTTCTTTGTTCATTGTTTATTTTTTGAGAAAAATTTGTGGTCTCCCTTACGTGGGAATGTCGCGGTAGGAATAGTGTTAAAGCAATTACCTTAACCGGTAGCTTTTAGAAGACGAGAAGAACAATAAAAATTGACTTATCATGAAAGTGACGTGAATGGAGACAAGAAAGGGTTAAACTTTGGAGATTAAGGTCACACTCGTTCCAAAGCACAACTCTCAAGACGTTACGCGTTAAAACGCACAAAAGCTCGAACTTTTGGGCTGCGACCGCGTTTCCATTTAAACTTTCCGACCAGCCACCGAACGACAGCATTGAAAATGTTGCCGAATGGACGCCTCGTTTCGGTATCCGTCGATTCATTAAAACGCAATTATGAGGCGCAGACCCCGAGACGCGACGCGCGGAGAATAAACCCCCAGAGGACGAGGGACGGAAAGGTCGACAGTGAAAACGCGCGACACAGGCGTTGACGTTTTAATTTCAACGCGATTCGTAGCCCCGGCCCGTTCAAATTATTTCCCGGATCGGCGCGCATCGATTGAAAAGACCGACATCGTTTTCGAATTATCGAAATTGCCCGACGAAACTGGGGCAACCAGGGACACTTTTTCAAATCGATTCCGCTCACGGGGGAATCCCTTGTTTCGCGGTAGTTAATTTGTTCCGGTTCGGGATTACCGAAATCGATGAGGCTCTGTGTTGTCTCCCGTGCCCGGTTCCCGAAAAAGGAACATTGTTTCGCGCCAATTTCGCCAGATAATATTGTTCGACCGAAGATCGCGCTTGCATTGTGCCGTTATTAACTGCAGTCATAGATTAAAGTTAGGGGGTGAATATTAATTTCCTTTGTGCACGTAGCTACTTATTATCTTTGTGAGGCTCGATAATGACGTGGCTGAAACAATGTATGAAATTATGTAAAATAAAGCCTTTAAATATCATTTTACCCGGTATGATATCGCGTTAAACTCGGATAATTTGCGTCCGGTTACGTGTTGCATCGGACCCGTTTAGTTTAACGCCGTTTAATTGTTTTATAAGGTAATCGAGCGAAATTTTTAATTACCGTTAAAAAATTGAAAATTATCATTACATTATTTTCCATTACGTTCTCCTTTTCCCGCGGTCAGATCTTCGTAATGCTTTTTAGCCGTGCCCAGCCTCCTTTAATAGAGCGCTTAATGGGCTTCATTGCGGATTTCGATTTAATTAAAACAGAGACGCTTAAGCCGCGTTCACATCGTGTACATTATTAATCTCTCGCTGAAACGGAGCAACTCGCCGGGCGGAAAAGTTATATCGTTCGAATCTTCTACCAGTTTCGCAACTTGCCGCTGATTTATGCCCGGCTACCCTCAGGCTTGAGGGAAAAATTTATTTCAACACCGCCACCCCATTTGTTCGGTGTTTATTATAATAATTCTTGTCCCGTGGAATCGTAAGTCTCGCGCGTTTAATGGTGTCATTGCTAAAGTTGTCGAGCAGCATTCATCACCGGAGAAATTTTCTGGAAAACTTGCTTCCAGTTTCACTTGAAACGAACAACTACCACTTTCTTTATGCAATGCAATTTGAAACCTTTACTTCTTGATCCTCGATTCGATCAATGATACAATAGAATTAATCGTTTTATTCTGATGAGTATAAACGGTATTAAAGGTAAAAATAAATCAGAAGAAAACTGTTAGCAGTGCAAAGAAAATTCATCAATTGTCAACAAGTATAAATACAATTAACTCTGATATCTCAATTAGAGAGAGAGTTAACAAAACCGTCTAAAGGACACATTTCGCAAGAATAAGAACGTACGAAAACTTACTAAAACCGTTAAATTTCGCGAGTACCCAACGCAAACCAACTTTTCATCGTCGATGAAAACCCGTAAGTTATGTAAACCCTTAAATTTTACGATTACCCGACACAACCCCGACCTCCATCAAGCAACCGAACGCAAAAACCACCGAAAGCACTATTCGCGTGTGCAATCCGCAAAAGTCGACCAACTATTTCCTCGATTTGCTCGCCGTCCAGTACAGTGCAAATCAAAAACCTCAGCCTGATGGAATCCTCGACCCCAGATCGCCAACACCACCGACCAGTTTTCCCCTGTTCACCTCGAGAACCGTCCTCTGCTCAACTCGGCCAACCTCGAACCTTAACTTTCTGTTCGAGATTCAGGTTCCCGCAGAATCTTACCGAAGTCTCTGTGCTGCTCATCGAAATCGGAACGTGTCGCGATACGATTCGACCGCGGGGCCGCGCGAACGTACATGGACAAGCGTGTCTGCTTATCGGGCCCGTGATTCATTGCGGTTATCTCGGCGTGCAGAGAGCCAGACCGACGATGCAAGGAAAACGGGGTGGTGGTGGTGGTGGTGGTGGTGGTTCGCAAAGTAGGGCGGAGAAGCTAGCTCCGGTGTCAGAGTCGGGTTAACCGAATTCAAAATTATTACGGTCCGCCTTAACCTCCCCTCCGCTCGCACCCTGTGTGGTACAGTAATCGGCAGAAGTTCAGGATGGAAGATTGTGACGAAAGTATTGAAGTTCGTTTTGAGTAACAAGGGCAAACGAAGGGGGACGAAAGGGAAGATGATGGATGGATGATGCGCTTGAGTCTTGTTAGTGGATTCAATGATAGGGTTATGCAGCAGGTACATTTTAGAGACAGTTATCATTGCTTTAGATTGAAGTATTATACATGTGACGAGACTGTAAATTGTTCGTCTTCGCTCACTAATCAGAAGTGAAAATTAGGCCAAAATCAGGATTGTTTATTTTCTTTTTATTGCCTGCTGGAAGTATGGAGACTTTCTTTGAATTCTTCTAACTTCAATAAGGTGAAATCTATCCAACGAAATGGGGATTTATAAGATAACGAAGAGAACTTCTTCGTGTAAAAATTCGACAGCTAGACAAATGTACTGTAGCGGACAGAGGTTTAAGACCAGAGAGTCAACTAATAAATTAAACTAATTTATAAGGAATAGGATGATAAATAAAATTTGGATTCCATGCTGATCAATAAATAATGTTCTGCCATAATAACAATAAACACGAATGTACAGACAATATTTGTAGATCATAAATCTATGTTCTACATAATCGTCATGTCTTAAACTTTTGTCCGCTACTGTAGACGATTTGCTGTAGCGAATAGCACCGGTAACGAACAAATTTCACGCGTTATACTGGCCAATAAACGGAACAACTATTCCACCAGCGATAAAGATTAACACACGGATTGTATTCGTCTGAAACTTTTGTCCCCTACTGTATCTCGTGTTTCCATCTTCGTCCCTCTGGCGCACGCGTCTCGTGCAACTAAACCACTGCGATAGAGCAATGGGACAACTCGAACGCCATGAAAACGGAACCAAGGGGCGGGGGACAGGCAGGCTGAAACGTATGTGCAAAGTTTATTATGATCCGGCGGCGTGTTTCGCGGTACCAATTACAAACTTCACGCTCGGCGGAAAGTTCTCAAGACGCGACGAAACGGAGAGGGATACGGAAGATCGGCGGAAGGGAAAAGCGGCCGGAAGCGTGGATTCGGGGTAGAATGAAAATTGGAAGCGAGGGCTTTTCTGGTGATTGAGAGTTCGACTCGTCGGAGGGGTACTTTAGGGATGTGAAAATGTGTCGGTGTAGAAGGGTGTTGTGCTTGCTGAAGTTTGAAGTGAAGCGTATTATGTTTCCAGGGGTGTGCATTTTACAATCTCTTTTTCTTTTTGTTCGGTTCAACCCGTTGCTTTGTAACCAGGTATGAAGTATTCACGCTTGTGAAATTGGTGGAATAGTTCAAAATTGTTCAGCTTTAATTCGCGATGTTGAGAATTAATTAATTCGAGTGAAATACAATGTTAGAGTAATATTTAAATAGAGGATAATTAATGCTAATATATGGGATAATTGAAGAAGTCATCAGGCAAAAAGTTAATAATTAATGCTGAATTTTTCATTGGTTAAAAATTTAATTTTTACGGTTGCTTTGTTAATTTAACGAATATTGAGACAGTCTAAATTCACTTTTATGATTCCTCGCAAATAAGGATTAAAATTGTACATGGTACATAGTAGAGGTGATAAACGATGAACAGTATAGCGTGACAGAAGCCTGTAATACCGGATCGTAAACCAGAGTTATGAAGGATCTGCATTTCGAACGAGCTATAGCATCATCAGCTAATGCACAAGTTCCTTAGACACGTTAAGCCCACTTCGGTATTTATGATTTCAGTGAGCTCGAACAGGATCGCGGACACGTTTGAAAATTTCCTCCCCTAATCGAAAGTCTAGTTAATTCAGTACCGTTATCGTGCACTGGATACGTTACAGAAGAACGTTCAAATACTGAAAGCCAAATGAAAACATGTAGCATATCGGAAATTGGAAATCGTTCGCGTCGTTTCGATTATGATATCTCGAAATTTTCAGGTTAAATTGTTATTAAAACCTTAAATCGGAACGTGCTTCGTCCCAGATTGCCAATAAAATCGGACGTGTAACTGTAAAAACAACGATACTAAATGTCTATTGGGTAATCTGAACGCTCTTTAGTTTACAAGCGTAACAAAGACGATAATGACGCATTCTAGTGGAAATTAACGTATTTGTGAAATCCAATCGCGTTGGAATCTGAGAAGTTCTAGTAAGTGTTCGTAACGGTTAACAGTAATACGAATTTGGTTATCATAACTCATCGAATAAAAATGTACGCTCGAGTAGAAAGAAAAATTTGACGAAAATAACACGATTGAACAAAAAAGGTAGCTATTACGGTTGAAAACAATTACTAATTATAGAATTTGTAAGCGATCTCTAGGACGGCCACCGTAGTTGGGCGATAAGAGAGGGTGTCTCGTTTTACAACTGCGCATTGGTTCTTGGAACGATCGCCACAGTTCGGCGATAAACAAGGCATCATCTTACGATAATGTAGTAATGTGATCGAGCGGATGCGAGGCTGAAAAGGTCGGAGGAGTACTTGAGTTGGGCGATTGTCGTGCGAACGCAGAATGTTTGGGCTCGAATGTTTCTCAGGCGTGAAAGATGAGAAATTCTGAGAAATTCTCAAACTGAGAAATTCTGGGTAGTCGTGACCGAATGCGTAGAGTGAGAAAGATTGACAATTAGAATGAAAGGAAACGAGTGTTTGGAAGAATATATGACGGGGAAAATGCGAGCGCGAGGCAGAAAGTATTAGACGGTGAAGACAGAAAGTATTGAACGTAGAAAGAGTGTTGAAGAAGCTAAGTAGCCAGCGTAGAGAAAAGAACTGTGTAGTTTACGAAACATAGACGTAGTTTGCGAAGTATAACTGTAGTTTGCGAAGCATAAGCGTAGTTTGTTATTTTGTGTTCGTTTGTGTCGTTTTAGTTTTATTAAATACACGTATTGTTGTAGTTTTAGATATTAAATAGTTTTATTAATCACATTACACTTGTCCGCTCGTAACGCCTTCGCTCTCCATTCGCGTCTCTTACTCTACTGACTACCTTACTCTACTGACTACCTTCGTCTTTTGTCACACCGGTTCACACGCTCTCTTTCGCTCTCTCACTCATTCCCTCTCATTCTTTCCTCACTCAGCCTATCATTCGTTCCATTACAAACAATCTAATTACCCATTCGTCCTTTTGAAATCTCTCTCTCTCTCTCTCTCTCTCTCTCTCTCTCTAAATCACTACAGTATATTTATTATTTTTTTCACTTTTCTTTCTTTTCCTTTTTTTTTCATTTATAACCTTTCCTATAATAATGTATTAACGATAAGATGGGAGACACCCGAGCGCTCTCGTGGCCCTACCGAGCCTTGATGCGCTGACAGCAGTCAGTTAATAAAAGTACTTGAGAAAAGAAAGTCTTCCGCTGCGCCTATTTTTATTTCGTCTCCTTGTGCTTACTATAAATTCAATTTTTATTTAATATTTACGAATATTATCAAGTAATTGGTTCCCGAGAAAAAGACTAATCTCACTTTCGATCACATGCTACATATTCTTTTTTTAAATTATTAATTTCTATTTTATTAATTTTTGTTACCTCATCGCGATTATGCTTCCCTCTTTTATGATTAATAGCACAAGAAAACCTTTGCTTGTTATTCACGATCGTTTTTCAAGATGGAGAAACGATTAATATGCAACGATTGTGTCCGGTAATTAATTCTGTCCCTTTATTCGCTTCGCCCTTGTCGTTTTCGTTGCTTTCAACAGCTGAAGCTACCGATTAATCACGATCAGCCGAAAGGAGATGAAAAATATGCCGGGGACAGAACTATGACGTTCATTGCGTCGCGAAACGATGACGAATGAGCTTCGAGAAATCGGATCGCGTATATGATGGGCTGGAATTTTTGGGGCTATGAAGTGCTATGTTTAGAATTCCTGTTGGTTAAGTGTTTACTCTAATATCCATCATTAGAAGAAATTGAAGAGAATATCAAGCCATGTAGGATGCCGTTTATCGAACATTGTAAATCTAAGATTTTACTTATCTTACGATAATGATCCTATAATTTTTAAAATTTTAACTAATTTATTCATTCTCAGCAAATGATTATAGAAACGTGTACATTTTTTTTATCAAGAATTATATCATCGATATTACGAACACGTTTAAACAATCCAATATTTAATAGAAACAATTGTGATAAAAAATGAATCGTATTTAAAAATCCCTTATTTATCATATCGATGAAAGAAATACGTTGAATTTAACACACGAGCTCGAGCCCTTTTCTAATTCTCAAAAAGGTGAACATTATCGTTTGAAGCAGATAATCATGACAAAATAGATAAAACATATTCGAGCGAGCCACTTTGCATTAACACACCCACTCCGGAATTAACGATGCCGAAACGAACTTCTGTATTCCCCGTGCAATAAGGTTAACGAGCGGTTTATTAAATCCGACGAGAACGCATTAAACATCCGACAAAAGCTGGTCTCTCACGACGCCCGGCAAAGTATGCACTTACTCGAGGAGGTCCGTTCGCGAAAAACTTTCGGGCCAAGTTTCCATCAGCTTTGCCAAGTCTAGATCGATACAAGTCTCGTTTAACCCTTCCAACTACTGCACCCTTGCTCCGGTAACGTCCTTAGCGCACAGATCAATATTTGTTTTTCGAATGCAGCACGTATCGCGAATAATTGCGAACAATGTATAATTCGTGTTACGACACACGCAAATAAAGATAAAATGATTCTGTGGTGTGAAAAAAAAAGTGTAGTAGCGGACGAAAGTTGAACAGCAAACAGTCGACGAAAATAAATTAATTGATTTATAAGAAATAGGGTAATAAATGAAATTTGTATTTTATGCTAATCAATAATTAACATTTCACCATGATGACGATAAAAATGAATAGATGAACAATATTTGCGAACCATAAAATTATATTTTACATTGTCGTATCGTCTTAAGTTTTTGTTCGCTACTGCAAATTAATTAATTAATAAGAACTAACAATATAAATGAAATTTGTATTCTACGCTAATGAACAAATAATGTTCTATCCTAATGACGATAAAAATGAAGAGATAAATAATATTATGTGTTACATTGTTCTCTCGTCTTAAACTTTTGTCTTCTACTGTACCCATGAAATGATACCGTAAAAACATGTACGAAAATTGTTGAAAAACAGGATCAATCATCCCTTTTTGCTCGAAAAAACGAGCTGAGCTTCGGTGAAAGCTACGTTATAAAGCAATTTGTAAAAGTTTTATCTCAGTTTTATCTCACAATCGGCAAGTTGTCAATGCAATAACGCGACGATGCTTTTCGGCGAACGGGGTATTAAACCTTTGAAAGCGGACATACACACGCGCCTGGTAGGAAAAGGGTTAACAACGTTGATGACGGACGAAGGATCTTTTAAATTGACGATTTCGCGAAAATTTCAGTCTGGGTCGTAGCGACACGATGGTCGTACGTAGAAACGTTAAGCAGAATTAGGAAACCTTGGCCAGAGACTTTACGGTTAGTTTTACGGTGGGAATCGTAATTTCAGGACCCTCCCTCGTGAAACGTTTTCTCACGGTTCCACGATATTCCCCGTCCGGTTTAACGACGATCGAAAACGGATCGGCTCGGGTTTAATCGATATGAGTCGTGTTCCTTTAACGCGCGCCAGAGAGGAGGAGCTTTAGTGTCAATCGAGAAACGAACTCCGTCTGCCCCCGATTGTCCGTTAGCACGTAATTAAAGCGGAATTGGGTGTTTTACGAGGACATCGAGCTCGCCGCCGATACGTGGAAGTTGTTCCGGGGTCGGCTGTAATTTTCAATTCGTTTGCAGCTCGTTTCTGAAAATGGGGAAACATCGGCCTTCGTTCGTTATTCGGAGGTCGAGATAGCGATAGCTGTATTCGCGGAGGCTATAACTATTTTATTTGCTGTTCCGGGTCGGATAGAGTAAATTATTGCGATCATTATTGGGTGCACGATGGAAATTTGGAATGTTCACAAAAAGTTTTTTTAATTTATGACGTATCTAATAGAGTTTCTCTAACGGGAACGTTGTCAGCAATTTCTTCAAGCTAATACTTTGAACCGTGCTGTTAGGTGATTTTGAAATCTTGAAAAATTCGGTGGAATGAAATTACTGATAATTTTCAGCTTTTTACATTGCAGCAACGTTTCAGGTAGTCCTGTCGAATCAGATTCCGAAAAAGTATATTATCCTAAATGTCGAAGGGTTCGGTTTAGATTGAAAAATTCCAAAAGGTAACTAAATCTGGCATAACGTCAACGCGTGATTCATGAGAAAACGAAAGGAAAGTGGTGCAAAAAACGAAACACAGATTATCGTTTCATAGAATCAAGATCACGCTACGATACCCTCTACTTTTCGGTTAATTTCTGCGCGCGAAAAACGAAAAACAATAGCCAAAGAAGCGTAATTGAAATTGTGAGGAAATATCTTCAGGATTAAAATCTGTATATTGCGCGGAGAGAAATGCATTTTTTGTTACGTTCGAGAGACTAATTACGCTGTTTCTGTGTTTCAATTAACGGAGCGTCGTCAGAGCTTCTTATTGCTCGGCCATAATGGATTCTTAAACGGGGGCGAATGGAGGGAACGATAAATATGATAATCAATTTAACATTATTCCGGTTTCGAGTGTTTAATAACGTCCGCGCGCTAGCGACGCTTTAATAAACCTCGAAAAATAATCTTTTTAAGTAGTTCGAGTCAGCCATAATGCAGACCCCCCCGATCCTTTGGGTGCCGCCTCGCTTTATTGCAGAGAATGCTCGAAACTTTAAGACCGTCGTTCAACGCAAAATAGTATTAAAATTGATAACTCGTCTCGTGAAAGTGCTATTATACTGTACTTCCTTGAATTTGATGTTTAATGAGCTCAAGAAGCAGGCAATTCTTACAAAACTCGGACAAAAACTAGAAAGTATTAGACGCATCCTTTCCAAACATGTTTTACATTCGTATCGTTGAACAACAATGCTATATAAACATAAAAAAAATACCTGAAAAAAGTGACAAAACTAAGAATCGTTAAGAATTTTTCAATTCCTAACTCCGTTTTCTAATATTGTCGCAACCAACGAAATTCAGGTGTCTACAGAACACAAACAGGCGCCGGATCGAAATTCTTTAATCCCGCGGATCGAACGCGTTCGCTTCCGTTCCAATTAAATTTTAATCACAGCCATCACGGAAAAACTGTATCAATGGGATCGTTGGGAGCGGTTCTTCCGCATTACTCGGTGTGTCCCAGTTACCCCCGCCGGTCGGTAATTACCCCGGCAGAATTTCGTGGAACTAGCCACTTTAGCCGTTCGACGGGCGACGATCGAAGAGGGTCAGATGAAAAGTCGTTCACGGGATCCTCTACCGGGTCGGCAACTTTTCAAACTTTCCAACCGAGAAGCTTTTCTCTCCGCGCGACCCGACCGCCTTCGAAAGTCGTCGACGTTTAAAACCGTTGCGAAACGCTTTCAGGATCGCCTCTATCCTTTCTTCGCCGGCGTTAGATAAGGACCCTCCTCTATCCACCCCGTCCCCGTCACGCCCACGTCCGACGAATCGTCCTCTCATTGTGCGACACGCAAAAGGACCTTCTCTCCTCCTTTCGTTCGCCTCTTTCGTCCGCTTCCTTCTTCGACTGCTCCACCCTTTCGGTCTGTTCGTTCCTCCTCGCTTTTCTACGACTGCCTCTCTGCACACCGCGTGCATACCATTCGATCTCGCGTCTCTTTCAACGAGCAATCTCATCCGTCCGCCTTTCTCCTCGGTCGCGTTACATGAACGGAGGTGGAGGAAGGGTGGCGGAGGCCGCTCGCGTATATACCGGGCTGTAAATAATAAAAAATGAACCACTTCCGAAAATGAGTCGTGCGCGCAACCCCTGCCTGTGGTCCTTTGTCGCACGACACTTGTCTCCTCGTTTGAGTCCTTTGCCATTATGCGCCTCCCCGTGTGTGCCGGTACTTTTTTTCACTGCCGCTCTTCTTGTTCTTTCCCCTCCTATCCTTCTGGTTCCGTTTCAATCTCTTTCTCGCTTTCTCCGGCTGCGTTCCTCGTCCACCTCGGTCGGGGAGGGCTCGCTGCTATCGCTGCTACTGGGTTTTTGATCTGATTCTCTCCGTTCGCTTCTGACACGCGACAAAGAACAACATTTTCTGAAGAGACCTGTGTGCGCGCGCCCGCGTCTGTGTTTGTGTTTGTGTTTGTGAACGGATACAGCGTGCAATACGGTGTGCTCGCGATGGAGGTTTCTGGATTCTGTGCTTCGATCTCAGAAACAGATCTGTGCTTAGATTGGAAGTTCTCAGTTTTCCTTTTTGCAGTGCAGCAGAAGCTGTGACCTTTAAGATTCTTGGTGTGAAAGAAGTCTTGGTATTTGTAATAAACTGATGCACGATAATTGATGTTTATATGATTTTTAAAGTACCGTGCATTTATTTTATTAATCTTAAAATTATTAAATTATTATTTTAATAATATAATATCAATGCATCACGATTCCTTTACAATTTTTCCTATACTCTCTTTCATCGTTTTCTTATTTCATTGCACAAGATTATGCGAAGGAGCCGCGTTTTTTACGTTCAAGAAACTTTTATGCTCGCTGGAAAATCAAATAAAACGCGCGCGATAAAAGTTTTTCAACGAAACGTCTTCGTGCACCCCTTTCTCTAACATCCGGTCTCCGATTCTCCTCTCTTTTCATCAAATTCTGTAACTTTCGTTGCATTTTGAATTACAGAAATGCATTCTAAATTGCATGTCCTGGCTGGGACAGAGACAAGGAGCCATGAGAAACGTAGCACTTTCGAGAATGAGTTGTGCTCATCTCTCGGCAGCCGCTTCTCGAACATTTGTCTCGTAATTTGAGTCGCACGGTGTTTTACAGTATCCGTTACTTCCGACGATTGTCTCCGTCGATAAACGTATTAAACTAGCTTTCAGCTTAATTGATCAACGATTCAATTTCCTGTTCCCCTCTCTTCGCACTAATCGTCGACTTCCTCCCGTATTTTGCAGGAACGTTAATTTTTCATCCGACGACTTGAATTGTATTAACGACTGAGTTTGTTTCTGTTACAACACTGTTACGTAAGCTTGAGCTCATTTTCTTTGATTGACAAATTCTATTTACGAACATCATCATCATTTGAAGTCGTTTGGATAATTACAGTAGCGGATAAAAGTTTAAGACGACAAGACTATGTGAAACATAATTTTATGGTTCGCAAATATTGTTTATCTATTCGTTTTTATTGTCATTATGATAGAACGCCATTTATTGATTAGCATAGAATACGAATTTTATTTATACTGTTATTTCTTATTAATTAATTAATTAATTTTCTCTTTTGGTCTCAAGCTTTTGTCCGCTACCGTATCTCTGGGAGAAAATAAATTTATTACAGGTACTTCAATTATCTGGCTTTTCTAGTCTCTTTGATCATCTGTATTTTATGGGACGATAATTGCATCGAAATAACTTGGCGAAATTTATGTAATCTAACTAAAACTAGTTTAATTTTAACTCTGACGGTTGCATTAATCTACCACGAATTATCAACATTTAAAATTAACCGGTGTTTTGAACACGGAGCTGGTTTCAAAAATTCGAATCGCGAGGTAAATTAAATTTTTCCATCCCCGTCAATCATTTTCAATCGTGACGTTCCACGAAACGCGGAAACCGCGTTTTCTGCTTTGAAAGCGGTTCTTCGACGTTTCGTTAGAACCGAATGCAGTAAACGTCAATTAAAAAGCAAATCCCATGCTCCGCGGCTCAAAGGAAAATGGGATATACAAAATTCACTTATTACGCGTATTACCCTCGGGTGGTCGTCTTGCGCATTTGAAACACCCTGTTTTCGCTCGTCGCTCGTCATTACTCGCCGGTGGATAGATAGGATCAGATCGATCGCGTGGATTACGCGAACGGCGGAAAAAACAAAAGAGGGAAATACCGCGCCTCCTCGTGTACAACCACGACGACGATCCATTGGGAGGATACTGCTAGTGCTCCTGAACGACATTTCACAACTCAGAGAGAGAGTAAGGGAGAAAGGGGAGAGAAGAGGGAAATGGGAGAGGGGAGAGAAAAGGAGGGAGAGGGGAGAGAGAAAAAAAGAGGGAAGAGAGAAAAGTGAGAGAAGAAAAATAAAAGAGAGAGAGTTAGAGAGAGGGAGTGAGGGAGAAGGGGGGGAGAAGAGGGAAATGGAAGAGGAGAGAGAAAGGGGGGGAGAGGGGAGAGACAAAAAAAGAGAGAAGAGAGAAAAGTGAGAGAAGAAAAAGAAAAGAGAGAGAGTCAGAGAGAGAGTCAAAGAGATAAAATCAGAAAAAAAGAGAAGGAGAGAGAGAGTCAGAGAGAGAGAGAGAGAGAGAGGGAATAATAAAAAATGAACCACTTCCGAAAATGAGTCGCGCTCGTCTACAACCGACGAGGCTTTGCACCGCGATACTTGTTTCGTCGTTTGAATCCTCGAACGCCGCACCGCCGGCCGCCTCTCCTCGCCCGCCACCACTTTTCTTCGCCCTTTCTTCTGTGAACACCGCTGAAAGAGAAACGAAATTCGACAACCCTTCCTCTACTCTTTTCTTCGCCTCTTTGCGCGCTCACATTTTCTCTGTTTGCTCGCCGATACACGATATCGGTCCGCGCTCGTACTGCCTCCATTTTTCCCCTCCTCCTTTTGGCTTCTTGCTTTTCGTTCCTGTTTTTCGACTTCCTCCCTTCCTCCCCTGATCCCCTTTTTTTTTCATCGTTCACTTTCAGCGTGTCGTACGCGGGTGAAAACATGCTCCAGTTGAGATCTGGGTTAAGCCGCGTCACACGCGATTAAAATATCGGTAGGAGCAGAAGTTGCTTAATTACGGGTCCGGGCTTTGCTATGTTTTTCTTTTTTTTTATATATATGTATATAACGTTGCGAACGCAGTGCGTGAAAGGAAACGTTGCTGGGAGCGGTTCAACTCGCTACCCACTCGTAATTAATGTTCGGTTGCGTGTTTCGTTTCGGTTTCACGAGCGAGTTATTAACGCGATCTTCGAGATAAACGAATATTTAGACAACTTTTTGCACCACGTCCCCCGTGTGCTTTTTGGTTAGTGTAGAATGAAAAGTTAACGGCGTCTAGAATTCGTAAATTCGAAGATACAGTTAACATCATCTTTCCACCAAATGTTGGTCCTATTAAGAGGAATGTTAAACAATGATTCTAATTGTTCGCGAACCGCGGGAATTCTTAATTAAATATTACTTGAGGTTGACAAAATCTCACCGATTCCTAGTTTCTAATGTTTCATTTGCTATTATAAACTAGAAAATAATTATTCGATCTGTCAATTGAAATTGAGACCTAACAGAATCCATAGATATTCAATATTTACACAGGAAACGGTAATAAATGCAAAGTATAGAATTCATACCAGCAAAATACGAGGAAAAAAGAAATTTATTATCCTATACAGATTTTGATAAGATCTTAAAGAAAGAGGGGGAGAAGGAAAGATAGGCTGATAGAGAGGGGGAGGGAGAAGAGAGAGAGAGAAAAAGGATCTTAATGCTCTTTCTAATGTAAATAAAAAGCGAGTACTGGCTTCGTTCCGGAACTATTACGTAAACTCCTTCTGATTCAACGTTTATCGAGTGCTCGATGAATTATAGACCGGAGTGTACGTTCCAGATGGAAAAGGGAATAAAAGCGATGCTCATGGACAGGGGCGAGATCAATCTGTTCGGTGAGCTTAAGCAGCTTGTGTCTATTTACCCTGCGACGGGATTCGTTTACGTGGAAGTCTTACAATCTCGATTCGAGAGCTGAACTATCAAGTTGTTTGAGCGGGACGATTTCACCGGGCATGACTGTCCGCCATGTTGTCGCCGGGGGGACGTTTGCGACAGCGTTTAAACGACGAACGCAGCAATAAAACGTTTGTTGACATGACACACGTGTTAAACTCGCGTTACACTTTATTCCATTTCGTTTTCAGGCGAAAGGGGGTGAAAAAAGAAGAACCACGACAAAACGGGGAAAAAATACGACGGCGTCGTTTTAACGGCCGAAACGAATTCTATTTTTGTACGTCTAAAAGAATTTAATTGACCGAGAATTTACATTGCTTTCGCGCGAATTTATCGCCGCGGATAGCTGATCGATCGAGTCAACATCGCGTTCGTGGGGTTAAATTAATTGGGAGTTACGTTTTTTTTTTAGGTGGAACTTCGGCGAGGGAAGCTGTTGAGGAAATAGTTTATCGTGGTCTATCTCAGTTAATGCGCTGCAGCGGTCTAGATTAGAAGAGCTGGTTGAATTCTCTGCTGCAAGCAGATGAACTGAACGTGAAGTTTAAAAGCGATGAACATATTTCAGTTATTTAAATCGAGTGCAAAGGCGAATAATGTTAGGGAAAGGGATCAAGATTATGTTCTATGAAATGTCATAGCAATACCATGAATAACTCAAATTAAATCGAGTGTTACTAAATGTCCTAAGCTATCATATTTGACAAATTGTAAATACATTCGCTCATACGTTTTAACATCCAACGGATTCATCCATCAAAAAGTCCAACAAAATTTCTTTTACAGCTCTTCCATCAAGCATCTCTCTACTTCACACCTCCGTACTACAAGAATATTAAAAAAGCCTGTAAACGTTATCAAAAATAAAACTCTACGCCTGGCCAATATTCCGTTCAGCCATAAAATAATAGCAATTGACCGGTATGCGGATAGTCGCGAACTTCATCAACGTGGATCGCTATGAATCGTCAAAACTTGGAAGACAAAATTTAATGTGCAAATTGCAAGAAAAATTTTTATTTTTCCCGAATTTAAGTATCCGTTTCCCATGATATGGAAAAGGCTCGTAGCGCAATTTGAATGGTTTCGAAGAAGGAAAACCGTGAAAAAAAAAAGATGTTTCCCGTATATTTTTCATGTAACTAAAAATATCGAACCACTATTAATCGTGCCTATTATGTGCTCAGCGAGGCATTTCTCTAGTTTCACCTAAAGTTTTGTAATATTCAGTGAACGGCTCGTGTGCAAGACATTATCTCTAGCAAGCGGCTTCCATTATTCTTGTTCTTGCCATCGCACAGCTTACACGTGCTAGTCTTTCGTGAAATATATGTTAAGTGAATTCAGCGAAGTCTCTCGAATTAAATCCACCAGCTTCCGAAAACCATACAAAATATCTGGGTGGCCTTCTTCAGCTTCGGTTCCCTGTATAATAAACTTTTATATTAACACTAGCTGTTGCCCGTGCGGAACTGCTTTGATTTCAATTTTAGCTATTTTTAAGAGATGTCCAATTTTGCAAGCTCTTAACTTTAATTTTAACCAGAAAGTTAAATGCTCGCTAATTTTTATAGGGCGTGCTTCAAACTCAGCGGATTTTCAAATAATCTTTTAACCCCTATTTAATCTCCTTAGGGGTGGAACATCAAAAAGTCAGAAAAATTGTCCAAATTTCATGTTTTTAGCTTCAGCAGTTTACGCTTTGCGATGATGAATCGTTCAGTCAGTCAGGACACGTCATTTTACATGTATAGATCCATAATATTGCATTCCGATCTAAAAATTGCCCAAAACGAATGCGTTCACTTTTCCCAAACAAGAACTCCAATTGCACAGACGGCAAACCGGAAGCCGGTAGCCGAACTTCAGCCCAACTTAAATACTACAGTCCTCGGCAAGACGACAGGAATTCTTGTTTCATAAAGGTCCGCGCTACGACCCTCCATGGGAATAATTATTATCCCGGAAGTATCTCGGTTGGAACAGCGTACTTCACCGGGGACACGGTCCTTCGGGGGCGGCGGCAAAGGAAGAGGAAGCCGGCGCGCATCCCGTCGTGTCACCCCTTTCTCACCCCCTTCCATCCACCGTGTTCTCGCTATTTTCTTCCGTGCCGCCTTTCAGCCTCGCTCCTTGGTGCGCTTTCTGACGAACGAAACACGACCGAGCCCCTCTCGAACTCTGCCCCTCGACATCCACCTTAGCCAGGTCTGGCTGATTTGCACTTCGAGGTGGGGGTTGACCGCGCGCGCCCGAGAGGGTGGAAAAGTTTACGAGCAGCCGGCTGCATATTTAGCGAGTCTGCCTCGTCCACGGGGACGACCAGAAAACAGATACACCGTGGAACAAAGGGGGCGGGGAGGGAGCGCTGTGTACGGTAACAGGTATTAGTTCAGGATGAGAATATGGTGTAGCATGAAACATAGTTTCGTGATTCGGAAATATTATCTACGTTCATCCACTGAACATTTTTGCGGGAAATCAAGAGTGTTTGGGGTGGAAAGATAGACGTGTGTGTGCGTATGTGTGTGTGTGAAGAATGTTTGAGGTGGAGTAACAGATACGCGAACGAAAGAGTATTTGAATTCCAGCGATGGAGACGCGAGAGAAAAGTGTTTGAACTTTCAGCGTGACCTAGGAGAGTGTAGCTACCCGCAGTTTTTGGTAAATGTGACTGAATATTTGATCGTGAACGAGAGCAAGGATTCTACAGGACTTCGGATAGAATGCGAATCTTATTTTCGCTTCTACTTCTGTAATTTAATATCCAATTTCGTTCATAGAGTTATTCACTCACGTTTGACCTCAAACTGTTTCCCATTACTTTAGCTATGCGATCAGACGCGGGGAGGGATGGTGTAAATCGTATTTTGTGCTTTTCACGCGAGTGTTTGTGAGCCGAACATGGTTGTTGAACCGGTGGCCGAGAAACGAAGAATATTTGGAGGTGGGCGACGTTGCCTGGAAGGCTCAGCGAATGTTTGGAGACAGATTTCCGCAGGCACGATGATTATTTGGTAATTAAGCGATTGGTTGTTGGAACGGGGTAAGATGTAGGGGGTTACGTTGGAATTCTGCGTTGCGGCACGCGAGGATCGCGTAGGCACCCTGGGAGATTACTAATGTAGTCTCCCTTGATATCGTATCCGTTTCGTCGATGGGGTTGGTTGGTTGTTCAACGGGGATGTTCTGATTGTCGTGCTTAATCGGTCGATTGTAATTTGCGTATAGATAAATTGCAGATGACAACGTTTGCGTGGGGCGGTGTGGTAAAGTGGGTTCATTTACGTTAAGCGTGTCTGTGTTTTGTCGATGTGGCGGTTGATCGTTTAATGGAGTGGTTTCGCACTTAATTAGCCCGTTTTAATTTACGTATAGACGAATCGCATGATGAGTATTATTTATTTATTATAAAAAGTTTGTCGTGTGAAACGTAGTTTCAGCTTTTCACCTTATCAGGAGAATAGTATTAACACTATTCCTACCACGACCGGTCAAATGACCGGTTTAAAAATTTCGATTAGAATTTCACATATACAACATAATCGAACCGCCTTTAAATTTTAGACTTTTCCTCAAATAAACCTATAATACATTTTTCAATATTCACTTCTTTTTTCATTGTTTAATTTCTGAGAAAAATTTGTAATCTGTCTTAAGTGGGAATGTCGCGATAGGGATAGGTATACGTGCAGTGTCGGTAGGAATAGTGTTAAATCGGTAAGTTATCTTTTGCTCTTTACTTATTCAAACAAAAAAATTAAGTGAGAATTTTCAACGTAAATTTGTCGAATCATAAAAACAGACTGTACACTCTCTCGAGTGCTTCGCTCTGATCGAGTGCAGCGAAGCGCAATCGAATGAAACAACAGGTCTAATTAAATCGTAATCCAAGTAGGCGAATGCATATTCACGCGGTGGTATCAACAACCCTTGTGCTGGGAGAAAGTTTCATTGGTTCGCGAAGAAAAAAGAGAGAAAGTCAGTTGCATACAGCTACTCGGGATGCCCTCGCACACACGAAATGCATCCGATGATTACGAGTGTGTGCGTGCTTCGTACGCGAGGGAGAAAGTGCAGCGGCTTAGCGAAGGGGTGCGAGCGAAAAGAGGGTGTTCTTGGCATGCTCCTTGATTTCAAGGTGAATTTAATTCGTTCTGTAGCTGCACGCTTACTCCGCCAACGCTTAAACTGTGTTTTGTAAAGATCATTACCTATGCTTGATGTACCGAGACTAATTGAAAATTACACCGAGGGAAAACGCGAAAGCATTTTGGAGTTAATGTAGACGCGAATTTAACTGCGATGTTATCGATCTTAAATGAAAGTTTACTCTACGGTCGATATAATTTTTCTTTTTTTTTCTCTTTCATTTATCTATATCACCTATCAGAATACAAATTCTATGGCCCGATGTGTTAACACGTAGTCTGTTTCAAGCATGATGAGATTCCATTGAAAAGACCTCCTAAGTCTCGTTTGAGGTCATTTTTTTTTTCATCTTCTGTGAGCTGTATAATCAATGGGAAATCTATGTATAATTTGGCATAATTTAAGCGAAAAATGTAGTATTTACTCACAATCAGACGTGTTCCTTTTTCCTCAGAAAGCAGTTAGAAAAATAAAAAAGAAAGCAATAAAATCTTGTATAAACACTTCCAAATAAACTAAAACGCGTACTTTACAGTGAATGCGAGTTAATTGAACGAGAGTGGAATGTGATTATTGTAGGAATGCTATCGAGTGGATGCGAGGTTAGGAAAATGTGAAGAGTGGTTGAATTGAGCGATAGCCGTGTGAACGTAGAATATTTGAACTAGAATTTTTCTCTGGCGCGAAAGATGAGCAGTTGAGGAAACGTCGCGACTGAGGAATTTTGGGTGAACGTGACCGAATGCATCGAATGAGAAAAGTTTAGAATTAGAAAGAAAGGAAACGAGTGTTTGGAAGAATATATGACGAGAAAAATGCGAGCGCGTGGCAGAAAGTGTATAACGGGGAAAGAAGTAAAAACGAAGTGAAAAGTCATTTAAGTTGTTGTTATCAAACTATTTTAAATATATTATTATATTCTAAACATTTCACTTTATTTTACTCACACCTGATCCCTACCATCTCTATTTACTAAACAAATAAAAGTAGAATTTCCTATATTATTTAGATTTCCATTTTTGTGCAACGAAACGCCGAACATTTAACCTGTGGTTGGTTTACTAATATTCCAATTCCTGAGAGGCGACTACCGCAACGCAAGAAATTCACGCTGCTTAAACGCCGTGATATTCCGCATTAGAAATGGGCATTACGATAATAATTGCACGGTGAAAATAAATATCGCCCGCTGACCGCGAACAAAGCTCTGATTACGTTGTCCCGTGTGCCTTTTGTGTCTAATGTGCCTTTGTGCCATGCTTTAGAACTCTGAACGAGAATCTCGTTTCTCGCCGAGCATTATTTCGCCTGGCCACGAAACAAAACAGGCGGACGTTAAAATTATATGTAACCGCATTAATAGTTTCCATCCTTTTTTTTTCCCCGAACGTTGAAAGCAAGCCCGGTATCCTATTATATCGTACAAAGTGCCCTGAATCGATGAAATTCGATAAAATCGACTGAAAGCTTTCTAAATCGCGAATTAATATTAACTTGTGCGCTGAATCCGCGTATTTTCCCAGTTCGAAGCGATAAAGCAAAAGCCGCAAAAATTCGCAGTTATGTTTCAAAACATGTAGCAATTTCACTGGATGGTATAACTCTATTATCAGTTTGCTCTTTCTCCCTCTATAACGAGTACGATATACATTTCGTGCGAAACGTTACGAAAATATTTATCTTCGTCGAAAATTCGCAATGATATGGGTACTTATTTGAGCAGGAGCGATGTATTTTCTTCAAACCAACTCTTAGAACGTCGTATAATCTTCCCGAGTATCAGTTTAATAAATTCTGTGAATTCTATAGAATTAGTGGTGGATAAGGTATAAGATAGATACTCTTTTAAAGATGCTCTGGTTTTACTGAAAATACGTCTAATCACACTCGTTCTTCCACGCAGACTGATCCCCTCGCTACATTCTTTTGTCTACTCATTCGATTTTCTTTCCCTTTCTTACTTTATTCTCTCAATCAATCATCGAAAATCACGCGCACCACATACTCTCTTCGTTCTTATCCGTGCTCACATCAAAAATTCATATCGCTCGCATGATTTTCGCTTCGAACACATACCACACACACATCCATAAACACTCTTCGCCAATCACCTTATTATTAATCTCCAACACTTGCGCTCATTCCTATCCTCATCTATCTCCTCACTCGCACATTCGCCACCTCTGCAATTCAGCGTTTAGAAATAAAACATTTCTATGAGAGTACCAAGGAAAAGGATCCGGTACCGTCCACAAAAGAGAATCGGCGAGCAAACATTACGATAGTAAAGGCGCCTCCGAATTCTCGATTTCGCGAACTTGTTATCGATAATTCACCGCTGCAAGAAGTTTCCTCCAAAGACGTTTGAGATCAAAAAATGAAATATTCCAACGGCTCGGAGGGCAAAGTTCGCGGAAAGTCACCGCCCCCAGCGATCGACACGTCATATCTTGCTCGATCCGCATCCTTTCTGCTCCTGGGCTGGCATTATCGGCGTTATCGCTTCGTCTTAGCTCGCTTTTAATTCCCAACTTCTTACCGGCGGCTCGTAAAGTCGATCCTGCCACGACTTCGTTTTCCAGGCTTCTTTTGTCCGGAAAATTTCCGGATTTCCGCGCCGCTGCTTTGAACCATCGAGCCTCGATTTGCCAGCGGAAGAATATGGTTGCCGGTGCGCGTAAACGATCATAGCGTGTGGTTTGTGTGTCGATTAAACTGCGAGATCGGTAAAAATTTGCCGACTTTAACGATTCACTTTGTGCAGTGAAAAGTTTGCTCTTGATGAGTAGGTCGCAATTGGGAGTTGTCAAATTTGAAACGACAGAGTTGAGTTGTTACAGTTTAATGTGGTCTTGTATTCTCTTTCCGCTTGTCTTTGTTGTGCTTATGTTGTGTTTGCCAGAAATTGCCCGGCATTTGTACAAAAAGCGATGGCTAGTCCTAACTAATCACTGGGGTTTAGAAATATTGTAGAAAGGGAGGGGCTGGTCAACGCTTCCCTTCTATTGAGTACGCTTAGTCAGACATATCCTTAGCTAAGTTCGCAATTGTATAATATAAATCTAAACCGTAATTTAGAACGTAACAGTGTACTATCAGGATTTAACGTTAACACTTTGAGCGTTGAACACTTTCAGAATTTCAATATATACGCGCTCCAAAAGTATAATAACTTTCGGTGACTTCGGTTTAAACGTACAGGTTAGAACATCTCTATGATTATCCTGCGATTTTTATGCATTCATGGGAAATTTAAATGCGCGAGAAGTCTCAGAATGCGCGTATTGCGTAGAAATATGTAAAGTATCTAAGATAAACTACGAGTTATAAAATTCAGAGGTTGAAACGATTCTCTATGTAAATTCCATTTCTTTAATAATCCTCGCAAAAATTTGAACTTGCACAAAAATCCGTAGTGTTTAATTGAGAAATCGGGGATTATTAAATTGTAGAAAATTGTTGAAGATGTCTTTTGTAAGGATGATAATATAACATTAAGTTCTTAGTTGAATCTGATGAAAAATCGAATCTAACAGTTTATAACCGTTTGGGATCATTATACGTATTAAATTGAAACGAACATAAAAAAAAGTTGGTGGTTGCTAATGGACGAAGAAAAGGAGAAATCCAACCGTTGTGTTGCATGTTTCTGGTTGTTTCGCGTCTGAAAGTTTATTAAAAGATGGGCTTTCACCAAGTCGTATCGCGTGGTCTCTGCAATGCAGGAGAAGTTCAACGCGGAGGCTAGCTTCGTAAGCTTGGCGCAGCTTCCTCTAAGCGAAGTTTTCCCTCCCGCAACTTCTTTTTTTTCCACCATCGCTGCTACACCCTCGCTAATCCCTCTCGCGATTATTTTTCGACTTGACTAGCAGGCTTCCAACCGGAAAATCCACTTTCGGTATACACTGCTGCGGCGAGGCGGAAGCCATTCTTTAAGAAAGTACAGGCCACTCGTTTCCAACCACTCGCAGCAGCCTCGTTAGTTTCATTTCGTGCGATTGATTAATTGATTAGCGAGTTGGCGAATCTTCTTGCCGGTATTTTCGCGTGAAACGCGAAGACGTATCGTGTTCGAGCTGGATTAATTAACAGGGAACGTAACGAAATGATAACGGAAGAATCGAATTTGCTTTAACACTCGAATACTCGATTTCAGTGAAACAATCTGAACTAAGCTCGACTGTATGGTTCGAATCGATGTATTTTCAAGTACTTGGACACTTCTACTTGCAAGCAACCATTTTCTATTTTTTCTTTCCTTTTTTTATATGTTGCATCACTATACACAATTTTGTACGTACATATGTTTATATCACTTTTACAAAAATTTAAATAAATAAATAAATATTATTTAGATATTCGAAAGATAATGACGTAGTTCATCAAAAGGATTTTATAGAGAATTTTATATCAATCCATGTAATTTGCTTGCTCTGTCCGAACAGTGAAATGTTAGAATCAGTTTAACCCCTTGACATACAACATTTCATGTGTCATTGTATACTTTGACGTTTCCGAGACGTCAAAATATTTTGAAATGTTTCATACTTTACCGAACTACTAACTTGTTACTTTTTAATATTACTTAATTATTGTCCATTAACATTGTATCTCAACCTGATTGAATGTTATACAGCAATGCAAATTTCAAAATAACATGTTCTGTTTCTAAACTTGCACGTAACCGTTCGGTTGAGCCGAATTAAATAGCATTCTTTGGACCCATCAAATTCCGTTTTATCCGTATGTCAGGGGGTTAAGAATCGAGTGAAACACGGTGAAGTTCGAGTTGCAAAACGTTCTCGCGATAAGTTCGCGAAACGGGAGCATGCTTCCGGTCGTAACGAGTTTTCCGTATCCGCGTAGACGTTATTCCTGGTCGCCAGGAGATTTCTCTCGGCTCCGCGGAAACTCGGCTGAATTTTCGTCCTCCGGAGCACATCGCAGCGACACGGTTCTCAACGAGCACCGGAAACGAGGTCGGACCCCCCTTTCACGATACGGATTTCGGCGGGCTATTAATATCGACGCTCGGTTTAGCACTTCAAGACACTTTCCACCGTCCCTCCCGTCACGGACGCTGGATTCGCGGAAATCCTCCCGTTCATTCGAGATTCGCACGCCATTCGAAATTCGCCCATTAATCGAGCTTCGATATCCCATTTTCCCGGGCTCGCGAAGCAACGATTGTTTCCGGTTAACCTTCAATTACCGGCGTCACATCAAAGTGATTCACTCCCTCCATTTCCGATTGAAGAATCGACAAATGCGTGTTCAAATTATAGATGGACGATTATTCCGTGTTTGAAACACATCACGACGCGATCAAATTGTGTAACAAATAGAAGCGACAGCCTCGAAATAGTCATCGGATCGTTGCATAGATCGTTTTAACCCTTTCTCTATGGCAGACCTCGCCGCGGAATATTTTGCGTGCTAAAAGTGCGAACATGAAACGCGCGCAGTCTTCAGCATTCAGGACCAAGACTTTTGTCTCAAAAACAACTTCTTGACGTTACTTTTAGAAGCAAAATGATCCGTGTTCATAATTTTTCCACGATCACAGTTTTAATTCAACAATACAATTAATATTTATTCATTATACGACAACATAATAACTACAATTGTACCATAACGTTGACCAATAACTTTTTAATAATTACATTCTTTATTAAATTTTTCAAAACACGGATAAAACTTGACTTTTGGTTTCATTTTTATGATACAGTCACTCGTAGTAACGAAAGGGTTAAGCGAGCAAATCCCATCGAACGTACATCCGTCTGGTGAAGAACGAACAAACAGCCCAATAGCGCGATCAAAGCAAACGAACATCAGGCGGTCTCCGTTACCAGCGAAGAAAAGCTGAGAAACAGTCGTGGAGACAACGTTTGCATTAAACAGCCCCGAAAGCAGTTGTCGCGCGAGCGTGGCTCCAGGGTTTCAGCGTGTTCCCTCTGTAATAACCCACATTGTTCGAACCCTTATCGCGCGTGGGTGTAAAACAGGGGGAACGCACAGTCGAGGGAGTGACGCTCGCGCGGGAAAGAGCGCGCGAGGGAGGAATCGTAGATTCGAGGGGGCGGAGAGGTGAGGGAAAGAAAAGAGTAGAAACACTCGGCTCGTCGGTGGTTGGAGGAGAGAAAAAACGAAGAAAGGGTGGGTCACTGGTGCTCAACTAGCCGGAGGGCTAGGTGATCCGAGGTCTCGTAATGGGGACGCGGAATTGTGAGCTCAGGGGGCTAAGTAAAGCGTCGAGGAACGAAGGTCTAGGGCAAGCCGATATATACCCCCGGCTTCTTCGTCGTGCTCTCCTGCTCGAAGATTCCTAACCCTTTTACCCTCCAGCACGGGGAGTGCTCCGCACTCGAGACCGACGCGGCCGTGTGGAAGCAGGCAATTCAGAGTTCGCCCGACCCTTCGCGCGCTAGCGATCTCGAAGGGGCTCGTAAATCGAGGAGCAATAGCTGACTCCTGTACGATAGCTGGTGTCTGTGGTCGGTTTCAGGTGACCGGTTGACGACTCGATAACTGGGATCGGTGCTCGAGAATTTAGACACGACAAGTTTTGACAGGAAGAGGAAATATGCGTCGAATATTTTTCTTCGAGCCAATGGAATTCGCGATGTTCCTTTGCTAGATCGGTTGTTCGAGAAACCATTTAAGAGGATGGATTTGTTTCTTTTGAATATTAATAAATAGTTGTATAATTGTGGGGACTATGATGATCCTGTGACATTAGGACTATCGTGTTTTTATTTCATAGATTGTATGTAATGTGCTTCTTGCACTTCGCTTTTATGTGGTTCGTCTATTGTATATAAAATATAATTTGTGTTTCGTATTTATTACTGAAGTTTGCCACTGCACTTTTGCCTTAATATTCTATCGGTTTCTCTATTAATGGGGATAATCGCGCAAGTATAATGAACGTTAAGACAGATTTTGATAACGAATAAAACTATTATCGATTATAACGGTTAATGTGGTATTTCTTGTAGCATATTCGTTGCTTTCAATTATTTATCGCTTTATCTGAAATTGTACTCGAATGTTATCGAACTAATTCGCAATGATTATTCGCCGTATTACATGACTTAGAATTGAATATACATCAATGAAAATGTTTCTCAACCAACTGTGATTAAATACGCATGATTTATTACAGCGTAAATATGCTTCTCGAACGCCTTGTATTATAACTGATGACGTCATTGTTAATTCAGTATAATACAATTGAACAAGCATTGACATTAAGTTTACATCAAAATCTGTACCGTCTCCGATTCCACGTCAAATTTATTAGCTGGGGATACTTTGAATAAAAAATTTAAATTCATCAATCGTCAACGAAAATTCGACGTCGACAATATCAATTACGAATAATTAATGAGCATTTATTATAAAATTAATATCCACAAAGACTTCATCGAAAGGGTCAATTCAAGGTAGGCCATAGTTATCGTATAAAACAGAATTATCTCGTTAGGGTGGAAAAACGATTTTCCAACAAAGACCCTTCAAGCTGATATTGGCACTGGAGTTTCGATATATACGTCTTCATCAAACGTCGACCACTTTCAAGGCCTTTGATCGCCTTGGCCGTTGTTATCCCCGAAAAATATGTTAGGAACCCGATCATGGTGGTATAATGGGGTCCGGGGAAAGATAAACCGGGCCACGAACGATGATGGATCGCAGGCCACACGGTACAAACAAACGCGTGAAACTTGGCATGCAAGTCGTGCCGTGGAAAATGATTTCTCCCTACGCCGCGAGTTGCCAAGCAAACCTTCTTCTCTCCTTCCTCTATTTTCCTTTTTTATTATTGCGACCGGCTATGAATTGAATTCAGGCCCGGCGGACAGAACATCGACCTGTTCCACTGACACACTCTCAACTGCTTTTCCATTACGAGGCGAACCTGAAAAGAGCGAGCGAATGCATAAACAATGGACGAATAAACAAAGGAAAATACGATCTCAGAGCTTGATTCCCTCTGTCACGAGTTCGCCGACTGCATTTTTCATCCCTTCATTTTTCTTTTTGCTGTTATTTTTATTAATTCATCGATCCGTCGTCATTCTCTCTTCCAACGGCTCCTTATGAAGTTTGAGTGTTCGTTAGAGAGCTTTTCTCGTCAATGCGTGTTCGTTCAAATTCCAGGATCGATTTTAAGAGATTCGTAATTTTAAACCGACGGTACGCAACATGGAACGCGATACGGTGCTCCGAATGAACTGCTTTTTGAAAATATTCATGGGATTACATCGTGATGCTACGATGAGCGTTGCACCGTTTCCTTTCAAGCAGATTCGTTTTTTTTTCCATCGGTGTTTCTGTTCAAGATCTTTTACGTGCGGTATCGGATCACGCATGTGTTCTTTATAAATACCTCTTTCTTGGTTCACGTATGTTATTTTCTCGTTGCCTGATCATTCAAAGATCTCTAGGGCTTGTAAGCCAGGAAAACGTTTTTGTGCAACCGTTTATGTAAAAGAGCTGCGGAATGGTTTTCCTTTATAAAGAAATAGCCAATACGATCGAACCAAGGGCCATGATAGCTTCCTCATTTTTCCATGCATTATACAACAGCTGCACAGACTGTATTGTGTGTTGCTTGTGCTCCAGTATTTTATATTTCACCTATCATGCGCCGCAGCATGAAATTTCTATTATATTAATTGGTTGCTCGGACGTGATGCAAATTAAGGAATAGAAGCCATTAGCGAAATTATGAATTTGGTAAAATATGTACTATCGTTGCATCGATTTGACGTGTGATTAAAGAAATTCACATAACGAAATAAAATCGTTTGATAAATTTCATTAGCATTCTGATAGTTACTTTTAGAAGTTTCTAAAACTACAAATTGCAATTTTAAACAAAATTCATCGCATCGTTGACCGAAACTGTTCTACTATAAAAAACTATTTTCCGAATTTGATAGTTCATCATCGAAACAATTCATCCCTAAAAGATTCCAAAAAAAAAACGAGCGTCCTAGACATCGACAACTCGTCAACAACACATCGATCAACCTTGTCGAAAAGAAATTAATTAAAACCCTGTCAAATGTCCAACGTAACGATTTTTCCCTCGCATTATACTCAGCAGGCTTCCGATCGCGAAATTACCAATAGCCAGTACCAGAGCGGCATTAACGAAGCAATCCTTCGTTACGGTGAACGTCCACTTAATCGGGACGGTTGAACGAAACAGGCAAAGTGGATGAGATCGCGCTGGCCAAGTGGCCATTAAACCGGATTCCCCGGAAACGCTAAAGTCGACCTTCTCCCGCGACGGATCGCCGCTGTTTTGTTCCCCGTTCGCAAAGACGCGCGCGTCGCGACGGCGTTATCGTGCAGAGGACGGTCTACTGGTGTGCGGAGGGTTCGGCATTTTCCCCTAACCGCGGAGTCGAGCCTCCCGCGCCCCAACATCCACCAGGTGCCCACATCTCCCACCCAATTGGGGATTCGATCGACGTTGGAACTTCCAAGCGCGACCACCCGACCCTGTGGCGGCGCCTGCGTCGAGACGCCCCGTAAACACGCGAGGAGAGCTGGCGAGGGAGCGAGCAGGACGCCGTCGACCACCACCTCCCCTGCCTGCCTGCGCCGCCACCACCGTCGCCAATTCCTGTCAACCGTCACGGGGACTCCGACCCGCACGACGGAGAACCACTGGTTGAGAATTCGTGCGGCAGGATCTACCCTTGTAGCCACGAGGAAGCGTCTATGTGTGTTCGTCGAACCTTGGTGGGTGTCGATGCCGCGTTGGAGGGGTCATGTAGAAACACCAGCACGGGTGTTGACCACGTTTAAACGGCGCACGGGGTGCTGTTTGATGCGCCAACGATACCATGATCTCGTGGAGGCCGTTGATGCGAGATCGGTAAGCTTCGTTTGTCATAGAACGCGGACAGAGGGTTCGGTTCGAATAGATCCTGGCCGCTGAAAGCCCGTTGAAAGACCGGAAAAACGGTCCGCTCCGGGTTGACAAATGTTCCGGTCACGGTTTAGGAGACAGTTAGCAGCCTCTATTAAACTGGACACGGAGTGCCTGGTACACGTGTAACAGGATTTTCAGAAACGCTAGAAAGTCCTGGCCGTCTGCGTTCATCAGTCACCCCGTTGACGGGGCAACAACAGCTAAACTCCACGAGTGACGGATAGCAAATTTAAACAACCCCGCGCGCGCGGTTGTTGCAACGTTTCGCTACATAATCTCGCCTCCCGACTATCTCTCGTGACCCGACCCAGCGCGCACGTTCGTGTGCCACCACATCCGCAGACGCATCTAGGGGCGTGCGAAATTAAGGTTAAAATATCAGCACCGCTGATGCTGCCGCGTTCGAACCGGAGAGAAGTAGCTATCCCACGGTTTTTGGCGATGGCAGCGGTAGGGCAAGGGGAACCTCCCTAGGAGAACCTCGGTATTGGTAATATTCGCGACACAGAGAGGCAGCCTCGACTGGTAGTGGGTCGGTTGGCTGGTATTGGTGGAGGAAGTGGAGGTGGTTGTGAAAGCGGTGGAGGTGGGTAACGCTGGTAGTAGCGGTGGTGGTGGTGGTAGTGGTAGTGGAGGTGGTGGTGGCGGCGGCAGCAGCGGCAACGGCGGAAGGTAGTCTCTGGGTGGTGGAGGGCGCGGATCGTCATCCGCAAAGTCGTGCGTTCACCCCGTGCCGCGACGACAACAGGGCGTCGTTCGTTCCGGAAAACGAGCGACGCTGCGTCGAGTTCGCTGGGTGTCCCGTCGCGAACTTTTCCTGTCCTGAACGAAGCTCCGCATTCTCTCGAGTCGTCGCAGCAGTGCTCGGTGGTTATCCTTGAACGGTGCACGCGCTTGGAAGGTCGCTGTGCCCGCGTTCTGTTCCGTTCAGTGTCGAGGACGAGAGCCGGAAATTCCGGGTCGCTGGTCGTCCAGGGTGACGCGTGTGTGCACGCGAGCCATACGACTTCTGTCGTTTATGCTCAACGGCGAAGATCCGGGGGTGGACGTGTGGCATCCTTTTGGAACACGTGGTCAGGCGTGGCGGGGGCCGAGCCTTGAAGCGACGCACACACACACGCGAGAGAGCGAGCGCTGTGTTCCTGTCCTTCGAAATTCGAGGTTAGGCGTCCATGTGACACGGTCGATCGACGCTCCTCCGAGGAACGTCCTCGCGAAAAGGACGCCGGCTGGCATCGTTCTGGGGGTTGCTACGGGCGCGGACCTACGGAGTGGGGTGTAAAACGGGACGAGGGAGGTGTTCGCCAACGAGAGCTAGGTCTAAAGTGAATCTTGGTTGGGCGGCGGAAGGTTAACGTCCACGGTCTCGCGAGTGTGTACACCGTAGTAGGGTGAGATCGTTGGAGTTTCGCAAACCAACGAAACGTGTGATCGTCGAGTTCTTTCGGCGGCGCGGCACTGGCCACAGGGAAAACATTGTCACGTGGATTTATTCTGACGACGGGAAAGAGCAGCGGAGTGACACAGCTCGTACGGAAAACGTCTGGCAAACAGTGCTCGCTCGCGAAGGTACATCGTGTCTTGGTTGAATCAGCGGCGTGTCGATTCGAGGCGATTCAGGGATGAATGGATGAATCCATGCGACACGGCGATTAATTAACCGGTGTATTTATAGGTGACGAGCTTACAGAATCGGCCAGCTAATTAGTGGCCGATCAATGATAGAGATTTCGTGAAAAGGTGTTAACGTCCGTGGAGAAAGAAAAGTGCAGTCAGGCTTCAGATGGGATGGCAGTATCGTTTTCCCCACGAATGAAAGTATTCAGTGTGTTTCAGTGAAATAAAAGCCGAGTTCCGACAGAGTTTCTTAGTGAAGTGTTAAACGCGGCAGCTGTGGCGGGCATAGTGAGCCAGTGTGTAACGTTGCTCAGGTGTAAATCCAACAGGTTCCAATGACGAGCCTGTCGAAAAGCGACCGAGAATCAAGCCTGTCCCTGTGACTCGTCGTGTCTGGCAGCGTTTTGGATTACACTGTTACATTCGGCTTTAAACGTCGTGGATTCCCGCCCTACGTCGCTGGGGCAAGCACGTGAATCAACCCTCATAACGAAAATCGATCGGCTCGCTCGTGTACGAAACGTGGCCTGGTAAGTTCCACGGGAAGAGCAACCCCGTCGACGCAGCTCGACGACGTCTCTCGTAATATTCCAACGCATAGTTCACATTTTATTCGTTCGAACGAACGTCGAAACAGCGACAAAGAGAAGAGTAATCTTGGGATAGTTCCATGCTAATGTTACCCGGGGATAGTTCGGTCTATCTGAGAGGGAAGGCATCAAAATTTATAGGACTTTGCGGAACTTTCCTAGTTTCGAACGGAAGTCAAGAATCTTTTAAGCTGCAAACAGGAACGACTGGATTCCTAAATTTTTCGCTCGATAAAAATCGCATGACTCCTCTTAAGGGGTCGATGGAAGGATACAGATCCAAATTTCTATCTCTCGTCTCGTTTGTTCTATGGTGTTCTGGCTTGGGGTATCATAACGTTCGTCGGATGTTCGTCGATAATTAATCGTGCTCTCTGACTTCTCCAAGTTTCGTTGCCGTTTATCTTTCCGCACACGTACGACGGGCTGAAGATCATCAGCATTTCAATGAACTTCGTTGCTGCGCATCTTAAAGCTCGTTATGTAACGGTTTCCGGCGCGGTTCAGAACTGAAGTCTTTCATTTGGATGTTAATCAACCACGTTAAGCGTCCAAGGGACCGAACGTGTTCCTTCAACGACGAATTTTTCCCCCCTCGCGTTAACCGGTTCAGGAGGCTCGTCACACCTTTTGTGACCTACGAGTTGCCGAGAGTTTCTTTTCACGGTGTTTTCAAAGAATTAAATGACACCTGGGTGTCCGTCAAAGACGACCACCCGTTTTAATGTCTTTGAAAGGCCGAGACCGCCTATCTGAAAGGGATCGAGTGAAACACCTTGCGATTGAATTTGCATCGACGCGATGAAAGAGTTGTGCGATTTAATGAAACGTGTGAACACATAAACCGTAACTTAATACAGAGGTAGACAGAGATGTCTTCGAATAAGTTAATAAGTTAACTGTTAGGGTACAGGGGACGGGTATACACGCTGAGCAAAAGCTGTTTTTGCATTCTAAAAGTTATTATTCGTTTGGAATCATATATTTGTTACGATCAAATTACGTGTAGAGTAGTTGTTAATTCGATTTATTTTTGTACAAAATTGCTGTACAAAAATTTCGTTGTATTTCAAAGCGATAAGTGATCTTTATCGTAAAGGAAATCTTAAATTTTGCTTTTTTGTTGTTTTTGGGTGACGCAAAAATTATGTTTTGAGAATTAAAATTGATATTAACCCTAAGAAAAGTTTCGTGACTCCATGCTAGCTTTTGATGTTGTGCTTGCATATTTCCTTTGAAGAGGGTGAAGAAGCTCTTGTTTACGCGGCCACGAAATCACCCCTACAAACACCGAACGGTTCGAATAACTACCCCAAGGTTTAGTGGTATCGACTTACGAATACTTTTCTGTTCGATTAGCTATCACCCTGGATTATAATGATTTCGGGTTTCATTAGGCTGTATCGATTACTACCGTCTATGGAGTTTATCAAGAAATATTAAATTTCAATTATGTTGAATAATGTTATTTTAGAACCAGTTTCTTAATAAAGATTTAATTAAACATTAATTCAATTAAAGATGGATGACATATTAAGCAGCGTAGATTAATCTTCAAGTGATATAGGTCTACCATATTTCCGGCAATTTAGAAAAGCTGATATAACTTCATCTTTAGTTTTAACAAACCTATACATTACGTATAGAATTTTCGATTACTTAATCATTTATTCGATCACGAGTTTGTTCCGTTTAAACATCAGTATCGACTACTATAAAATACCAACAGTCGGAACACTGAATATTGTATTACGTAACTTTAATAAATTAGGTGACAAACTCTGTTGTACCGAAGAACAGGTACTGCTGTTCAATAGTTTACAGCGTACTTTGACCCCAAAACTTCACTGGGAATTCTAAATAGCTCCCAAAAGTTTGGTCATCTAAAACTTGAAATTAACTAAATTTTAATCCTTCAATATCAACCGTTGTTGAAATTTATGATGTTGAATATGCTGTTGTACGTCTCAACTGCTGTAAAATTAAGTTACTTTACAATTATTCATTACGAAACCTAACGAATCGTGCGACACTAGAGCTCATCTTTGAAACGCACACTGAATAACCGACTACGCATAATTGTCCTCGCCCTACACCATTAATAATCAAATGGAACAACCCTTAACTGCGATCAAGATAATCTAGAACGAGTCCCAAAATCCTATCACAACCTCTACAAATAACGAACACCGTGTTTATAACAAACTCGTAAAGCCGCGTATCGAGAGATCGTGGGAGTCGCAACTGCGTTCAAGTAACTCCCAAAACGTTCATACAAAACGGTTCATTTGCATAGGGAATCTGCATCCGAACTGCCTCGTACAATTATCATCGAATAAACATTTACACCATCGAGTCATTCGTGTGTGCACCAAATACGTTTACAGCGATCCATGATATTGGTCAAAAACGACCGAGAAACTTTCTTTTGCAAAATTTGACCCTAAACTTATCCTTCAATTACAATTCTAATAAATATGCCTTTACAAATCGTTCCAAATTTTTATTTCGCGTAATTTGTAATCAGCGATTATACTTCGAAGAAGCAAAGGTTTTTAGTAATTGATGTGTTCGATGAATTTCATGGATCACTCTATATTTGATCGAAAATTAAGGTAAAATCGTTGATCGAGGGAGGTCCCGCGTCTACTTTTCCGAATCGAGCACGAAAAGCGACATTCGAGGTTCTAATTAAAGCCGTGCACGGCTCAAAGATTTCATCGGCGAAACTGATTAGCTGTAATTGGGACTCGACGAGGCCCCGGGGCCGAGTACGGTCTGTTTTGACAGTCGGTATCGGTAGTCGACAACGGATGACCCGCTGAGCCAGCATCGTACACAGGTGGTCGCTGGATTATCCTGTATCGTACGTGAAACGTGCTGATAAAAGTGGAGGATTGAAATTCACCAGGTTCATCGCCGTCCGCGGATTATGCTGGCTAGCAAATTTCATCAATCTCTGTCCCCCTCTTACATTTTCTCTTACTTTTTATCTCTCTATATTCCTCTACCAATCTTTCGAAGAGGGGAGCATATTTCTGCTTGAAAATTTTTGGATATTCGTTTTTTTTAACAAATAACGTGTTATTTATATCTTTGAATTAATAATAATCTTTATTTGACAGGCAAGTAGCCCATTTTATACGAAGTATACATAAAAGAATTTTCGGACGTTGGATATAATTAAGTGTGTTAATTTACCTAGGGTTAAACAGAATGTAGCTAGAAGTATGTTGCCTATTTAACTAAGATCGTAGTTTTATTAATTCTGCCAATCGTGTTGGTTAATTAAATTAGCTTCACCAATTTCTGGATCTTAAATTTTTTACCGTTACCATAACCTCTTTCAATGGTCACTTGGTTCTTCTTGAATTTCAAATAAAAAGTGTACCACCGTCCTAAGGCCTTTAAGCGAAAGTGTACGCTCGATGAAGAGACGAGAGCTCTTCGCGCTGCACCGAGTTCGAAACGCTGATTTCGGATCCTCCATGGAAATTCTAGCGAGGACCTCGGTTTCGCGGTGAACGAGGAGGGCAAACACGGCGGTGTTGGCGATTTTTCAATTTCCCGGGATATTTTATGTTACCGTGCCAATAGAACATGCACAGTGGTGTGCAATAATTCCAGACAACGATGCTACCGAACTCTGTTTCTAATTAACGTCGAGCAGCCCCTGCCTGCGTCAGCGTGAAAATCGCGGAACAACGACGGTTGTGCACGCCGACGGGGGGGGGGGGGACAAAACCGTCGTTGCATCGACGTAACGGGGAAATATGTGGATCAGTGGTGAATCGAGTGCGCGCGAAGCGAGCGAGGGTGAAGATTAATGGGAAACTTAAAGGTGAAGAAACCGAGCGAACGTTTTTCACAACGAGCCCAGAACGATGGAAGAATATGTAAATGCGTGTTGGAACACCAAAATGCACGAATCGCGACATCTTACATACAGAGATACATAGGCTCGGTGTCAAAACAACATGACTACGACTATAGTCCTTTAATCTTTTAAATGTTATGGACGCATATATGCGTCTGACGAAAGCTGCTCGTAGGGACCATGTACGAAAATATGCGTTTTAACTTCAATGCACCATATACTAAATTGTCTCTTCTGTTCAGGCCAACCTTCTATTCTTCTAATCTCAAGAATCGTGATCCCTTTTGTCGCATTTATACATGTGCGAATAATATTAGCACATCAATCGACTTTTTTGCGATTAACATAAATGTATTCAGTTCCCAAGTATAGAGATGCTTATTCTCCTAATTTTAATTTTACTATGATTACATGTTATATCTATCTTTTCTTTTAATACTTCTATCTTCCTATCATGTACTCGCCATTACTTTGTTCGCTCATCTCTCTCTTTTATGCTTACCTTATAATGAGTATAAAATAAATAAATAAATAAATAAATATGCTTATGCATTAACGTATGGTTGCGTGTGTGCGTCGATGGGTCACCTGCCGAATTTCCTTTGTTTCGTCACTCAATGTTTGTCTAAGCGTATAACCGTAAACGTCAATAGTGTTTCGTCTTCGCATACGACTGTTTATTAGTTCAATTCCACACCAAAAATCCATGAATGCGGAAGGAAGAGGGGTTCGAGCCAACGTGTACGTATCGTTGAAGAACAAACACGGATACGGCGTTTCGTTCTGTCTCCTTTTCGAGAATTATAAACGATCTCTGTCGCGTCGGCCATTCGAACGCATCGGCATGGCTGCTCGATACTCCGCCGTCGTCATTCATCATCGGCTGTAATTACGCGATTTGCATCGAAATGGAAATCACGTTCGACTTTAATGGCATGTTTAGGGCAATAGATCGGCGGGGCCGATCCTACGGACTTTCACAGATCTGCAGGGCGCGCCTGCGACGATAACGTTGCGTGCACGCTGCTGGAAATGAAAAATCGTCAAGTGGGCGTCGAACAAGAGAACGATTTCCCTGGATCGGAACAGAAATGATTTAACGAGAAACGTTAAACAAGGGTAGAGGGGGGACGATTGGAAGTTGGTGAAACGTTTATCAAAGTACGACGTGCAACAAGCTTTATGCCTGACGGAACACGAGGATTCGTTCAGCGGCACGATAAACGAACGCGTCAATTTCAACTGCATTAATTAAAGCTAATTTAAATAACGACGAGGATTTCGCGGAAGAAAACGCTGCGTTTCGTTCGACGTTTAATTAACACCAGGAACGATCGTTTGAAGCTGTTCGCTGGTGAAACAACAGTACACACAACTTTCGTGCTGATCGTAAAGATATTATAACGAGAAGCACGTTAAATGAAGTTGCAGCAATGTTGCTCGGTTTTGAAAACACAAAGTTGAAGTTGCCTGAGCTTGAAGGTTCGGTAGTGAAGGGAATACGAGGCGATATCCTTGTTACAGTGATTAATCGCTGATTCTAACGTATTAATTTACGTCGAAATCGGGGTAATTTGACGTATAATCAAAGCAGCTGCGTCGCCAGTCTATGACGTGAAATAATGCATTGCAAATCGTAATGTCCGTGAGAAGATTAACCGGGATGCTTGTGAATGTTTAATGTATTTAAAGTTGTGCATACCGGAGCGACCGTGCTATTATCATTTGACGGTAAATTCGATGGAAGATGATTACGTGGAATATGTCGTGAATTAACATTTTAGACACGATACAAGGAAGAGTTAACGATAGGTTTCGAAAAAAAATGTCCAAGGTAATAAACGTGAAGTTTGGAACTATTATGAAATGAATTTTCGATCTCATTTTGATATGCATTTCATTTTCGACATAGGAGGACCCCGGTTACCCTTTGTTTGGAAACAATTATTGATTATTAATATCGATATTTTTGTGACGTGCACGAGGATTGGATATTCGCGATTAATATATTACCAAATTTAATTGCTTAATGGAATCTAGCGTAGGAAGCGCAAAATCGTGAAAATGTTATTTAAAATTCACCATCGCTGAAATGAACACCGCGCCATTATCAATTCAAGAGGTCCAAAATAAGCCTTATCCAAAAGTAGATTAAACAAACAGATCGAATATTCGTTCATAAATTATTTATAGACTAAATGCAATGGTGTGTGTAGTATTCGTAAGAAGCAGTGGCTAAAAGAATTAAGCTCCACCAGTCATAAGTAAGAGTGACGTTTTAAAAAAGAGCACGTTAAACTCCGATGTAATTAAAAAAAAGGGAAAAGAGGTGGATCGCACAGAGGGGGTAAAATAATCTCCATATCTTAAGCACGAAACTGGCAGGAAAGTTCTTGTACGTATCTCACGAACCTTTTAGTGGTGTATAAAGTTCACGTAAAACACTGTTATTGGAATATGCATAAGCATAAAGGAGGAATATAGAGACAAAGGACTTTATTATGATGCTTCTACCTGGATCCATGTATATGGATATATAACTCTTTAGAAGTCTTAAAATATTGGTTACTTTTACTCTGAGTGTAGGATAAGAGAAGGTACGAGTTGCTAATATTACTGTGAGTTTCACTTGAAAGTAAAGGTTTCACTTAAAATTTGTAATCTTCACTATCTGGGTGAAGAAAGTAGATCCTAAGAAAATTTTTCAGGAGAATCCACGTGAAACTTAAATGAACTCTAAAAATTTGAATCAGTCCTCATTTTTCTATATAGGAACATTATTAACCCTTTCAATACTCAATCACATTTTTATTATCTGAAATTTCCAAGTATAAACTGTATTCTATGAAGTTTTGATTACACTGCCTGAAAAACGATTGTAACTTTGAATTAATCAGCTGATCGACTAGAACAGATCAGTGATAAATAATCAGCGCGACCTAGTACGATCAATATATGCAGTTTTGAATTATCAGACGTGTAACAGCATCAATGTGTCGCTTGATCCCTGAGAAACCTAACGGCAATGCTGGCGGGACAAATAATTCAGCTTCGTCTATCCATGGGGAATTTAAATAGATAATTCGGCAGTTTTCAGGCTTAATGCAGATGGTGCATTAACACTGACACAGTTTTGCGCCGTGCGATGACACCAACGCACACAGCCGACGAAAAGTGAGGTTAGGTCGGCGGAAAAAATAAAGTGGATGCATTTAAAGCAACTGAACGAATTCAATTTCAATATCGTCTACGCTTTATAGGCGTCATTAGCAAGAAATTTATTAAAATTATTTCGTTCATTATCGACGAAACATTTGTAGATTAGGCTAAACGAAAGAGTAAAATAAAAGATATCTGCACGGTAAAGAATAATTAAAGAACCGTTTACATGCAAGAATTCTGCATCACATCAAAATACTGTCTGATTTGTTAGAAAATTTTATAAATTATAAAGTACATTACACCATGCAGTATGCAATAAATTACAATAAAACGGAACTCTATAGGTACGTAAAAAGGAACTCTATAGGAACATAAAAAGGAACCAAAATAATTTGTGACGTCAATGAAAATGTAACAATACAATTTTTGTTTTTGCTGAAATGTCCAGTTAGACTTGTTAATTACTGAAATTGATTTTCCTTAATTACAACAAAACGACATAAATAATTAATGTCTTTTAAATTTCAATACAAGTAACGATGAAGCAGGGCACGCAACATGCTCATTAAACGTACTGCTGCAAGTGATTTCAAAGCTGCTTGCGAGGAAAAACGTTAAATCGTAAAAGGCGTAGGCACTATGGTGGATCTGCGACGTTAAGCCCTTAAAGTGCGATCTGCTATAAATTGCTAGGCTGCTCTGGCGACGGCATAAGCGGCCACTGGGATTATCGAGCTGCAATCTTAATGAATTCCTACGTTGGGATTATCTTACGGGAGTTCCTACGCTGAATGTCGCTAGTAAAATGTAATTCATTGCATGAAAAAAAAAAGAAAATGTTATTTTGCTTAACTACTAACTATACGTTTACTGTGGAGAGGAACTTTTGAAAAAGAAACACCGACTATTTCATCGCTTAAGCTCTGGTTAAATACTTGAATAAATTTAGGAAACAAAATGGCCCAAATAGTGGCCAAAAAATTAAATAATTTTCATTTGAATATCTCTGATAAGCTCCTTTAAAAAGGAAAAAGTTCTTCTTTGATTTTTGAATACAATTTTGATGGTAATCCACTAATACACCCATACACTTTTCATTTACTCATACATTCATTCAGTCATTCAAAAAAGTACGAAATAAAATGAGGTATAAAAGCTGTTTAGCATTTCATCCCCAAGTTGTGTTTACAAAAATATAAATATGCATATAAGTATTCGAAATTTTTTAACGAATCCCAATTATTCTGTTCGATCAACTGGTATGACCTAATCAAGCACTGAAAGGCAGAGCTTGGCCATTATACCTAATACGAAAGAGGTTTCCCATTGTCAACGACTTAACGTGGAAGCTTTTAATGAATGTTGGTCGCCTGGAACGCAGACCGAAAAATAATGGTTTTTTTCGTGCTCGAGATACGCATGGCCGCTCGTTATTTCAACCACTGGCAAACAGCGTCTATTTATTGGTCCATTTCACTTTGGCCTTGAGTTCCACGTCGTCTCGCTTGTTAGCTCACCGAGTGAACATTTTACCACATTGTTTATTTTGTCTTAGACGCTAAAACCGGTGCTAAACTAACGAAAATGGTAAATTTTGCCAAAAATTTTACTTCCTCTGAATTCAATCTTTTAACCTTACTGTCTAACTTAACCCTTTCACTGCTGATTTTTAAAATTTTTATTTAAAAAGAAAAACAGTGGTTTTACTTGAAGCTATTTTTTTAGTTAATATCGCTTTTTCCAGATGCCATTATTTGTCAAATACATAGCAGGCACATATACTACTAAAATATCCTATTATATCCAATGTTATTGCAATACAATTTATAAAACTTAGAATTTTTCGAACAACACTTGGGATAAATATATCCCGCAAGGAATGAAAGGGTTAAGGTAGTTATTCCTCTTGAACGTTTGATTCGCGAACATAAGAACCGAACTCACACTTCTGTACGCTACCCACGGTGTTGAACACCGCAGCGCTTCACTTCGGTAAGTCGAGTTTACGCGAAAACATTAAGAAACAGCACGCTGCTGATCCGATTACTGCTTGAGAAGCACTCGGAGCGAGAACGAGCCTATTGTGGCCGACGATGACACTGGTGGAACAAAACTCAGGCTCGAGTAAATTTACTGTGCTTGTAAGGGTCTTCGCGAATCCGTGGGTCGTGCGGATGGATCGATACTCCAGGATCGATCCCTACTCTTTCTAGGCTAGTGGTCTTTATGAGCGGGGGAGTTCTACCGTAAGGATAAGTCCTGAAGGGGACCGCGACACGATCGAGCTTGATCCTGTTCTGTTATTTATGGCGAGCGGAAATTACTGTTCTTAGAATAAAATCTGTCTTTCATTTTGTTCATCCCTTTTTCTTCCATGTTTCCTGTTACATCACTACTTTGTTACTGTTAGGTAGTTAAAATTACCCTTATGCGAAATTTCTCTGTTTCACGACGAATTGCGCCGAAGCAATTTAATAATATTAAAATAATCATATTAAATAATTTAATATTTTATAATAATATAGATAAGTAACATAATATTTTCAACTACTTACAATTATAAATGTTGAATAAAAATTGACAGTTAGTGCATTTTGAACATTACCGCTAATTAGGGGAGGACACTTTGAAGTAAAAAGTGCTCCATTGAATAATTAAACACTTTCATTAGAAATCAAAGATAATAGATTAATTTTTATGAAATATTGCATTTAGTGGTGTATTCCCGTGGCGTCCTGAGCGAAACATGTGACTTTGGCGTGGCAGTTAAAGGGGCCAAATTGATTATGTTACAGTCGAAAATACTATTTATCAATTATCTAGTGCTTTATAAATTTAACAGAAATCATCGTGAATGTTGCTCATGCAGAAAGCCAAATTGGGAAATTTTTATTTCCAATTGAAAAGCTTATAAACCGTGATCTGGCTTGCTGAATTCAAATCGCGAAACTCGGTGAATGAAACAGCATTATTTTTAAAAGAGGTAAAATAACGTGAAACGATACAAGCAATATTTATACGTCGTAAAATGTTTTACTGCGCTAATGATAATACTCCGGGAATAAAAGAAGAATTACGAACGAATGGTAATGGAACATATCTCCATTGAAATACTACAACATAAGCTAGTGCTCCGTGGATGCCGGAATAGATGACGACAACAAGCCCCAAAGTTACTTTGCTTAACTTGCAAAACTCCGTTTTACTTAGGATGCACAAGTTGTAATACCATCCAAACGAGGAATACAACGTTGAACGTCTTAGACAACGACACATTCCCTCAGATTAATGTTAGAGAACACTGTATCGAATTCAATCTACGTTAGAAACTTCATTCGCGGCTTTGGTGAATCGTTCGAATTAATACTATTAACGGATTTGGTGGGAAAACATTTTAATTAAATTCGAGCAAGAATTATTTGTAACGAAAGATCACTGACCCTTTCCATTTAACCCTTTCGTTTGTTGAAGTCGTTCAGGAATATTGGCTGTAATACAAAATTTTATTTTTTATTTAAAATTTTTATTTTTATTTTATTTTGATTTATACGTGTTATATTACACTTCATTCATTTCAATTGTACGAAAAAAGAAACGAACAGATTTATATATCCAGAATACTTTTTAAAGTATTATAGCGGAAGGATTAATAATTCAAGTATTTATTCACATAAATTTGTAAGCTTGAATTAATTTTAACGTGTGTATATCAATTCTTCTATTTAAAAAAAAAACTTAAAAAATTAATCCTTTCATTTTATTTACGTCCAACTGGAACGAGGAATATTTAACAATAACAATTTTTGGCTGTATTCAAAGCGATTTCCATTGGTTGCGGAAAAAAGGAATTATTGACAAGCTTGTATCGTTAATGTCAATTTGTGATTTGTAAATGTTCCTCGCACCAATGATAAATGTTCGTTCAATTAATTCGGACACCGAGCTTGATTTATAGTGTTCGAAAGTAAAGTTTGATGGATCTCGATTTTACTTTAATTGCAATTAAATTTTAATTATTTCCCAAGCGAACAACTGCCGGGCTTTGATTTTCACGTTGCATATTTCAACGTGAAAGTTTAGTCGCAAAATTGACTGCGATCAATCAAATACCTCGCGTTTCCTGTATGAAAGTTGGTTGAAAAATTCGTTCGACCGTAGCAATTATAACAAATGGATTACTGGTAATCGTGTAGTAGCTGGAAAAAAACTTCAGCAATACCAAAGCTGCCCTTTTTCAAACTATTGCATTTTTCAGTTGATATAAAACTTTTAGTAACGTACATTTTTCAATGATTCGGCTGAACGAACAAAGCTGTTCGCTTTTTATTCAAAAATTAATTGTGCATGCCGCGATGAAAATGTAAAAGTACGTCATTTTGCGACAACAATTTTATTAAAAATCGGATTGAACAATATTAATTGTTGGTCACGTAAAATTGAAATGGAATGTCGAAGATCTGATAAAAATATGCATTACAGATCCCAACTATTTACTACAAATTCAGTAACAATATTAAATAACTTACGAAATTTACATCGATGCAATCATGAAAAATCATGGGGAACAATTTTAAGAATTTGTTTTGCACTATTTTTCAGTTACTCGAAGTAGAAAATAAACGACTGTTAGAAACATGTTCAATTAAGTAGATCGATTATGGGCTTCTCACCTACATTTTTTCGAAATAAAGGCTTCTGAAGTTTTAATGACGGACCAAGTGACTTAATGAACAAGAACGAAGCTGCTGACACGATAAGCAATTAATGCGTGGACAGGGCGATATGTTCGATGAATTCTCATGGGATTTTACGAAAGGTTGTCATGCACAGGTGACGTGACCCATTACAATATCCAAGCATGCGATATGTAACGGAGAATGTGAGAAATCGAAATTCACGCTGCTAACTTGCGCAGGAGTGGGTCAATCCCTTCATCGATGACCTGTCCTTCCGATTAACGAGTTGAATTTGCGATTTCACGCGAATTACTGGGCTGTTAAGATGAATGGACAATAATGTAGGAAATGAACGCGAATCAAGATGGAGAGTAAAATACAGCGATTTGAATAATATTCTGCGAATTAACACGAGCAATACTATTTACATGCATAATTGCAGTATAACATTATTCAACGGGTAAAATATTGCATTCTGAACGAAAATGAACAACGTCGTAATGCGATAAAATGAAATTGTCGAATAAAAATTTATTTTCTATTACGTTGATGGATTGTTAATAAAAAAAAAAAAAGGAATCACGGAGAGAAAATGAATTATACGAATTAATTAGAAGCACGCATAATTATTTGATGTTGTACGCGAATTTACTTTATATGCACGAGCTGTTAAATTTCAGTAATCGCTGTTTTCAAAATAACAATGAGTTTTAATGTTGGTAATTTAACATGATATTTGTATACCTGTTTCAAACAGAAATATACAACAATATTGCAGCGCAAATTCATCCTATTAAATTGTTTAGACTTGCCAAATAAAACACAAATTAATTTCGAGCAAGTGTTTGCCACATTACATTTTTCCATATTTCGTATACAGCATTCTCCTTCGCAAATCAATATTTAATATGATTTATTAGCATTCACGTCTTCAATAAATTTTGTCGATACCGAATGTCTTACTGTTTCAACGATCAATAACAAAAGTACGAGAACAACGTAACGTCGAATAGTGATCAATAAAAGATCTAATTAATCCTTTAACCTTTAACGATATTTTAATCGATTTATGCCCAGAACGTAACATCATAAAATGAAGAAAGAAAATCTGCTTATACAAAAGAAAACAGCAGATTATATCGCGAGAATTAAATTGTTCCTAACAATCGCAAATTGTTCAGTTTTCATGCTTCGATCTATCACAATTTATACAAATTTTTTCATTCTCCGACATCGAAACACATTTGATTGTAAGAACGTTTGTTCTTTGAGCGATCCGAAATCAAATAATACGACTAATCCGAGGCTGGCCTGATCGATAGCGGGGAAAGAAACGTGGTTGCAGTGAGTATCCATTAATTGGTTTGGCACGGTGTATCAGTCGAAAATGAACATCATAATTGCAAGTGTCTGCGGTTCTTACGGCTTACCAGTATTACAGGTGGTTGGCAAATTTCGTGGCGCATGTAACGAGGGGATCAAGACCGTATCTCCCTTTGCAGGCCACCATTCGCAGTAAGAAGGGTTGGTTTCCGTTTACATTTACTTGAGTCGCTGGAAATTCCAGGTCACGCGTATGCCGTGCCGTCGCCCTTTGATCGGCGAATCGTGAACAGATAATTCGCTAGTCGGGATTCCAGAAAATCTGAGAACCTATTTCGGCAGTTAATGAAAAGACATTTGCTCGGTCGGCGGTTGCTTTCAATTTGCACAAGTTCTTAGCGTTTTCTTCTCTTTCTTCCATTTTTCTTTCCCTTCTTTTTCTTTTTTTTTGATCAACTAAGCGTAACGAAGGGGAGGGTGGCTCTACTTTATCACGTTTACAGTCAGCACTTGTCTCACAGAAATAGGAAATATTCTACAGGGAGAAACTAGAATTTATTGCTCAGAATTTAGAACGTCAACTTTTCCCATGCTACCTCAATAATCGCTAGACGCACCTAAGAAGTTTCCGAAGTGCGAAGCAAAAATTAGGTTCTAATGGTTCTGTAATGCATTTCGCAGAAAATTTTAGGGGTTAAACTTTACTTAAACAGTGAAGAATTTTTTTCATCAACTGAGCGTAACGAAGGGGAGGGTGGCTCGACTTTGTCACGTTTACAGTCAGCACGTGTCTCACAGAAATAGTATTTAACAAGAAATTACAGAAATAATGCACAAATTTACTTTTGTAAAGTGTATACAATCATTTTTGACTGTTACTACGTGTTTATGCGAAAGTACATCTTTTATAAAGCGCAAACAGAGAAACAAAAGCTGAATAGGAATTTTTTACCCACATAAAAGATCTTGCAAAAATACTTTTTGCACACAGCAGGTGGTTTGAATGTTTACGTTTAAGAATGCTTGTTTATCGCTCGAATTACTAACACAATTTCCTTTTTACTCGCCAATACGAGTTCCAGAACCTTTTTCGCATTGTTCTCTTGTCGACGTTTAAGGAACTGCTTATACCAATGATTTTAAAGCCTCGTCGTAAACTACACCTCATCCGCGCGAACGTGCGTTATCTTCAGAGCTTAAGTATCCCGAAAATTTTGCAAAGCAACATCGACAGTGCTTGATAATGTTCAGCTGCACAAGAACCTCGCATACATTTTGAAGTTGCAGTTCTAGCAGTTTGCTTGGCCCAATTTATAAAAGGATACGCTACGTAACATCTAGAGTTAACTCTAAACTTCTGAGAATAATCTGACAAATTTAAAGTTTCGAAGCTTCGAAGAATTCGCACCTCTTTCGCATAAAACCGTTCAAAAAGTTACTAAATTTTCATCCGAACGTTGTACGCGTACCCTTCGATATTTACCCTCGGCTCAGAAAATTAAATCAACCCTGCTACGTGCAATTCGTTTCAAATCGATATCCCTCTTTCTCCTTCCAAATAATTGCTTTTTTTTTCAAATCCAACCGTGCAATCTTCAATGTAACCACTCTTACACACGCACGCACACAACTCGCGTGCACACAAGTGCACACGTACGTGTGTGCACAGGGGCCTCAGAATTTCAATTCATCGGTTCTAGCAGGAACGATTGCGCATTAAAAGTTCCATTCATCGGTGGCCGATGAAGTAGCGTCTGCCGCGGTTCCCGCAGATTTGCTTTCGAAATTCCATAGACGGTAGCCTCGAATTTTCCGCAAGAATTCACGTGATAGACCAGAAAGGATCGTCCCGGGAATTAGCTGCGAGCGTATATCTCTCTAAAAGCTCTCGAGCGCCGTAGGACACCGTTGTCGAGCACCTACAAGGAGAAAATGCATTTCTCCATTCCACGACGCTATTGTATTTTCCTTTTGCATTGTTTCGCTGGTTCATGCACCCTCACTCGCTCTCTCTCTCTCTCTCTCTCTCTCTCTCGCTCTCCCTCTCTCTTGTACCGCTTCAACGTCAACCCCATCGTTGGCTCTGTCACACGGTAACGATCAGCATTCGTTGCTTGGGTTATTTTAAGACATGTCTGCTACCAGTTTCGAGGTAATTCCATGCTATGTACACGACGAGGCATTTAAATCTTGTAGTATGTTTGTTGATAATATTCTGATCAATTTATTCTTCTTCTGTGACATTTATAAAGATGGACGGAGTTAGAAAGTATGATTTCGGTAAAGTATGAAACAAAGGAGGGGTTTATTGGTTTAAAAATTATGATCAGATTATAGGGGTGTAATGGAAGGGTTAAGAAATGTTATTACCGAATCTTTGTGTTTTTGTATAGGATATAAATTGAACGAACTTAAAATTATACTTTCATTGTATTTCAATCCAGATCCATGTTGATAAACCGTTATTTGATGTACCGCGAAATGTTTCAAAATAATTTTCTGAATATAAACGTATCTTCTTGTTGTAATTAATAACCCCGGGTTATTTATACGAAGTGTATTTAATACAAATTAAAAATACAGTGTGATATACGTATGTGTGGAATTCGGTAAAAATAGAAGACCATTCGCTGTTGCTGTTTCTATAAAGGCTCTATTGCGACTATCTTAAAATCTAACTACTGCAAATAAAAAATACTCTAACGGCCGTTACCGCTTTGCTAGTTTTTTCCAGGCCGCACTGAAAAAAACCAACGAAGCGCACACCCGCATACAGGGCCAACTCAAAAAACAAAACAAACGTTATTAAAAAATGGTCTTTATCTTACAGTTTTAGAATCTTTTGTTCGAATTTATTCGGGACGTTCGGAAAACATGAAAAATGATGAAAATAAATTTTTGCCACATTTTTGGTTGTCAGCAGTATTGTATTTTACGAGAACACGAAATTTCAAAATTAAATCCCCTGAGTGATTCGCGACAGCATATGAATTCATTAATATTCGATACCCGTAAATAATGAGATCCGTAAAATATTCATGAATCTGCGGATGCAGCGATATAACGATTCATTTACATGTTCGAGGAAATTTTATGTAATCTTCCCCCGGTGATATAGGAACGCTGCCTTTACCCCCGTCCAAACGTAATTGCGTTTGTGAAACGTGACTCGTACGAGGGTATCACAGAAAGGGTCTCAAGAACTCAGGATTATTTAAACGCGAAATGAAACAACCGGGCGAAATCGTTCCACGAGCAAGAATCCTTTTCCACGTATGGCTTCCGTATGACGTTATAATTGGAAAAATTTGTTATTTCGTGAAATGAAACGAATTTTCCATGAAAACGTTAAAAGCGTCTGTTTTCCTTCGTTTTATTAAAAACTCGACCGTTCGACCAAACCAAACGTACGACCGTGATCCGTTCGATAAAAGTTTTACAAGTTATTGCATTTATACAATCCCGTTTACGTGAAGTATCTTGCGTACAACATCTTTTTCTTTGCAATACCACGAGGCCTACTCAAAGGGAACAAAGTTTCGATGCACTTTCAAAGTTTCGATAAAGTTCGGTGAGTTGAAAGAAAACAAAAAAAAGAAAAGGCTAATTTCCCGTTCTCGTTCGACCTGGAACATTTCCCGAAGAAGTTGCGCATTATTTCCGCGATAAATTCACCTTGCTATGGTCGACTATAATCACACGTTTCTCCGCGAGACACTCTCTCAGGTGCGACGCGTAAGAGCTTATCGCATCTGAGAATCTTGAAGGAGGAAACGCGACTCTCTCCATTTAGCCCTTGTTCCCTCCCTGCACTCTCCGGCTCGTTTTTCCTGCCCCTTCAAAGGGGATGACGTGGCCTCAAAAGCTTCCTGGCATATACTTAAACTAGGATCCAATTAGACGAGCCAGGGCGCTGGGGGAGGGGGGCGTGTTGTGCCTCCGGGCACGGGATTGTAAGTTCTTCGTAAGGGATACTAATTAATCCGGTGCCTAGGGTGTAGCTGGCTTGTTTGCGCTATCAAATCGACTGGGGACATTTTTTTGAAAATATTAAATGAAAATGGTATTTTTCCGTATAACGAAGAATTTAAACAGGTTTAAACAGATAAAATTGTTGTTATCAAATTTAAGGACGCGAGATCTAAACGTGCAATGGTTTAAACAGTTTCTTCAATTATTTCGCTAATGGGGGACGAGATATCTCGCTGATTCAACGTTGTCTGAGAGATGTTATGAACAAGATATTTCGTGCCTCAATTTATACCATGCAACGACACCAACAAAATATTCTGTGTCTTTCCTTGAGTGTACAATAGCACAACGTCATTTATTCTTGTATGTATAGTTTGAGTCAGAATTTTTCATCTGATGTAGATTTGCAACGATAAGTTTCGTACGTATAGCAATCATGGCTCGATGAGTGAAAAGTTGAATCTTTGAATAACAAATAATGTCTTCTGATACAAAATATATGAGATACCTGAAATAATTTCTCTAGACTGACGCCAAACAGAAACCGCAACGTGAGACACTTCGTCCTCAATAATGAAAAGGTTAATGAAATATTGTGTTTGAACCATAAAGATACTTAAATTACCTACTTTCTCCAAAAATAGCAAATTATAGCTAAACATAATTCGATATATCCTATCCACGTCCTTCACGCGGATCTATGGAATTTACAAAAGCAGCCACATCTCAAACTACCATTTTTAACGTCGAAACCTGATTTTCCTTCGAGCAAAGGAGCAGCGAAAGAGTTAAACAAGTTTTACACGCTTGACCTGACAAAAGCTTGGTACGGAAACGCAAGCTTTGCTCTCACCTGTTACCGGGACAAAGGGATCACGTGTTTTTCAGGCACGTATTTCATTTTAGGGGTCAATAACGCGATGCACTCGATGCACTTCCATCGTTAAGTGCATCTGCCACGCTCGTGTAACGACGCTATCCTCCAAGAGGCGTGCGTCTATTCTGTTTAAATGATCGACGCGAGCTGCGCTATCACTTTGATCGTTTATCTACGCTCGTGTACCTGTCTCGTTGATTAGGTTCTCGTGGACCCTTAGCCACCCTCGTACATCGATCCCTCCTGATTCCGCTTGCTAGCAAAGGTGTATCGAGATCGTCAGTTCTTAAACGCTCGCGAGTCCCACTTTGTATTCTCGTCGTTGCTTTGTACCTCGTGGAAAACGCTGGAGTGTTTTCTCGGGTAAACGAAGAAGAATAAGTCGATCTGGTCGAAGAGTGGACGTGCGACTAGAGAGCATTTTGTTGCACGTGCCTCCAATTTTATCGGTTTACCTCAATGGAGAGTACAGTATTGAATTGAACGAAGTACTGTTCGTGATTTTTAACACTTAGAATCGATGACGAAGAAATACTGCTTCGCTTTGTGCACCATGGATGTATGTATGCCGAATCAAAGAAATTTAACATCGATTTGCGTTACTAATGAGTATAATTCGGGATTAATTTGTTGGACTAATATGGAAATTAAAGTAGGTACACGCAGCAAATGAAATTAATAATTAGAACAGAATGAAGAAAGAGGAAGCTTTCGAGCATTTGATTTACAGTAATTCTAGCAGGTACTGAATCAAACCAGGAAAAGAGTGTATCTATTTGCGTTCAACTCATTTCTTTCCACGCCGCAGCCATTGAAGTTCAACAAAAAAGAGGAACTTTATAACTTTACTCCTGTTTGCATAACAGGAATCGACTTCATTCGTTTCAATGAAATTAGATATTCCAGCCGCATCTCCGCACGTCAAACGATCGTTCGATTTTTAATTAAGTTCATCGGAAAAATTAATCTACCGTTGCGTTAGCGGCATACGCATTCATTTCCGCTTTTACACAAAAGGGGGAGAGAGCCGCGGCTATGGCTGTGCACGAATTCGCAAAATGAGACTTACAAAAGTTAAAACAATTCCGCTCGTGTGCCCGTGGGCACACGATAATTATTATTTAAACCCAAACGCAGAATTAACGCGATAAAATTTAAATTATTCCGAATGACGGTAATTTCCCGTTTAATTATACCTCGGTGGAGGCTTTAAATGTAACTCAGGGAAAGAAGGGGTCGCGTCACGTTTGCGTGTCGTTAAAATGTTTTCACGTTTCCTTAATAAATCACAGACATCGCGTTTCGAGTGTCGACGCCGGGGTTAAATTAAATGCACACACATTTCGAAAATTTAAAGTACGCAATTTCAAACGTGTCCACCACGCCGTATTAAGCGACGGTCCCATCGGTGAGAACTTCGTTGACAGTGGGGGTTCCCTCGAAAGTACACTTATAAACCTGACTTCGCGAGCGCGAGTTTTCACCACTATTTTGCAACACGAGAAACGAATTTCCTCGGCGAGTTGAAACAATGACCACTTCGACTGGCAGCCCTCTTTGAGGGCAAACTTCGCCGTTTCGTTTTGCGAGGTCCACCGTGGATTAATTCGCGAGTTAAACATAATTGGGAGAATTTTCGTGCGCCACGATTTTAATACGACGGTTGTATTTAAAGCAGGGATCGTTTCGTTATAATAGAACGTAAGACCTTAACGAAAAATCAGTCATTACATTTAGAATATATTCTAGTAACAGCACATAAAGTTTTATTAAGCGAACTGATTCAATTTTTCCTGATGTACGATTAAAATCGTTCTTCAAAAGCAAAAATTCTGGCTCGTGCAAATGTAGCTTCTATCTATTAAATAATGAACGCTGTTGGATTGGGTTGGCAAAGGATTAGCGAGGAGCTCGCTTAAAATAATTTATGACTTGACTAATTAAATCTACGGACTATACTTTGATTCTATTTTAAATGTTATTCTACGGGAACAGTCTCCATTTACGCTCTATCACCGTCACGATCTCTCTGCTTCGCCCGAATAATCTACTTGTAACGTTCGTGCTTTTTCCCCACTCTTTCGCTACACATTAAAGCTGCATCTTCATCCCTAAAGTACTATTCGCAATGTGTTCCTAACCTATCAAACCCTTTAAATCTCTTCGAGCAATCGAATACAGTAAATCGAATTCGTAACGCAAACTCCTATCTTTGTAAAAAGATTCGCATAAAATGCAGCAAATCTATTTCGAACAATAATAAACGTTCCAGAAAACATAAACTACTCTCCGTCTATGTGGAATTATTCCCCGCACGGTTTGCGAAGGCAGCGCCCATTAAATAACGTCACGACACGGATACGTCTTTCACGTTTTATCTCACCCCGAAAAGCGTGCATACTCCGTGCAACAGCTCGACATCTGCCTAAGAGTTATCGTCGAACGCGGAATTAAATATTGAACTGATTGTCCAATAAATTCCGCTCGAACCGTACCACGGGCGAGTTGAAGTATTATAGAGACGGTCGGAGCTCTTTGGATTCGCGCGCAAGATGTCGAAGTTCAAAGATCACCGCGATTCTCGAGCTGTAGGCGAGCAATGCAATATCATTCGTAGGAACTCGAGAAATATGAGCCACTTTCTGGTAAGGTGCCACACGACTTCGCGTTTCCCTAGGCATCGATCCAGCGATGCATGGATCCAGCATACAACGCGGAAACACAGTCATCAATCATCCCTGACGCGCGAAATCCTTTTAGGATACGTATACATACATGCACACACACACACACACGCGCGCATACACAGCTACTTTACATATTCCTTCGGCGTGTTTCGCTGGGATCTTGTCGCTGATGTATCGGACCTTTTTCACCCTCCCTTTGAGATTTGCGCCACGGAGGCGTGATCAAAATCGAGGAAGAACGATATGTCCTTCGATCTGCTCTATAGGATGATAAATCCTCAATTTTGTTCCACTTTATCAGTTTTCTCGTGAGAAGAAAGTTCGTCTTGTTGCTCAATTTTGAAACTCATTGTGATCAAGTTTTCGAGGCACGCAATTTTAAAGGAAATAAAAATTCAAGTTGCAAAGAATTTTTTTTTTTTATATAGAAAAATAGGGAAGAACATTAATTACAATTATTAAAATATTAGACTGTTTGAATACGAGTAAGTTCAATTTTTCGAGGTGGGTTAAAATGCGTTTGATCATGCATAAAAAGCTAAGCTAAAGGTGGGACCAGTTTTAACCCACCTAACCCCAAAGAGGTAAACTAGTTTATTTGATCGAAGATTTTCCGGTTCAGAAGAGGATATTAGGATATTAAAGTCGAAAGAAATTAAAAGAGCAAACGTGACATTTTTTACGGGCAGAAACTTGAAATTTATGAGGCCAAGTGCTGTGCTTTTATAAGGACGTAATCCGGTGATGTATGTTAATGCGAAAATTTCTGCGAATTCCACCGACATGGCACGTTGAACTACGTATATTCGTAAACATTCCGGTTTTCAAGGACCTTATCTATCTTCTATGTTGCTCATTTTCGTATTTTCACTTTCGTTTCAGGAAATAAAAATTCGCGATTCTTCAACAGGAATCCGTTTATGCTTTCGAGTTCTATAAACTTACGATCCTTATAAATTAACCGTCGGAAGGGATCCTCGCCATGATTACGTTTAACTTACATCGTTAACACTAACTTTTCTAACGCGTTATACACGCCGAGTTCTACGAAGTCTCGAGAACTAATAACACTTTTACGAGGATTATATTCGACGACGTAGCTCCGCGCTCCACGAAACGAGCGTATAAAAATTTCTAAACGCGAAATTGATTAGGAAGTTCTAATGGCTTCGTATAAGTTTACAAACTATCGTTTGCTGCGGCTGGATCAGCAAGTTGAACAATCAGTTGTAATTAGCGAAAAAGTTAAACAATGAAAGGTGAAATAATTACTATATTGTCAATACCGCGAGACTTGAAGTTCGCATTAATTAATTAATAATCTAAAGAGAGGGAGAATCGGAACGTGTATAATTCAAATTAATTAAAGTTACGTTTCATTTAGTTCCACGTATCCGATGAATCGAAACCGAAGTTAACGTTAAAATGTACAATCTAGGATACGCGAGGACATGACCTTAAGGGAGCATTGAAAAATCTAAACTAAACTATGTGCAGATACATCTGTATTTCTGAACTCGTGCACGTATCACTTTCCAAAAAGTATTCAAATGCACGAAGTACAAAAAAGTTCTATCCTAGACTAAGAAACATGTTGTAAAAATATAATCTATAAATGCTGTTGTACTGACGTACAATAATATTCACGATCACTATATTAACTTTAAACATGATAATACGTAACCGTGTCGTTTTGAACGATCTGTTCTACGATATAATTAAAAATCGGAAGAATTATAATGCATGCGACTCACCGATCGTAGAACATCTTATGGAACAGCTTATAACCAGCAGCAACCTCCCACCTCCTCTCGTACTGACCCCCAGATGTACTCCGTCATTCAAGCCGATTGGATTTTTGTTTTTGTTTTGAGACGTGACCGCGTTACACTCGCGGACGCATACGTTACTTTCGCGGTAATACACGATAAAAAACTCGCGTACACTCGCGGACGCACGCGGGTAATACACGATAAAAAACTCGCGTACACTCGCGGACGCACGCGGACACACGCGTTAACGCACGATAGAACGCTCGCGAGAAAAAACGTGAATATTCACGAACGCATACGGTACACATGCGTCAACGCGGGATAAAACACTCGCGAATATTCGCGAGAACACGCGTGGATATTCACGAAAGTATACGTTACACACGCGGCAATGCGTGATAAAACACTCGCGGATACTCGCGAGAATACGCGTGGACACACGCGTTAACGCACGATAGAACGCTCGCGAGGAAACGTGTGGATACTCGTGAAAGCATACGGTACACACGCGGCAACGCGTGATAAAACACTCGCGGATGCTCGCGAGAACACGCGTGAACACTCGCGAGAACACGCGTGGACACTCGCGAACGCATACGGTACACACGCGTGATAAAACACTCGCGAATACTTGCGAGAACACGCGCGAGCTCGCTACGATACACGCACGATGTCAAATTATGTTCCGTAACATATTGACAGATCGAAACAGACAACTCGACGACCGAAGGAGAACTGAGGTGTCTGCGACACACGTTCAAGGTCCAGCGGCTACAAAACAAAGCCGAAGGACAAACCGTGTCTTCGGCTGCGTACACATGTGATTCTACTAACCGAACATAACAATTACACCGTTTCATTTTGTCAACGATAATTTATGAAGTTTTAATTATTCATGTAATAAATTATTGCAGCCTTACTAGTTGATATTGGTTAATAATTTTTTATCGTTCAATATAAACGATTTTTAATGTGGCATACAATTGTTTTTATATTTCTTCGTATTTAATGAATTATGAATAAGCTGTTCAAAATTTTGAATATTTTTTTTTAATATTTTCGAAATGTTTGCAACATAATTTGTGTAAAACATTTAATATTTTATTAAAATGCTAATGATAAATGGAAGAAGTAGTCTGTAAAACGAATTTTTTTCATAATCAAGCAACACCTATGGCTTGTATTGCTTACTCCTATTTAAATAACATTAATTATTTATTTATTTGCATATATATTAAGGTCATTATGAATTTTTAATTCCAAAGAAAGGATTTATTAAGTACAATTTTATATTGCAATCCATTAATTGTCTTTCAAATTATGATCCCAATCAAATATAATTTTGCAACGATGCAATTATTTTCGAAAGTTAAAGTTAATTAAAGTTAATTAAATTATTTATGAAACATAAATATGTTTGCCCTCCCTTGATACAAGTACATACCAATCTGCTTGCTCGACTTATAATTATAAAATGTACGAAAAGGATGAAATTTCGGATTCCTTTACTTAGAAAGCTGACAAACTATATTGGACACGTTTGATCGGAAGAAACTTACCAACTTTATTTTATTGATACTAATTACTGTACACTTTTCGCAGTCCGGTTGGATTGTAATAGTATGTGAAACGTCACGTTTGAGATATCGACAGACAGATTAATATCATTCTTTGTTCGTGATATTGTTGCCGTCAAAATGTCTAACAAAACCGTTGTTATCGACAAATGGATATTATTTCCATTACGGCATTCCATTGCACAACAAATTGTTTCGCTAAATCAAATGATTGCAATTGTTAACGTTTCATCGTAACAATCCAAACGACTCCCCGTACTAACAATATATATATATATTCAGTCAAAGTAATTAAAATAGAAACGGAATATCCTGTACGAAAAAACTAAATCACTTTTAACAAGTCATAATTACATTTATAAATAAACCGCAAGAAACGCAACGAGATTCGTAAAAGCTTCGTTTCGACGGAATTACCTCTAAGGTAATGGTGAAAATTTGCTTAAGAGACTTACTTTTTGTAAAAAAGGGAAAAAACATAGAATTGAATGGAGTCTCTAAAGAAGCCCGATCCTCAAAGAACTATTTATCGTAGAACGATGGAGCGTTTAATTTTTAAACCAACTTCCACAGAAACGGAACACCTTTTCTACGTGCAGCTACTCGGATTAATAAAATTTTTACTGGTGCAATTTCCCGGAAAATTACACGAATTTTGTGGCCAAAAACATTTCGCCCTGAAAATTCGCATTTCGATTGTAATACTATATTGTAATGTTATGATACTCCATGACAACGATGTAATAATTGGCGTATCAAATTTGTACATAATTTTAAATTCTATTTTTTGCGTAAAAATATGTTAATGGTTGATAGTTGAAGTGTGAAAATTTTCAAACGAATTCGAAGGAAATGTGTTAACGGCAAGCTCAGGTTGCCGAAACCAGAGAATCCACGTTAACAATTCTTACCTTTCCACATTTACGATCGATATTACTATCGATTTCGCATGAATCAACCCGTTTGCTCTAGATAAACGTATTTCCTATAATTTTTATGGGATTCTGCTCGCAGTAAACTCGGGAACGGATATTAATTTTAACGGCGGAAGGAGGGGGGCACCTTGCTAAAAGACAGGAATGCTTATGAATCACCTGGTCGATTGGCCTAATACATTTTTAAAAACCCTTTCGCGAGATTATTGCAGATATTTTTTTATTTAACCCTCTGGTCTCACTCTGTGATAAACTTTAACCCTTCAGTTGACTGCAGATAGATATTCTCAAACTGTGACGTCGCTTCATTCGTTAATTTTTTATCTCTAAAATGTAGTCCGTAATATTCAAATTATATTTCAAAATTTTTCGATTTAACGTCGCTGTTATCTTAAAACAGCAGTTAAAAGTTAAATTACGTCCCGAATAGGTTATAATAACCTGTAATAAAGATTGAAATGATTTACGCAAGTGACAATAGTTGAACAACTTCTTTACATAAACATAATTTTTTTAAAAATTGCTCTCTTGGATTATAATACTTGAAAAACAGGAGAAAAAAGTTCGTCCGGGATTCGTTTCAGTTATTAATTTTTCCGCCGAGAAGATGGAGCAATTTTCTGCGTCGGGACAATTTCACCGAAACACCTAAATTGAACGACGCGAAATTGTTAAACGCATAACGCTTAATGGTTTGAAATGGCTGCGCGGAATATAATGCATTTCCTATTGCCGTTATTGCCGCTGGGCATCACGTTATTAGGTGATTCTGCACGAATCAGTGTGCCGGATTGTTCGCGATTTCGCTTGGTTGACTCAAAGCTGAGACAACCGAACGAGCAGTTTTAAATTCCACCGTGATTGAGAATAAAACTCGGGAAATAATTACGTTTTTGCGTCAACGTTTGGTTTAATTGGTCGTGAAGTTATGCGTGCACGTACGTGCACGCGTGTGTGTTCGCCCGGCTAATTCGAATGCTTAATGTAAAGTTCATTCGGAATGCCCAATTTCGTTTATTTCCTGCCTCTAATTACCTAGCAATTTGTATGCTAATAAACGCGCGTATGCTTTCAAGTTTCAAACGTTTCAGACATTTTCCACAATTTTTACCATTATTTGTGACATTCGTCTACCATCCTTTTATTACCACAATCCTATCGAAATATCAGTCGGTCGATAATATAACTCAACGTGTTTCGTGCCCGCGTATTATATTCTTGTGCTGTTAATCTGCTTTTAATCTTGTTTCCGAACAATGGCCGCGTAAAAAGTTGCGAGATCATAAAAAATTCTTTGTTCGCGATGGAATTAAAACGGGCATGGAAATTTAAATTAAACGAATGATTAACTTCAATAATTATATTACACGTATACAGTATAGTTTGAGATACAAAGTTTACAGTGTTATTATGTAATACTCGCGAAAGGGTTAACATTCGCAACGGCTCAGGAAAGACGACGAACGAAAGGAAATATTAACCCTTTGCGCTCGAGAGGCGACTGTCAGTCGCCAAATGATACCTTCGCAAGTTTTCAGAATTTAATTAGTTTGTTTATTAATCAGACCCGGAGATTAAATAGTTATATACGTAAATTTTAATATGACTTAACCAAGCTAAAGAACAATTAATATAGGCGAATCTTAGTAAATATTTCGACTTTAAAAATTTTTGAATTTAGTATTATTAGACGACTAACAGTTACTTCTCGAGTGGAAAGGGTTAACGCGTGTGCGAACAAGTTTGAATACAATCTAACACCCGGATCCACTTAATGTTCATTACATCGTGTGTTGTAATTCAATTATGATAGTCAACGAGTCAATCAGTGGTCAACGAGTATCGATATTTCGTACACGTTCGGCTTGCGTTTCGGGTGAACGCGATTTCGTGAATTTACGCGGGGCAACGCGACGCGATATTTCTCCAAACCGTTTCATCTTAACGGTATTTCTTCCTTTATCTGTCCGCTTATACAGATAGCCGTAGGGCGACATAAAATACCTAACCAAACGTACGGGTTCGATTCGAGCGCATGCATTCCGATTAAGCGAATTTATAGGAATATCAATAGCCTCATTACAATATCCCGATATTACGATTTCAATGGGGAAAACCCGGTTTCGTACTTTTCCGCCTTCGTTTTTCATCGATTATTACGGTATTTGCGCTTTTTGCGTTCCCCTCGATCGGAACGATTCGATAATTTTACAATGCGCATTTCAATTCGTACTTCTCGTTCAATCGTAGGTGCCAGCGGCAAGACGAGCCACGATATTCCATTAACGAACCTCGATTTCATGCCTCTGCATTTTGCTTACTCTTTTATCTTTCGCTTTGAAATATTAGGGGGCAACCGGAAAGTAATATCGTTTCTGTCATTACACCTGTAAATATTTTGTTCAAGAAATCAATTGATGTTCAGCGACCTGGCATTAAAAATTTGCACACCAGACGACGAAAGGTTGTTGATAATGAGGGTGATTACATCATTGATTGATAATAAAAACTCGTTAAAAATTTATGCGTTTAAATTTAATGTAAGAAAACGACATTACTTTCCGGTGCTCCTAATAATAAAGTGAAGTCGTAATGCGTGCCCCAGCTATATTTTGTTTTACGTTCAAACAGTTTCAATTGATAAACAGAAGGATCGATGATCCGTTCAGGTAGTGTACATCAGCCATTCTCTTTAAATTTAATCGGCACGAAAATTGTTGAAAACAGACGTTTGTTAAAAACGAACGCGAGCAGCAATTTTCCTATTTTACCAGAAACTAATTTTCCCCTTCGCCATCCTTTCGCAAATTACAAACTTAACAAAAAGCGTAAAAGCAAAGCTATACCCGCACGAGGTAACCATTTACATGCCATCAAAGAACAGTTCCCTCGTCTGAATAAACTTTAACACCATCCCGCTAATTGAACGCGATTACAGGGCAGCGAGAAAACTGAAAATTCCCGCTGCAACCTGGCCACGCGTCGCTGATTACGCAAATAAGCCGAACCAGAGTGCGCAACGAATTAGCAGGAACGCGTTGGCTGCGGCGATAGCGAGGTAAAGAGAAAGAAGCGAATTAGTAGCGGGAAAACGACGATCGTGCTCGACGATATATGCAATTGAAAACGCAAAAATTTTTGCGGGTTAACTCTTTGCACTCCGAATTATTTTTCAATTTTATTTCCAATAACTCTCTAGTATTTTAAACGTTTTATTTGAAATTCACTTTGAAGGACAATTCCTTGATTGGTACTCATTTTAAACGGTTTTTTTTGTATTAATTATATTAAACATAACTCTCAAACTTTACTATAACTTACGTTCAATTCCTGCGGCCAAACGTAAACTAGGCACCCTGGCTGGCTAGACTCGTTTTACAACCGAGTGCTTAGAACTACCCGCATCCGCGTTGATCCTAACCAATCGTAAAAATTTCCGGCCATAAAAAGACCCATTGGTGACCACGTTTCCAAGTGTCATAGAACGAATATTTTTAAACAAATTCCCCCAAGTCTTACGACACACCCACAACTTTGTAACTATAAGAGCACAACACGAGTTTATAAAACGCCCAACATACGCAGAAAAAGATAACACGAAAAACCTCGAAACATTATATTGTAACAAGACGTATCATTTGATTGTAACCTTAAAGTGTACAATAAACGTAGTAAGTTTAACTCTAAGTTACAAAATCCCTTCAACTCATCGTTTCAACCCGATTAAGGTGATTAATTTCACGTTAACCGACGTCCACTGTTAACCACGCGTAAATGGGATTTACGACCCCATCGAGTTCTTCGCTAAGAATTACGGTGACTTAGACGTAACAACTAATATTTCAGAATTTTCTAAATTTTTTAATTAAAAAATAAACGTGCCATGGCAAGTGTAAGTCGATATATGAGTTACCGCGATAAAAACTGATGTCTAGTCGCACTCGATGAAGGGGTGTAAAGGGTTAAAGTATCGCGAGCAGGCGCGAAACGGGTCCTCCTAGATGGCCGGTGCGTGACGTTAATTTATGGAGTGCGTGACACTGCGAAACCATAGATCGTCGTCGCGCGACTCGCCATTGTACACGCCGTTATAGCGATAATATTCTAATCGCGCTGCGTGTTTGCCATTCAAGCCGCCATACCGTGGCTAGCCGTATTAGGCTGCGATTTCAGTGAACGCGTGTTCGCGGCGTGAACTATCGCGGCAGAAATGCACCCATCCCCACCCCCCCCCCTTGCCCGTAAGTTTCTGGTGGCTGGTAAATTTGCAAGCTGTTCGTTGCATCAAGCATTTTCGGTAGGACTCCAAAAAGATGCTGCGATTCAATGTCGTCTCTGCTATGCAAATAATTGGATGGTATACGTGCGCGTGAAATTTATTCCGTGAATCTCTGATAAATATGGTCGTATGTGCACGGTTATAATGAAAAGTCGCGAAAAGTTAAAATGAATGATATTTTTTGGGTAGAATTTTCATCAACAAACGGGAGCATTACGTGTTATTTTTTAATAAACCGAATCAACTGGATATGTGGTTTAAATGATATATTTTAGGGAATCGCGAACAGATTGCGGATTTCATACAGCGATCGTGTTTTCAGATACGAAAAATGTAATCAAACTGCGCGCAGTTCAGGTAAAAACACCAAAATCGATGACCCGTAAACAGAGATACCTGTTTACACGTGTGCGCGAGAAAAAAAAGGCGGAAAATGAATTACCGTATCGTGTAATCTGCTACGTTCCAGAAAAATATGCGTTTAACTCGAGCGACCTGTTAAAATTACCGAATGCACCTCTGTCCATTTTGTCCTTATCTCAAAACTACACTGTAGGAATGCAATCTAGTGGGTACGATTCTGGGGAAAATGTGAAGAGTGGTCGAGTTGAGCGATAGTAGTGCGAACGTAGAACATTTGGACTCGAGTGTTTTTGAGGCGCGAAAGATGAACACTTGGGACAAAGTCGCGCGACTGTGGAATTTTGGGTAAACGTGATCGAATGGATCGAGTGAGAAAGGTTGACAATTAGAAAGAAATGAAAGGAGTGGTGTGTATGGAAAAATATATGACGGAGAGAATGTGAGCGCGGGACAGAAAGAGTGTGACTGTGAAAGGGACAAGAAAGCTGAAGTTGTGTTAACATTAGATCTACGACGATTAAGGTGTACTTATTGGAGATAAAGAAATCAAAGCTATAACGAAAGCTGTATGAAACAAACACCTAATATAAGGGAAACAAATTTTAGCAATCATAGTAAAAATTATAGTAAACTTTCAAATGTATAGGCACAACAGTAAGTTTACCAGGTTTCCATGAAAAATTATAAATTAGGTAATTTTGACCTCCTTGGTAGTTCTTACGTTAAGTTGAAAATTTGTTTACACTATTAAAGTTGTTACGGTTAAACTATTTGAAACATATATTATATTCTAAGAATTTCTATCGACACCTGAACCCTACTATCTGACTAAATAAAAATAAAGATTCCTACAGCACAGCTAATCAAATCAACTCCATCATTCCGATCCACTCAACAAATTGTACTTCGCGAATCCTGTGCTCACATTTCCGTTCGCTCAAACATTTAACACCCCTTCCGTCGAACAGCCGGCCGCCGTTTTCCGGGCAACACCGGAAAAACCGAACAGAGTGTTCGCGGAACCGAGGGGGGATGCACCGTGCAGGAAGCACCGTGTCAGGAAGCATTCGGATACAACTTTGATTTGCAAACTTTGCCCCGGCCGCTGATAAATTCGCCTGCTACGACGGGAAAAGGGATTGGAAGAAGCACGTAACATCGGTAGGATCGAAGAGAACGAAGGGGGCTGTGGGCCACGGAACGGTGGCCTGTGCTCGATACTTCGAAACCAACGAGTTACCGGTTGCAGATGCGAGCCGAAGGAACAACTTTCGAAGAAAAGTTGCCAGGGGCCCCGGTCGGGTCGGCAGAGGAAATCAAGTTTCGCAGTTCATAAAGCGGCTCGGCGACAGTTTGTCCCATTTCAATTTCCCGCGGATGAATATCCGAGTTTCTCCCAGAGATCCGGAATTAAGGCTATAAAAGTTGGCCCGGGGCCCTGGCTTGTTTATCGAACTCGGAAGAAAAATAATTCGCGAGTCCACTCCGAGAAAGAACGGCGCGGCTCATTCCCTCGTCGGCATCGAACAAGGATCCGTAAAGGCAACCCTTTAACCCTTTGACTGGCACACCCAAATCACATGTTTCGCTCGGAACGCCATGCGAGTACACCGATAGATGCAAGATTTCATAGAAATTAATCTTTTGTTTTCGATGTTCTAATGAAAATGTTTAATCGTTCGATGGAGCACTTTTTACTTCGAAGTATCCTCTAATTACCGGTAATGTTCAAAATGCACTGATTAACTATCAATTTTGATTAAACCCTTAGCTGAAGGCAGTATTTCACAGAAATCTTTTATTTTCGATTTCTAATAAAAATTTGTAATTGTTAAATGGAGCGCTTTTTACTTCGAAGTATCCTCTAATTACCGGTAATGTTCAAAATGTACTAATTAACTATCAATTTTGATTAAACTCTTAGCTAAATACAGTATTTTATAGAAATCTTTTATTTCCGATTTCTAATAAAAATTTGTAATTGTTAAATGGAGCGCTTTTTACTTCGAAGTATCCTCTAATTAGCGGTAATGTTCAAAATGCACTGATTAACTATCAATTTTGATTAAACTCTTAGCTAAAGGCAGTATTTCACAGAAATCTTTTATTTTCGATTCCTAATAAACATTTTTCATCGTTTAATGGGGCATTTTTCACTTCGAAGCACCCTCCAATTATCAGTAATGTTCAAGATGCATTAACCATCAATTTTTATTCAACTTTTACAATTGCATATAGTTGAAGCGCTCCGGTCACCAATGACCACGCGTCACAGGGGAAACCGTGGCCGCTCATGTATGACCAACGTGACAGTCAAAGTCTTAAATATTGTTCTAAAAAGTAGTAAAGTCTTTTATTGCACCGACACCGACGAACAAGCGCGGACTATCGGCGAGCCCAGACGCGATCGATCAGGGACGTTCCAGGTTCTCGCAGTTTCGAAGATGCATAACTGCACCTGAACGATGCGCCAGGAAGGATACGGCCGCGGCGTGCAGCGAAGTTTCTCGGGACAACGGGGTGGATAAAAGTTTGATAAGCTAATGGTTTTATCCTGACGATGAACTCGTTGTAGATGCGGTTCCGCGGTCTCGGTTTGCATTTTAGATGCTGCGCGCCGCTGAAAAGCCGTGCTAGAAAACGGATATACAACAAGCGCACGGTTTCTCGGTTTTGGTTTGCAAGGATATGTAGCTACTTGCGATCGTGAAATTATGGTTTAGCGAATGAAAACACGGTTTGTTCGATTGATACCGGATCCCTACCGGCGTCGAAGGATTTCGATATTCCTGGGTATCCTTTGCGCAACTTCAAACGAGGAAAGTTGAGTTTACTTTTGGGAAAACAGGAAGATTCGAAATCGGCATTTCAAAAGGCATTCCCTTGTTATCTTCGTTGTTCGAATTTCTACAGCATGGTCTCTCGATTTAATAGACGAGAAATATTTGTCATGTACTCTTTCAGTTAGTGTTTTATGTAATATTCCTGTTCACTCATACATCAATTCAGTAAAACATAAAATTCAGTTAAACATAAAACCTGACTGTTTGTCAACAATTTTCTACAGCAGATCTGTTCTTAAATGATCAAAATTTTACAGAAAAAATTCCCAAACCTTTAATTTGTCTTTTTCCTTCCGTCATTAAAATCCGTGCGCCAACAGTAGTAATATGAAGCATCGTGCAAAAATTAGGTTTCCATAAATTTTCATTTTCTCTCACTTGTTAACGGTCCGTATTAAAATATATTATACGTCGGGAGCATGCATAAAATGATGCACGTGTATTATACCCATTCGCATCGAAATATACATCCGTCACGAGCAGACGCAACGCAAGGCGCCTTAAGCTGAAATATTGCTTCGATCCTGAACGCGATGTGTCGCGAGGAAACGGGCGTATCGCGTTGCTACGTTCCCACGATAAATTTTTCGAAGATACGGCAACGATATCGTCGGATTTCGCGGTTCGTTTGGCCGGATAAGCGGCTACGATTAGGCGAAAATTCCCGTTCTGACCCAATTCAATTCGCCGAAAAACGTGCTGCGACGATGTATCCCTTCCGGGACGAACGGGAAACGGTTGTTCTCGCGTCCGCTAACCTTAGGAAGGTTTAGCCTCGAGCTATCGCGTCGAGAACTGTGGGAGGGCTCGCTGAGCACGCCTAAGCTCGTCATATTTTTATCGGGGAGATATCTTTTGAGGATAAATATATCGAGACGCGAAAGCAGCTTTGTACATCACGAAAAAGGTACTATAAACACAACATTATATAATGCGATAATACTTTTGAGAGCTACAGAAATATTGTAATTCCTTTTTCATGTCATAGATATTTGTAGAATCACGTTTTCGCATCTTTTTTCCTGTACGAATATGGCAGTATCGTTATCATTTTGAAATCTGTACATTTTTTTTACTTAATAAATTAATCGATATTCATAAAGCATTCACAACTTTTGCTTCTCCCGTTTGGAAACTTTTAGAACTCGACAGATATGTGGCTGTGCATTTGTCTGATTTTAATTAACGAATGAATTGATATCGATAAGACGTCGAAAATCCCAGTTTTTTTTTTTGTTCGAAGCATTCAAAGTTTGGCAGGTGTACGCGGACTCGTGGGATCGGCTATACGTTTGTCGGACACGTCGACACTGTATCTCATCGGCCGTCCCTGACAGCGTTCTGAATATGAACACTGATTAAATTTCGATCACGAGCTAACAGCCACGGACGATCCGTTCATCTTCTTTTCATTAATTATTCCTGAATACCGCCTATCTACCTCACGTTTCGCCAGACCTCGCGTTTCATCGGGTTTTCTTGCAAAAAGGAAACCAGAAATTCAGATCGTTTGAACGTCCAAGTTTTCGTTCTCGATTCGTTATTAATGAAATTTTCATGCTATACGAACAAAATGATCGAGGAGATCGGGTGTTGTTTATCAATCATTGCTGAACGCGATTGCAACAATCGCTCTTGCATTGTAACCGAAACATTAGTTATCATCGGCGACACTAGCGCGTATCAATTCTTACGGTCCACAGGCTTCCAATGAGAGTTATACAGGGTGGTTAATCAATTATTCAGCGGCCATAAAATGCGGTTAAAAGGTTAACTGCTTTTTCTCGTGCCTAGCATGCTTCCTGCTTTTGCTGATCGTACACATTAATTTTTAATCTGTTTACTCATCGATGAAATTCGTGATACGCGTAAGATACAGGGCGCACGACAAACGTTTTCGCGTTACACAAATTAAAAATGTTGCTTTTATCCAGTATAGACTGGGTAGAACTGATATGCAAATGTAAAAAACTAGAGAGCCATATGTAGTTAAACGTTGCAATCGGAACATCTACACTGATATCGTGCTCGCATTTACAGATAGCAAATAAATACTCCTTTTTTGCAAGGAAGAACATGGACATGCGATATTGTATGTATAATAATTAATTTTTATAATCGCCCTTAAAATTCACGAAAACTGGCTGAATTAGTAAAGAAAGTATCAAGTAAGGAGACGCGATGCGATTGATCGTTAACAGGTCGGGAATATTATTATAATAACGAGAAGTAATTCCGTAAGTAGTATAAGTCAACGATTATCGAACCTCCCGCATAGAATTCATATTATACGTCAAACCAATCGACTAATAATCTACTGACGCATTTTTTAAAAGATATCTATCCATCTTTCGAAGTTTTCGAGTAACCAATATAATTCACGGTCATTAATTATATTTACAACGAAGGAAAGTGTCGATTTCGCGAATCGCGATATTTCAGCAACAACACTCCAGGAACACATTTCCATAACTTCGTGCTTCTACAACGTCGAGCACGTTAAAATATGATCTTTTTTTTTTTGTTTCACTGTTCTAACTACACAACAGTAATTTAAAACGACGAAATGCGCTGGTCAAATCTGTCGAATAAAAATCAAACGCGTCGCCGGGGAATCTCGAGCGTCCGCCGCGTGTTGCCGAATCGAATGCTCAGCGATGAAAAAAAAAAAAAAAAAAAAAGTAGTCGATCGAGTAGCATCGTTGTTAATCGGACAGGCTGCTGACCGAGAGGACAGCGCGCGCATGGTCGGCCTCGCTAAACGGTGGCCGAGATTTACGCGCAGCTGCCGCGACTTCGCTCGGAAAATATTTGTTTTGCCGACCGAAAACGGATGAAGAGAGCTCGATGAAACGGACGACGACGTGTAACGCGGGGAATTTAGGCTGACACCGTAAACGATCAAGGCTGCCGTCCACTTAACACATTCGCACTGGGCTATTTTTCACGAACGTTTCATATAAATCTCGGGGTATTTCAGTGATACAAAGATATTTTTTGACATACGTGTATTAAAACTGCAATAATTATTTTTGTAATCAATATGTGTATTAAAACTGCAATAATTATTTTTGTAATCAATAGATTTCTGCTTGTATTTAACTGTTTATTAATTCTTGGACTACCAACTTTATTTCTTCGAATAATTCATAATGAAGATTACGCAGGAATTATAACTGAAATCTTATTTATAAGAAAAAAATGGAGCAAAAAAGAATAGGAAGGAAAAATTGCAAATTTTAGAGTTGATTGAAGTTATTAATAATTCGAATAGCGAAAATATTTAATTTTATTCAATTGCAATGTTCTTTATATTTCACCTGTCATATCATTCCGGTTGCATTTAAAATTTATCTTCTGTTGTACGAACAGCATGATTGTTCATTCGGATTTCCAGAATATTATTGCAAAATCAACATTTTGAATTATTTCATTATCTTCTGGTGTGAACATTTACAAATTTTTACAGCATCCTATCATCTTGTTCGTCAGTGAATATATCGTTCGACATGCTTTCCAGTGCTAACACGCTTGAACTTTCGTTTTTACACGATGCACGTGCTATTCCGCTATCGATCGGGACGTTTCCCGGGCCCGCGGCTGTGAATAAAAGGAGCAATTAACTCGGAGCCCCTTAATTGAGCGAATCGAAAGAAAGGGGAAAGAAGTATCTTGATCCGGGCAGTTTTCTTCGAGGCCGGGCGATCGTTAATTAGAAATTTCTTTACCTAACAGGAAAACTTTATCCTCGAAACTGTTTTATCCGTTAACCGTTGAATCGCCATGGGAAGAGACTCCGAATCGCGCGACTGAATGCTCGCGAGCTTTTCACTCCTTGTAATTAGGTTAGGTCTGTACATCTGAAAGGTGGACTTCTTGCGACAGGATCGTTTCGATCGCTGCTTCGGTAAAAAGTTCGTTTCGCTAGACGTACACAAAGTTGCTACTCGAATAGCGTTTGCTTTATTTAATCATTTTAATCGCACGATGACTGAACTAGTTTCTGTTCACGCTACCAAATGAAGATCTGCTGTCTCTAGATGAGAGGACGTTTTCAAATATTTATTTATTTACTTGAATCAACGGGCATAGCCCTAGCTTTTGTACGAGTAACGTGAAGATATTTGCATACAAAATTCGGTATAGTGATGCAACATATAAAAAATCAAAGGAAAAATAAAAATAATAAATTACATTAGTACTTATATGCAATACTTATTTTCCATATTTTCTCTGTGCCTGCAAAAATAAATTGTTCAGATCTCTATTTATTTATTTTACCCTTACTTATCCATTTAATTATTTATGAGAGTTACCAGAGAATACAATGTAATCAAAAGAAAATGCAAACATTAATTAGAAAGAACGAATGATGTACTGAAGATTAAGGTTAATATTCAATTAAATGAATAACGGGTTATACAAACGAGTGAAAACAGAAAATGAGATAGAATTCGATATTCTAGTCGATAGATAATTTTTTAACACGAAGCTACAGTAAACTACTCCAGAAATTAAAAACAAATACGCCAGAAAATTCTACCGAACGAAATTTCGCTCAACTAGCTATGAGAACGTTAAAATAAAGGTCGATCCCTTTTTTTCAGAATGCACATCTTTCTGCTACGTTGTTCTTGAAAAGGATAGCGTTCTTGACAGCCTCAAACGGATGAAAAGCTCACGCATTGTTGTGGAATCTCGCGTTACACTTCGCTGCGTTTACCTCTACCTTTTTTTTTCCTTCCCCCGCTCTTCATGCTGTTTACACGTTCGTGCACTTTTGTAAGGAACCACGAGGAACATCGCGATGGTCTAGGGGTTAGGCGTATCCGATAACTTTCCTCAAGTTTCGAACATACCCTTCGGAAACTTTGCGGCACGCTGATGAATATTAATCCGAAGTTTCGAGCCAGTGGCAGAAGTCTCGCATGAAAACACGTTTCACGTCGGTGGCACACGGATCTCTGTGAAGTTCGAACGGTTTTCGGTTTCAAAAAGGAGGAAATTGCTCGCAACTCGGGATCGTCGCGAAGATTATCGGTAAAACTACGTTTATCTCAAGTGATTTCCGTAAATTTGATCGTTCAGTGTTCGTAAACTTGGAATCGTTAAAAGTTTATGTCGGATTCAATTCGCTTTTCCTTATTCGCTACTTTGAAGTATGTTACGAAGTTTGTACCAAGACTTGGCATACAATTATAGAGTAAATTAAAAGAAGAATTTATTGTTATTACACTGGTTATACTTTCGTATTATATTTCATAAAACTTCGCGTACTTGTCAGCCATTTCCTTTGCTAGTAATTACTTCTTCGAACAATTATTTCTCAGATTGCACCGAAACTATCATTTAACATTTTAAATTGAGCCAAGTCTTCCCAAATCACAATTCTACCGTACACACACCCCCACACGTATGTTCCTACACATCCACTTTCAAAATCTTAATATTTTTGGAGTTGACAAGCCTCATTCTCTGCATTGTACGAAGATATTCTGGCTTAATTAACGAGTGGTATAAAAATCAACGGAAACGAGAGTGTCGCCGCGTTTGGCATTGTAAAATCGTGGAAAATCTTTTGAAGAAACAACCGTCCGTCTATTCTCCCTGTCAGATGAGCGAACGGGACCGACAGGCGACTCGTCTGGAATCGGAAAAGAGGGACTCGCGAGTTTCCCCGTTCGGTCTACGTGCAGAATCCCAGCGTCGTGGCGCGCGTCGCGACGTCGAGGACTCGCTCGAAGTCGGCATTAAGTTATCCATGCGTCAAATTCTGTCTGCAAGACCGATCAAACCCGACGTGAATACCAAATACAGGAGAGTTGGCTGCGAAACGAGCCAAGATGGACGTCCCGGTGCATTCGTCGTGAATTCCTCGACTTCCGTTCGCCAGAATTCCTGCAGAATTCCGTGGCTGCCAGCCACCGAGCCACGATCTCTGTTATATCGTCGCGCGGCCACGATTTTCGAGTCGTCGTCAGATCGACAGACCGATTTTCGTTGCATTTTTTCACCAACGAACCGCGCACGCCTCTGGCCCCATTAACCTGAATCGCGAAACTCTTGCGCTGCACCTCGAATTCACTCTCTCGCGTTTCACGATTGCTCGCTGTCCCTTTTTCTTCCCTTTTTTTCTTTTTTTCTCTTTCTTTTTTTATCTGTTTTGGCGACCACCGAATTTTCGCTACACGGACCACTGGGTAACCGTGTCTCCGTTTAGTTGGAAACGAGTTTTCAGAAGCCAGTCATCGCTCGTGATCGCATCCTGTTCCCATTGTTTCTGATTAACTGTTTTCATCGAGTGTTCGATGCAGTTTTAAAAATGCACAGCAATTTTCTATATTATGCCCGGTAGAGTTACGAGAATTTAGAACTTTGAATTGTTGTAGTGCGTAACAAATAGGAATATCATAACTGTGCTGCTTCTAAAATATGAAAGCTTTAAGGAACCCTATTCCCTTGTACAACCTGTTTCGAATATAAATTTAGAAAACCTTACGATGGACAGCAAAGAAGGTACGAACGCCTCTTTGAATCAACTCCTTTGAATCCTTTTAGATTTTTGCATTCGTAAACACTTCTATTGGAACCAGAAATGCTGAAAGCTCGTTTTTCATTCAAAACCGATTTCCTCGTCCATCGATCGAAAGTAAGTCAAGAATTAGCAAGCGGCAACACAATGAAAGTCGAAGTATCGGCAAAAGTTTTCGATTGAGCGTCTAAAAACATCGTAATTCGCGTTCTTTGACTTGGTGGAAGTTTCACATTTCTCGCAGGCAAGAGAGGGGGAAGGGGAGAGCAGGAGAGAGATAGGAGGAGAGAGATAGAGAATGAGTGAGTGATTGAGAAAGAGAGAGACATACAGAAGGAGGCAGTAAGAAAGACAGTGGGAGATATATATATATAGTGTGTGTGTGTGTGTGTGTGTGACAGAGAGAGAGTAAGAGAGAGAGAGAGCAAGGGTTAAAGAATTTTACGCCCTACTCGAGTCGGAAGAAACGCAGTCAGTGTGTTTCCTCGTGGCTCGATCGATTTTGCAGCGTCTGGCTCGTCAATATTTACGCGTAGCGATTCGATGGGGAAAAACGCGGAAACAACAGGCGGAAAGGTGGTGGAATGAGAGTCAAGAGGAGGAGGAGGTAACTTCCTTGCTCTTTTCCATCCCCCCTCGGTATTCTTTTCAACCCCTTGCTACATCCCTAGACCGTCGATCGGGCGTGGCCGGGCATTCCACACGTTATGGACGCGTGCACACGAGTACACTTCCGCTCGAAACTCCTACGACTTATTGCTACCAGCTTTGCAACAATTTTATCAAAAAGTGTTCACCATCCGCGTCAAAGCTTCAGTTTTATTAAAAACAAGAAGTGGTTGAAATAAATGACAAATTTCTAGGGCTACCGTTTCGTTTGCCATTTTATACGACGGAGAATGGCATTTTACACGACATTGTTAACAGTTTTTGCAGAAAAAATTCGTAAATTGTATCGAAGTTTGAATTTCATCCAAAACAAAAAGAGTTCAAGAGGCGTTCCAGGACTTTTAAGCGGAAGTGTACATGCCGTTGATCGTGCAACGTTCTCGTGTATCAAAACAGGATGCATGTTTCGTGTTGCGCTTCCCTCCTCCCTCGCTTGTCTTTCCAGTTCTTCTCGCTTTTCCCATCCCCCTCACATTTTCCTGTTCCTCCTCCTCCTCCTCCTACAAACTACTCTCCACTCGCCGTTTGGCTACGCCGCTCGTTTCGAATCGGATGCGACGCTCTCCGTTTTTACGGTCTCGTCGACACCAGACTCTGATGGTGTCCATTCTTCCCCGGACGTGGCATCAGCGTCGGATGCCGGCGGTTAACCCTTTGAAGCGAGAATTAATCTCGGGGAAGAAAACGTTGTCTGACAATTTTGCGAAACCGTTAATGGAAATTAAACTCCAATCTGCTGTGATGTTGTTTGCTTGTTGGCAGACTACGGATATTCATGTACTTATGGGAAATTTAACTTTTTTCGACTGGGTAACGTCAAATAGAAATTTTATGGGCAGCCAATAGCAATATCGATATAAAAATAGAACGATCCGTTCCTCTGTTTTTATAGAGATGAAAAATACTCCATTTTTATAAAAATAATCAAAAGATATCAGTATCTTTCAATTGTAGATCGATATAGTTTAAACGTCTAATATTTTCTACGATAGGTTTCGTGAAAGGTATACGAGCTATAAAGTTATTATAATTAGTAAACTATTAAAGTTCACCTTAGAATTAAAAAATGTCCAGCAACAGCTCTGAACGTTCCCTTTCAAGTCTATCGAATATTATAACATCAGGAGGCTATTTTGGTAGTTCTGACTCTGGGTCGCTAAAACATGTAAGCCGAAAACAAACATTAAAGCTCTGGAGGATTTTTCGCCATTCGAGTGTCACGCGCGCTGCAATCCCGTTAGAGAGCACTTGAACGCGCGCAAAATACGCGATGAATCGATATCTGTCAATATCGATATCCGGCTGCCTGTTTTCGTGCCTGTTACAACCAATAATCTAACGAAAAACGGGACAACATTGATTATTTATGTAATTTGCGTTTCATGCGAAGCAAACGAAATTATGGAACACTTGGTACAAATTAAAACGAAATCACCCATACTTCTTGATTGACAATTGCGCAGATGTGTCAATGAATTAATTGTAAACTGTAATTGAAGCTTATCTATCAAGAAAATGCTTAAGAAAAGATATAAAATCAACCAAAACTGTACAAGAAATATGATTCTCTAATTTTACAAGATAAAATAATCGTCGGTTCTCTATTTATGCGTCTACGAGAAATTTAATCGCGAAAAAAAAAACACGAAATGTGGACGATATGAGGAAACGTGTAAAACATCCAACATAACGATATGCATGGATATTTAATTAGGTTGAAGTTCTTCAATTGTATTCATAAAAATATAAATTTGCATAAATGTCCGACGTCAGCTAATTACAAGCCATCAGCATGGCCTCATTTGATGTTCGCGGGTGGATTTGCATCCCTTCTATGCGGTAAATCAATTCACACCGTTCCAAATTAAATTAGGGCCGCTAAATCTTCCTTTTCAACGAACCTTCGATGCGTGGCGAACCAGCACCGGCGCGGCCCCCCGACCAATAATTTCGAACGAAACTGTTGTCTAATTAGCCGCGCGCAATTAGTTATCGCTGGATAAAGCAAATAATTTCGAGGCCGGCCGGCCTTTCGTTTCAGCTGATTATCATCGCGATTCGTTGCGATAAATACAGAGTGACGCAGCATGCGACAGCGCAGTTACAGCTTTCCCGATTAACGATCGCCGATGCACCGTGTCGCGAGAATATTGTGTTCATCGTGCCAGCTAGATACAGATTCTATTAACGCTATCAGGGTTTCGAGCCAGATCTATTAGCTTGAACGTTTTCATAATACTGCGGGGTAGTTTAGAAAACCTGGGATTGAAAACTGTGTAGCTCAAAACTCGAGATTCAATGTTTCAGACTTTGAGAGTGAAAGTTTGAAAATTAATGTCTCATGCTTGAATTTCCCAGATGTGAAATTTAAAATTCAGATCTTAATCTTTAAACTTGAAATCGAAAAGTCTGCAGTTTGAAACTCGAGATTCGACGTTTAACACTCGAAAGTGATGGTTTGGAAATTGAGATCTCAAGCTTGAATTTCGAAATGTTAAATTTAACATTGACATCTTAATTTCCAAATCTGAGATTGAGAAGTCTGTTGTTCGAAATTCAAGATTCGAAGTTTGAAACTTTCAAACCTGAGGTTGAAAAGTCTGTAATTCGAAACTAGAGATTCAAAGTTTGAGACTTTGAAAGCGAAAGTTTGAAAATTGAGATCTTAAATTTGAACTTCTGAGATGCGAAATTTAAGAACTGGACATTCGAAACTGTGAACCTTTAAATGTAGAACAATATTTGAGGAGCAATTTAAGGCCACTCTATCTACGAATGATAAATTAACTTCGGAAAAACTACTTCAATTGGTTGGCGATTATAATCGCGGACAATTAAAAAGTTGTAACGTTGGAAGTTCGCGAAGATCCGCAGCGGTACGTTTCAAGACAGATTTCAAAGTGTAAAGTTTGATAACTTTACTTCCTGTAAATACTATTATTCCGCGAAGCAATCTGCGATACAGCAAACAAACTTCCGTTCTTCGTGGATTAATAGGAAAATACGGCGATTTTGCAGTCAAGTATTGAAATACAGATAAATCTTCCCCGTCGTTCTGTACAAACACATATACGACGCGGCGTTATTAATTGAAAGCTAATATGATGTTTGCCAGGTTTGCCGTTCCATTTAATATTTGCGTAACATTTATCTGCGATAACGAATGGTGAAACGTAAAAAAACGTTCCAATTAACACGCCATAAAACTCATACATCGAACTTCTTTCTTTCGTTCGATCTTTTTTCTCGTACTGTTTCGTATACTCTATGCGTGCATCAATTAATCAATCATAGATTGTTATACATCGATCCAATTAAAGATTCTGATGCAAAAATCGAGTTATCTATGAAAATCACGGGTATTTTAAAAAATAAAATAAACTTTTGCGAAGTCTAGGAACTCAAATTTTTTCCACTTATTTGCATTACATGTATACCGTACAAGTTGTTCTTGTTTCATATTAACACTTGGCCAAACCGAATGAGGAGATCTCCCATTTCTTCCTCGACAAAGCGCTGCCATTGATTCTATTCACTTTTATTATTAGTTGGTCTTGAGCTAGTGTTGAATTTATTAAAAATTGCACTTTGGAAAAGTAGAAAATATGTTTGACGTCCTGTGAACAATACTAGTTCAAGACCTACTAGTAACGAAAGCACATAGAATCAACGTCAGAGCTTTGTCGAAGAAAAAATAGGAGATTTCCCCATTCGATCGGCTAAGTGTTAAACAAGAGTGCTCGTTTCGTTATCAATGGTACGCGTTGCGATGTAAAACTGACTAGAGATCACCGATTTTCGCATCAGAGTTTCAATTATTTCGGTCACCGTTGTTTCAGTCCGAGCAAATAGGAACAGAAGCTCGAAGCCTCGACGAAGCACCGGAAACACAAAGCGGTGTTTCGCCTTACATCAACCGAATCCAGTAAGCACAAACACAGAAGCCTCAACCCTTGACAAAGCAATCGAGACAACAGAGGCTCGTCTCGCTGACCGAACGTCTTAACGTCCCTTTTGCAACGCTATTATCGAAACGCGTGAACTTGCCCAGCGACGCACAGTTTCGGGGTGTTTAACCCGAAAACCGAACAAAACTCTTTTAACCGTTTGGCTGCTGACGGATCTTTTCGGACATGATATGCCAAAACTGCGGCACTAATTGCGCGTGTATGGGAAAAAATCGAAAACAATTTTCATACAATAAACTCACTCATATTACATTGCAACAACAAAAATTTAAAAAATTCCGTTTATTTACTTAAATTTGTTTTAATTCATTTTGTGGATAAAATCGGTAAAAAGCACACATAATTCAGTCAAATTAACATAATTCATGTACTCCGCGAACACAACGAACTATACTGGACGCACAACTTCCGCAGTCTTGGCATAACAAAAATGAATTGACAATTTTGGCACAACGTAGGTCAGCAGTCAAACGGTTAATACTAATATTAATACTTCTGTTGTTATTAATATTTATTTTAATTTAATATTAATATTATTCAATCTTCAAACTGACAACTTCATTGAAATTTATCCAAATTCGATAAAATAATGGATTTCTTGAAAAGAATTCCATGGTAAATATTTATTTTACGGGGAAATACAATGAACGCTAACGTACAGGCGTTGGGAAGAATGCTGCGATTTTCTATGGTCAGCGTTTTGTAAATTAACTTTAACCCTTTGCACTCGAGGCCTTTTTCGCTCGGGCGTACCAGCAAATACTCCACTGTGCGACGCTAAAACCGACGAATTCTTCGCAAGCATTAGCCCTCGCCTCGTCATCACAATTACATCGTAGGAGCGATCAGATTCGCGGGATCGAAACTCTTGAAACGAGAATTCGCAGCGAGAGAATGGTTTCCGTTCGCAACGATTGCGTCTGAAAGCGATTTCAAGTGAATCAAGAGGACCGAACGATTTCATCCAAATCCATTTTCCCATAAGAAGCTGAGAAAACGTTGGTGAAAGCTTTTTGCGAATTCTGGGAAAGAAACGATGGGTGTAACATTTTTGTTACATTTTTGCGAAATGTAATTAAACGATGGATTTGTTTCATTTAAACGGGTCACGTACATTTATGAAAGAAATATGATTCGACTTCGGTTCCTTCGATAAGTTTTTACATTAATTGGCATCGAGGAGGTGATTTAGATTATATTTACATTAGAAATACTATCAAAATTTTTGAAATACCGGATGACACCAATATCTCGTCGAATATCTCCAGTTTTACAAATCACGCATCGCAAAAATTAGTTTTTACGAGTTTGTATGCATCTGGCGTGGCGTTAAAGCGGTGAGTAATCGATTTGAACCGCTAAAAGGATTGTGAGACAACATGGTTAAGCAAAAATATGCGTCATAGGAAAGTATTCGAACTTTCGAAGTCTCCGCATAAAAGAACTTAGGCTCTTCCGATGTTTTAACTCTTCGAGGCACAGGATTTCAGAGAATAAATAGGTTCATGTTGCACAGAAATTTTGTTGCGTTTCAAATTGAACAAAATTGGAAAATTTCTAACACAAGCGAACATATTTATAACGATTTTGTATGGTATTACCAACTGCTTTACATAAATAAGAGGAATTATAAACCTATGCACGTGCAGCTATTACAATATTTCGAGGTGGGTTTAAAAATGTCCCAGCATGCGTTACCGTGTATCAAAAAGATGGGACATTTTTAATCCCACCGTGGCCCAAAGAGTTGAACGAATAATTGGAGGTCAACGAGGAGAAATCATTTAATCCAGGGGAACAGAAGAGGGTTTGAAGGAGCCGGGGCGGTTACCGTAGAGCCGTCACTGCTCGATATACAGTACCGTCGAGGATTAAACTCCGTTCACAAGCCCGGCCCGCTAACCCTTTCGAATCTGCATGAAATTAACGCGAAGTTTACCGACGCGCCCCTATCTCGCTCACCGAGAAAGTTACCAACGAGCTTACAGGAATCCATGAGGAAATAACCGCGCGTGCGTCACATCCGGCCGAGTTTTTTTTTCGATGCAGAATGTTTCGCTGCTCCCCCGCGATTTCTCTTGTTTCGGGAAACCGTAATGCGTATATTTTTTTTCTTTCCTTCCTACCGTTTATACCACGCTTTTTCGCAACGAGAATTGTTGCAAATATTGATGGTAAATATTTTAACGCAACAGCGAATTATGGAAATGCTTGCAAATTGTTTGCGAGCAGCTAAGTAATTGTATGAATTATTAAAAAGATTTAAGAATGGATTGTTAAAAATTGCAGAGTATCGCGAACAATGGATAGTTTTATGGTTAATTAATGAGATTTTCTTAGACGAAAACTGACGTACAATGTGAAAAAAATATCGGAGAACATGATGAGATATTGATTCATTCGAATCGGTTGTAAAAGTCGAAACGAATGTACGAGAAATTAAATTCGTTTAATATTGCAGTTAAGTAATAAAACAAGATGATGATTGAGATGAAAGGTACGTTAAGTTATTCAATAGGAGCTTACGAAAAATGGATGCAACTTTTACAGTTGTGTATTTAATAAATATGTGATAGAATTAAATTCGTTTAACATTATTCCTACCACGACCGGTCGAATGACCGTTTTTAAAATTTTTATTAGAATTTCATATACACAACATAATTGAATCGCCTTTAAACTTTAGACGTTTCCTCAAATGTACGTATAATACATTTTTCAATATTCACTTCTTTTTCCATTATTTACTTTAAATTTGTAATCTGTCTTACGTGGGAATGTCGCGGTAGGAATAGGTATACGTGAAGTGTCGGTAGGAATAGTATTAATATTGCAGTTGAATAATAAAACAAGATGATGATTGAGATGAAAGGTACGTTAAGTTATTGAATAGGAGCTCACGGAAAGCGAATGCCACTTTTACAGTTGTGTATTTAATAAATATATGATAGAATTAAATTCGTTTAACATTATTCCTACCACGACCGGTCGAATGACCGTTTTTAAAATTTTTATTAGAATTTCATATACACAACATAATTGAATCGCCTTTAAACTTTAGACGTTTCCTCAAATGTACGTATAATACATTTTTCAATATTCACTTCTTTTTCCATTATTTACTTTAAATTTGTAATCTGTCTTACGTGGGAATGTCGCGGTAGGAATAGGTATACGTGAAGTGTCGGTAGGAATAGTATTAATATTGCAGTTGAATAATAAAACAAGATGATGATTGAGATGAAAGGTACGTTAAGTTATTGAATAGGAGCTCACGGAAAGCGAATGCCACTTTTACAGTTGTGTATTTAATAAATATATGAAGAACATTTCTCGAATGTAACAGTAGACCCTACGGAAGCCGAGCCACGTGAACGACAAACACGAAAAGTAGCATAATGTTACAACGTGTTTGCACTTTAGAAGATTTAAGGCTGTCGCGTATTGTTCTTCGCGTTATAAAGCATTGTTACGAGCAGATAATTTTAAAAAATGGTGACCCGTATTTTCCACAAACTTCGCGTGCTTTGTTTTTCGTACGCTGTTGCGTTCGGGTGCGTCTGTGTGCTCGCGGTGTATATTTTTGCGACACAACGATCGCGATGGAACCTGAATATAAAAACACGATAAAGCAAATACGAGGGAACAGAACGCAGGTTATTGGCAATTAAACTAATTGAACGTGGCGTATTTAAAGAGAAACACGTTGCTCGTTGACGTTCATGAAAAGATCGCGTTGTACCGTAAAAGTATTGAAATATTAAAATATTACCGTGAATCCTTTGAACGGCACGGTCTAGGGTCGAGTATCGTAAATAAAACGTAAAAGGTTCCGGGACGAAGTCTACTATTGTCAGGGTCGAACAGCGCTTCCGGATTCTTCACAACTTCCCTTCCAACTCTCGTTTACGTTTGAGGAGAAACTTTTTTATGGTCCTTTCATTGTTACGCCTTAATAAAGATAATGAATATAAAGCACGAAAAATGTACAAAGTATCCGAAGGGATTTACGCAATGCAGCATTATCCGATGAAGCGAGATTCGAGCTTTAATTTTGAAATTCCAAGCTTTAAGTTTCTAATTTTCGATTTTTAATTCGGTACTTTTAATTATCACCGTTTAACAACGACTCGAAGAAGATAATACGAGATCAATATTCTCTAACGATGACACAAGGTTATAGCTTAAAATTTGTTACAGCTATAACTTTTGAATACAACATCAATTCTTCAACCCTTTTATTCCTGATTTTTAAAATTTTTATTTTGTAAAAAGATAACGGTTTCACTTGAAGCAATTTCTTATTTTTTCATTATTTATCAAATACATAGCAGATACATATATTCCAATGCTATTTCGATGCAGTTTATGAAAATTATAATTTTTCGAACAATACTTGAGATAAATATATCCCGACAGGTGTGAAAGGGTTAATACAATATTTACATTACCTGTCACCATTTCTCCGCAAGATTACCATACTAAGCTACATTTTGACGTATTCCATCGTTTTATATACTGTTCGTTACGAATCGATAAAATAAAAAACTAGTTAATCGTTCGCCTCCGGTTCCCTGCACGTTTGATTAACACGAGGCTCGATGAAGGATTACGAATTTCTCGTTACGTCCTCCTTGACCCGGTATCCAGGCTGCGTCCTGCAGGAGGGCACTCTGCCAACGAGTTTCAGGCGAGGCAGGATTTTCCGACGAAATTATAATGCAGTTAGGAGGACGTGACATCGGCTCGAATGCCTCACCTTTCAAGAAGTAGCCGAGAGATAGAGAGATAGAGAAAGATAGATAGAGAGAGAGAGAGAGAGAGAGAGAGGTTCTTCCATGGAGGATCCGGAAAAAGAGGAAGCTCGTCTATTTTCCCAAGTATCCCCGAGGAAAGAACGACACTGAACGAGGGCAAGGCGCGGGCCAGGGAGGGGCTCGACCAGTACCGAGAGCAGCTTACGTTTGGGCAACTTTCGCCCCTGCGAGGAACAGTTCCTTTCGTACTTGAGAACTGCAGAAAGCCTTTCGCGACCAAGTCGTTCGCTTCCCTCTCGTGAATATTAACTATTGTTACGAGTTCCGCGGGCATAATGGATCGTCTGCGACTCTACGATATTTTCCATTGCGAGCTTGCACCTCCTGTGGGCAACGTCAACTCCACTAATGTCATTTTTAAATATCGCTTGCCTTTGGTTTCGTTGGCTAAACGACTTATTGATCTCGTTCGCGAAAGGAAATTGCGAACGATAGCACGGGGAAATAGAAAATTGGAGGAACGTGCAGGATTTAAGAGGCAAAAGTTATCTCTGACGAGCAAATTTAAATTGTTATGAATCGTGAGCTGGAGATTAATTCATGTTGAACTGTTTATTGTAACGTTATTCGTTAACATTTTTTACAGTTACACTAATTGAATTGTATTAAGAGAGAATTAAAGGTAGTCAGTATTAGAGGTCTAAAAAGAAATCAAGGTAAAATATGTGCGATCGTAACTTCAGATATTCTTATAGTGCAAGCAATCGTTTTAGATTGATAGGAGAGTACAAACACTGATGGGAAAATCAATAGGAACTCCGTCCGCCCGTAACAAACTGAATAACTCTTAAGGTGTTTTCAAACGTAGAAAACTTTTCTCATTTTCCGACAATACTATATTTTTCAAACACCCTCAAGAACATTTAAGTGTTGAAATGATTCGTATTATACCTCTGATTCCTTGTGACGGATAAAAAGATACTAAATTAAGAAAATTAATGTTAATTTGATTTTTTCATTGCAGGAAAAAATTTGCGTACTTCGATAAACAATAATTTCGCAATTAAAAAGTCAGTTTATAATTTAATATACCATAGATGTGTACCATAAAATTTTCGTGGATTGAGGGACGCGTCAAATATTCCGGAATTTTTACGTGAAACGTAAAAAAAAAACGTGTATCTGAACTAAAAAAACACAAATTCTGAACTTTTACTGGTTGTCATTTATTTAACAATTTAATTACCTACAAATTTAATTACACGTTTCTAAAGCTAAATTAATTCAATTAATTTTTATATGAATTTCCGCATCTCTTTCCTTTTTGATATTTGAAACACCTATTTCATTTTCTATATTCGTTTCCTATTTTTGATAAAAACCGTCGAAAACGCAGCAGTATGCTTTTATAAAAATAGAAAAAACGTTTATTAAGAAGAACGCTGGATGTGTTTGAGTTTTCGACGGAAAAAAACAACAATGAACGGTTAACAAACTTGGAGTTTGAAATGTTTCTCTCTCCAGCATCTACAAACAATGGCCTGCACGTGAACATCACGGTCTGACTACAAGGATCTGCTTCTACTGTTACCGTCACATATACGCGTTGCACATAAACTATCTACGATGTTTGCTCTCCACCTTCCGCCCTCACCGATTACACAGTAACCGTGTATTGCTTTTCACAACTCTGATAATAAAAGTCTAAGGTCGTTTCTGCTGATCCGATATCGAGGAAATTATAAGAAAACAATTCTTTTGAGAAAAAAAGATACTTAGATGTATACGAACAAACAAACAAAAAAACAAATATATTGATGGTACACTACAGAACGTAGGAAAGAAGAAATGACTGTCATCAGACAAGATTAAATTATTTGTATTTTAAACATATACGAAGGTTCAATAAATCACTGATCTGACCAATGCTAGGTTATTCTACTTGTACTGCAGAGTATTACAGTTAAATTAATTATTTGTATGTTAAAGACGTACAAAGGTTCAATAGATCGCATGTCTGACCAATGTTAGGTTATTCTACTTGAACAGTAGAATACTAAAGTTATTCTGTGAACCACGCCACTATTTCGAAAATTTCTACTAATTTTCACTAAGCACCTACGTACGAAATTACTCCTTTTCAATAAACTGCTTTAATTTCAACCAAATATTTTACGCCCCCTATTTCCTCGTATACTGCAAATCCAAAATTCCCCGAAACATTTCATTCAATAATTCATTCTTGATAAATCTCCAAATATCACGGCTGCATAAAATCCATAACCGACTGATTAACAACTGACGAATCAAATTAATAATGCTGCTCGTGGAACCGTGAACGCTGACGTTTCACGTTCAGAGGATAATTCTCGGATCGCAGACTGATACAACAATTTATCCTTCGTTTTCCTCCGTGTGCTTCGTTTGCCTCGTGCAATCTCAGAAACAGCCGACTCCGGGAAATCCGTTTCGCGGAGCACTCCTTGAGCGGAAAAACCCGTGGAAACGTGAAGCTGAAACCGAACGCGTTACTTCGTTAGTTGTTCCACCCGCTAACCCCGCAGGCCCTTTGCTGTGCCTAGCCATGAACGTCTGGCTTCTCTTGATACACCGACCGTCGTGAAAGGCTACACTGCACACCGGCATGTTTACGCTTCACCTTCGTCGCGCCCCGGCAACACTATAAAAGCTTTCGATGCCGTTGCGACGACGGTTCCTGAATAAATTCGTCACTTCGCCGTGCACGTTTGACAACAGTTCCGCGCGGAACGCCCCGGAAAGCCCAGGGCTCGAAACGCGACGCCATTTTTGACCCAGTAATTGCTCGCTGAAAACTCGATTTCCACCGCCAAACACTGTGACACCATTCTAACCTCGTTGTCCCGACTTTCGACCGAGTCTGTGTTATAGCTCGAGCAACGATCGAGGATGAACGTTGTGTGGTACTTCGTTTTCTGCCCGGAACAGAGAATGCGTGTACTGTCGCTTCGATTTTTATTGAAGCGAGCACACCTTTCGTGTGTCTAAAACAACACGATGTTACAATCGAAGATTTTGTCTCTATTTTCTGGCAGTGTTGCTTCCTATGAAAGTTGAATTTGCATTTTTGATGGGCATCAAAGAGATTGTCTCTATTGTTTGACAATATTGCTTCTTGAGAAAGTTGAACTTGCATTTTTGATGAGCATCAAAGAGATTGTCTCTATTTTCTGACAATATTGCTTCCTGAGAAAGTTGAATTTGCCCTTTTGTTGAACATCAATCTCTTAAACGTCGAAATCTCGAATTACGTTCATCAAGAACATATTCGTAACTTTTACAACAGAGCTACGAGCTAAACTGTACAATCGTTTCATCCGTTCCTCCTCGAAAGGGCGAAATATCAGAAGTAATAAGATACAGAGTAACGGAACAGCAGCAGCAGCAGCAGCAGTAACAACAGTTAGAAAAGCAAATGAGCTCGAGCAACTCGATTCTCCTTTCGCGATTCGTTTTGCAGACTTGAGGAAGCTCGATCGTTTCATCTAGCAATTGGCCAAATCGTTCAGGCACGATCGCCCCTTCCTCCCCCCCGTTCATCGCACAATACCTAAGAACCATCCGATAGCTTTTATCTCGAACGCGATATTCACAGGCAGATCGTCTTTCGGTCGACCGGTTCCGCGTGGCTGACGCGAAGGAAATGGGGTTTCATATTTTCCTTACGGAGCCCATCCCCTTTGGAATACCGTTTCCTTCCACCCCTGGTCCTCGTTCCTTCCCTTTTCTCTGTGCCCTTTTCCGCGGGACCACGCTGAAGGATGAAAGTCGCCCGAAGCCATTTGCCGTGCACGCTTTGGCAAATTGTACACGGCTACATCTGGAGGTCTGTCGCGGTGTTCTGTGTGTACAAAGCGCAATTTCTGGTCGTGGCCACGAGCACAGACGCTCACGCACACGTACACGTACGCACGGTCGGGGTTTCCAACCCGTGGTGGGTGTGGCCTTTCAAAGCGTTTCTCTTTTTCGGGGAGAACTCGCGGCGGTTACTTTCAGCTGCAATTGTTTCTACAGCGAATTTCACCAGCAAGAATTTCTACGTTCCACCGTTACCTCGATGCAGTATTTTACTATGGTGGAACTTTGATGATCGTATGGACACCTAGGCAATTCGCGAGCAAACTATGTGATAGGAGATGGTCACTATCTATGGTCACGAGTAAAGAGAGTGAAAAACTGCAGCAGAAATGACTAACCCTTCGCGCTGGAGAAGCCAAACGATAGATTCGTAAATTTTCAGACTTTAGTTAGTTTGTTTATTAATCAAATCTGGAGCTTATAGCCATATATGTAAATTTTGGAATATGAGTTAATTAAACTAAATGAAGTTTAATATAAGCGAATCTTAGTAAATAATTTGCACTTGAGAATCTGTGAAGTTAACCCTGTGCACTCGAGAGGTGACTGTTAGTCACCAAATGATAGTTTCGTAAATTTTCAGGCTTTAGTTAGTTTGTTTATCGGTAAGACTCATAGGTTAAATATTCATATATGTAAATTTTAGTATATCACTTAACTAAACTGAATGACGTTTAATATAAGCGAATCTTAGTAAATATTTCGAATTTGAAAATTTTTAAGGCTAGTATCATTAGACGACTAACAGTCACCTCTCCAGCGCAAAGGGTTAATACAGGAATTACTAGTTATTAAAATTAGAGTAATCTCACGCGATAAATTGGGCATCTTGTTAATCGCACAAGATTAAATACGTGTTTTTACGTAAACCTGTTAAACGGTTATAGATTATTTGGCTACTATAGCGTCGCTAGTCGAGGAATGTTGAGAAACACTGGTGCAGAGGCGTGCACACCTCGGAAAATTATTCTCGGCGCGAGAAATACGTGGCCAGGGCGTTTGTTAGCCCGTGCCTTGCGTCGCACACGTGGCGACACGACTAATGATCCTTTCCCTTGGAAAATTACTGTCACGACGCGATCGCGCGGCCCTTTACGACCGTGGAGGAATAGACATCGGTTTTCTGTTATGATCGCGTGACTTTCTTCGATAATCGCGATCGTCCGCCCCCGAGACTTCGCCCGCCTACCTCTCTGCGAACGACTGTTGCTACATGGCGTGGAAAAAATTTACGGGCCGACCTCTGACGCTCGATTTTTAACGTAATTACCGTCTGTCGATAGGGAACAAGTTTGTTCGCGTGGAACGAACTTTTATGCAAATTTGACAAATCGTTCGATTGTTCTTATTGGCTGGAGTTGAGAAAGGAACGAACGCAACACGAACGTGGTCCGAAGTAATTTATCGCGTTAATGAACCTTCGTTAACACTGAATATTAGAAATGCTATTGAAGTTTCCGAAAACCTTTGAAATTGTTCTGACACGTGAATAATTGAACAGAGGTTTGAATAAATATGGAAATTTTCCGAAGCACTAATTTAAATGTAAAATACGTAAACCAAAAAATTTTAATCATCGGTCTCGCTAAGTTTCAGAATTTTTCGCTTACGCTTCATCCGCTTCCGTTAACAAGCAGCTCGGTCATGTTTTTAACTTTGTTTCTTTAAGCGACAATTATCCCGACGAATCCCAACTTCGCGTACTAATTGAATTGTTACGCCATCGGGTTGAAACGTTAAGTTGACAATTACGTAACGACCGGCAACACCAATCGAACGAAACGTTACGTAAGGTTGTTTGCAAGCGATCGAAATATTCCGGAGCCAGCATGGGACGGTTGCACGATAGAACTCGCGTAGAAATTTCATTAGTGTCACGACAACACGCGAAACGTTGATACAAGGTACCATTGAAGCACTAGAATATATGTACAAGTGATTGGCCATATAATTAAATGTTACCTCTTAAGGTTCCCGTCGACCAAATGTTTGTGTTTGACTGGCCTATTAGTGCGAAATTGATGTAATCGACGATGTATACTATATATTTATTTAATATTTCTCAAACTTTTCACAAAATGAATTTTTCTTTTTTTTTTATCGAAAATGTATTTCAAATAAGAGAAACCCAAATAATTTCTAAGAGAACGATTATTTTTACTTTCGTTATTTTTGATAAGATTTTGATTCGTTCAGAGCAGAATTGTTTATTTTTGCGAAGTTAATTGAATTGAACTGAAAAAATATAACGAACTGTTTCTAAACGCAACATTAGAAGCAACTGATAAATCTACCAAAGTTCGTGGCTGAGCACAATGTTTCTCTTCTCAACTGATTGGTCCATTTATCTTCGAAGTTCGCGTGTTTTCGTACATTCTCCGCGCTTTCCCGTAGAAGTTCTTATTCACGGATCACCCTTCACACGCTGACACATTTGTAAATATCAGTGTGTTTAATTTATCACTCAAAAAGTTTGAGGGAGCATCGCAAAATTCTAAATAACACGGAAATTCGGTGTCTTTTTCTTAAACAACACTATACGTTCTTCAAACCTCTACATATACATTAAGGAACGGTAAATGCATACAGAAACTGGTGCAACGTTGTTATTATATCGATGGTGATTTGAATTTCCCCTTTTTCCTTGCCTTCGCCAAAGCACACGCACGATTTCGAGCTCACCGTGCTACTTTGTCTTGATTATTTCTTATTACCTCAGCCTCGTTACATCGTTCCCAGTAAATTAGCGGTAAACGTAATAACGATCTTAATAATTGTATCACAATTTATTACCGGTACAATCGTTGGCTGTTCCTTGGCTGTGAATTAAAATTTATTACGCGCGTTAGTTTACAGTCAGCACAGGTCTCACAGAAACAGGAAATATTCTACAGGGAGAAATTAGAATTTATTGCTGAGAGTTTAGAAAGTCAGGTTTTCCCAGATTCCCTCAATAATCGCTACACGCACCTAAGAAGTTTTCGATGGACATAGTAGAAATTAAGTTCTAATGATTGTTTAATGCCTTTCGCAGAGAATTCTAAGGGTTGAACTTTACTTAAACAGCGAAGAATTTCGTCTACCATCGATCACGAGATAAGCCTACAGTAGTGGACAAAAGTTTAAGACGACAGGACAATGTCAAACATAATTTTATGGTTCGCAAATATTGTTTGCCTATTAATTTTTATTGTTATTACGGTAGAACACTGTTTATTGATTAGCATAGAATACAAATTTTATTTATACTGAATGTTTAACTTTTTATTTAACTTTCTTATTAATTAATTAATTAATTTTCGTTTGCCCTTTGGTCTTAAACTTTTGTCCACTACTGTATATATCGTGTCTTTATTTGCTACACTGACAACTTCAAAAACCGAATAAAATTCCACTGTTAGCAAAAAATTTACAATTAGTCACCGATTCTATACAGAAATAGCTTTCCTTTTTCAATATTTTACATTTTTGAAATAAACAAAAAAAAAAAAAAATTGTCAGTCAAATATTTGTGAGTATTCCATACGTGTGTATAAACGTACGTGCGTATACGAGCGTCCATTTATATATACTGAATAGTTAAACTAGAGGCATGTATTCGTTCGCAATGGAATGCTCGGATCGATACTGGCTACGGAAATAAGTTACTGTGACACATCCGCGAAAGCGACGGCAATGTCCGTGAGTTAAACTGAATGTATGTTGTAGATGATTTCCATGCGAAACAATGCTCTAGACGTTGCACGGGGATTCATCAAATACCGTGTCCTGGCAAACAATCGCGACCCGCATCACGAAAAATCGATTGCAGGAGGGTTGAATCGAACATCTGAACGCGTAAACCCGAGACGCGACGAGGGGAGAACAAAAAAGTTTCTTTAGAGAATAATTTTCCGATTAAAAAGTAAAATTTTAGGAATGCTTAATTTCTTTTTGATTACGATAATGGCTTGAAACGCGTAGCAAAGCTGTGTGCTGAAAAAATTGTTTGGACATTAATAGCACTCAGCAGGAGAAACAATAATTTTTACTATATAAAATATTTCTTTCGTTCATATTTGAGAGAAATATAATTTATGAAAGTTTGGCAAATATATGTAGAGAGAGGGATACGCAATTTCACTGCCAATCATTTTTTTTGTGTATGAAGGATTATCGAAGAATTTAAGGACATTTTTTGAAGGACTAAAAACGAAGTGTAATTTAAATTATCATAAGATACGTAAATATTAAAAAATGTCTATGCGTTTTACGAAAGTTGTAATAAAAGAAATGCCAAGAAGAAACGAAGAAAGTAAATTAATGAAGTTAAAGCGCGAAAACGGATATTAAACCTTCGGCGAGGGTTGGTTTGCTAAAGTAAAGAAGTCAAACGTTGATTAAACTCAGTCATCAGGCCACCGTGGACATAAACTTCTACCTTCATTCCCTACTTCGCGTTCATCTTCTAAATTTCGTTCTATTACGAAGAAAATAAAAAGGAGGAAAAGAAACAGGGGCGGCTCGTAAACCCGGAAACGTAAGCTCAACGACGGACGAACGAAATTATAAGTGAATTACAAACGAAAACGGTACCGCGGTGTCATTCTAAAGTTAATTCTTAGTGCCACTTGTCAGTTATCTAATTAAGAAAGTTACCTGTAGTATCACTTTAAAATACTAATCATTAAATAATTAACACATTTAAATCAGATAATTTTACTATAAGCTAGTTTGGCGAAAAAAAAAGATAAATTTTGTCAATTTACATTTCAGCCAACGTTTTCTTATTCGTTTACCTTTCTATCTACTTATTACTTTCATCTTTCTATTTTTCGACAAGCTTAGCTTCTCCATCCCCTTTCGCGTACGCGCTCACAACATAGTTCTCTGATTTTTAACGAAAACGCCTGGTGATCCGCAGAAGCTGCTCGCGGAACACAATCCAGCGACCGTAGCGTTAATTTGGAAAATAGGCACGAGATCTGCATACTCAAATACGAACGCAAACGGAGCACGCGGGATGTTTGAACGGAAGTGGACGGTGAACGCAAACGGTCAGGTCGAAAAGCAACAAGCACGGAAATCGGACGTGTCCGTTTACCGATGATTCGTTTCGCTTGGCTTGCCGCGATTTTATTCGAGCGGAAGTCAAACGTGAAGGAAACGCGAGACAACGGGATAAGGGATGGTGCATGGCCATCCGATGAAACGCGCTCGCGCGCGCTCGAATTCACACACGAAACGGTGTTAAATAAATGAAAGGGTGTGCAAGTTTACCTTCGACACGAGCGAGTAGCACTTTACAGAATTAATGTCGTCGGGCTCGAGCGCGACCGTGGACACGGCTCCATCGACGATTTCGTCGGAAATTTTAAATGCATCTCGCGCGGAAATTTCAGGCCAGACCGGGGGCCGAGTTGCGCGAAAAACGTTTTACCTTGTCCCGAGTTTTTTCGTGCCGTAGCAGTAACGCGTGAAACGCGTACAAGACCGGCAGAGATCCGTTCTCGTTGTCAACGCCGTCGTCGTCTGTGTACATTTTCATTTGATCCTCTTTCTACCCCTCTTACCGACCCCCAGCCACCCCACACTTCCATCCCCTTTTCCGCTCCGCTCTCAACCTGTTCGCTTTCTTTCCGCACCAGCTATCTTCCTCGTCGTTTGTCATGTCTACCGTTTCCAGGTCTTGACATTCCGTGTCCACGTTCTATTCTTTCGTTCACGATTTCGGATCGGGGCGCGACAAAATGTTCCTCTCTAGGCAGGAACTCGTTGCAGTTACGAATAACGGTTCGCGTTCGTACAATAATTAGCGTTGGCAAGCTAGCACGGCTATTGTACGCGCATTTATTTTTATCGTCGAGTATGTTGATCTGTATTATAGACCAATGATAATGGATGTTGCGGATATGTATTTCAACTTGTGAATCGAGTATACACGGTTGTACAATTTCGGCAATTCCCAGAATATGGAAATTCTCGCGTAACGCAGTAATCACCGTTGTTTAGAAATTGCAAATTAACGGAACTAATGCAAATCTTTATAATCTCTCTTCTTTATTTTTATCTCGTTTAACTCATTCACTGCGAGACAAATTCAAAGAGTGTCGCCCGTGAGCGCTAATATTTCATTTTAAACAAAATATGAATCATCATTTCTACGATGAAAAGTGATATTAGATTTTTTTTAAAATATTGTACAAAATATTCGTTCATCCTTTCTAAACAGTAACTCGTCACTTAAACGGCTATAAATTTATTCCATGCTCAATTGCTAATCGATCTAAACTTGTAGTACAAACTACCAGATATCTCGTAGTTGGCAGTGAATGAGTTAAAGTCAAGCGAGCAGAGAAAGAGAACGGAGAAACATTGTATGTTAGTAATTTTCTTAAGTTCCAAAGCGAACTCGCGTGGCATCGTAACTCGTTAAACGAAATTGATGTCAAGAAAGCGGAGAATCCGTATCCCTTTCAGCCGAGCCACAATTATACGTATTCCACGGAAGCCAAAAGGATTTCCCGCGGACAAACGTTCGGCATTTACGCGGGGAGGGTGGGGACGGCCTATAAAAGAAGAAGCAAGGAGCGGCAAAGGAAATTCCTACGTGTTCACGGCACACCGGCAGGGATAAAATACTTTAGAATTTCAGTAGCTCCTCCGGCGAGGAAACGCAGAAGAAGAAAGTCGGGAAATTGAGGCGGAGATAACCGACGTATGAGATTCTTATATTTTTTAATTTAAATTCTTCAAACGTGTAACCTACTTCTCGCACGGGACCCGGGGAAGCTACAGAAAAATACAAGAGAAGAACTTCCTTCGTTTCATGTAATTAAAATCCTCGGTGAGTTTAATTACAGCCGCGTATTACGGATAATTCTAAACGAAAACGATCGAACACTGACGGTAGAAATAGAAAGAAAATTTACAGCAAATATATTATTAACTATGTAACTGTATCGCTATATAATAAGCGTATACGTATATCAATAACTGTATTCCCGAGAATTCTCAAAATGGTAAAAGAAATATATAAATCGAACAGAAATCTATTATCCACCTTCAACATCAAATTCTCCTTCGAATATTACCATGAAACGAATCAAAAAATTATTCAAACCAATCGTCTACGAGTGCTTTTTAATATCCAGGGCCTAAAGACCGAAGTCAAAGGTTCGCGTAAATTGCAGCTTATTATAACCGTCGATTAGCGTCGCGTCGCTCAACCGTCGCCTGTTATCGATTCCCTCTTTTGTTTCAAGCATCAGTCCGCTGTGCATGCCGGAGACGAGGCTGAAATCTTGCAGGGCAAAAAAAAAATAGTGCAGTGGAGGGGTGAGGGGTGATCTCGTCTAGGCGACGAAGCAGTTTGCCTCGTTACACGTGCTCGCGTTCGATAACGGCGGAGATTAAATCCCGGGAAATTGTTAAATCACGAGCCGCTTTGACAACGGATCCTCCCCTGGTTAGGTATTAAAATAAAAGCCATTGGTTTAGCGGATGAAATTTCCCGGTGGCCGGTTCGCGAAAAGGCGGTGCTCGTCTGTTGTTCAGTCCTTAGATAATAAGAATTAAGATAGTGGCGGTATTGTAGGCCAACGGTATCTGCGAAATATATACGATCATTCGAGATATCTCCAAACATTCAATTACGCGAGATATATATAGATAAAATAAAATAAAAATAAAAAATATATAAATAAAATTTAGTGCTACCTGAGAGTTTAATTCCATTTGCCTAAAGAGCAACTTTATTTGCCCTAATATTAAATTTATTTGCCAGAAGTTTAACTTAATGTGACAATACTATATTTACAATCATTTTGACTACACGAGACAGATCCTTGTAAGCATCCGATCAAGATACACTCGCCCTAAGGCCCTTGATCGCAGCCACGATCCACTAGCCTAAATTAAATTTAATTACAAAGAAAGGTGTCGTCAATTATTCAACCCAGCGAACCTACGAGATACAAATTGCGTTTGGTATCAGTACGTCCGAACAATTAGCATCCAACGTCTGTCGTTGAATTATGCGAGAACCCGTTCGCTAAGGAGAGATCACGGCCGAGGATGTATAAGGTCGTTCCGGAATTCCGGATACGAGGTTCGCGAGGCTCGTGAAAAAAGGTCTGCCACCTGGTGTAAAGGTGCGGGTGTACGTGGGAAATTGATCGTTTGAAACAGAGCTGGTCGGGACGGACGCGTAAAAATGGTCGAGATTCTGGGACGGAACACAGGGTTTCACCCTTTTGTTTTACGGTGGACAACGAAGATGAGTTTCTCTGGCGACGGTGGAATGCAATCGCGCGAAAGAAATGGAAAAACGCTGGTACAGTGTGCTTGGTTTTTAATGCCCGTCTCACGGCGCAAAGGGAATTTACGTTAGCCGTAAAGAAACTTCGTTTAGAATCGGTTAAACTTGTGGATTAAAGTAAAAGAGACGAGCTCGATTTGATGAACAGTTTCGAACGTAAAATTTGTTTGCGTAACTGCTCTTCTGATTCATATTTTATCGCGAACGTATGAATGAACTAATGAACCAGTGATAAAAAAAAATGATCGACTTCGTGTAAAGTTAACTGTCGACTAACTTTCTACAAAATGTTCGTATTATTGGCGGTTCAATACACTTTTCCTGGATTTTTCACGTTATTTGATACTAGGTATCATAAAAAATAGTTGCCAAACTCATTTTTCTACTTTCGTTTCACTTTATCATCTCGTTAGTTCGATACACATATATTTTTAAAGCAACCGATACGAAAAGGAACGCAGCAAATGTTTTTCTTATGTTCAAGAACAGCGAAATCCTTTCATCCGTTTGAAACTGAATTTCCTGGTTGCACACTTTCCTCCTTATTTGTCTTGACGAATTCATAATCCTCGGAAAGCTTTTGTGCACACGCATATTACGTACGAATTGCGCGAAAGAGAAGGAGAACGAGGAAAGGGTAGAGAAAATGGGTGCTTGTTTTATTCATTCAACATTCACAATCGAATCAGCTTCGGTAAACGTTCGTGTCCTTTCTATAGATTTCTATTTTTTCTTTTTTTTTGTCGTTAGCACGCTGACCCTTTTTTCTCCCTAGAAACATTTTCTGTTTGACGTTGCATAACATTAATTCTCGTTTTTACATCTATCTTCATCAGCTACGAATAAATCACTGCAGTAGAAAAAAAAAAGAACTAGATCGATGAACGTTTATCAAACCGTAGTGTCTTTCGATCTATCAAACTAGATAAAGTAAATCCGTCGATTAAAAGACCGTTTTACCGTTTTCAAATTTGCACATTCTCTAACAAATCAAGTAGAATTGCGCGAGCAAACATTTATGAACAACGACTGCGAAAATTAATAAATAACTGTGAAAGGTAATACATAAATCAGGTTTTGTATAAACTTTCCCATCCTCAAGTATAAATTTTATTTTCATTTTGTTTTTCGATGATATACGTCTGTCTGCCTTATTTGAGATTATACTACTTTCATTTCGAGCAAGAAATCTTTCTGTAAAAACGTTACATTCGTTTCCTTTTAGTGGATGAATTAATTGATACTATCTTCGTTGACTGCGATTTTATCCACTGAAAAGATAGCACGAGTTTACAGGTGAAACAAATTGTTTTACCATTGTTTCGTATCGCGCACCTAATGTCAAATAAATTTCTCAAATCTCGAAGCAATAAATACGAAGTTGCAAATCGTAAATCAATGCAGCGTCAGAATTTTATCGGCGCTACATATATTATTTACTCGGAACGTAAAAGGAATGTTTAGAAAATACCAATAACTCATTGGATCACTTTGAATAAACGTGGTAATGTCAAAAAGCTCTCAAGCTTTATATCTTGCTATGACATTTATACACGGTCGTACATATTTATTTTACTCTCACCACGTTTTCCGTGCACAACATAACGTTATCGATAAATTCTTCGTTACTTTATTCCTTTTTTTTTTTTTTACAATCCGACGAAGAAAAATATTTTTCGTTCTGGCCTGAAAACTTTAACGTCCCTGCGCGGTTATCTCGTTTCGTTTCGTTTCTTCAAGTATCTCTACTGTATTCGCTTTAAAATAATTCGCTCTATAATATTTAACGAAAAATTTGTATATTTCCCTATTTCAACGTTTGGAAACACTTTCGAACTACCATAACAAAATAACAAAATACACTAGAAACTCGTGCGTGTAGTAAATTTTTAGTCGATTCGACAAAATGATTTCATAAGACACAATTTAACAGAGATTAATTTTTAATAATAAATTTCCGCGTTACCCAGATATTAGTTAAGGGACAGTACAACGATAAAATATCGTCGTCCGAAAACGATTTTCTGCGACAAGAAAATTACACCTGACGCTTCAGATCATTACGTCCCGCAGCGAGCAATCTCTTATTTAAAACTTCGCAGAAAAAGGTCTCGGCTCCGCGAACTTTCCCAGAACTGAATTGCAACTGCTTTTACCACTTCGCGCCAACTTCCCTTAATTGTGCCGTGAATTACAGCCGATAGCTACATCGAATCGTTCCTCGCGACACGGTTACACGTAACCGAGGCAACGAACGAGAAATCACGTGGTTCATTTTTGCGCGAACGGATGCACGCTTTCTTCCATATTTTTTTTCTTTTTCTTTTTCCATAGACGACGAGGTTAACGAGAATTTCAAAGAACGAACAACGAGTGAGAAACAAAACGAAAGAACAGCCAAGTCAATTCATTGTTCGCGTTTCATTCTCCGTGCGCGAATACGTACGATTGGCAGAGAGTTTTAATTTTCTCCTCGTAGCAACGAAATAGAACGAAGTTTCTACACCGATGCCTCCAGGTCCCGTCCGGTGGGAGCAAGTTTTCAAGCCTGCCACGAAGTTAACGGGGCGAAACTTCCGAGCAGTATGATAAATATGGAAATCAGGCCACCCTAACGTAGCTAAGGCTACTCGAACAGGGCTGAAGATGCGAACGTCCGGAAAAAGTTGGCGAAATTAGCAGCAACTTCTAATTTGTACACTCCTGATGATATATTTTTGTTCACCCTCGTGGAGAAATTTCCTCTATCGTACGCTTATCTAATTTAGAAGGTATCAAATAATTCAGTCCTATTCACTGAAATTTACTAATTCTATGTTAATAGCATTTTATAGCATCTCATTTGTCCATTGAAACAGCTATGGAACGAAAGAAGTGAATTTTGAATAGGTTTAAACAATCTACGACATTATTTAACACGTTGAATACCACGGGGGTCACCGGTGATCCATCCAATATCCATATTGGTAGAAATACATAAGTTGGACAAATGTCAATACTTATCAATTTTTCATTGTTACCATCGTTAATGCAACAGTGTGAAGAAATTGATGTAGTATAAAATATCTAATGTAGGATGATCGATGACTACAGAAACTACTCTCTAATTTTCTCTAAGACAAGAACTAATGCCTCTCACGAGGCTTCCTATTTATTTTGTTTCCAGCTGATAGACGGTTTTCGCCTCCGCCAATCAGGCCCTTCGCTACGTATCGTATAATAGAAAATTCATCGTGCCACCACGAGTAAACCCTGTAAAACTAGCATGGCATTCAACATGTTAAAGAATCAAGTGCTCTTAGACTTTTGCCAATTTTGTGTATCAATTTTCCCGCCATAATCTATCCTCGTATTTAATACACACGCGTGCAATAATAGATTAATCAATCGAAGTGCAACGGGTTCGCGTTTAAATGGAACGACTGTGCCTATGCTAAAAATGTATAACAATTTCTCTGCGTGGAGCACGGTCGATAAAATAATCGGGAGAAGTTATTTCGTGCTTTCAGGATGTAGTGACAACAGAAGCGTCGGGCGGTAGCTTTAGATTGAAAGTGAAGTGGTTATACAGCCACGGATATTCTTTTATCTCGTGCCCCTTTTACCCCGTTCAGATTCGAGCTTTATGGATAAAACGAACAACACCGATCGAAGCAACCTACATATTGAAATCACTCTCTATCCGTTCGTTCCGACAAATTCATACTCCAGTTTCTAAACTCGTCGCAGAAATTGTGAAACATTGATCGAATACATTGCAATCCCGTCTCTTACCATTGTAACGTGAAAATCTGCCGCTAACGGTAAGAAATTTGCGTACCAATAAAATCCACGATTTCCATAATCGATCGCGTAACAATCTGTGTGATACGCTTCGAAAGAAACGATATTGCATACTTGATAACCCTAACGTAATCACAATATTATTCAGATCGTTGCAATTTGCATTTCATTCACGACACAATTATAGGAAATTCTACTTCACTTTTATTTGATAGAGTGAGACGATAAGGCTCAGGTGTGAATAAAATAAATTGAAGCGATTAGAATATAATAAATGTATATTTAAAACAGCTTAATCGTATTTGCTCGCTTAACTCGAGCATTTTTCACATTTTCCTAAACTCGCATCCCTTTGATCGCATTTCTATAAAACTATCTTAGAAAACTGTTAGAATTTGTTTTAAGCATTCGAATGCAACGCGGTATCTTTCGCATAAAGAAAAAAGGTTTCGTACAAAAGCGATCTTCCACCTCCTATTTCCGTTCCTCTATTTCCGGAGATATTGCAGACAACCATCTTCCAGACGAAATCGTAAATACCCAGACTCGCTTGTGGTTGCACATTTTTGAGGAGCATAGAAATAGCGTCTTATTGTTCTCGGCAGAGACGAGGAAATTGGAAGTCCTACAGAATAAATGCCCAAGTGACCGGGTTATCGTGTTTTGTCGTATTGGCAAGTAATAGAATTTCGAGCCGATTTCAATTGATCCCGATGCATCGCGACAGTCGATCGCACTCCCGATAACCAGACGGCTGCGCCGGGGCCGAGGAAATTGGTGTAATTCGCTCGTGGTTCATTCCACGACCTCGCGTTATCGTCGGTTTCCGGTGAACTCCCTTCGCGAACGTCGACCCCATAATTCGATATGGATTTTTTCGTGCGTGTCGCAGAAAAAAAAAAAAGGATCGCATCTGGGTAATAGAACGGGGCTGGATCTCGTCGTGCTTCTGAATCGGCCGCGATACGTCCCCGGCTTTTGATTTCAATTCGTTGCTTCGCACAATGTTGAACCAGTCGAACGACGATCGATTTCATGGTTAACCGTTGGTTTCCACGGTTAATATCGGTTCCCGCGGTTAATATCGTTTATTTGGTTCACAATGCGAATGCGATTAAACGCGAATCGGGACTTATTGCTTTACAACGTCGAATACGAAGGTTTACGTAACGGCTTGTTGTAACGGTGATTTAATTGTTGCCTCGAACGTGAATTTCGAATCGAATATCAGCCTTCGACGCGGAAAAATGTGACTAGCGTCACAGAAGTTGAGCACGAATTTGATTTTGATCTGTGATTTGCGCCACAACGAACTTATTAATACCGATCAACGAGAATCGAGCGGGGTAGAAAATTTGTTTGATATTCAACGCAGTCCGCTTGTAGTTGACGACTTTAATTCTGTGTGCAACAGATTCGTTTCAAATTAATCTAGATTATTTTCATGATTAAATAGTAAACAGTAAACTAGCAACATGTTAATGAAGTAAGACTTAAAACCTTATGAAATCCTGTAATTTTCTCCTCGCTTAAAGAAACAAGTATGCAAAGTCTTGCTAAAAGATCCTTCAATGCCAGCGCAAAGGTACAGAATTCTAACTGTTTTAACTACAAGCAAGCCTCTTTAACCAATCTCCGTTAAAACATGTAAAACACGTTGCAACAGAAAAAAAGCTTAACTTCTTGACTTACTGGATTTCTTTATGAAATTATTTAAGATTAAAATTGTATGAAATAATGAAAGAGATCCTGTTTATAGAGAAATAGCGTCAGGACACGCTGCAAAAAATGTATAACATAATAATTACGAATATTTTTAAGTTATCGAAATTATAAAATTTTTATTGTTTTCTATCAAGGCAGAGATTGAACAGAATTCGCATTAATTCGAGCGAAACTGCTGATTCTGTGAAAAACACTTCACTTAACAGTTTATTACCTTCTGCCGATCGTATCTCTTGTAATAGCCTTCAAAACACAATCATTAGCGAACGTTCGAACGAGCCAATATGCTTTAATGACGCCGAATTGTATCAGATTGTCGTCCATTTTATGTTATTCAAATTTTCCATTGTACGACCATCAATCTTCACGTAAATAAACTCACGATCTCTATCGAATCACTTGTCAAGGAAAATAATTAAGGAAAAATAAAGTTCTTGCAGTAACTCGATGTTTTCGAGTAGGTGCTTCTCCTAAGAATTTCCTCGAGGGTGTTCACCCCTTCGCTACATTCAATCAAACTAACCAGTGCAAACGCGTCTAGTAGTGCTTAAGTTTTTATGTATTTTTTTTTCAATGTAAACGTTTTCGTATCATATAAGAAGGAGAAGTTTTGAGCGTAAACACTAATTATGTGTACTATTAAATGATGCACTACTAAAAAGAATTGATATTAGTTTCCCTCAACGAGAAACTTATTAAATATTGAAATTCAATAAATAACCAAGCGACTATACTCTTAGAGATATATGTATGTGGGATGAGATTTGAAGGAGTATGATTCTGAGAAAATGCAAAGGGTATTTGTATCGAGAAATAGACGAGTGAATGTTTCTAAGGTGTGAAAGGACGAGCACTTAAGATGGCTGAGGAATTTTCGGTGAATGTGATTAAATGCATCCACTGAGTAGGATTAAAATGAAAAAGAACGAATGTGGAAGAGAATATGAGGTGTGAGAGCAGCACACATGGGACAGTCTTGCGATAGCTTTAAAAAAGTCGTGAACGAGAATTCAGAGTATTTAGAGTTAATGTCAGATGTATCTTTATTTAACATTCATTATTATTAGAAAATTGTATTATTTCCCTTCTTATACCTCTGGACCATGCAGAAGTTTCATCAAAGATTGAGAATATACACCCCTCTACATGTATCACAAATATGTCATTCTGTTATGTTACTCTCTAATAAATTTCTAAAAAAAAAAATGTATTAGTCGCCAGTACGATAAACTACAAACAGACTACGGGGAATCTTTACGAAAACAGTAGTCAATTGAAAATTAGTTCAGTTATACATGCATTTATATAATATATGCAGTTCATCAAAGTACGCTTAGTAAGCAGGAACACTATGTACCACATAAATAGACGCAGAGGTGGATACAACTAAATGCAAACTAAATATTCGAACAGCGGTGGTGTGTATATAGTCCACAATCCCTGATACAATTTCCCAATTGCGTATACGCTGGTACATTTAGCCTCATTTAGGAACATCATAGCACGTTCTCCATAGAACAGATCGTTTTACTTCCGGCATTGAATACCATGAAGATCTATTCGATTCGCGGAAGATTAGATTTCCTTAGTTTGAATAAACGCAAACTAGATACAAAACCGAACACACAGCGATCGTAGCAAATGTATCTATAATCTATTTGTATCGATATCGATTTCAGAGAAACCATTTCTCTAAAAATATCTGTACCATCCGAAACGCATGAGTATTCTACGAGTAAAACTGCTAAATGAATTAACGACGCTTCGATTTTAATTAAATGGTGTAACTGTCATTGTTATTCAATAGCATTACCATTCATCGAAATACCTTTTTACGTTCCATTACAAAATGATAAAGGAAAGACGAACAAATTGCTCGAATTATACGGAAGGTATATGCATTTAGAGACTTGACAGCAGATTCGCGTGTTCAGTAAACATGTGAGCATGCATCCGTACGAGGATCCACAGGCATACACACGACAAAAGCAATTTACTTGCGACTGAGAACTTTTCCCGAGACATATCCCAGGGAATACTTCCAAGTTGCTCGCCGTCCGATTGTAACGAGATTGTGATTCCCTTCCTTCGTTCCATTTTTTTTTTTTTTTTTCAACTCCACTCGTACACACTCTGCGCAGGCAGAGCGAAAATGTAATGAGAAGAGATACGATACCCCGTTGTGTAATTAGAATAGCACCGAATGATCCGTGCGATACACAATGGACGGTTGATTGCAGATCGGTGAATTGGTTACGCGGTTGAAACTGTTGATCGTGCGGAAATGTTGGTTGAAAGTAACAAAAAATTATCTGCGTGCTATTTAAAATATCTAACTATTCGAAGTTTGATTCGATCTCTAAGATATTGCAACTAAATTTGCTCTCCTAAATCCTTTAACCCTTTGAACGCAGAATACTCTTGGCCTAAGTGCTCGCAATCGCTGGAGACGGAGTATTGTTACTCGTATACACTGACAATCGAGTTGCAGTAAGCGAAAGATCGAAAAAATTGGCAAACGCATATTTTCGTCCATGGTCCCTACGAATAACTTTCGTCAACACTAAAAGGTTAACACTGAAATGTGTGGCCACGGTAAAAGTCATGGAGTGAAGGAAACAAAAATTGATAAACGCATATATGCGTACATAGTCCCTACGAGCAATTTCTGTCAAACGCGTATATGCGTCCATAGCACTCAAAAGGTGTAATAAGTCTACGAGACTTTATGCAAATTCGCGTATCCATAAACATAACTGAAAAGGATGGAACTGAAGTAGAAAATTGATTACACCCCACAAATATCTTAACTACGATACTTTGCACAGTTTCTTGCGCGTTTCACTTTCACATTTGTTCCTATTAATCCCTCTGACGAGGCACGTATTTCGTGTCCAAAACGCGTTCACGGTGTCTACAATATTATGTCGCGCTAATCTGGAACAATGATGCAAATCTTTCTCATAAACAGCCCCGCAACAATGGCGACGTAAACCATTTATGTCATTCACTCTACATCATCGTTTCGACCGGTCCATATTTCATAATACACACCGTCTGGCCCACAAACAGGCGTCCACGTGTAACCATCCTAACCCCATGTGTACGGAACAGTCATTAGTCCCGCTGTGAAATGGGTGGAGAAGCTTGGTGATGATGAATTAGGAGTCCCCTGTTTGCGAAACGAGATGGCCACAGTGCACGCAACGGTACAGCCGCGTATCCCTTGGTTTTGGTCAAAGTTTGGAACCCTCGGGTTGACCCGAAGGTGGTGTCGGTTGTGAAGCGGCGTGTGTGTTTCCCAGACACCGGAGAAACGGTATGCTTTGCTGTGCGAGTAGATTGCTATCAAGGTGGCAATACCGCAGGGAACTATCGTTAGGGATAACAGTCCGTAAACACGATATCTTGCACTTACGAATGGATTATTAATAATAAAAATTAGAAACTGATGTATCAAATGGTTAGCTGAGTTAATCCTTACAATACCAGATCTTGTTTTGTTATTCAATGTATCAAAGAGGTGTTTTGCATATATCTGATGGACACTTATAATATCTTGCAGAAACTTTGTTTGGAAGTAAAGGGTTTGAAACGAAGTATTCCGTTAATATTAAAGAAATGTGGAAGTATGTAATTGTTTTAGGGAATTTATAACTGTGTCAGATAAAAACAGATCTGGTATTTTATGTCTTTCTTATTTAATTCCATTTCATTATTTTAATAAAACCAATTTCGCGTGTTCGATACCAGTGCATAACGTTGTGTGTGTAAATCATTTCGATGCTCTACAATGAGAAACGAACAAATCACCCGTTATGCATCCTTGCATTCACTTCTGATACACATTCGTGAAGAAATTCCTAGCTGAATCAATGCTTGAAAGTTAAAATGACACAAATATATCGCACACGACGAGGTAGTTTCTTCTTACGTTTCTTCGTCGAAGAACGGTCGAGTAGCTTTTAACCAACGCTCCGCGAAGAAATTATAAAAGCGTGCAGAGATACGATCGCCGATAATTTACGGTTGTTTCCGAGGCGAGCGAGAAATTCTCAACGTCTCTGTTCGCCGCGCAGTAACTTTCCGGCAATGAAAGATAGCCCCAGCTTTCTGAAACTAAAGTAATCACGAGGCGCTTGGGAAATCACGAAAACAATTCGTGCTCTTTCGAGTGAAATAGATCGTCTCCGTAAGCGGCGAGCATTTTGCGTCGGTGTTGTCATTACCGACGATAAGTTCAAACACGGACGGCCAGCGTTTTCCGAAAAGCGTGTGCTGTGTTTGTAAATGGCCGCTTTCGATAACTCGATTCTGGCCAAAAGTCGTTTTGCGAAGTTTTCGAATAAGCTCTTAGGAAATTGACTCGAACTTCTCCCATTTCACTTTCCCGAGGTTAGCGATCCCCTTTTAATTTATAAGAATGCGGAAAAAAAAATCGTGAATGAAGGCTCGCTTTTCCTGTAGACGACTGAATTTAAGGGGCACAAAGATTACTCTTCTTCGGTTGATGATAATTCGAGCGTTCCACTGTTTCCAAGTTGCGTCGAATATTGCGAGGGAAATTTTTGATACGTGCAACAGAAAGCACCATTTCTTGCTTTTCTTTTGCAGATCGAATCTACGCGTTCTCTGTCCACGAAGCGTTACATTGATGTCACAGAAAAACCGTGAACGCTGTTGTTAGACGTAAAAGTGAAAGCTCGCCGAGAAATTGAAACGAAGAATCAAATGTGGTCTTTCGATTTGAAGCAGTTATGAAGCAAGATCATCATCGTTATAGCTAACGAAGAAGAAACACGAATGTTACTGGATATCATGACAGAAACTGCTTGCAGTAATCAAAAGTTATCGAGAAATTGATAACGATATAACGGAATCAAAAACGAAATAATCAATTTTTTAACATTTCGAAGAATTTACATAGATTCATCGTGTTCTCTCAAGTCAATATTTACATCGTGTACCCGAATCTACGAATTATGCGTGTAGAGCGCAGTATTTTAGGAAAAATTCGAATAAAGAATAAGCGATAAAAATTTCTGAGCCGCACCTTTTCAAGCAGCTTTCACGAAAAACGGAACGAACTCGGACACACGAGTGAATTGTTACGCGTGGACGCGTCGTTTCAGAGCGACCGTTATTTACGAACGAGGGGAAGGGAAAGGAGAAACGGTATTCCTTCGTAATCCTGTTTCGTTGCCCAACAAGGAGACCACGGAATAAAAAAGAAGGAAGGTCAACCACGCGAAAGGAATCAAGACTTCGGGACCGTTTGTTTTTCCCGATGAAGATCTGCGAAACAAAACGAGAATCACGTCAAAGGGACGCAATAAAAGAGATTACATTCGCAATTGCACATTCCCTTTTACGTGTGGAAAAATGAGAAATGCGAGGGCCGCGCTCAAAGACTCTTTGCCCGGACAAACGTTTAAAATTTTCATGTAACATTATTCGGTGAGTCGGTGATTTATCAGCAGAGCTCGCAAGAGAATTCAAACGGAAACCGTTCTACGAAGGGGAAAAAAAAGGATGTGAAAGTAAATCGTGTAACGAGCTTCCGTTCATTGATTCTCGAGCGGTAAAAAAAAAAAACCGAATAAAACGAGGTATACCTAAATTCGCTGGCAAACTGTTAGAAACGAGAGGTAAAATTGTCGTCTAAAGAAAAAGGAGAATCGCTGCGGATATAAAAATTTGGTCCGCACCTCTCGCGGCTTATATCACCGGGAAGACGTAAAGTGGAAAGGAAACTCGATAAAGATCACGGAACAGCGGTCGGCGTAGAGCAAACGACATCGATATCGACGTTTACATGCCTCGAGCCGACCTAGCGGGACCTACCAGGCGTAAAAACGGGACCCGTGACGATTGCGTTCAAGCGAGAATCTAGATTTCCAACAGAGAGTTGCCCGGTAAGTCGTCACGGTGTGCGGATTGGGGCGAATTCTCGGCTACATCGGCGGACGACCGTCGGTGGGGGCCGCCAGCATGTCGCAGTCCGGCTCAGGAGGGGTGAACGATAGCCAGGAGCAGAATCAGGTTGGACAAACGATGGAGAACCAACAGACAGCGTGTCAGAATGGTCGGGCCGAGCCGCCTGCCGATAACGCCAAACAAGATTTGTCCAACGGCTTCGAAAATCGAACCGTGGAGTATGATCGTTTCACGCAGGAGAGGGCTCAGCAGAATCAACCGGTTGGCCAGAGCCAAGAACAACAACAACAGCAACAGCAACAACAACAAGCTCAGCAAACCGGTCAGTATCCGAGCGCGAGGAAACAATCGATGGTAGGTGTACCCGAAGACAGGCATCCCCCAACCGGACAACTTCCTCCTCAGTACGTCCAAGAAAAATCGATCCTCGAGAGATCTCAACACGTCTCGCAGACCAGCACTCAAACTTTGCCGGTCCAGGCGCAACCCCAGTTCATGCCCGATTACGATCAAACACAGTACGCGCAGATACGAAGTCAGTTCGAGGTGAGACCGCAAATGTACCCTCAGCAGGCGCAGTACGCGGAGAGGGCTGGCTACGTAACGAGGGACATCGCGTACAGAGATCCTACGTTGTATCAAGGAGGAGCAGCCAATCCGATATTCGCTGGTCAAGGCCAGTACGTAACCGTTCAACACACCTCGCAGATACCCCCTCAGTCTGCCAGTCCCCAGCCACCGTATTTTTCCGGTGTCGTTGTGCCTCAGCCGCCGAGTTACGCTCAATTCACTACACCACCCCAGTACCCGTACTCTCAGTATCCTCAAACGGTCATGAACGCGGTGCCGTACACGCCTCACGCAGGAATTTACCCAGCCCAACAGTTCGGCCAGCAGTCGCCTAACCCGCAGAGATTCTCCCAAGAGTTGGGCCAATATCAGACTCAACCGATCATCCAGCCGATCGCGCAGAACGTGGGTCACGGGATCGCGATCGCGACCACCGAGCGACCGACTCGTGGCCCAAAACCGATGGTCCCGCCGCGAGGCAACTCGAAGATCACTCACGACCCTTCCGGTCACAGGAAGTCCGCGAGCGTCGACGTGCCGGGCATGCAGAAGCCTAAGTACGATCCTAATCAGAATCCGGTGCAGGAGCCGATTCACCGTAGCGACGGGGCGATCATCCTGCAGGGCGCGCAGATCGTGACCGACGGGCAGGACAGAAGATACCTGACGGCCATCAATCAGAATCCAAGGACCAGACAGGACGGCCTGTATGTCGATACGAATGGGGATCCACCTGGCCGAGAGAAAATGTGCGAGGCCGTGGCCACCGAGTGCGGTCTATACGTGACCAGGCCCGAGCACCGGAAATCTATCTCCGTGGACGTCACGTCGAGTTTCCAGCGGCGAAACGACACCATTACGTTCACGTTTCCCGGGGACGCGAATCAGGAAATATTGATGCCGGCGAGGAAGGCCGGGACCATGGTGGATCCGAAACGAGTCGAAGCCAATCAAGTGTATCCGCCTGATCAAAGGCGATTGGATACGAGCTTAAGAGTATCACCGATGGCTTTTGATACGAGACAGGAGAATAGAAAGAGTATAGCGGCTGATAGAAAGCCGGAATGGGGCAACGTGAGCCCTAATCAAAGAATAGCGATACCGCAAGAAAACAGAAGATCCGATTACTTTGACGAGCATAGAAGATCGCCGATGACCATAGAGGGAAAGAGAATGGAAGACGTTAGGCGATCTCCTATGCCGTTCATGCCGATTCGTGAGGGATCGGCGGATCGCGCTGGTCAGAAGAGTCCATCGTTCGTGAATCAAAACTTTGAGAAAACCAGACAAGAGCTGACGATATGGGCTGAACAACGACAGCGACAGGAGCACGAGAGGAACATAATGCAGAATCAGATGCTTTCCACCAGCCCGCGTTCGCGCAATCAATCCGAGGAGAGGAGGGATCCGAGGCAGCAGATGCATCAATCGGAGGAACGCAAAGAACCGAGAATGACGCAGTCAGCGTTTCATCCGATTCCTAATATCAGTCAGCGGACCATAATGGAACAACGTCGTCATCTGCGGCACGTGAGCGCCGATCTAACGAAACATATGGAGCTCTCGCGGAAGGAGTTCGAGGAACAACCTATTAGCGGATCAGTGGCTAATCTTGGTCCGCCAGTTAGCACGGTTTCCTCGCAAAGAACCAGTCCCAACTTATGCCACCAATATCCAGCCCTTAGCGAAGCAAAATTGGACACCAAGACTGTTCTGACGGTGGTGACCGATTTCGGTGACACCGGTCTGAGCAAACCGATCGATCAAGTGGATCATATCATTCACAGCCATCGCAAGAGTCACAATGTGTCGGGCAACCTGCTGACTCACAGCAAAAGTCAATCAGACAATCTCCAGAGTCAACTGGACGCGCATAACGAAAAATCTGAACCGTTCGCAGCGCAGCAGCAGCAGCAGCAGCAGCAGCAACAACAATTGCAGAATCAACAGAGTCTCGATTTAATTTCAGAGAAGCTCAGCCAGTTCGAACGCCAACAGAGCGACCTGCAGGCGAAACTGCAGTGTCTTCAGAATCAGAATCAGATCCTCGACAAGGTGGCGCAATTTCAGCATCAACAGAGCGATTTGCAGGCCCGTCTGCAGAATCAATTGTGCGATAAATTGCAAAGATCCACGGATTTTCCAGGGCAGTCGATAGGAAACGAGATCCATCAGATTCAATTGAACTCTCTGCCCAATCACCAAGAACAGCCGCCCGATAAGACCGGCTCGTCGCAGAGCCAGCATGCGCCGCACAGTCATCATCAAACGTTATTGACCGCCTCCTATACACAGAACTCTAATCATCAATCCTGCCAATCGTCTGTCTGCGAGAAGCTATCGCCCAGACTTCAACACGATACCGGCGACCCGAATTCTATTCAGATACCGAACATGTCACAGATGCCGTTGCCGTGTCTGCCGCAATTCGAACGCGCCGACACATCGCGCGCTTCGTTTTCGCAGTTCCATCGGCTTCAATGCCAGATCGACGGCCACGAAGCTGCTTCAGCTCCGACTAGCGCTGCTTCCGCAGTTTCGTTCACCGGTACTCTGAAGAAAGTACCTCCGGAAAAGCCACCGAGAACGTCGTTGATCATTCAGTCCCCGGAGTCGGAGGTAAGGAAGCATCACTGATTAATGTGCAATGATAGAAATTTTGTTTATTTTCCGATCTGCATAATGTAACTACACGTGTTCCTTTACGGTAGATGTTGTGATGTTGCATGCATAGAGACCTTCTCTCGTTGTATTTGAAAACAATTTGTGAAATTATACGCCAAATTTCACTGTAAAATATGTACCTATGCCTATTCACACTTGTGGATGTATCAAAGTTAAAGTTTCAGTGGAACTGACTATAATTAAAAGGTAGAAGGAAAAGTACTCGTGTCTAGAGAAACAAATCTTTCGTTTCACGAGTCTTATCAAACTTGCTTTATCTTGGAACGTATACTTTTTGCTCGGATAGAAGTAAAGCGAACCAGCGGTCAGAGAGAACGCAAGATCCTTAATAAGAGACACTCGAACGGTCAAAGCAGGTTCTTTGTTTCCCGATAATTCTCTATAAAATTAAAATCCGCGTAGCTCGGACGAGTAATGCACGGAAAGGGGAGAGTTCTGCGCTTTCCGGGCTGGTCGCTGGAACGAGGAAAGGGCGCGAGACGAAGATAGACGGGTGACCTGGCCCGAAAGGGTGGCAGATAGAGATCTCCACTTGCAGTTTTTGCCATGGCAGCCGAGTGGAATGAACTCGTTAGATATCAGACCCGATGTTGTCTTTGAAAACTTCGTTACGACCCCTGTGTACCTTTCACCCCGCTTCCAAGCTCGGTCTTTTCGTCTAGACAACTTTGTTCGTGTTATAAAACTAGATACCGTCGCTCGGGGACGTCGGGGCATGCACGTGTTTCGAATAGGAAACTTCCGATTTCGTGACTACATATAAACACGCCCGTCTAAATGGAATCCGTGCTTGATTTAAGAGCGTCCCGTGCGATTTACGAAATTTACATTCGCTGTGAAAAGTACGATTTGCAGTATTCATAAGATCCGCACTCCGGTTATTGCAAAGTAGAGCAAGATAGAAATGTCGAATTAAATTTAATTTGTCGTTCCGTTACGCCTGATTGCGATCGGTAGATTAGAAAAAAAAAAAATTATTATTAAAATTAAGTATTAAAAAAGAGTTAGTAGAAGCAATAATAGCATTAATATTATTGGATTTATCAATTCCGCTGTATGTAGATTCTACGATCGAATAATGCATTCAAACCGATTCATCGAATCGTCACGATCGCGGGGAAAATATATTCGACCCTCCGATTGGTCAATATCGCGGATGTTCTCTTTCGGGGCGTTCTCGATCTTCGCCAATATTTTGCATAAAAGACGGCTCCGTGTAGCAGATTGTAGGCAAGGCAAATAGCCCGTCTCTCGGCGAGAACGTAGCCGCCGAAGCTCCGTCGGCGTCGTACCGGTAAAATTGGGTTAGCGCTACGAGTCGCACGCGTATGAAAAGCTCTGGAGTTTACTTTCCCAGGAGAGCAAATATCCCTCCCCTCGCCCTGCCCTCCTCTCGCCGACCCCTTTGCAGTACGGTGGACAATGGAGAAGTAAAGAGAATTCGCATTTCCGACCGCCGTCCTGAGTTACCTAACCTACCTAACGGGGAGGATCCTATACCGACTATGCCGTTTGCGCCCACATCCCACCCCAGATACGATTCAGTAATGCCGGGTGTCCCTTTTTCGCTAGGGGAATACCGTGCGAAATAAGTAGCAGAATGGAACGTATATAAAGGATTCGACGGCTCAAGAGGGAATATTTTATTCCCGCTCCGGTGAACCGAAGGAACTATTTAGGAAGGAACCCGCGTTTTCGAACTGTATCGCCGTCTTTAAGTCAGGGAAGAGATTTATATTGAAAGATTCACCAGCATTAAACCAGCTCGTAACCAGATTACGCTATTTCATTTTACTAAGGAAAATACGCAACGGTCCGGAAGGTAAGGTAGAATTTAAGGGACACTTTTGAGAGGAAATACAGATAAATACTTGAGTTTTAAGAGATATACATATTTAATAGTTTAAACTAGTTTAAATGCACTACATTAAACATAAAATATTTTCAAGAGTGCAGTACCTGTTGTATCAGTTTTTATGCTAGGTACAAATTAATGAAGAACATACGATCCACTCTAAGTAGTTAATCAATGCTTCCCCTTTTGGATGAAATTGTTAAACCACCATCTTTAGCAGTCATCTCTGTTCCAGAAGCGTAAAAGAGTTTGGTTAGCCAACAGAAACAGTTTCCTTTTTACACGGGCAATTTTTCGCGAGCCTTTGTGACAGCGGCGACAATGCACGAGGCTAAGAGAATTCGTGTTCTTGGCCTGTGCCCCGCTAGACCTCGTTTACTCGCTAGAGCATTCTTGCTAGGCCAAGTGTCTAAGCAAGAGAGCGCGTTTCGTTCTAATGTAATTAATGTCTCCATCTTTCAACACTCTCGGCCCGTTCTCGGCGACGTAAACGGGAAAAGTGAGAAGCAAAAGCGAAACGAGCCACGTCGATGACAGAATTTTGCGACGCTAATGGATGTGGCGCTTGCGGCCGAGGCGAGGGTCGTCTGGTTTGTACAAGTAATTGCTCGATCGATTAATAATGCGTTCCTTGCCACGGGAAGAGTGCTTTGAACCCGAGGTAACTTGAGAAATTTGTTGCGCATAACTTAAGTTGCGATAATTAGGTAGAAGATAAAGAAGCTTTGATGTAAAAAGTATTCGTCTATTCAATTTTCTTTGTTTTATTTAAAAATATGAAAAATTAAAAAAGAACGCTATTGATCTTTCTTGTAGTCTCGTACATATGATAGTAAATCTACTTTTTGATAAAATAATTATTCCACTTTAAAGACTGGTTAGTACAGCGAGCTTTCATGGGTATTCATCGGTACCAACATCGTTTCTAGATTATACTTCACGGAAATAATGTTAATCAACTCTTATTTCATAATCCAGAGTGTTCTTCGAACAAAAGAAAATTGAAAGGTTTTCAATAATTGTAGCGCTAATTACTTCATTGAAACTTTATCCCTGACAAGGGCTTGCAATCTACTTTGTACCATAACGAGCAATAATAAGCCTACAGAATTACTCCTCTTAACTGTCGTTAAAGATCCATTCGATATTGAAATTATTAGAGTAGTGAAGTATCGCCCGATCTTTTCTCGCATCGATCCGGAGAATCGTCGTTTTCGAGAGATTTATCGTACAGCGGGAGAAAGATAAAGAGTACCATGCGATCTGGTCGACATCCTATTTCAGGTGACTGGCCTTTAAAACGGTTTTGACCCCGTTGATACGTTTTCATTCGCGCGATGCGAAGCCGGATCGCCAGGAAAGCATTAAAAAGTGGCTGGCCATTGACCTATTTCACTAATGTCGCCTCTGTCCGGCGTTTCCTTCTTCTTCCGCGTCGCCAGCGCATATTTCCGGCTTTTAGGAAGCGAATACGAGCGAAACCGAGCTGATGGTGTCGATGCAGCTGCCTCTCAGTCCTATCTATCCGGGTTGATCTCTTGAGAGGGGCAATACTAAGCGGATAACGGTGAGGAGTGCAGATTGCGAAGTATAAAGGATACCTTTCACATGTCGCCCATTCATATAGATCTGTTTCAGCCGGCAATGTTGACGTCTATTAACGTGAAACGAGCGGATAGTGGATATTCATAATTTTAATACCACTTGAAACACGAAACACTGTGATATCGTTGATCATTCGACGAGTAAAAGGAATTCGTATGATTCTACAGTTAATTGCAAACAAATTGTTAACAAAAAATAATATCAGTTTCAGTGATACACTCAGGCATAATGCAATGTTTACCAAATGGAAATGTTTACGATAACATTAAAGTTCCACCGTGTGTAAATGGTAATTTTGTGTCGATAATTATCCGATACGTAACTCGTGATATTATTAATTAATCGAACATATTACATTTCACGCGGCATCGATTTTAAAACCGAAAGGAATCTAAATAATAAATAAATCTCGTGCGCGATCATTTATTTCGTTACACCCAGCAGTAGAGCAAACGAGTCTCGTCGATTCATAAAACGCCCAGAACACTGGAACGTCCGAATATTAGAGTTCATGATATCACAGTATTCGAACATTAGCACCTTCGGGTATTAGGTTAACGCAGAACGTAAGCGGTTTGTTCGTTTAAGCCAGCCACACCAACCGCATTAAATCCTGCAAACGCGATGTGACCGAAGATCACGGTAAAGTTCAGCCGGCTTCAAAAGCCCCAGCTCCATAACACGAGCACCAAGCTATTCGAGATGCGCCAACTCTGGTAACGTAAATTCAGAAAAGGGCGTAATTCGATCAACGAGAATTTCCATCGCGTTTCGCGCTATACGGTTTCACGCAAAGTGCAGCGACGAGCATCGGAGAAATTCGACCGCGATTGAATCGCCTCGAACGAATGTAAAACAAGCTGGGAAAAATGAATAACGCGTCCGGATACGATACGTACAATGCGGAATATTGAGAATCGTTGAACAAAAAAATTAGTTACCCTCCGCCATCTACTAAAACGTTCTAGTTCCGGTGTCGGTGTGCTGGCGGAAGAATTTTTTTTATTTTATACGGAGGTAGCTTAACTAATTGGAAATCACTGACGCGGCATGTAAATTTTTCATGGAAATCGAACGTTGCCTTTTTTTTTTTTTTCTTTTTTTTTGGACGAAAAAAGGTACAAGAGATTGTGCGAGAGATCGTATATTTGGAACATTTAGTTTTATAATTGAGTATCGATCGAATAATATATCGATATCGTTCAGTTCTGTGCATAATATTTGTATTTCAATATTTTTCGCGCGAGCGAGACGTTCAAATCGATACTAAAGATGTATGGCTTATACTTTTTACTTTACTTCGTTTGGAATTGAGAATAACGTGAATCTGCTCTTATTTTTGTTATTTCTTGCCTCCCCCACTTAAATTAAATTTTAATTCGATTACGCAGAACTAACCTCGCTAAATATCTTAAACCTTCAGAAATTAAATTTAAGTGGAGTAACTTTTATCATTTTATGTTTAAATGGAATTACCAGAAATTTTATTCTATTCAACAACTTATCTGTCTCTTTTGAAATTATAATCGACCACAATTTTTGCTTTCATTCTATGCAATCGGGTTGCATTTTATAAATACGTAGGCGGCTGCTACTCTGGTGAAACTCGAGCGCAACTTCCTCACATCTTTCAGAATTATCCTTACAAATTGAAACTAATGGCCTCCCCAACATTGCGCTCGCTATTACTAGACTGTGTACATACATCAATTGCTTAAGGCGGTAATCACTCTTCAAGAACGAAACCAACGTCCACTGAACTTGCTCTCGTTCATTTACAGATGTTCTATATAGCAACGTACCCTTTGACAAACTACCTTATAAAATATTTAAATCCCTTTCCACCAGTGCAAATGAAAATTCCATTTCTACCTTTGTTCTTCTTTCCCACTAACATTACCTGCACCTTTAGATTTTCCACAAAAATCAGAAAATGTAATAATACAGCACACGTACAAGTATTTTCGAGTTTCACATCATCCTAAATTGTATATCCTTTCTCTAAGATTAATCCTATTCAACGGTTTGCATTCCCTCGAGCAAAATGTCTTTGTTTTCGCGCAAGAAACATTGTTTAATTTTAATTCAAGGAATTTACAATACAAATTACACGTTGGATGCTTTTCGCGAATTTTCATGATTACAAAAATTCTCAAAGCACACCTATCGCAAGCAAAGTTCATCGCGTCCACGTATCAAAAGCTTTTTCAGAAGGTGCTCTCTGTTCCGTTTCCCGAGTCACACGGCGATTCGCGAGCAAACACTTCGAAGCAGCAGCGAAGGCGTAACAAAAACTTCCAACAGTTTCCTGAATGGCAAAATGAAAACTGTCGCCGGCGAGGCCAAAAACAATCCGTTCTACGGTCCACAAAAGTCCGAGGTAACAATGGAGAAGAGAGAGAGGGCCTCTAGCTAGGTTGGACGTCTTTGAGCCCGACAGGGACCGTGTGTTTGCATGTCCCACTAAAAAATCGTGCCACGTGAAACGACCAGCAACGACGAGTTAATCAGATTTGCCGTAGCTTCTATAACTGGCGGATGAAACAGCCGCTTGAATTTTTGCGGTTGGTCAGCAGCAAAAAAGAAAAAAAGAAAAAAAAGTGAAAATAATCACGGGAACCCGGAAAATGTGGTCTACAAGCTTAAAACATGAAACGGCTTTCGCAGTCGCAACTAAGTACATTTTATCCAGGAACACAAATATCATACAAATCTGTTTCATAATTATACAATCGAACACACGTCGTCCGATTTTATCTGTATTCGTTGTTATTCCAGCTAAGATATTTCCTAAAGGTATTTTGCTGAGTTCCGTTAAAAAGTTAAAAAGTTAGCTGGATTAAGCAATTCTCGCGTGATTTATAGTCGTACATCGGAAGAAGTGATGTAGTTACAGTGATATCGTTTCAGAAACCGTTCGAAGTCTGTTCTTTTTTCACAGCATAGAACACACAGCTTTCAAATTTTTTAGTTAACAGTCTAACAAAGTTGTTAAAGGTGAAACTTTGAAACGGGTAAAATTGTAATTTGAAATGCGTGAATTGAACAAATTTTGTCTCTATGAAATCGCTACCTATAGAGAGGTAATTATTTAAAAACTGTAGCCACTCTGGAAAGAGCAGTTTGCGTAGATTAATGACGAACCCGCGCCGCGCTTAAAATCGATCTGCGAATTAAAAAATTTTCATCTACCGAGACACTGAATAATAACACGAGCCTCGAGGGGGAAGGAAAGAAAAGGTATTGTACATTTGAAATGATCTCCCGGTGTGTTCGAGATAGAGAGCCGGGGAGAATATTAAATAACGCGATGAATCGAACGAAATCACGCCGTTGCCTGATTCGAGAACAGAAAAGTATCGTACCAGATTCATAACAGAAGGGTTCACTCAAGAAACGAAATACCTTTCATAAAAATCCAGGCACGTACACCGGTGAACGGGTAATCGATAAACTGCATGATTCGATTCGATTTTAAGATACAATATCTCAACGCTGTTAGAATCTGATAACCGAGAACAAATAGCTTCCACGTGAACGTGAAATTATTTGCAATTTAATTGCATTAGCTTTTCTCTACGATATGTTTGCCTGGGAATTGATCACTGCACGGTTCCATCCAAACAGGCGTGCAATTGGTAACAAATTTAATATCGAGTGTATTTGAAAAACGTCTACAGCAATTCACAAAATTGATCCAACGATTAGATTACAATATTTGTCATAAGAATTTTAATTTTTTGCATCTCCTGAATATGTTTGTTAATTAACATAGATTATAATTAGCTGTTGCACGCAGCTTTGCCCGCGCGGAAGTACTTTCATTTTAATTTTAATTATTTTCAAGAGATGTCCGCGATACTGTCAAAGTTCTCTATTTCTTGAATTTTCTTTTTCATTAGAAACCTCATAATTTACTGAGAAAGAGTCTTAGTCTAGATTTTAACTCAGCGGATTTTCAAACAAACTTTCATCCCCTATTTAACCTCCTTAGGGGTGGAATATCAAAAGTACGTACTTCATTAGTACGTACCTACCTTATAAAAGAAACCAAACGTTTAAATTTCATGTTTCTAGCTTCAGTTGTTCAAGCTCTGCGATGATTAATCAGTCAGTCAGTCAGGACATGTCTTTTTATACGTTAGTTATATTTCAATTAAATGAAACATGGTAGTAAAATATCTAATCGATTTTGTACTTTTATAAATACAACCAAATATTATTCTATTCTTCTGTTTATTAATCCCAAAGAACTAAACTATATCAGCAACTATGTAACTTAAAACTATTTCTCCTAACCACTATGACTGTCTTGCTTGCCGAACTGAACATTGAAGAGTGTTCATGTATTCTCTCGTTTTTAAAAACGTGTAACATTAATGTATAAATAAGCCATGTACACATTATTATATTATATCACTGTAGAACGAACAAACACTCATCACAGATTTGAAAGTTTAATAATAAAAACGAAAAAAAAGCTCTTCGCTCTGGATATTTTGAATATTTTTGCGTATCGCGTGTGTTTTACACTCTTTCGTGCACGTAGACGCCTCTATCAGGAAGATAGTGCCTCTATCGCCCGAACGAAATCTGCAATCCTGTTTTCATAGAAACGTCCCCCTCTATTTCGATCCCATCTCTCTACAGCGTTTTCATCGGCCAGTTCGATGCCTCGAACGTCGTTTAAACAATAACCCCGGGGGGATTAAACAATCGCAACAAACGGAACATCAACGGAAGAACACGGGTAATACCTCTCGAAATGGGATTCCTCGAGAAACGCACGAAATCTCATTTTCCTCGTGGCCGATACAATTATCCCGGATACATCGGTAACGACTAAAAAATTTACGTCGAGCAACGCGAAACTGCGGATGCGAATACCGTGTAAAAAAGAGAAGAAAGGAGGAAGAAACAGGAGGAAGCCAGAGTCGAAAGTTCGAATAGAGGCGTGGAAACGTTCCTCCCGGGGGATGAACGTTCGTTTCTTCGAAGCTAACCACGCCGCCATTTTGGCACGCGCCGCCCGATAGTACGAACAAAACGAAGTGGAAAAAATTCTGGTCTAGTTTGAATATCCATTTGATCGATCGAAACATATTAATTGGGTTTTGATGAGCCGACTCCGCTTCAAGCATTCGAGTCGTGTGTTAACGTCGATGTCGAGACGTTTGAAAAAGTATCATTACTTACAGTACCATTTAAGATATTTTATACTGTATTTCCCATTTGAAAATGTTACTTAACCATTTCGACTCGTCTCTTACACTCGATATTCCTATAATTTTAACTCTGAAGCTTTATATTTGTGAAACAGGTTCCATGATAAAAATAATTTAAAAAACTCTATCGGTGTTTATATACAGTGTATACATTCAGTCCGTTTTGTCACTTTTCGATATTTCGTAACCATGTAATGAAAACGTTTATTAAACAAAATGTATCTGTGCTCGGTAAAATAATAACAGATATTTCGAAAATGGACCTTTTTAGTAGTAAACTCAAGATTATCCTCAATTATCCAAGCAAAACTATTTACGATAGTTATTTCCTATTGTAACTGTAAATCTAATATTTTGTTTATCTTTTCGCCTGTACGCAGACAACTAACGAGGTACTATTTAGGTGATCGATGAATATTAGCCAACTATTCTCGTATACTTTTTCCGCTTCGCGAATATGGAATGCCCGTACGACCGTTTCGAAAATGGCACGCTCGTTTCCTACCGAACGCTGTTTCACGTTACTCCACGCGTCGTTGTTTGCTCGCGATATTTCGCATACCGTTGCAGGCAAACTGCAGTCGCGTATAAAAATGATACGAGCTCGCTAAACGCCGCTGCACAATTCATTACAAACACGTTACACGTATACACGTTGTTCATTTTCTTGCAACGCTACATACCCTCCGACGCGAACGTCCATTTTGTCGTTCTTGCTACAATGCATCACGATTTTGTCGTTCGCGATAGTACAGGACGTTCTTCCTTGGTACACCGTTGGCTGTGCTGAAATTTTGAAGGAATTCGAGAGAAATTCAAAGCATTCCTCTGACGGTCGACCAGCGTGGCCCGAACTATACAACAACTTAGCGAAAGTAGTGTTGTTGAGCGAAAACTTTGGCGAGATTAATAGATGATAATAATTGATTATCACGGTTTGCACCAGTTCTTAACGCTTCACCTACCGGGAGTTTACTAACATTTAACAAGCCACATGATGGCACACCTAACCGATCATTATAGTATACAAAATTGATTAAAAATTGTACTTTGGAATAGCAGAAAATGTATTTGACGAACTGTGAGCAATATTAGTTCAAGATTAACTAATAACAAAAGTAAATAGAATCAATGGCAGAGCTTTGTCAAGAAGCTAGGAACTATTGTTGAATTTATTAAAAATTGTACTTTGGAATAGCAGAAAATGTATTTGACGAACTGTGAGCAATATTAGTTCAAGATTAACTAATAACAAAAGTAAATAGAATCAATGGCAGAGCTTTGTCAAGAAGCTGGGAACTAGTGTTGAATTTATTAAAAATTGTACTTTGAAATAGCAGAAAATGTATTTGATGAACTGTAAGCAATACTAGTTCAAGATTAACTAATAACAAAAGTAAATAGAATCAATGGCAGAGCTTTGTCAAGAAGCTAGGAACTATTGTTGAATTTATTAAAAATTGTACTTTGGAATAGCAGAAAATGTATTTGACGAACTGTGAGCAATATTAGTTCAAGATTAACTAATAACAAAAGTAAATAGAATCAATGGCAGAGCTTTGTCAAGAAGCTAGGAACTATTGTTGAATTTATTAAAAATTGTACTTTGGAAGAGCAGAGAATCCATTTAATGAACTGTGAACAATGCTAGTTTAAGACTAACTAATAACAAAAGTAAACAGAATCGATAGCAGCACCCTTGTAGAAAAAGTGGGAGATCTCCCCATTCGGTTGGCTAAGTGTTAAAACTATTCGATCTAGATATTTCAGCATGTTTCTGTCGCTTCTACCTTCAGTTTTTAGCTACTGAGAGTAATGCGAATATTTCGTTTTTAAAGTGAGATAAAAGATGGAAAAATGGGAATTATTTTATTGCACGGATTCAGCTGTTTCGTTCTGTGCGTTGAAAATCGTTTCAGCGCACTGTGAAAAATTTTTCGTTCGTGCAAGATCAAACGTAAAGGAATCGAATGGAAACAGAGCACAGTGCCATCCCTTATCCCTTTCTATTTTCCATTTTTGATTGCGTCAGGTACGTCGGTGCGTGTAACAAAAACATGGCACTGGCAGTAAATCGATATCGCTTTTTCAGGTACCATAAAAAAAGGTTGTAAAACCCGACTGCTAAAAAAAAATATTACAGGTCCTGGTAATATCAAACTGTCGTATAAGTTACTGGGATCGCATCTTACAGAATTCGGATTTTTCAGAAACATGTATCACGATATAATTATTATAGTAAACTGATATTAATAAAGGCAGGTAGTAAGAGCAGATAAATGAAACATCTTAACAAATATTAATGCCAATTCGTCGGAGAGAGAGAAGGAGAAACAGAATTATTTACGATTTCATACGGTGTAAAATTAAATAAGCATCGATCATTTACTTCATTTATATATTCTAACCTATATTTCTCTGTTGGTTTTTACACAAATTTTAATGGAAATGTGCGAATAATTCTCCGTTTACAATTAGCGTGTTCTGTCAGAGTAATTAATATCCAGTAAATTTCAATAGTATCGGATACATAGAGGGAAATAAAGTGGCTTCATTTTAGCGAAATGAATGCAATCGTGAACAAAGCTAGCATCTTTCTTCGTTGCAAAATATTGTTATCCACCTTTTAAAGCTACTAAGTCCGGATAACAATTTACTCCTTTGTGTAATGATTAATCCTTAAGGAAGATTTGCAACTGACATTTTTATTCATTCAAGATTTCCTACGTTTTACAAAAAGCAGCCAGCTTTCAGCGAGATTAAATTGAAATACAAACAAAAGCATTTCGGTCATCGCTTGTTTCACCGTCTTTTCCGCGTTAAAGTATTTCTTATCCTTTATCTTTCGCAAAGTACCTCGGTATCACGAAATTACGTCCGCTAAAGAAGGCTTTCATGGCATGGACCCGCTATAACGAAGTTCCTTCTTACAAAGGACAAAAGAAGCAGCCCATTTGTTAAGTTCTTTAAGCGCTTGCGATTGATGGAATACCTTTGCTCGTCAACTAAGCAAATTAAGCGATATCCGTGTCGCGTGCCAAGCTTCTAGCCTATTTTCATCCAACTTGAACCAAACATTCCGAATAAAAAGAAAAAATCATTCGACTAGATTGGATTAAGTTCGCTTTGGGATTATCTTAAATTAAAATTCCAACAGCGAAAAACGTTAGGTTCCGGAACAAAGTGAAAACGTTTACGCAGCTAATAAAATTCAGAAAAAGACGCGAACGTGACCACCATCTCTGCGAAACGGCGAATAACGCTCGGTTCGAACGATTTCGACTAATTTCGCGACTGCACAATGCGTTCGCGATGATTGTATAATTATTCGAACGGCGCGTCGCAGAAGACTGTCGAGAGATTCTGTTCGTGATGCAGAATCCTCATTTCCCTCGTACGTGACCCACAAATGGATTTTTCACCTACTCCCGAATACCGTTCACGCCCGTGCCATCTTCCATTCCGATCAATTGATTTGTTTTCAATGCTCCTAGCATTGACTACAGCTCAAATTAGTTGCGTTGCCAACAATTGATAGATAGACGGTCTCAATTAAATGTTAAAATACTTTTCGCCACTTGTGATACAACTGACACTTCTGTAGAATGATTTCCTTTAATTCTATCCACGATAAACACCTAATTACTCCTATTTATTTTGGCCGTCGACAAATAAATTATTGGAGATTATGGGTTAAAAAGGAAGAAGTAAAGATAACTTTTCAATTTAAAAATCTACTAAACTTTATTTCCAATGGGAGGTATATCCTTTTTGAACCCGATTTCTACGTAACTAGAGAAGCAAGACTCGAATCAATAGAATAGGCTAAAGGACACAGTTAATTAGAGTCTTCTAATTCTTACACACAGTGTGGTAAGAGTAAAACGTTTGACCCGTTCCTAGAACCTCTTCAACGCATACCTCGACCTCGCATAAATATTTCTTCGAGGAGATTGATTTTTGTTTATTCGTTAGGACGTATTTTATTTCCGACAAAAATATTTAAAATACAACTGTAAAACTGAATTTCAGAAAGATCCATACAGAGGATTCCTATCTCGACCCTGCACACAAATATCAAAGGGGCGTAGGGAGTAGTGTTGTTTTTCCTGAAACCACTATACACTGTAATCTCGCAAAGATTCACAGAATTCCGGCATGGTAACCTCGCAAAAAAGTCTGTCGCGGAATAAAAACGCGCGTAATCTTCCGGCGTGCCCGAGCCGACGTACAAACGAGGCGGAAGTTTAATCAAACTTCGCTGTTTCTTGCTCGAACGATCGCCAGAATTTGGCAGCGAGAACTCGACCCGTTGCCCGTGTCTGTAATTGCTACGAGTTTTCTATCGAGTTGTCTCGGTACTCGGCCAAACGATAATATTCGAGAGTGGCTCGACCCAGTTTCGATAATTGTGCATGAGAACCGGTTCCTTCCAATTTTACTCGATTCTTCGTCTATTTTGTCGCATCTCCCTCCCTCTGCGATCGACACTAACACTTTTCCCACCGCTTTTTTGGCCGAGGCTTCATCCTCGAAATCAGGGTCATACGTCTTTCGCGAGCAGCCCAATTAACCCTTTCGCTGTGAATGCTACGTACATGTGTTGCAAGAGACAGTGTAATTTCTGAACGAACGAGAATTTTTATATGCGACATGCTCAGCTCGAGATTGATTAACTGAATCCTATTAATCGAATTCTATCTGTAGCAGATTATCATACTGTTGTGATTGACCTTTTCACTTATGATGCAACTTAGTTTAAACGTTGATTATTCAGTCCGTTTAATAATTTGCAATTGTAATTCTTAGCCTTTTTCTAGCATCGTCGTACTATAATATAATCCATTGTTTATAATTTTATGCACCTCAAGGGCCTTGGCTCGTTCATTGTTAAATAAATAAATTAATTTGCTGACTATTACTGATGATTACTACTTAGTGGTACGATCAATGCATATTCGATTTAAATTTGTTAAAACCTCAAATTTCAAAAATATGGTTCTGTAGATATTGCCATAACCACGAGTATTGATGAAGAAAGTGGTTCGATTTTTTCACAAAAAAATTTTGAACGAAATGTCCGAGGTAAGGAACCGAAGTTATCCCCGTGGGTGATCTAAAGGTTAATGGGAAACGGATGCGATGAACATTCGGTAGATTGCTTGGTGAAGAGACTGTACTATCGATCCAACTCCCATTGAACTGACTCCGGGTAAAAATTGAAATTGATTCGTGGTTTTCAGCTCGTAATGTAATTTCGAGTAACGGTGAGATAAACATCGGTAGATTAGGTTAAGAAGTATGATTTAATGCCGCAGAATCCCTCGATTTCGTTTACAAATGAACTTCTGAGAACGAGAGTAATATAGACAAATTGCAACCCATCTCGAGAAATTAATCCCTAAAGCGTGGTGGTACTTAATGCAAGGAACTCGGGGGTGCTAGGTAACTCGATTTCGCAACTTTTCTGGTTTACTACGTAAGTTCCTGTTCTACGGGGGATCGGGAATAAATTGTTTGAAACTGTATCACCGACTGATTTATAATTGAAACAGAAATAAACGCGTGACCGGCTTATGGTATTAGATAAATTACTTATTTCAATTTCGAGAATTAAATTAACGCACATTGATATATCTTTAGTGTTATGGAAAATTGATTGAAAGATTTGTCTTATCAAAGTATATTTTGTGTTTTATTTTTAATTGATTTATTAAAATTCTTATCAAAATATTGTTTAAAAATATCTTTTCAACGTTTAAAAACAATGACCGTAATGCTTTTATTATTTTAACATTTTAGTAGCTGGATTATTAAATGAAAGTTTAATAGTAGAATTAAAAATTATTTATCTTCCTACCTTACGTTCTCCTTGGACTATGTTTCACGTGGCTCTCGGTTGTAGCAGTACCCACAGCTTGTGTTTACAAACGTTCTTCATTTCACTTTTTCACTGTGCACTCTCAACGCATGTGCGGAATATTATTTTGATTGGGACCATGCGAGCTGACTGCCTGAAAGTCACAATTCTAAAGTAATTCTTCAAATTAACCATAGATGGCGGTGAAATACAATTATTAGTTTCGTCGATTGGTATATTCTATATGTATAGATACGAGAATACGTTCGAAATAAAAATTTTATGTCAAGAAAATTACATTCAACAACATTCAATGCGTGAATGCGTAATGTGAGAATGAAAATTAGGAGGAAAAAGGATTCTCGGAAAACGGATATGAAATTATCGTTTATGACGATAAAATAAAATTACGGATATTGGTAATAAATATTTCGAAACAAATATTTTATCCAAATAATATGACATAACATGCTATTTATAATAAAAATGAAGGTTATTATTTGAGAGATGAGATACATTTTATAAATTTGCGTAAAACAAGTTGAAATGTTATTAAGAAGGTGATACTATGAAGCAACTTGATATAATATAATAAATCGTACCAAATTACATTTAAGACTGTTTTATAACATGAATATTAAGAATTTATACAAGAACAATTACCTTAAGCGAAACAAGGACAATAAACAAGTCGTTACATTATTCAAAATTCTTCAAGAAGACACCAGCGTATTAAACACGTCAAAACACTTCAAAATGACTCGCGGTGACTGACGCAACTCTACGGGGCCTACATTCTAGAAAAAGCGAGGGAAAGTCTTAGCCAATCAGATGGCTCGGATGCCTTTATTGGCTGATGTCAAGGCGCTTAATTCTGAAGTATTTTGAAACTAAATTCAAATATTTTTCAAACTACAAATCATTTTTACGCCGAAATTATTATTAATTTTTGCAGAACAACATGAAAGGATGTTTTTATAGGAATTCGCATAATAGGTATAATTAATTTTACCAACATATCAATATTAATTTTATGAAACCGTATTAATAGAAATTTTTAAATAAAGATTGTAAACTTTATTACATATTATAGTGATATTAATAAAACACTGAAGCTGTGTGTTTGGTAACATTCTGTGACGTAATTAAATAATTAAACGAATTAGTTTCGCCAAATACTAGAAGATTAAGTGAAAATTACCGAATACACGTAATACATATCTGTGGAAATTGCTTATAATAGTTTTGAAGATCATGAAATCTGTGTAAAGTAATCCTGCAAATGGCTAACCGGAAATATAGGGTCAAGCTCTGAAGATAGCAGTTGTTGCGGTCGAAATGCGACATTTTGGCCAATGGGAACGTGTTGAGAAGGATTGGTGTTGCTCGCGCTATGCTGAACCGTCGAAGTAATTGGACTAATTAGCCGATGCAATTATCCGGAATTAATCGAGATAAACCGCTTACGAACCGCGTTCGTTGTTTCTCAATACAGTACTCGTTGATTTTACGCTGCTTCGAAATATGCTAAACTGGCTGCCGATCGCCATCTTGACGTCCTTATCTATCCGGAATTAATATTCCGATCGCTATTACCGCGGAAATTAATTGGAACCTAAATACGACGGTAGGAAATCATATTTTCTCAGAACGATACTTCATTAATAACGGACGAACAAAACATTTCCGAAACAACGAGGCGGTTGTCTGTTCTGAAATAACATAATTCGGAATACGCTAATTACATTCGAAGTACAACTGCGCGTGTAACATTATCAACCGAAATTTCCTGGAATTCCGTATTCCGCTACTATAGACACGCTACCATCGAGCTCGAAATCCCCAGACGAAGTTCGTTCGTCGTTCGCACTAATAAACCGTCGAAGGAAAAGTCTTCACTCGTGATATTAATCAGAGTGTTCAAGATCACGTTGAACCTGGGCTATCTTGTGATACGCATAATTGTGATCAAATTGCGGCGTTAATTAAAATACGACATCGAGTTCGTTCAAGAAAACCTTCGAGCACGTTTCGAGGCGCGTTTCAGAAATGATTTAATTACATCGTGCACGATGATCGTGCGCCAGCGAACGCGACCACCGGCTCGAATTAAAATCGTCGCTCGATTTCCGGATCACATTGGGCTCGTCTCGTCGTGGGGTCGGGAACAAGTCCACCGGTTGAGTTTTCCATGGTTGTTGGTTAACGCGCGCCGCCGCCGCCCCTGCTTCTCTCCGATTGACCAATTAAGATTTACGCGTTTCCAGCAATGACGGCCCGACACGACGATACTGTACGGCTCGACAGTTTCCCTGAATTTATCGTTTTATCGTTTGTTCCTCCGGCAGCCCGATACCGCACAAAGCGACGGGCCACCTTCCTCGACCAGATTTATTCGCTACCAGGGAAGCAACTTTCGGAATACCATAAAAGAACGCAATAGCGACGTGCTTCTGTGTGAGCATACGTATGCAGAATATCTTTCGCTGTTTAAATATTTATGTTCGCGATTTATCCGGCGCGCCTTTTATTCGGTATTTCGAGACAGCTATGATGAAACGTTACCTTAGGATATCTGTGTAGTTTATAATAAAATTAAAACGTAGCTGTGAAACTGGATGGTAATCGCAATTTTATTTATTCAACACACATAAGTAGCGTACTTCATAAAATATAAAGTATGTTCACGCTTAGGCAACCGAATGGGGAGATCTCCCATTCTTTCCTTTGCCGGTGATTCTATTTACTTGTGTTATTAGCTGGTTTTAAACTGCAGTTAAATTTATTGAAAATTGTACTTTTGAAGGAGCAGAAAATGCATTTGACGAACTGTGAAGAATGCTTGAATGCTCAAGTCTAACTAATAATAAAAATAAATGGAATTAATGGCAGAGGAAAGAATGGGAGATCTCCGGTTGGTTAAGCGTTAATAACTGATCTATCCTAATAACTTACTAATTATACATAACTACGTTAAAAGTCATCATATTCTCTTGTAAGGCTAACCTCCTTAATATATACACAAGTACTGAATGTTACTTCTGACTGTCTATGTAATTAACTCTCAAGTAGCAATGTATTTGTAACGTTGATATGCACAGCAATGGGCACAATGTTTATAATCCCATTAGGGGTTCAATGGCGTAAATAAAAAAAAATATATCTATTTAAAAAAAAAGGAAAAAGCGCACACTATACCTTGGAGGGAAAGTTTACGGCAAGCCGCGATTTTGCTCTAGAGTCGAGCACAGCGGATATTTGATAGTCCCTGAAAAGCGTTTTTACGTGAACTGAAAATACTGAAACAGAAGCCGTTCGAGTTGAAAATGTTTCCGTTCCGCCATTCATCGTCGCTCTGACAAATATTCGAATCCTTTTGTTTTTTACCTCCTGCCGAAACAATGAGAGCTTTATTTGTAATTGTTGTTATTCGAGACAGCTTCGCCGAAAAACCGTGCCCCTCCGGGGCCGAGTCGCGGCCGGAATAATTAAGGCGCGTTAGTAATTACGTCGAATATTAATAGAATCCGCGAGCAGCCCGTCCTAATTAATGTCGCAAAACGTGTTAATTAATTTCACTGATCGTGGCGTTCTCGATTATTGTTACAGAGCAACAGGAGCCAGCCAGCCATCGGACTGAAGCAGACACCGAAGGCGAGGGTAAGTTTTTCCACCATCAGCGCCTGTGTGTGCCACTTCCGGCCCCGTCGTGTTGCTTTTTGCCAGGCGGTAGCCAAATTCAAATAGGGTTGTCCGTGGCAACGATCTCCCTTCGAACTAGTTAGTCGAAACTCGTTAGGTGCCCGGTCGATGCCCACCGGCCGAGTTCCGCCATACTTTCGGCCGAACAACTTTTCGAAACCCGCCTCGACCTGCCGTTTCTGTTTCTTCGAGCTCATCCAAGGAAATACAAACAGGCGCGCGCAACCCTTTCTTTTTCGTTCACCCTACCGTGGGTGTATAAGTTCGCGAAGCAGTGAGGAACGAAACAAAAAGATGCAGGAGTAGATTTAATTTCGCGGTTGTAGGGTGAAAGATTTCAGGGTAAAAGTGTACGTTTGGAAGAAACAGGTTCATGATCAGACACTGGTTTATAATTTGTTGGAAGATAGATCATTGTTTGTCATTTATCATTTTCAGGAGGGTCTGTCAGACAGAACTTTACTTTGGGAAGTTAGTCAACGCATTGGCTATTTTTGTATTAATTATTTTGCCGTTTGATCGAACAACAGTCATGCTGTTGGCACGGTTGTGATTGTAGGAACGCGTGATTTATGATTAATAATCTGTAAACGAATCTCCTGTATTTGTCGAACTGCTAGCTTAGTATTGACCATTCAACGATCGTCATTAATTACCGTCGTTCGACGACGGCTTCGTTTGTATTACGCATAATTGGGCTAAATGCATTAATATATAAGGCGTTAAAAAAGAAGAAAGTGTTTAAGGCACAGAATATAAACATCGCATTTAAGCGGAAAGCAAAAACACGTGAAACGTCTCCTTAATAAAAAGTGAAATTTTTTGATCTTACTACAATTTCTTAGTCGACACAATTAATTTCAAATATTGTCCTTTTACATTTGATCACTTTCAAATTCGAAATTGCATTTTACTCCAGAAAATGTTATAACCCGCTTGCGTAAATGGCACTACTTGTTTAATTCTATCAAATAATCCGTATCTATAGGAATTTGCAGAAATCAGAAACACGTAGAACGTCTCTTTCTTAAATAAAAAGTGACATTTTTTTATCTTACTACAATTTTTTAGTCGACACAATTAATTTCAAATATTGTGCTTTTATATTTGATCACTTTCAAATTCGAAATTGCATTTTACTCCAGAAAGTGTTATAACCCGCTTGCATAAATGGCACTACTTGTTTAATTCTATCAAATAACCCGTATCTATAGGAATTTGCAGAAAGCAAAAACACGTGAAACGTCTCCTTAATAAAAAGTGAAATTTTTTGATCTTACTACAATTTCTTAGTCGACACAATTAATTTCAAATATTGTCCTTTTACATTTGATCACTTTCAAATTCGAAATTGCATTTTACTCCAGAAAATGTTATAACCCGCTTGCGTAAATGGCACTACTTGTTTAATTCTATCAAATAATCCGTATCTATAGGAATTTGCAGAAATCAGAAACACGTAGAACGTCTCTTTCTTAAATAAAAAGTGACATTTTTTTATCTTACTACAATTTTTTAGTCGACACAATTAATTTCAAATATTGTGCTTTTATATTTGATCACTTTCAAATTCGAAATTGCATTTTACTCCAGAAAGTGTTATAACCCGCTTGCATAAATGGCACTACTTGTTTAATTCTATCAAATAACCCGTATCTATAGGAATTTGCTATTTCCCGCATGAAAATCGATGTGGTGCACGGGTTGCAGCAATGTTACACGATCATTCGCGTACCTAGATAGCATTACACGGAATTCCGCTGGTGTTAGAGACAACTGGCAAGAGGACGCGTACGGGCGAACAAAGCCACTAAATGACATACTCTAACCCGGTGCACGTGACGCGAGCGCTCTGTTTTAATCCCCACTGGGCCTACTTTTTCACCAGACAGACAGGAACGGAGTGGAACAAAGGGGCGAAGGTTGGATATCTCTTTCCGTAGGTGGAAAAATCGTCGAGAAAACAAGCGGGACTATTCGCAAACAGAGATGACCAATGATGGCCGGTGTACACGCGAAACTCCGATATCAGGGATACGTTATCAGTTTCTCGCGTGATCAACGATCGAAATTGTCCAATGATAAAGAATAGGCTTCGTTAGGGAAAATGATAAATCGTAGGAAATGTTTTATGAACCTCGAGTTCGCTCGACGAAGACACGAACGGATGCTGTGAACAAATACTAACAGGTAACAAAACATGAGAAGCGTATTCTTCAGAATTGAACGTTTGTACGAGAAAAGGGTGTTTCGTAACTTCATTTTATTCGTTGAAAAAAGATTGTCCTATATTTTGGTGTATTATTTATTTATTCGTACGAGGAAAAGAAAACGTGTTTCTTACAAAGAGAAAAATACACGTTCACAAGAAAATGAAAATTGTAACTGTGATGTGGTGAAAGAATTACCCCTTTTCCTTTGGTCTTCATTTTTCATCCGGTTTCTTTATTTAAAATTTTCATACCTCCTGCAAAGGTTATGGTATATCATGATTGACTAGAACGGTATCGATCACCTTTACGTAACGTGAACTTCAATAACAATCCGACGAATGCTTCATCCTTCATCGCGTAAGTTATTACCTTGGAAAATCGATGATTCCAGGCAGTCCATTTTCTATCAATTTCAAATAGATACCTATGTGCGCAAGTACATATATATACACGTATGCATTCTTACATTTGAAGTTCTGCATTATTATCGGAAAAAGTTGATGATCTGAAAGGGCAGAAACGACGTTGGAGCTGGATTGCTTCGTCTCGTGTCCAAGAAGCATAAATTCTACTTCGGTGGCAAAATTGCTGGGCTGGCATATATTTGGTGCATCAGGAAAAGTCGATGAACCCTCCGAGGTCAACAGAATCGCCCTTACCGAACTTTTATCTGATAACCTCGACTCTGTCTTGCGAAACATTATTTATTTACTTATTTATATATACGGGTATGGAATCCTTTCGTACATAAGATGTATAAATTGAATAAGAATCATAAGGTGACAGTAAATATGGCATAGGCTATAGTGGAAATTAAAAGATAGCAGAGAAAAACAAAGATAGCACATCACACGATGATGCTTACAATATAAGGCGTAATCATCACAATTTTTTATAACGTATAACAGTCAGTTTTTAAACGTAATTAATTATTTATTAAACGTAATTATTTATATTTCAACACCTCAACGTGAAAAGTGTAAACGTTCGCACGAAAGTTATACAAACAACACGTCATGTATTCTGAAACTGTACGAAGCTAACGAGAAAGATAATTTTTAAAATTCAGATCTTCCGGTATAATTAAGCATTATCATTTCTTCGATCATATCGATCCTAGATCATTGAATACGTCTAAATTATCCGTCGGCATACAATTAACCGAGGGCGTGCTTCATTTTCCTCCCGTCAAGCGTTCCTCGGGTTTGACTGACGTTTCGATCATTATTTCGTCCCGACTGCCTCCGCAGTCCTTGTGCAAATGAAAGTCGAAGGAACCGGAAGGAGAACGCGAACGGTAACGTCTGCAAAACGACGTGAAATCGCGCGGTGCAATTTCGTGAGATTGCTTGCCGAGGCGACTCGCTGGGAGGACCATCCTCGTGGAAAAGAGCTTCTTCGAGGCACGAGGGTGCTCGTATTTTTTCCTCCCCTCCCCGCCGCGGCTCTGCGTTTCGTGAAAAGGAAATGCGACCTTCCTTTCTGGGAAGAGGAAATGCGCAGCCAATTCTATGATAGTCTGTCAGATGCAATCTGGACCGGTCTACTTTTATCCTGCTGTGCGCTGCTTTTAATACGCCATTCTCTTCAATCCCGCCACATTTCTTGGGAACGGTGTAATATCATGTGTAACTAAACGTCGACTGGTAGAATGGAATGTAAAAATTTGTCCAGGATATTAAAAAGCTTGGTCCGTTAATTTTTTTTTAGGCAATTTTGTCGTAATAAATATTTCTTCGAGATTCGAACGGGACACAAGAATAAAGAAGAAATTAATTTTCATTTTGTTGTAGAAGAAAAATTTTCAAGAATTATTTGTGACTTCGATTTGCTTGCATTTTGTCTTTAGTAATTGAAACAGAATGTATTGAAATGCTTTTTAAATAGTGAATTTTTGGGAAATATGGTTTTAATATAGAAATCTTGGAAATTTATGACATGAAATGATTGAAGGTGTATGCGCGTTTATTTTACACCGTTAATTCTCACGTTCAATATTCCATATTTTCTTATTCCTTTTTTCGGAGTAACGTTGAAACGATGTTAATTACGGGAACTTCTTTTTCGTTTAATTTTTTTTTTTTCTTGAAAGAAACCGTACCACTGTTGGTTCAGCAAGGCCAGAGGCTAAAATAAAAATATGTAACTTTATTTGAATTAATTCTTCCCGGCTCGTTCTTTGTTCATAATATTTTCATAAAACTCTTTTGTGATACAAAATTTAATACGAAAAGTAGCTTGAAATTTGTTGAATTAATTTGTATTCGGGTTCCCAACATTCTCGTTTTCATTATTTTTATTGCCAGTCCATCAAAACTAATGAAGCCTTCTTCCCTGGAATATCCTCTCGCAAATGACCGTGTACAGCTTGGCGTAATTAAGTGAAGAAAATTTCGTAATTGAGTAAAATTCACGAACCTAAGAACGGTGTATTGTAATCTTCTTAAAAATATCATATTCGAAATTATTAAAAATACCTAACAATACAATTCTAGAGACATCAATTCGTGAAATAACAATATTTACTCTATTTATTAAGCTGGCAACGATGTTACACGAATTTTTAAATTTCTTAAATTTCAAATTAAAATACAAACTTTAATTTATCAATTATTTCTCGCTAACAAAATCTCTACCACTGCTTCTTACAACACGCTTCGTGTTTATTAAATTAATATAATCCAATTTCCTGTAATCGTACCGTTAATACGAGCATTCAGATTCGATGCTCTGTTTCTCGCTAAAACACTCGAAGATATTAGTTAGTGAAATGAGCGATATTTTACAGCCCGTTAGAATTCGCCGTTTTAAACCTCGCCACACTTCGCTGCCTCTAAAGTAAACCGACGAACATGAAACTGTCTGTGACTACTGTGAACTCGGCTAATTTAACTAGCCGATGAGGTAAGATTGGACCCAGGAGGTACCACTAACCTTCGTCGAAGTGTATGCAGTTATGAGAAGCAGACATCTATGCTGCGACGGCGATCATACACGTTCATCATAGCTATCTATATGCTAATAACCCCTGTCAAGGTTTTCACCATCGAAATTACTTGCTTGTCCTCTCAGTCTCACTTTATAACTACGTTTCAGAGAACACAATTGAATACATTTTGGAAAACTTCGAGAATGTCGATTTTTTATATGAATCGAATGAAAGGTTATTAGAATTTCATTGGGGAAAAATCAGAAGGACGCATATCGTTATTTTAAATAATGTTTGAAAGCTTGATGCTGAAATTTCTATGCAATGTTCATAATTATGTTGCTACAAATTTTCGTGTGTGAATAATTCTTACTTAACCGATGCTTCCTAAATATATCCTTTTAGCAATAATAATTGAATCTGTGCAATGACAGAGTTTAAACGAAGCTTCATCTCGTCGTCAGTGTAGTTTCCTGGTATTACGTGTACATTCCATTTTCATCTTGTCAACCAGAAATGTCGTGAATGTAGAAATAATTGAATCGTGAAAATTCCAATGTTTCGAAAACTTTTTTCCACTGAAATTTCATTATGAATTAATCCACGTTGGTGAAAGTTCGGCATAGCTTTTAATTCCATCTTTTCGCGGAATCACAAACAGATACAGAAACTTTCAGACTCCGTCACTGAAAAAATTACAATATCCAAGCTGCTTATTCAGATTCCGCTTATTTTTTTTTTTTTTACCGCAAAGCAGTATGTATTATTAAAATATATACACCACGCGAAATAAATCATTGTAATAATATGTATGAAGTGCGAGAAATGAAATTTCTCAATCCCCTGTGCTTTGAAAGAAAGCGCTTCGCGTTGCAAAACAATTTATTGGTTTCCCCGCGATCGCAGCGAGTACGCGATTTTATTCAAGCCACGTTGCTGTTATCCTTTCGATAGTATTTCTCGTTTTTCTACTGCATTACGACAGCAGACAATACGTCGCACATAAATGCACTCGTAAAAAGCAGGTCAACTGCACTGCAAACCTTTGGTTGAAACACGAACACACGTACTTTATTCGTGTCTAAATGCACGCGAACCAAAACAGAAACTACGATTGTACAACAAAGCCTGTTTAAGCGCTAAATAATTGAAAGCACCGAATAAAACTAACGTAGCTACGCTCGATGAAAAATGGTTGGTTGGTACTTTAGCGTCGGTCTACAAATCTTTTTGGAAATTTAATCAATAAAAAGTTTAATCAGCAATTTAATTCGTAATTTAATTCTCTTTCCTGTAGATCGAAAATTGAACATTTGAAATCGCTAACACCAGTATGTGGAAGTAATAAGTTTGCGAAATACTTCGTGTTTCTTCTGCAAAATTATTTTTCCCATTTCGATACATTTTCACTTCTTTCGGCAGAATTTCTCCAAAAATCACGTTCCATCGAGCAATCGCGATTAAGCATGATTTTCGCGCTAAAATCTGGTATATCATTATAATCCTTTAATAAACAGAGGAAGGAAGAGGGACGATCGAAAAATGGGCACGCAAGCTGAAACCGCATAATCTGCAAATATCGAATTCAAATTTGACTCCGGGGGTGAATTATTCATGAGGCTGGAAACATTTTCGCTACGCATCCTGAACGCTGTCAGCGAGCCCATCATAAGTTATTTCCGACGGGCCCGAAATTGCTATATTTTTTCGAAATTTACTGCCCGCGGGGCAAACAAAAATTATTGCATGATAAAATTGTAAATGAGATCGCGTATTTTTGTTTCTGTGACGGGAGCAGTTTCGGTATCGAGTATGCCGAGCTTTTAATTTTTTCCCGCACAATGCGCCATTTAAATCTGTTCAAATTTTATTTAAAAATTATAAATCAATTCCCTATTTTATTCGCTATTTTATTCACCGTTCGATACACTGTCGAGGTTTTTCTCGTTCATTTCAATCGTATGTTTTCGGTTTTATAATATTCTCTTCATGCATCCTATCCATTATTAAGACACCAACGATTTCTACGCGAAGAACAACATATCGCACAATACGGTCAACATAACTGTATAAATAGAATTATTACCAGTGTCAACCACCACTGTGCCGAACTAGATTTTTTTAGTTCTTTTTCTACTTATAAACGAATCGTTCATCAACTGATAGCCTCCTACAACTAATCATTGTATTGTTTTTATATATATACCAAAGCGTTTATTTTTTGACTCGTATATAATAATAATAATAATAATAATAAATTTTTAAGATATATGTCTTACAAACTTAGAAGACCTATACCTTTCTTCTCTCATAACTACATAAATATGCTCAACCTACTTAATATGCAGCCACTTAAGCAAAGGAGAATCGCTGCGGATCTATTATTTATCTACAAAGTCTTGAATCATTTAATTGACTTTCCACTGGATAATATGGATTTATTCGGTATCAGTACTGCCAGAACAGATTTAGGTGCACAAAATTGTATCGCTAGAATTATGCGAACAGTCAATGAGTGCAATGTACACTTCAATTTCGTCGGTGGTACTCACTTATAATTATAATTATTGTTTATAATAATAATAATAATTTCTATAGCTCGATACGATTGAACCCAAAAAAGCGAATAAATTCGCGACTGGCAAAAAATATCCACATCCAAAAGAAACTTCGTTTGTTTACGTTAAAATTTTTTTTCACACCGATCACTTTGTTCCTTCGAGCAACGACGATTTCCTACTACAGACTTACCGGCAGATTTCACAGTTTCGCGAAACTATCCCCATTTCCCCTCGTAGTCCGTCGTATCTTCTAAATTGGTTCACCTCGTTACGTTCGAAACTCTCGGACCTGCGAGACGAGGCGACAAAAGAGGATTCCAATTTTGCCGTTCCTCACGAGCGACTTCGAGTTCCCCGGTCTCGCGAAACACACAGGTCATTCCACTTGCCTCCCCATACGTTTCCTGCAGCTTCCCCTGTCCTTTCGGACACGTGAATGCTCGACTTTTGAATCTCAGACGTTACCCCGCGCTTTCAGCTGGCTCGCGAGCACGCGTACCTTCTCCTTTCATCCGTATCCGGCGTGGCTGCGAAGTTAACACCAGATTCACGGACATTTCTTGCATGTCTGGCTCCAATATACATACACCAAGGAATAAGGCATACATCGAACACAATTTCAAATTGCAAAATTGAGAAGGAAATAGATTTGGGTATATCTGTATCGCTCCATCGATAGGAGTTAGCGAAAATTGCTAGAAATAATAGTGTAGGAAAGGTTATAAATTAGGAAAAGAATGAAATGAAAGAAAAGTGGATCGAGTTATAAATATACGTGTATTCGATAAAATTAAAACGAACACAAAACAATAAACTACGATTATGCTTCGTAAGCTAAACAGCTCCTTGTTCTACGCTAACTTCTTAGCTTCTGCCCCGTTCATCTCTCGATCGAGTAGGATCCCAAAGGACCAAACACTCAATCCTCACTCTATCGATCCCTTCGCACGCACGTTCACGCCCAGACACACACCAAACATGCCATCTTACAATATTGATCCTTAAACCTATGCATTACTTCAATAGTTATGGTTTTTGCAAGTTTTACTGAAATCGACGGGGTCCCGTAAACCTATTGTCAAATTTCGCTCTTAACAGACCAGTTAAACGGTCATCGTACACAGGCGAACGAAAAGCACGCCGCGCCTAATGCACATTTCGCTACTTGAATCGCTTATATCCTGTACAAAGTGCCCGAAATTACGGTTGTTTGCGAAGATCTTGCCTGGAAGGAAACAGTTTCGTCGGGGGAAAATTTTGAAACTTGTTAGACCTCGCGCTGTATAACCTGAGACGGTGTTTACTGGATGAATCAAGTACAACTTCGTACCTTAACATGCTTAAGTAAATAATTAGTTTATCCCTTCGGGTTTATGAGGAAGACGTTAACGTAAGTTAGAAATGTTTCGGTTTAATTAATCTGTAGAAACTTAGAAATTCAAAACGAATGAAAAGTACATCATTGAAATAATTTCTGTGATTATTCAACGTCTATCTAATGTAACCTACTGAATTTTTACACAAACGATGGAAGGAGAGAAAGTGGGAGAAGGAGGAGACACGAAGACTAACACAGACCAAAGAGGAGAAGTATCAAACAGAATAGGCTGAGTTAGAGAAAGAAAAACATTAATAAATAAATAGTTAAGAAAAATAAGTTTTAATAATTAAGAAATAGTTGTTTCAAAGGCGCAATTAGTGTCAAATAGGGAAGCAAATAGGAAATAGAAGGTGCAATTAGAAATATAGAAAATAAGATGGCTTATAAAATGTAAAATTGTAAAATTGTAAGGTGCAAGTATCCTAAATCAATAGGCAAGGATTAAATAAATAATAATAAAAAATTCTGAATTTTTACACTGCACGTACGAAGGTATCTTTTAAAGTGGCCAACATCCTTTAAATCAACCAAGTAATCGTAATACCGTCTGAAAAAATCGCCATCCCCAAAACGACCAAAAACTCGGTTCGATCCCCCGAAGCTTCGTCGCATAAGATTTCATCAAATTTTCAAAGCATCACGCTCGATTCGTTCCTGGTCGCAGTCATAATGCAGCGGTCTGCATACGATCTTCATCCAATTATCGAACGGAAGCAGCTTTTCGGAACGGAATCCCTTCTTATCCATATCGAAATCGTAATTCGATCGCTCGCTCGCTCGCGGGGACGAACGGGCGCACTTAACGTCGCCACGAGCCCCGCTGCACATTTCTCGACGGTATAATGAATCGGTCTGGCGCTAATTACAATTACAAATGACCGTGCGTTCTTCCTGTTACCATGCCGAGCTTTCACGAGCTTGTCCCTCGTCCCCGTGCACGGGCTACGGGCCCACGTATTTCCGTCTTGATCCTCCAGGACACGACGCCGGTTCCCTATTCGTTGGATGCCCTCTTACGCGTATCTACACCGGGCTGCGCTCATAGATATGCAAATCCTTGGCGCAACTAGGAGGCTGCGGGCCGACCTCGCTTCCGAAACGAACGAGTATCCAAGCTGAACCTCGAAATTACGCGTCCATTGGTCGCGCGGCGTACAATTAATACCGTGACGCAAACGCGGGGTAACGTTTCCCGTAATAACTGTACGATTTACGATCGACGACGGGCTGTGATTCGCACACAGCTAAAAAACATGCGCCGTGAAAAATTTGACGACATTCGGGGATGCTGCTCTAGCTGAATCGCATAAGTTGCGAGCCATAAAGTCGAAAATGGTACCATTCGGAAGGGGGTAAAGTTCAATGCGAATCGCTCGCGGGATTCGCACGTGGTGCGTCGAGAAGTACAGGAGGTCTCGAATCGACTCGTTAACACTTACGTCGAATAGAACGAAAAAAACGACGGAACAATGGAACGTTCAGCGGGTACGAAACGCGGTCCATGAAGGATACGATCTCGTAAATTCGCCGCGTTCGCCAGCCCGGCGCGCCGTTTTCTGCTCGTAAGCCGTGAATACGGGGGAAGCGTATTCTCTGAAATTTCACTGAAACCGAGCCATCGGTCAGCGAATGCTCGGTCATTTTTCGGACACGCCGTTCGACCGGAATAATATTTCCAGGCGGATCGATCGGACGAAGGAGATAAAAACGAAAAAAAAAAATGGGGAAAGGCAGGGGAAAAAAGCGTTTCCGGCGTGCTCCACCGAGGGCGGTTCTCGTGCGCGTGATTACGACCCAGTCCGTTTCAGGCCGATCACTTCGATACCCTCGACCGCCCTTGCTATCCGATCTTTATGGATTTCCATTTCGACTCTTGAGTCCACCGTCGATTCGATCGACTTCTTTATCCCCTTTCCCATCCCCCTGCGAACTGCGAACTGACCTTCGACACGGTCTCGTGTTAGCGTCCCCGGTTTTTCATCCCCGCTTTTCGATTTCCCCGAGTAGTTTCCAATTGGCGGCGGGGCCACCAGTCACGGGGGGGGGGACGGTGGGCGTCGGTTTGAGGGCGAAGGTGCCGGAAGCGACCGGCAGACGACGCGGCGACGAAGAGAGCAGAGTTGGCCTGTTGCTCGGCCTTTGTTTTCCGACGAACAAATAAATGCGACCCCCGCTCGATACCGCGCCGCGCCGCGAATCGACATTTTCGCTAGTTTCCAACCACCATCGCGTCCCGTCCCCTGTCGACGTTCGACGACGTCCCTGCTAACCCCCGCGACTCGCCTCCTCTGTGCCGGAGCCAACGTTCGTTCCTCGTGCCAAGTCTCATCGTCTGCCTGGCGGAAAAGCGGGCCATGGAAAAGAGATTCCAATTTTCCCGTATTTCGCCGGCGCTCTTTCCTTCGGCGTAATGAAAACTCGTAGCCTTATACGATGATAAATACCGATGATAAATTTTATGGATTCTCGTGCTAGTGCGAGCGTAAGCGTGTATACGCGTGGCTGTGTGTTGGCGGCCGATTTTCCACGAGCGAATTCGAATCGAAGGAGAACGCGCTCGTTTCTGGGAAACGATTGCCAGTTGAAATGTTATGAGGCTGCGGAGAATACGATGTCGACTACACGCGGAAGATTTCATCGTAGATTTTTATTAAAATAGAAATCGCAGTCGTATTTCCTCGACGTGATGTTTAATAATGGCTCTCTGTTACTACATACTTGTGAGTTAAGGCTCGACTGGTAAGAAGAGAAGCGCTGGATAAAGGGAAGCTTCTCGAGAGCTCGAAATGACATGACAATTGAACAAAGCTGATCAAATTGAGCAACGATTAAGCGACAGGGTTTGCGAAACTATAATAAAGGCTATGTGAAATATCTTACTGATTTTTCTTCGTTTTCCTTTTAACTGGATGTTTCGTATCTCATTTAGCGTTACCTCACCGACGATAAAATTAACTTGATTTTCCTCTATATTAGGTTAGTTAAATTTTGTAACATAGACGAGCGTCTATCGGATAATTTAAGGCGACTTTTATGCGGTCCTCGTTGAGCTCAGCTTATATATTCACCTTTTATGCATAATTCGGGAACGTATTCTTGTTTTTTCATTAACCCGTACCGGTCTCAGGACTTACCAAGGGTCGCAAATTTTAAACAACGTCGGTCGAAAAATTACGAGAGGGGTACCCGTGACGCGTTTTGAGAAGCAAGCAAAGGACCAATCTTACGTCCAAAGATCGAGGTCGGGATAACTTTCGTTCTAATAAATCCTTTTAAAATGTAAAACGCCGCTCTTTACCCCCTCGACTCGCTAATCGCCCATAGAAGTCGCCTGGTCGCGGCGAACGAACGAAGGGATTAAATATTTTCCTCTCAGCAAAAGATCCGGCAGCTTTTTGTCCGCGAACCGTGTACCGTTCGTGGCCCATGAAGCATTTTCTCGTTCCCGACATCGCCCCTTTTGTTTTGCCCGTCTCAAGCTCGAACCAAACGTCTTCGTTCTCGCCTTTTGTGCCCTCTCCCCCTTCGTTCCCCGCCCCATCGCCGAACGATCTACCCCAGACTCCGTTCTTCGCTCACTTTTGCTCGCCACCACCTTCCATCTTCGCCTCGTTGCGACTTCTCGCGACACTTCTTACTTTTTTTTTTTTTAACGACAGCAGAAAAATGGGCCGGAAGCTACGTAAAACTGCTCGCGCACTGTGCCAGGCTCGTTTTCTTCCGGATAACCTTCGTAGACAGCAGGTGCTCCTCTTCGCTACCGCTTTACCGATAGCCGACAATGAAAGCTTCTTATAGCTGGTTGTTGACTTCTGAATTTTATTCAGAAATCGTTTTTTTTTTGTAAATTCAAAAATTGGTGTACGTGTCATGGACTTACGTAGATTTTTAAGCGGAAATGCGTACACATGTATATAGGAAAATTCTACTTTTACTTTATTTAATAGGGTGAGGTGATAGGGCACAGGAGTGAATAAAATAAAGTGAAGTGATTAGAATATTATTAATATATATGTTTAAAATAATTTAGTGATAACAACTTAAACGATTTTACAAGTTAGCAACTATGACTTCAGAATCACACTCTTTTTGCCTTCACAGTTAAACTCTTTCTGCTACGCGTTTCGCATTTTCCTCATCATATATTCTTCCAAACACTCGTTTCCGTTCTTTCTAATTATCAATTTTTCTTATTTGATTCATTCGGTCACGTTCACCCAAAATTCCTCAGTCCAAACATTCTACGTTCACACGGCAATCATTCAACTCAAGTACTCTTCACATTTTCCTAAACTCGCATTCTCTCGATCGCATTCCTACATGTATCTTCACATTCTTTAAGCGTTATTCGTATAATAAATCATGGTGTTCTAAGGATAACGAATTTATGTTATTATCAAGACCATGAGTGTGGCAAAGAAAGTGTACCGAGTAAAAGGGTAGAAAAAGAATTCTTAGAATCATAGGATTCACGTTTGCCACCAGTGATTTGTAGTTCCATAAATGCAACATCCTACAATTCTCACTGTTCAAATTTTCGGATGCAAGCAGTGTCCTCATGAAAGAAACATCCCACCATCGTCGATGTAACAAATAAATTATCGGTATGATGCTTGTTATTTGCTCAATATCGGTATAAACTGTATATAATAATGGTAACTTTCAAACGTATACGAGAAAGGTCGTAACTCAGGTACCCGCGACGGTATCAAACGAAATTCGTGAAATCGAAACAACGGTGTACCATTAAACGCGACCGATCATTTTTCTTCCTCGACGCGACGCTTCGTTTCCAGAAACGGCCATAACATCGTTTTTCCCGCCCTCCTTCCCGACGCTTCCGGCGTCGCCCGTGTATCTGGCGACATTCGCGAAGCTCCGCGTGAAACAATTCGGCTATACAACCTCGTATCGTTACGAGCCATCTAGAGTTTCTCTCATCCCCATGAAAAACGCCCCCGCAAAGGGCTGTTTCTGCGCATCGGAATGAAAATCCACGTTTCGGTTGCATCCGAGTTTCACGATTCCCGACGGTTGAGGACGGGACTACAACGATTTTATTCGAGCTGCATGGAAATTCGCCTAAGAAAATCGGCGGGATTCGACGATACGCTTCGCAACGAAGTTGAAAGTAATTTGTAATTCATTTTATCGGCAAAGAGATGGTTTCACGATATCTGCAGAGGTTTCTCGTTATGCAAAAATTATTGTTGCAGACAATTTTATGGATTTTGTTGTTATTTAGGGAAGCTTCTGCGGTTTCGATGAAAAATTGACTGATTGTCCTATAATAACTAACTAATAGTAGAATACAATTTAAATGCAAAAGTAGCAGTAAAGTATTAATAGTAAAATACACTATTATAGTTATAACACAGAAAACTTTTCAGAGTGCTGAATATCTTGAATTCTAAAGTACTACAAATTTTCCAACATCCCTCTTCCCGATATTGCTCCTGCATACCTAAGTTTTCTTCCCAATTTTACATTCATTAAATATCCACCAATCGATCGTGCAAACCTAAATGCCCTCGACTAAGAAAACGTTCGAAGATTCCCCGTTGGGTGTAGTTTTAATCGTCGTTCGAAGGCGAATTGGCAGCCATGGAATATTGATCGATCCAGAGTAGAAGACAAACTGCAGACAGCTTTAGAGCTTAGCAATCACCGAAACTCTCGTCCTTTACGGTCCAATCTTCATTCTAAATCCGAGATCTCGTCACTTTCAATAGCCGACGGCCGATAAATTGTTCTCCGTTCGCAGTCTGTCTCGTGAATAATTTAATCCGCGGACGCCATTGTCGAAAGAAATCGGGACCATAACTAAAGCGAAGAAAGGAACTACGATTGCGGTAGAGATCGATAAATGTTCGTTCAGAGCTGTACATCTATGCCACCCACCCCCCACCCCTTCGAACATAACGTTCCGTGAAGCTTAATACATATTTTATCTATTAACGTGGCTTTAAAGCGATCCATCTATATTTACACGAATCGGCGAGTTCGATCCCGGCGACAACGATATTAATTTTTATGGAATTACCGTCATTTCGTTAGCGCCAAGTAAAATGGCTAGAACGAAGTTCTCGCTTTTATCAGTGATTATGTGTCGGCGATATCTGCCGTTTATTTCACGCGTTAATCGAATGCCCAATAATTTCAGATTCTGTTAATTTATTGCTTGTGCATATTGGAGGAAATAAAGTAACAGCAAAGGTGAATTATTGTGCGAAACAGTGTCATCAAGATTCCTGTGGGAGACGATTGGTAAACGTTATAAGGTACTTTTCGTGAAAACGACATATTTTTTGCTGGTAGAAAAATGTGCAACGTGTAATTCAGCCACAAGCTCATTAATTTCTAATTCATTTTGCAACAAGCCCAAAATAGTACGCATTCAGAGTGGTACGACTGTATGGGTATTTTCAATTAAAATTAATTCGCAACTCATACCAGGTTGACAGTGTGTAATTACAACAATCGAAATCGTTAGAAATTTCTTTAATATCCTATAACAGTTAAACAAATTAGCGGTTTACATTGTATAGTTCTACAATTCAATTTGAACTGTGCAAAACCTGGACCCCTGCTGTTTCGATACCGACGATTTTGACCGAACGGCTGTGAAAATGGTGTACGTTTGAAACTGACCACTCCTATTAGAGCAGTGCTTCTCAACCTATGTATCACAACTCCCAATAGAGTAGCAAAGCATTTTCTACGGGTTCATTAATCTTTAATTAATTATTAAATTAATCTCTTATTTCCGACGTTCTAATAAAAATTGTCAATTATTCAATGGAGCACTATTTAATTCTAAGTATCCCCTAATTAGGTAATGTTAAAAGTGTACTAACTGTCAATTTTTATTCAACTCTTACAATTATAAATAATTGAAACGCTTCAGTCATTAATGACCACCGTGGCCGATCATATATGACCAACGTTACAGTCAAACTGTTAAAGAATTGTTTCTTCCCGAGAAACGAAATCACAGTTCATTCGACTGCTTGAAAAAGGGAGCAGTGAAGGGGGGATGGGGTTAGGGAACGTCCAGAAAAATTGTTGAAACACACCGTGTTCCTAAGGATCGAAATTGTTTATCATCGCAACCTCGATCGCCTTCTCGCGCAAGCACGCCGTTTACGCAGGGGTCGTGACTTCTCCTTTCTAGGCCTGCATCCCCTTTCTTCCCGCCCCACCTTCCGGCCCCGTTCCGTTTTTCCTTTTTATCCCGCCGAGGTACCCGGTGATTAGACGAAGTAGCGAGCACCGTGCAGAGGAATGGAAAGTTACGGCGGGCCCGGAAGGCTGCGGAGGAACGGCGGGCGTTGGATGATGAGCCCGGAGGAAGAGGAACAGACACAAAAGAACGTTGCACGCCGCCCCGCCCATGGCGTCCATCCGCTTTGTTTCGCGGCCGCACCGTTAGGCAAACGGAAATAAAGAAAAGTCGAAACGAATATCGTAAGGAAGCAGGCGGACAATAAAGGAGAGAACGGCCGATGTCCGATGACTGTGTCACCGGTCCTCGTTGATCCTCTGGATCGTTCGAACAATGCCTGGACGCGATATAGATTTTCTCGAAGGAACGTCGTAGGAATCTGTTCGCCGTGCAGGGTCACCGGAAGGAGCGTACCGGGTGTTAATAACGATACAACGATGATCTGGCCAGCGAATTCCAGCGTCCAAGTTGCCCGACGGGTGGGTCTGATACGCATACAAATTGGGATGCAATTATGTTAGAACTAAGATAGTTAATGTTAAATAACTTAATATTGTAGTATAAAGGTTCTTAAAATTGTTTATTGCTATTATTAGTATGAATAATCGTAAAAATATACAGTGTACAGTAAATTATAATCCGATTCTGCCTGGCTTCCGTCTAGTATTACACTAGCTATATACTAATTTATTAGGCAGTGAGAAGGAAATGAATCGAAGTGGAATTTCCTATTAATTGTCAGAATAATATAGTAATAGTAGTAACATTGGAAGATTGTGCACATATTTCACTTCATTTAGTGAAATTGTATTTGAAACAAGTTTAGATCATTTGAATCGTCTATTATAAATCTGACAAACTTCTTTCCCCGCCTCTTGGTGTGTATTGCATAGTGGAAAAATTTGAATTGAACGTCTCGCTCTTTCTGTTTATTATATTTAACCGCTATTAATTGTGAAACGAAATATATTGAAGAAATGTGTTGTGACTACTTTCACAAAACCATGTCTCCAAGCAGTGTCAAAAATCCGAACACGTCGTGTATCCCGACAGCAACGCTTCAAACACGGTTTTCTTCTCGAACGAAAGACACCGTGCAAAGATCACAGGTGCACGCGCACGTTTCACGCCATTTCCGTTCGCATGCGAGAGGGAGGTGCCGCGAGAATCGTATTTCACGTCGTATGAACGTGAACGTCAAGCGACTGCCACGGGTTATTTGCACGGCTTATAAATCTTTCATTGTGACTTTTTGACTCTGAAAGGTGCATTCGTCGGGGTGTTCGCGCGCACAGCTTTCGCATCTGTGTTTCGATATATCCGATGGCTCGGTGCTAATTTGCTTTGTCGGCCTTTGATGTTGATTGCCCATATGATTCGATTTGCGCTAATTTCACGTCATCGACTGACTGTTTATTTTTGCCGCCGTGTACAGCGTGACGAGTAAATAGAGTGCATTCCGTGGGAGGGAAATTACTGTTGCGAATCGTATCGAAAAGAGTCGCGTACACTGTCGTTCACCAGTTAACCAACAGCTTTAAATTTTGAATAAAACTGTTGTCACGATAAGTTTTCGATAACGCGTACAAAAGATGGCATAATTTTGCTACTAATTCACTGTGAGATAAATAGACGGTTACGGACTTATTCTGCGACTAAAACGTAGCTTCGAGGATCTTCAAGCTTTCGTTTAATGCCCATCGAGGAACCTCTATAACTTTCCTCTCAAGATGAGAACTGAAGGTATCATTAAGCATCAGTGGACATCCAACGCCTCCTTTGATCAACTCAAACCTTTGGCCACGCCATTTTTCAACCAACCATCCTCCTCGATATCGTTTTCGTTCGCTTCAGGTACACCCAAAAGATGGTCCTCTCTCAAAGGACCAAAGTAAGAAAGCTGTCAGCAAAGGTATCATCTCTTCTTCCAGCGAAATCATTAAGAAACGAATGTATACTTGCAAAAGAATCAGCCTAGCATCTAACCTCGTCCTGATTAAGATACCAGTTACAAATTTACCTTGTCAAGTGACGAAATCGATTATGCGAACGTCACTTAACATACTGCATATTTAACTTGAAAGTGAGGTAACTCAAAAACATTGGTTTTCAGAAAATACGAAAAACTGTCTTTGAATACAACAACACGTAGTAGCAGTGAGAAAAATTTAAGCATATTCTGTTTATCATAGCTTCGATGATTGAACGAATGAAATCGATTTCTGTAATTTTTTTTTTTTTAACGATAGATTGAAAAGCACGGTTCTTGACTTGTATCACATTCAAAGTAAGGATCTGTGATACACGAGTATAATTATTGCCTACAGATAATAACAATGAATTAATAGCAGACAACGAAAGCCTAGCAGCAATTGAAAACGTTCCGATCTAAGCGTAGCATGATGTTAATGGTACGTTGACAAATAACAGAGCCGAGTTACTGTAAATATTCGTTAGACTGTTAACAGTCAGCTCGGCTGCGTGATAGATGGCTGTGCAATCGGTGGAATAGTGCTGGTATCGTTGAAAATTATACTGTTCACGTCGGAGAGTTTATTTGCCTGCCAGATATTTGTCTACCTCGCCTCGAATTGCTCATTTCCGCAAGGAGACACGAAATGATGTGCTCGGTGTTACAGAACCTTTCGACGTTTGTCGTTTCAATTAACTTCGCGTATGATCGACGAAATTCTGAATGAATGAAAGTAATTATCGTAGGAAAATATGATTCTATAAATGATGTCTTAACAATTTCTGCTGAACGTTACGAAATCGTTTGCGTGGATCACGAACACAAAATTGGTTAACCAGCTGGCTCAAGTTATAATTACGAAGCAATATCAATTTTCCATTATTAACAGCGCAAGAATTTTGTACATTTTCTAAAATTTCCCATGCTCAAAACGTTTCTAACAAGTATAAACACGAAACTTTCTCGGCAACTAGTTTCCGCCGTAAGCGTTTTCCAGTTTTACCAGAAAATGCCGAAATTTACCCTTTCGTAAACGAACCTTTGACATGCTCCTACCGTGCAAGTTCATTTAAAGAACGTAAATTTATTATTAAAGTGCCGGGCAGCGAATAGAATATCAGGAGAAAGAAAAATGTTCACAGAACACTTTAACTTAGCTTCCCGGGACTAACGTCAACAATTCTATCCGTACGGTAACCATTTCCAACATTAACAAAGTGTCCGATGAAATTTCACTCGAACTCTAATGCCGCGTCCACACTGCTGTTCGCGAACAGCGAGCAGCGAGCAGCGAACTCCTCAGCGAACAGCGAACTCCTCAGCGAACAGCGAACAGTGTTCGCTCGGGAAGCGGTACATCAAAGAAACTGTTCGCGAGCTTGAAGCGTATCTGGACGCGTTTGTAACACAGTATGTGGCAAAAGCTAATAGCGAACTGCCCATGAATTCAGAGCGAACAAGCTTGTAACTGTTCGCGAGCTCCACTCTGGATATGCTGCGTTTTCCGTTGGCGAATAGCTCGCGAACCGCACGCGAGCAATTCGTGTGCTGCTCGCGAGCTGCTCGCGAACTGTTCTCTTCTATGTGGACGCGGCTTAATACGTACATTATGCACAGTGCACACAACACGCGGGCGTATCTCTAACACCGTCCCGTAAAGGCTAACTAAAATACGTTACATAAATAAGGCCACGTCTCGCAGGCAACGGGCGATCTTTCGCGTACGGTGTATGTAAATTTTTAACGAACCCATTTCACCACGCGTTTCGCAGCGCGAACTTCCCGTGCGACGTCGAAACTTTAATGATAACTGCGCGTTCTATCACGTCGGAAACGGTTGAATATTACAACAAACAGCAACAGCTCGTTTTCGATGCGCTCTCGTATTGTCGGAGCAACTGTTGGTCGGCTGTGTGAGTTTATCACTTGGAACTAATTAAATCGTTTCCCGTAATTGTGATAAGCCGAAATTGCGCGAAATCGTTTAAACGTTCGTCGAACACCTCGGAACCGCCATTGCGAACCTGGATTGCACGAACGCGTGGAATTTTTCAGCGAGAGAGGTGAGAGAAAGAGCAAAAGGTTAGGCGATGTTTTGAAAAAAAAGGGAAGAAGGGCGGGCAAGGTCCTCGTTCGAAGGGAGAACAGCCATTCGAATTGTTCCAAGCTGTGTGGCTCGTAATAATTAAAAATTGTTACGCAACTCTGCCACGCGAGCAGTAATTACGGATTCAAGTGCGCCTGTTGCTTAATTAGTAATTATTATGATTCCTGTTGCAAAGCCCCGCGCGGATGGTCGTTCCGGAAGCTACGCGGTCGCTTTCCTGTCTACCGGGTGTGACAGAGTTTGTCAAATTAATCAGAAAGGAAGCTCAGTCTGTAGTTCACGCGTGAACGTTATTCAAGGTTGACCGATAACATTATTTTATTTTGTTTTATTTTATTTAACAATGATCGGGCGAAGACCCTTGGAATACATAAAATGTATAAATAATAGATTATATTATAGTGCGAAAATGCCACAGAAAGGCTAAGAATTACAATTACAAATTATTGAACAGACGGAATAATGAACGTTTAAAGATAGTTGTGTCATGAGTGGAAAGGTCAATCTCAACAGTATAATAATTTGCTACAGATAGAATTCTATTAATAGGGTCCATGTTAGTAAATCTCGAATCCGGACATTTAGGTCGAAATATTAGTGGAGATCTTATTGATGGTCAGATGTTATTATTAACTAAACACATTGTTTTAAACATGGAAGATTCGAAGAATTTACAGAAAGTGATACAGAAGAAACCGAAAACCAGTTTATCTTGTCCGCTTAAAAGCACGTTCGGATAAACCTGTGCGTACCTAAAAGTATCCAAGCTCGTATCAATGACTGATCCAACGAACAACACGAATTGAAACGAACAACAAAATAAAACCATCGCTTCCGCATCGTGGAATAAAAATGCAAAAATGGAAAAGCGGCGAGAGGAGGAAAAACCGAGGCATCGTTTACTATCCGCTCGCACTTATTAGTCACGCGGGTCGAATAACCGCGAAGCGGATTAAGCAATGATACACCCGTTAGATTTATGCACGCCCCGGCATCAGGGCTTGTTTACACTTTGGCGAAGAGTTAAGAGCTTCTCCCAGGCGCTGGGGTGCCGAGTAATCGACTTTCCTGACCCAGAAAGTCAAAAGGGCTTCGTTTAGTTGCCATCTCTCTCTCCCTCTCTCTTTTCTCTCCGCATCCCTCCTCCGCCCCCCTCTCGCTCCGCCCTCAGTCTGTCTCTCTCCTCCCTCTGTTTGATTCTTATACCTGGCCCCTGGCCCGTTCTCCCTTTCGGTCCCACCCCCGCTCCCCCGCCAACCCCTATTCTCTTCTCTCCTTTTTTTTCACTCTCCTCCAGCGACTCTCGGAACCCGCTGTCTGCATCCGTCTTCTTCTTTCCGGCTATCCGTCTGTTTCGCTCGCCTTTCCAACTCGGCCACCGAGCCACCCTCACCCCTCGACCGACCCCCGCTTTCACGCTGGAGTGTCTCTTTTTCCGTGGAGTCGAGTCAAGTCGAGCCGAGTCGAGTTGAGTCGAGTCGAGTCGCGTCTAGATACGGTGCTTACCGGAGATACGGTCGTATAGTTAAAATCGGGCACTGACCGAAAACTTCAATATTCCGGCTCTTTCACCCGTCGAGGGTTAGAACGACGAAGAAGCCCGAAAGATATCGACAGTCTGCGCTGCTGGAAGACTGGGTCGACGGAGGAAAGTAAGCGCTGGGGGGTTGGGGGGATCCGAGAAGGGGGATCTGCGAAGGGGTTACGGAAACGGAAGGGGTTGAGAGAGGGGGGTGGGGTGTTAGGGGAAGAGAAACGCTTTTTCTTTTTTCTTTCTTTCTCGTTCGCGGCGCAACACGGGCTTTTGGATCGGGAATCGAGATGCTGCATTCGAAGGCGCTTTCAGCTCGCCTAAGTTCTCGGGTAAATAGCCAGGGACCTTGATTCTTATTGCAACGGGACGTTGGCTTGCGCTGTGGCGAAACCTGGGATTCTCTTCAATTTGGAGGGTAGTGGAATTCCCTGTGTTTGGAAATCTAGGGGCGATGGAATAGGTGTAGGAGAATATGAGGAGGAAATGAAGGAATGAGTACTCGCAGGTTTCAATGTATTTTATGTTTAATAGAATTCTTAATTTGAAAGCTTCTATTTAAGTATAAGCACCGAGGAAGGGAAAACGTATGGTAATTTTTAATCAACAATACAGTGACGTGCATATAGAGCTGATAACCTGTGCGTTTTGTCTATACATGTAAAAAGACATGTCCTGACTGACCGATTCATCATCGTAGAGCCTAAATTACTGAAGGTAGAAACATGAAATTTGGACAATAGGTTCCTTTTATGACGTAGGCACCCACTAAGGAAGGATTTGCTTAACATGGTTGTTTGAAAATCTGCTGGCTTTGAAAACTGGTATTTAGCTTTCTGGTTAGAAATAAAGAAATACGTGTTTCAACGTTTTTGTGAAAATCGACCCCCAAGGGAGTATAATAAGGGATGAAAGTTTGCTTGAAGATCCGCCGATTTTCAAGCAAGCACTATAAAAAAAAGAAACTTAGGCAACATCTAATAATAAATATAGCTTGAAGCATAAAAGGTTCTGTAAACCCATTGCAATGATAATGCCTAGTAGAGAAGGATATTATTAAAATTATGTGCTTCGAGCTGGTGAATAAAATGCAGCGATTAACTCGAATGTTTATTAAGGTGAAAAATTCCATTCCCTATGTTTCGTTTTTCGTCATTAACAAAGTTCGACTGCTATTTACACTGGAACTCCAAGAATTTCGCCTGAGCAACTGAGTCTCTCCCTAACGATGATACAGCTGTACAAAGCATTCAATGAGCGAGCAAATTACGAATACCTTAAAAAGGAATTATCGAGCGCAAGAACGAAGGAAAGTACGACAACGATTCCTTGAAGACCAGTTATCCGAGTGTCCTTTGAAGTTATCGAAAGTAGGTTCCCGGCTATGTATACAGCAACCGATTTCTCACGACCTCTTTCTTCGTTCCATCCTTTCGGTGCTTAACAATAGGGAAGGTATTAAATTTGTTTCTCGGTTCATTATCGAGCATTCAACGAACGAACTGAAAGGTTGTACCTTATTCGATATATTTTAAAATGGATCAACGTAAATTCATTATCGTGCGTTTATTAAACGGCATATCGCGCTGCCGTTATAAACAGGGAAACGTTGACTAATCCCCTTGATTGATACAACTGACGTTTCAATGACTCGATATTAATTATCAGAAGAACCAGTAATGAAGCTTTTAAACGTTCAATTATCATTACGATGGAAGGATTTTCTACCTCGTTTACGAGCACAACAAACACGAAATCGGTATTAACAACGATAAAATACGTATATTGTGCATTCGTTAGTTATCATTCTCGACGTTAAACAGGATTTTTAAACAAAGCTTGCAATAAACAGTGTCTAAGTAATATCGAATGTTTATACAATTGTATTCAAAGTAGCAAAGTCGTGCTCCAATCCAGTAATACTTGTCGTCGACCACGAATCGAGAAGTTTCGTTGCCCCCAAATTGAAAATACTTCAACGTGCAAATTTCACCAAACTCTTGTTCACACATATTCCGGTCAATGATAAACTTTTGCATCAAATAAATAAGTTAAAATATTTATTTCGTTTATCGTCGTCTCTATCCATCCCGCGGTAATTTAAAATGTAATCTTGAAACCAAAAAAATAAAATCCGTCTGCAGATTCTCGGTAACAAACCCTTTGCGAGGAGGGAGCAAAAAGACCAATCTCTAACGAACCAGTAAATTTCTGACGATCCACGGTATCGCGAGAGTAATTAACTGCACGGAAAATCTAGAGAAATTACGTATTGTGAGGATCGTTTAAAATTGGAGAGTTTGAAAACGGTAATTAATTATTCCGAAGCTGGCGCGCCCGACTTTCGTTGATGACGCGCTGCGATTCGCAAACAGCAGCGGCTAGGACTCAATTACCATCGCGGAAACCTAAACTCGTTCGTCGTCGTTCGAGTCACTGTTATTCGTGCTCGCGAACAAACCCGAAGCGAGCTGAGTGGCGAGCATTTATCTCGAATTAATAGCAACCGTTCCTCGACCGAATCGCTGTTCCGCTTTCGCGGCATCAGCCATGGTTGGCCATGCCAGTTCCCCTTGAAATTCAAATCGCACCTACTGCGAGAAAGTAATAAAGGAGTGCTTTCATCATCGTACTAGACGTCTGCGCCCGGCAAAAGAGCACTTAATACCGCCACCAAGCCTCGTCGCGCCTCCTTCAGCCGCCACCGACAGCTTCTGTGTTTTCTTCCATCTTTTATATAAGCGCTGGCCCCTTTCTTTCTCTTCTCTTTCGTCCCTTGCTTCTTCGCCTTCTTCTTCTTCTTCTTCTGCTTCTGCTCCTCCTTCAACCCTGTAACACTTCTATTTGTTCCCGTATTCTGCTTCTTCTTTCCCCGTGCTCTTTGTTTCCAGTTCAATCCGTACACGGTCCCCCTCTCTTGTAAACACCTCTATTTTTCTTCCGTCACTTCTTCCCACTTCGTGCACCATCTACACTCCCTTAAACGTTCGATCCAGCAGGTCTTTCTTTCTCCACGGTCTTCTATTCTCTAACAATGTAGCCGTGGCACTTTTCTGTTCGCTCGCCTCGATCCTTCCTTCGTTTAAATTGTTCATTTTTCTAACAATCTCTCGTTGCTCGCTTCCTCTTCTTGTTTTCGGCTTCTTTGCTCGCTTTTCCTGCTCGATACCGATCGCTTCGTTGAGCCATTTCTCTTCCTCAAGTTTTGCCGTGTCTCGGACACACACTTTACTCTGACTAGCTTCTTCGAGGCTTAATTACTCGGCCCAGGGCTGGTTCTCGCGTTTTAATTTGTTTGCACCGTCTAATGAAACGTTGACCGGTGCAAAGGAAAATTCTGAGCTGACGACGAGTCGAAGAGCTCTTCCCTCTTCGAAGAGTACCGATGAAACACAGAAGTTCTCCTGAATTCTGAACTGCTGTGTCGGAGAGAAGAAAAAAACGGTAAACGTGGTTGGGATATCCACAGAGTTTATTGTTTATTGTTTATTTAACAGGTTTTGTTACTCTTTATATACATTATGTGAATTATAGTAATTGAATTAATACTGAATTGAGTTGGTTTAAAAAAGGTGACATGCGATGAGAAGAAGCCTAATCGATCGGAAAGGTTGTTAGCATGCATTATTGTGCGATTAATACAATTTTGCATTCTGTAAATAGTATGGTGAGCCTCTTGACGAAAGAGGATATTGCGTGTTCTGAAAGCTGGTCTATTTATTATCAGACTATACAAAGATAAAAGTTCAGAAGACATAATTTTGCATTCAATACTTTATGTACAAGAGTGAAATCCGATTTTATGCGTCGAGAGTTATCAGATATTGATATCAATTTCAAATGTATCAAGGGTTATAATTGCTAAGCTCCCTGAAGTTTATGGTGGCTACCGACACATCGCCGGGGATATCCGGTTCCGGTTCTCCTGTAAGTAACAGCAAACGCGGGTCACTTGGTTACGATAGTCGGGGACGCCGGAGTCAAGAGACCAAAGCTTAAATCGAGTTTGCTCTTCGTATCGAATTTCTCAGGAAGTGCACTCCCTGGTGTGTTGCTTGCCGTCGAAAGACTTACTAAAACAATATCGCCTTGGTCGGCGACTCCACAGAATGTATCCCTTAAATTTATTTCGAGCTAACAACCGGAATGCCACTGAATTCTGTCTAAAGCGAATTCCAGGAAACGGGGAACGATTATTTCGAACACCATTGGATACGGGGTGAACAGCAATAAGTTAGAATTTCTGGAATATTACCTTGATACAAATGTGTGCTGAGTAATTAATGTAAATTGTATACGGTATACAGTAGCTGGCAGGAAATTTATTAATTTTCGACCAGATTAATTCAAGTCAATTTCATGTAGCAAAGCGTGACGAATAACTTAAGTTACCAGAATATTGGATTAATCCAGCTTTAAAGTACAAAATTATCATAAACAATAAAGACTTTGAAATTGTCTTTGATGTCTCGTATGTTCTACTGGCTGACAAATTCCGTTTCGGTATTATTATCATTGTTACAGAATCAATCTACCATCTTATGAAACTCTCTAACTACAGACAAGATGGAGGAAGAACCTTATGTACTAGGGTACTTTATCGTTTCTTCTTTTTAATTGTAAAGATTATTCATTTTAATGTCTCCCTAAACACTACCTGTTTAACATAGAGGAAGTATAAAAATAAACTGAATAAAGTTTACGACAGAATATCTTATTAGCCTAAAGACATTGAAACCCTAATTACATGTTCAAAAATCCGTGTAAAAATTGGATATTTGGTAAGTTCTAGCGAAGAAAGCTCGCGAATCTTCAAATTTTCTGGTAAAGGCGTACGGTAATTGTAAGATCTTCGTTGTATCCAATCCGCGGTACTAATTTGAAAGCTCTATGCCTTCCAAACTAACGTCTATTCCATCTAGTCGAGAATGTGCACGCGAAATTCTCTCAAACTCGAAGACGCGTACATAATTCAGTTCCAACTTCTTGTTCCTGATTTTAATTAGCGTCTTAGCAATTAGACGAAGTTTGTGCCCGTTAATCGATCGTTGGAGTTGGCCACAGCCTTGTCAGGGTTGATATTCATGGGAAAACAGGGTTGTCGGAACGTCCATGGGACTGTTGCCATCTTTCGAGGGGTGATGAAATCGGTTCTGTTCCACTGATCGCTGTTCCAGCAGGAAACTACTGTACCGACCATCGCCTCGGTTCTTGGGTAGTTAAGGTAGAAAACAGTCGTATAAAATATCATAGTTCCAACTGCTGTCACCGATAAAGCAACGCTTTCATATTTCCTTTCTTATCTTTTATTTATTATAAAAATATATGTTTTCTAGTGTTTGTAAAATTAAAAGAAGGTCAAATAAAAGTAAAAGAAGGTAAGAAGGTAAAATAAAATTAAAGTTTCATAATAACATACGTTACATGCAATATCACATTTTTACACAAAAACAAAAGACGTGTGAAATTAAGTGCAATAACTGATTTACACCATGGGAAATATATGATGTTTACAATCCTGCAAAAACGCTATCCTTAATCGCGCATTCTACTAGCTTGTATTTAAACCTCAATATTTATAAAAACGCTACACAAAGCAAATGCTTGTGTACGTAGAGACCGTAGTTATCTAACGTAAGATCTATTATGCGCATATATTTGAATTTTTTTTATCGTACTCGCTCTACTTCAAATGGTAGTACTACTTTGTATCGTTATTATTACCTTACTCTAGACATTAGTCGGTTTTCTTTACCGCTACGAAGTTCTACTCTTTTAACACAGTGTTTCATTTGAAATCTCTTTCGAATACGCTTTCAAAATTTGTCGCCTGGTGGCGCGGTAATCTAGTTTGTCTCAGGTATCATGGCGGGTCGGTCGCATCGCGCGCAATTTATTTCGAAATGCAAAAACTATTAGAAAACGAAGTGTTTGGTTCGCGAGACCGTCAGAATTTCATTCGAGCGACGAGAAAAAGGAACGTGTACACGGCAGGTACGTCGGACATGCGTGAGCTGTCCACGCGCGTGAGTAGGGATAGCGTAACGCGTGGGGCTGCGCCGGCTTGCGATTGTCACTTGTCAGTCTGCCGCGAGCGTTCTTATGGTGAACGTCGTGTATATAGGTGTTTCGTTCCGGTGTTTTTGCTCGTTGTTTCGAAACCGTGAGTGAGCGATCGGTGTAAATGAACATTAATGTCATCGTCGAAGAGCGTTCCGAAGGACGCGTCGTCGCGTCTCGTCGCGGTGTTTACTACGGAACGACAGCGATTTGTATGCACGAACAGTAGTGTCGTCTGATTTCCGCGCGATTCCCGCGTTTTCGAATCCGTGGCTACGTTCCAGTCGATCGAGGCTACCAGGGTGCACGGCGTTACCTTTTCTTGTGCTTTTGTGAGAGGTCGTGTTGTTTTGTGTTGAACATTGGTTTTCTATTGTGTGTATACTGTGTGACCATTGGATTACCGCGAAGCGTGACGACACTTCGATTTTGGAGCAAGCAGCAACGAGAGGTGAGTCGACGATATTTTATTTGTCTATACGTAATTACAAGACGCGTCCAACGTTTCTTGCGTGGCGACGAGCGAAGTGGCAAGAAAAGTAGCCGACCGTGTTTCCGTGTCGTTCTAACGCGATAGAAATGGAAATGTCAGGCGGGGGATGTGAAAAGGGAAAGAAACACGCGAACGTTGATTCGCTTGAAACGTGGTGTTCGAAATTAGTGAAACAGGTGTTTCTTTTTCACCGCGGTTAAATCATAGCTCGCGTGGACGCGATGTAAACGTTGGACCGATGATGCTTGTTGCGTAAGACGTGTCGCGTGCAACGACCGTGGGACGAGTGACAAATAGTATTTGGAGTGAAAGAACGTGTACTTTTCATTTCGTGAGTACACCATTCGAATTTTAACGCACAGTAAATTGGAATTATAGCGCGAATCGTAACTAACGATTTCGTTTGATATGTTTCGTTTTCGGCCATATTGTCCATACATTTAATTATGTTCAACGTTAGCGACCCACGGCGGCCATATTTAGTCAAATAAACGCGCGCAATTGTGTTTAGAGCGCTTGAAAATCTCAACTATTACCAACACCTCGTGATCTTCGCGTTTCAGAATTGCGTAACGTTACTGGCTCGTGGTTTTCAATGAGAGTATTCATTCAAACAGTACGAAACGATTCGAATAAAATTTCAGTTCCAGAGAAACATGGTAAATTCGCGCTTTTCTTCAAATATTACTTCTTTCATAAATTCCGCTTTTAAATTAATTCCATTTGTACGTGTACGTGTGCGTAAAAATTTTCTGCTAAATTTTCATACAGTAATATGATTTACTTGTTACTATAACGTTATACAATATAATTTTAAGTAATATTTTTTTTCTCGTGGTGCGCGCGGAACTAAATCTCAACCGTTCATACGTTTTTTAAAAGAATTACGTTTCAGAATTGAATTATAATTTGTCAATAAAATAGAATAATTTAATATTTGATACGAAAGTACATAGCTATTCGGCGGGAAGATTCAAATTTCTCCATTACATTTAACTCTCCGTAGACACATTTGTATGATTTTCGCAACTTTCGTGGACACACTCGGTCCATTCCTTTTTTCTAGTGTTTTAAGTTTTCAAAAAATCCCCCAAAAATTCGAGAACGCTTTTCAAAGTCTCCATTTCAATTAAGTGTTTACGGAAGCACTAAATAAAAATAAAGATTTCGAAGGACTTTCGAAATAAATAATTAATAAATTCATTACTGACGAAATCGACCTGGTGCGTCCACGGAGGGTTAATTATCTTTTAATAATTTTTAGTAATCATTTTTCCTGTGCAATCAAACTCGATAAAATTAAGAATATAACATTCGTTTCATTAAATTCGAGTCATTCGTAACATGAAGTACAGTAGCGGGACAAAAGTTTAACCTCTTGCCGCCCTTGGCCACATACGTGGACATTTAGTTTTTTATAATTATAACGCTCAGAGGACAATAAGTTTTTTTTGTAAATTTTCATTGCTTTCCCAATTTTTCTTTTACTTTTTGAAACCCTATTAATATAGAACCCTATTAATAAATAAATTGTAATAAAACAAAAGATTAAGTCACTTTTTTGCTAACTATAAAAAAGAGGACTATATCGATTATCACAGAACGCAAATTTTATTTATCATGCTGTACCTTATAAATTAGTCAAATTCAAGTATCATACGAAAGGAATAAAAGTAAGGACGTTTGTGCTAAATATAATAAAAAAACCTGCAGAAAATATATTTTAAAAACAGAATATATATATAAATATTGTTTAGGATAAACTTTCTTTAAAATGAAGTTTTCTTTTTCTTTTTCTAACCCTTTGCACTCGGCTGTCCCCTCTCAAGGGACATAGTAATCCTAGCATATGATAGTTTCGCAAATTTTCAGACGTTAGTTCAGACCCGGACGTTAAACAGTCATATATGTAAATTTCAATACACGACTTAACTAAACTAAATGAAGTTTAACATACGTGAATCATAGTAAATATTTCGAATTTGAAAATTTTTGAAGTTAGTGTCGTTAAACGACTAACGGTCACCTCTCCAGTGCAAAGGGTTAAATTTCAATTTTCATGTTTGAGTCAAAAAAAATAAGTATATACCCAATACCCGGCAATCTAGCGTTAAACTTTTGTCAGCTACTGTAGTTCGGGCGCGCCGAACAAAATTCGAATCCAAATAGGATCTCTGTTTCCTGCCCACGTAGCCGGTCATTATTGAGGCGTTCGGTTACGGGTAGGCCCGTGATTTTTTATCGTCTATAAATCACACGGGACAACGTGGGCTGTCGCCTCGTCCTACGGTCAAATACGTGACACCTCGCATGACTCGATAAACATGATCGAGGCTCGGCGGCGTCGAGACGATCCACGAGACGGCGTCGCGCCGCGAATTCGGCGGGAGGGGGGGGGAGGAAAAGGAAAGAAAAGGGTAAATAAATAACGCGGCGAGAAACAGAGTTCGTCTGGCGAGGTTATGGACGGTCGGGCGGCCATTGATGCGGTTCAACATCGCGTCGCTCCAATTACTTCAATTATAGTACCGGTCACGCTGATTCGAGCGCACAATGGATCATTTTTTTTTTTTTTTCAACGGCCATTGTTTTCGATTGGTCTTGCATGGAACGACATTCGAGATTTGCAATTAATAGCAACCAAATTTTCCTTGCTCTGTCCAATCGTTCCTTATCTTTGGGTTAACACGTTGAACGTGCCGTATTTGGGTGACGTTTCTTGTAAACGGGTGATAATTTTCTTTGTCTAATTGAAACAAGCTTTTTGGGGATAATTTATAGTAATTTTGCTTGCAACACAACTATGACGAGTCTATATGATATAAAGTAAATGTAACGTCGCGATTTTTACACTCCAAATCTCGGTTTTGGGCCCCGGAAGAAACTCCACCGATTTATGCTGGGCGTTCAACGTGTTAATCGTTGCACGCAATGTTGTTGGTTCCTTAACACTAGAACCACCAGACCAGTCAAAATGACCAATTGATAATTACTCATAGCAGCCTTATGAATTCACAGTTGTAAAGCTTCTAAAATTTACTATAATTTTCTACAAAAAATATGAATAAAGATTTGTTTTCTATGCATTCGGTATTTTTTCATACAATTTTCAATTTGATTTCTTCCATACAAATAAGAAACACTTAAATCGTCGGTAGTTCTAGTGTTATTACTAAACGTATCAAACGAGGTCAAATAACCCGGCTTTCCAAGTTTACTTTATAAATCGTATAAATCATTCGACTTTCTGTCAATTCTTATATTATCTGATTATTCAATTTCTCGCTTTCCGTTTTTTCCGTTAGCTTATTTTTTACCGAGAAATATTTTTTGCATTAGTTTGTGTACCACGAGGGGTCATTTGACCCCTTTCTTTCTATGTTCTGTAACGTCTTACAATCATTGTTCGATCATAAAATAATTTCTGTGCTCTTATTCAAACTTTATATTCCTCCGTCTCATAAATTTATCGCTGTCTTTACGATCCTCGTTACACCTAACGTTTATTAAGATCAAACTCGAAATCCATTTTAAGATCATCTTCTCTTGCTGCAACCACATTCGAACTCTGTGAAACAAAAATTCCGCCTTCGTATCGACTGGGATTCGCGTGAACGCGCGTTGAACTTGATCCCATCCGTGGTTTCGAGTGTCGTTCGATCGCCGGAGAGCCTCGAGCACGGATTTTTCTAACCCAGTTTTCCTTGGCGAGCGTGGTCCGCCTCGTATCGATACGAGTTTGCACACACCTGTTGTTCGAGTTGCACGCTCTACGGCTGCTTTCCCGTGAACGATGCACGAAATCGTGTCGTGCACGGCGACCAAGTAAGTAAGTAAGTAAGCAAGCAAGCAAGTAAGTACGTGGGCCGTGTCCACGGGCCCTCTTTGATATTCTTGCTGCGAACGAAGGAGAGACGGAATCCGTCGCGAAACGAATCCGCCGCGATGACCTAAATGCGAGCAGACGAGAACGACCGTGACGAGGACGATGTAATTCGATTCGAATGGCACGGGTTGTCCGGCAGCGGAATTGTTGAAATTTTCGAGCAATTAGGGACAATCCGAGCGGATTGTGTCGGATAATAAGGAAAGGGGGGGGGAAACCGGAGCGAACAGGGGGTGGAAATTTTTACGCGATCGCTGCGGAAGTTTATGCAATGCGACGTGAAATCTGATAAGTGTTGTACGGGATTGAATTGGAAAATTTGTAAATTAATTTTTCGTCGAACAACGATTCAATGCTATTCGTTACTATAATATTTTAACCCTTTGCGCTCGAGAGGCGCCTGTTAGTCGCCAAATGATGGTTCCACAAATTGTCAGACTTCAGTTAGTTTGTTTATTAATCAGACCCGGAGGTTAAATAATCATATGTGTGAATTTTAGTGTTTGACTTAACTAAACTAAATGACGTTTAATATAAGTGAATCTTGGTAAATATTTTAAACTTCAAAATCTTTGAAATTAATATTGTTAGATAGCTAACAGTCACCTTTCGAGTGCAAAGGGTTAATATTTTTTCTACTGCAACACATAAATTCAAACTTCAATTACACAGTTCAGTTAAACAGGCACACTTAATTCAGCTCTCATGTAACTACATTTTGTCGAAATTCATGTAAACTTACGCATATAATTGTATTCAACGTGTGTGAAATTCATTTTATGTATACTTTTGTACGAAATAAAGATTACGACATAATATTGGATTGTTTGGCAAGTTCGTGCCGATTTTTGATAGGCGGTATAAGGACCGGTATAAATATATTAGAATGATTGAGAACAAATAACATGTGTACATATCGTAAAAGACAACACTTCAGGCACGTTTGAAACAAAATGTGGGTACGATACGTTAATTTTTGTCAGCTTTATGCAGCTTTGAATATGAAAGAAAACAAAGTGCATTTTAAGAAGCATTTAACACTTTTGTAATAAAAAATTGCGTGGAATGGCAAAAATGCCACAAAAGCGGCAAACAAGATACGCGCTGTTTATGGTACCTTTTTCGATCATTACAAAATTCCCTTAATGGAAAAAGCTTTAACTCCTTCGACGAGATAAAAGGTTACGTAGAAAAGTTTTTCGCTGAAAAATCTCAGAGATTCTGAAAGGACGGAATTTTCAAGTTGCCTAAAAGATGGAGAAAGGTAACTTGTGTAGCACGTCTTTTAAGTTGCATCGCTTTTAAATTAATGCTGCGATATGTACACTCTCGTTCAAAAGTATCAGCACACTTGTAGAAGAGAAAATAAAATTGCAAGATCCTTAGAAAGTTATAAAAATCTTTATGAATGATTATTTACTTGAGTAAATGATTAACACTGCTCACTTCTTTGCTATGAATTTACACATTTGCATAAATTTCTGTAGTCCGATCTCGGTCGATGTTAATTAGATTAATCGGAGTAGGTTCCTTTCAAACGCGAAACGCGGGAAAATTTCGTTCCTGATTTTACGATTTTGAAACAACGTTTTTACGACGAACTCTCCAAAATGTCTGGATGGTATGTTTTCAACTGGCGGATACGCAATTGCGAACTTGTCTTCTCGTTTGAAACGATGCTGATTGCGTCACTAATTTCGCGAAGTTATGAGGAAAACGTAACAACAATTTCGAGGTCCTTCGTTTTCGTGTCTGAACGTCAAGCGTACGCATATTTCAACGTTTTAACCCTTTCATTACCGAATTTTCTTTCTAACGATTTATTGCGAAAATTGTTCAAAACTGTAACAGAAATTTTATCGATAAAACGAATATTTTATGATAGTTGAGAGTTTTAGGATTCGATTAAGTGAAATTTTTAATTTTGAAGCTATTTTAAAAAAATTATATTGGTTAAAGTTGGCGTGTGATTAAAATACTTACAATTACAAAGAATTGAGTACAAAATTTTTATCTGTTCAATAATTATACCATTCCATCTACGCATGGGATAACGGTAGTGAAAGGGTTAATTGTTTTCTCGGTTAATAAAATATCGTGTAATTTCGACGACGAGGTAATTGTTAATAAACAATTCTCGTTCCAAAGATGTATGTTGTCCGGTTGCATAAAATTGCTCAGCCAGTCATTAGCTGGGCAATAAAAAAGCGATAAAAATGAAAATTTCGCGTTCGTTAAGGCGTACAATGTCGTCGGCGGTGCTTGTAATTCGAATAATTGTGAAACGTAGCGATTATTACGTTCAATGATTTCGTTTCATCGTCGAGAAGCCAATGCGGCTAATTAAAGAGCGACGGAACCTTTTATTGTTACGTGACGGTAGTTGGAGTTCATTAAAATGTGAAATTGGTTCATCATTAAGCACGCTCAAAAGGTCCGCTCGTTCGTCGTGTAATAGTTGATAATTGAAACACCATATTTTCGTTCGATCAATAACTTTAATGGTTTTAGCAGAGAGAGTGGAGTCTGCTTTACCATTTTTTTTTTTTCATTATTTTATAATCGAATATTATCATTATTATTTATAGTAAAAATTTCGTCTCTCCTTCTGAAGTATGCCAATTAGGCTCTAGATGCTTATGCGAATTGATATTTTTATGAATTCGACAAGAAAAAGATGAGAATGTCACAGAGATTCTTGTTTCACCTTGTTTTACGTATTTTAATTATTTTTAAATTGGAAATAAACAATTAAATTGAATTATACTCTATCGAGGTCTTGTAAAGCGATACAAAAAAGATTTTAATTAATTCAGAAAATTAAATTAATTTAATGTATTTTATATTCTTTACATATTGTACGCATTTTGCACTTTTTTTGCAAATATAAATTTTTCTCAAACGCATAAGCATCCGTAGTCTAATGATAATATGCGCCAAGAAATTTAATTCCTCCTATGTATTGTTTACTTGCTCGCCGTTTTAATTATTCAAGGATTTAAAAGATTGTTTGCAAACACGTTCGTCAAGGAACAACTGATTTCACGTTATAGCATATAGATGAGTAAACAAAAATGAAGTAGAATGACGATATCCAGATTAAATTGTTTGTCTTTCTCTGATGAAACATTGACTATGAAACAAAACAAATGTTTGTCAATCTACTTCAGCTTTATTTTTAAGAACCTCTGTGCGAATATCGATAAATGGACATATTTCATCGGGGAATAAAAGGTTTTAACGTTTAAACGATTCCTAAATGGATTAAACAAAATACTATGTAACTTTTCGAACGTAAAACAAAATGGAAACTGGTGAAGTTTCCTGCAATTGTAGTGAACGATTAAGCTGCAATCAGCTATTTATCAGTATGTTCACATTTATATCATATCTTCGATGTACTGTACAAACTATGTGTATTTCTTTTTTTTATTGCAATTACGATAATTTATCTATGATGTAACCGTGTATGTAACACTGAAACCATGATCGGTATAATATTCTGCTGTCACAATAATAAGCTACTTCCCTCGCGATCAAGATCTAGAACGATTCGTTAAAAATGGTTTGAAACGTAAAAATCTGCAATAAACGTAACGCTAACAAGTGGAAACGCAACTGTGTATCCTTCCACCGTGCTTATTATAAATAAGTAATCATCGAAGAAGCTGTTATAAAATTCTTCAAGTAAATCGTAAACTCAGATCTTACGGATTACAATTTTAAATTCTTCACTTCCCATTACAAATTCGCTCGCGCAAAAGTAAACCGTACGCGTTAACACTTACAATAATCTTATCCATCACGCTTCAGACTTCGTATAAGATTAGGGAACACGCAGACCAGAAACATACTTAACGCAAGTGGGTACCTAATTTAATGTTCATTACGGTGCAAAAGTTTCGGATCGCTCACCAGGGAAACATTTTGTTATTTCACAAATACCTGCAATTAAAGATAATCGCTCTTATTTGATTCTCTAATTTAAAGTAACTAATATTCTGTATAATCTCATTCTGCTTCCTTTACAACGACGACTTTATCGAAGAAAAATCTCATGAAGAATCTCCACAAGCTCACCACCTGATTTACATATAACATCTAAAATGCAGGACATTCAGAAATCTATTCCCAGTTCTCCAAACTTGCATTCGATCGTTGTTGCAACACAATAGAACCTTCTTTATCCGAACACACATTGTCTGAGTACTGTTTTCAGATGCTCTATTTATCCAAACAGAGTATCAATAGTTCCTTATCTTAAAAACATCATGAAATTTAACGGTGAAAGAGATACAGGGTACACGAATCTTCTTAACGTTCATTTAAATGAGACTTAAATAAATGAGACTTGACCTATAAAATAATAATTATTCTATTATTCGAAAATTCTTTTATCCGAACACCTTTGCCTTTCTATTAGTTCGCATACGAGAGATTCTACCCTACTAGTAACTCCTAGACTTTTGCGTATTACCGTACAAGGACGTAGGAAAATACAGTAGCGGACAAAAGTTTAAGACGACAGGACAATGTAAAACATAATTTCATGGTTCGAAAATATTGTTTATCCATTCATTTTTATCGTCATTATCGTAGATCACTATTTATCGACTAACATAAAATACAAATTTTATTTCTACTATTATTTCTTATTAATTAATTAATTTATTGTAGAAATCACCAACACAATTTGTTCTATTTAATTGTCTTTATTGTTAATATTTGTACACTACACTTCGTATATTTGTTCATTACCCTTGGTCGACAAAACTGAACAAACGACACCCTTAATAATAACAAAAACAAGTTCATTAGCCACAGGATGGCGACACCAATCGACTTCTACAAAATGCACAAGACTCAACGTTTATTTTCATTCACCTATTGGCCTTAAACTTTTGTCCGCCACTGTATCTATGATCAACGGGACAGATGCGTTAAACGATACGCATATCGCACATTCGTGCATTCTGTACACCACGAGCCTCGTGCACGCACACACGCGCGCGAGCCCGCGCCACGGATATCCGGGTTGCACGCGGATATCCGTGCACGGAAAGCGTAATTAATAATTTCGGCGTGCCCCTTCGTACGATGGTTCGGCCCACCCTGCCATCCTTTTTTCCTCCCCGGTGCGCCCCTGGCAGTCTGTTCCCCCCGAACAATATGCTCGGCTCGATGCCAAGGTGTCCTTTCATCCGCCCAGGGAGAAGTATTGTACGTAACTTAGGTAGGTCCACGTGGGGTTGAAAATTAGATAACCCGCTACGGGATGCACAGCTGCTCGGTTCTCTCTTTCGGGAACTGGTTCCTCGGCTCGTGCGACGGGTATTAGAATTAAATTTGTACGAACTTTTAGGGAAGCTTCGAAGGGTGGTTTTATTTTAATTTGATCGCGACTGACCCTTCAGCTGTCGATGCCATTCGTTGATTGGCTTGTGGGCAATTTTCGCCTGGAGTAATACAAGAAATCTATTTATTTGAGTTTAAGGGAGGTTATGTGGGCAACTTCCGGTTGGAATATTGCGAGAACTCTATTTATTTGAGTTTAAGGGAGACTACGTGGGTTATTCATTCTGGTAGCTGATTTTTTTTAATTTTGGTTTGAAAATACTGGTGAAGTTTATTCCACGAGGTCATAACTGGGTTAAAATTAATTTTTGGTACTTTTTAATTCAACGTTATCGAGTAGCTTCATTTTGTGAGATGTTGAATTTGTACACGATAAGGGGTACGGTATTTTCTATAAAGAAGAATAACTGATTTAAAGATTTCTGTTGCGTAAAATAATTGTCTATTGGAATGGTACTCTTTTTCTGTACATTTCAGTACTTTGAACGAAACGGTATTTAACGTTTAATGGGGTTCAGTGTCAAAGAGTGATGTTTGGCGGAGATCATCTGGTTGTATTAGTTTTTATTTCCGCGTTGCTCCGAAACTAGCCTGACAAACGCGTGGAGTCGAATTTACCTGGACACAGCAAACGTCGATGCTGGCTTCGTGTACGGAGAACTGGTCAGCAGGAAGGGGGCTAAAAATTAGTTAAGCCGCCCTCCCGATACCCCGCTCGAATACCCACGGGGCCGGTCTGCCCGGTCCGAATGATAGCGAAAGCAAGCAACCGTATACGAAACTGATCAAATCTCTTTCCACTGGTATACAAACTTCGCATAAACACAACGATCTTCGTTTAATTTTCAACACTTTACTCGAAACTTTGTATTTCATTTTTGTGAATCCACAAAATATTTCTCGATGAAATATTATCAGACGCTGGTGTTGACAAAAATATGCATCTCCCAAAAGTAAATCAAAATTGTGGAATAACTTGTTTTGCGCGATGAGTAATGTTTAAATAATGCTTTACTTTAAGAGATAATTCCTCTCGCTTCAAGTTTTCTTAGATACAGTAGCGTTAAGTAATATTTATTTAATAACAAGGAACACGAATGGTTTCCAAGGAAAAAAATTGCTTTTTCAACGCACACATTTTTTTTTAACATTTCTTATATTTAAGTAGCCTCTTTCAGCCTGAATATCCCGTGTAACATACGTTTACGCAATAATACCAAAAACAGTAACAACGTTTACAACTGATTGTCCCAGTTATCACGATGAAGTGCGAACAAACTCGATTCTACGATTTCGATTTAATCTCATTCATGAGAAATCGGTTCATACACGTTCGCGCCGCGCCCTGTGTTTTCTCGACGATGTCGAAACCCACTGCAAAGTTTCACACCCGTATTTCCTCTATCAGCTTGCTGTCGCGTTACCTGGAATCGCCAAGGTCCCGCAACTGTCGGCGCCGTCTCTTGTATCTGCTGTTTATTCCCGGTCATTTTTTCCCTGCCGCCGGTGTATCGCCCTCATGTTATGCGACACGCGTCTTACGTGTCACACGGGTCTGCCTGATTAGCCGGCGCATCGAGATTAGACTTCGTAGCTTGCTGTCGGACTCGCAGTCTAACCGGATGGCGATTCACCCCGAGCCTCGTGATAACAACGTCCAGCGATGTCACAATTGGCCGGTCGTATTCTTCTTCCGTCGTGGTCGTTCTTAATGTTTCCGGTTTGTTTGGAATACTGACGAAGTTGACGAAGAACGACAAATTTACCCCTAACCCTCCGCTAACACTATGGGGGATTCATTGTTGGATGTGACTGTACACGCGTGTTCATATTTTGTAACTAATTTAATTTAATTTATTATTGTTTCATGTTATTAATGAAACATTATAAGTGAAATTATCATAGACTGTAACCGTATTATATACTATTGTTTACACTTAACACTTAGCCAACTGAATGAGGAGATCTCCCATTCTTTCCTCTGTCTATTTATTTCTGTTATTAGTTAGTCTTGAACTAGTACTGTTCATAGTTCATCAAATTGATTTTCTGCTTTTCTAAAGTACAATTTTTAATCAATTTAGCACTAATTCAAGACTAATTAATAACAAAAGTAAATAGAATGAGTGGCAGAAGGAAGAATGGGAGATCTCCCATCTTTTTCTTAACAAAGCCCTGCAATTGATTCCATTCTCTTTTATTATTAGTTAGTCTTGAACTAGTACTGTTCATAGTTCATCAAATTGATTTTCTGCTTTTCCAAAGTACAATTTTTAATCAATTTAGCACTAATTCAAGACTAACTAATAACAAAAGTAAATAGAATCAGTGGCAGTGGTTTATCGAGGAAAAAATGGGAAATCTTCCAGTTCGGTTGGTTAAGTGTTAATAAATAGTACAGTAATAGAAATTATTGGTTTTTGGTTCTTAGTTTGCAAATCTATTTGAAATTCATTCATAGGTGATTAAATTTTAATAGAAAACTATGATCATCAGAATATTCACTATTTTCCACCCTTATCTGTGAAGTTTCATAAAACGAGTTAATGCTAAAAAATCAGTGCATCTATAAATGCACAGAAAGTGGGAAAAGGATCGATCGAGGGTATTTCGCGTGGTTTTAGAATAGGGTCGTTTAGTGTTTTGTCGTGAAGGGGAATCTTTTGGTGCGTCGAGATCCAGATGCACGTTCTGTTAACAGGTTTAATATTTGTTTGCGTTCCCCGCACGCAAGTGGGCTAAATATTTGCGAGTCCTGCTTTGTGTGCTTTGCACAGTTAGCTTACGATTGATCGCGTATCCGATGCGTTCCCTTCATTACATTTAATTCCACGAACTCCGAATAAATATAATGTAGCTCTCTGCTTTTAACCGACAGCACACTGTGTGTACACCTTCTTTTTGTTTTTAACTACCTTTATAATGCGGTTTCCTCGGTGTTTATGACAAAATGTTGCGAAATTACGGATATAGATCTGGGTAGTTAAATTTGAGAAAAAAAAAAAAAAAGAAACACTGTAAGGTCTTCTGGATCGCATTCAGATCGTTAGTGTAGGTTTAATGGTATGAATGAACATTGTTTGCATTCTGAATGATCATGCACTCTGCTGTAATAGTAATCGAGATGTTCCGATGTTGCATCACATTCTCAATCAGTTCTTCCGTTTATTTCTATTCCTACGCATTCACAATTTACAATAATTTCCTATAATCATTCGCCGTAATTTTCTCTAGTATTTTATCAAAATTTCGCAAAAAAAAAAACTGTGGATAATCAAGCAAGTCGCAAAATAATAGCTGTTCAGATTATTCTACTCTTATTATTAGGGGGACTGGAAGGTAATGCCGTTTTCTTACATTAAATTCAAACACATAAATTTTTAACGAGTTTTTATTCTTAATCAATGATGAACTTTAATCACTCTTCAAATTCAAATTCAAGATCAACTTTAATCACTTTAATCACTCTCGTTATCAACAACCTTTTGCCATTTATTGTGCAAATTTTCAATGCTGGCTAGATAAAAATCAATTGGTTTTCGAGCAAAATATCTAGAAATGGAATGACAAAAGCGACATTACGTTCCAGTCCCCCTAATAATTTCATTACAATTTCCATTGCATGCGAAGCGGTATAATCTTAGTTTCTAACGTCATCTTCGACCAAGACGATTTCTTTTCACAGTGAATTCCAACGATTCCAACGAAACAGATAAACGAGCGTCGCAAAGTATCTCCATTCATGGATAGACAAAGGGGGTTGCATAAATGCACAGTTACAGCCGGTTGATAGAATGCAGCCTTAATAATCGAGGCTGTCTATGAATACCTCGCGTGTATGCACGAGAGATCAAGGTCGATTTCATCGCCGATCGAACAGGCTGGTCATTAAGCACGAGATCCTTTTTTAATGGACGTGCTCGCAGCATCGTTACGTTCGTCCGTCGACGTGCTTTAATTTACGTAATGCTGATTTACATGAACGCGACGCACATGGTCGATTCGTTGATCGTATTCCCTTTGCCTTCGATATTTCTACGTAAGGATTGACTAGGTGATCCAAACGATTTGGTTGGAGATTATATTCAGGTGATTCATAAAACTGATGGAATGTTTTCCTATCTTAGATTTGGTATTTAATTGAAATATGTATAATTTCTAAGTATAGAGTAGTTGGATCTAAATTCGAAATATGTAGAAGGGAACGTTTACCTGAAAAAAATGATGAAACAGCTTATTAATGTGATTTGGTGAGAGATCTGATTTAATTATGAATCGCTGTTAATGTAGTTAATTGAACAAGCAAATAATTATTCCTCGATTATTCTGTTATCAATGAAACAATTTTGTACATACTTTATTTAATGTTTGAATAAATGTTCTTTTGGTATAGAACATAGATGCTTTTTTAACTTGTTCTCGTAATAATTAAAAATTAAATTCCATTTTCAACGTATTTTTTGCTACAGTTTCAAGTAATATATTCACGATATTATTACTTTTACATTGCTCTCTTTTATTAGTTCATTTTACGTTGAAAGTTTAAACGTTTTTCAGGCTCATAGTTAATATTCACGTTCGGTGGTTAAAGGCGTGCAAGTCGTTTACCTGTACTTTTTATCGCGCCAGTTGTAAAACTCGTTTCAGCAGCTGGACTCGATTCTTTCGTGCCTGTATCGTTTGCTGAAAATAACCGAGCAACTGATTACGGTGTGAAGCATTTTTAAACAATTTTGTAACATTTGTGAAATCCACAAATAGTAGCCTCGAAAATTACACATCTCATAGCTGCCATATTTTTATTTCACTCGAGCTCTCCAATTGTTATCATTACAGTTATCGGTATTTTAACAATTTTAGTTTTCAACGAGTGAACAAAATTTCCTCTATAACGCTAAACACGTTGTTTTCTTTGCAACTACTACCTGCATTCTCTGTCGTTTGCGAACAAATTTTCACGCAGAACGAAAAATCGAAACGTTTGATAGAAATTTATATCTATTTGCGACGACAGAAAAGGATCGTCGCTTTGTCCCGTTTGAAGTTAAAGCGGCTCGGAATAAAATGTCCGAATATGTCGAAAAAATTGTTCCTCGAATACTTGACGCGGTACTAATTCGTCACTATCATCGATCTCGGTTCGCAGAGGCCTACCATTCGTTCACCCAGTGAACCAGTCGACCCGACCGACCGGTGCTACAGCACGGACAAAAAATAAAGCGCAACCGTGGTCCCCCTCGTAAATCTTCGGCCGAACAATAAAATTATTTGCGCCGAAGTAATGGCATTCATTATCGTCCTGCCAACAGCGGGCATTAATTTCGTTTCATTTCGAAGGAAAATAAAATGACTGTTATGATGTATGACAAATGCAGATAACAGACACTGAAATTAATTAGAATATTATACGTTTTCGTGATAATCACAAATCAAACCATTTCTTTTTTTTTCTCGTTGTCAACTGTGTCCAACCAGTGTATACATTTCGTGATCGATGCATAATAAGTATAATGACGTGGAAGGTGATGTAAAAGAGTACCGTTGCTTGGAAATATCATACAAGTATTTCTTTTCACTGTTAATAGGGTGGCACGGTATTTAATAGTTAAGCACGAAAATCGTGTTCATGCGTTATTTCTCATAAAATAATTCATTTATTTTAACAGACTGTTTGCTCTCGTAAACTTTTGCCCGTTACTGTGCTTCGCATACTGCATCGAGATTAAATCACGTTATAGAGGTTGAATTGTAAAGGAAACATCGCAGATTTTCCTTATCGAACCATCGAAGTCCGTCGGAATTACGTCCGCTTTATTATTAAATGTACCATGGAAATTCTGACGAGCAATCGCACTTGTTTCCGTACAACGAACGTTGTTTCGGAATTATTACCCGGTATTCGTGTACCGCCGACCATGTATCCGTCTTGTATCATTCCCTCGGGGCTCGATGTAATGAATCAATGAAACGTACCAATCATATTACCGTTCACTCCGCTGATGCAGCGTGTCCGTTTAAGTAAAAGTACTTTTCGATCATTCCTGTTGCCTTGCAGATACAGCTCTGTACACGGTAATTTGTAGCTTTACCTTGCAAACAAGCCTGGTAATTAATTCATACCGAGAGCTGTGCATACGAGTTAATGCATCGGTATCATTAAATCTGTCCTCAAAACTTGGTAACAGAATGTTCATCAATGATTCGATTTTAAAGCTAATGACAATTTTATTCCTTTTGCATCATTCTAACAATGGAACTTTTTTTTTGTTACCACCTATGAATTTACGGACGATATTAATTTGCAGATTTAACGCTAGAACTACGAAAATGGTAAAAATGGCCAATTCACAGTTTTTCACAGAAATTTCATGAATTTATCGTTCGTACGAGTTAATACATTGGTACCATTAAATCTGTTCTCAAAACTCGGTAACAGAATGTTCATCAATGATTCGATTTAAAGCTAATGACAATTTTATTCCTTTTGCATCATTCTAACAGTGGAACATTTTTTTTGTTACCACCTATGAATTTACGGACGATATTAATTTGCAGATTTAACGCTAGAACTACGAAAATGGTAAAAATGGCCAATTCACAGTTTTTCACAGAAATTTCATGAATTTATCGTTCGTACGAGTTAATACATTGGTACCATTAAATCTGTCCTCAAAACTCGGTAACAGAATGTTCATCAATGATTCGATTTTAAAGCTAATGACAATTTTATTCCTTTTGCATCATTCTAACAGTGGAATATTTTTTTTATTACCACCTATGAATTTACAGACGACATTAATTTGCACATTTAACGCTAGAACTACGGAAATGGTAAAAATGGCCAATTCACAGTTTTTCACAGAAATTTCATGAATTTATCGTTCGTACGAGTTAATACATTGGTACCATTAAATCTGTTCTCAAAACTCGGTAACAGAATGTTTATCGATGATTCAATTTTAAAGCTAATGACAATTTTATTCCTTTTGCATCATTCTAACAGTGGAACATTTTTTTTGTTACCACCTATGAATTTACAAACGATATTAATTTGCACATTTAACGCTAGAACTACGAAAATGGTAAAAATGGCCAATTCACAGTGTTTCACAGAAATTTCATGAATTTATCGTTAGTTCAATTTCTAAAATTTGCTGTTAACATTTATTTTTTCTCATACCAAGTATCGTTTCATATTAATATTCGATTTACGTATCTACAATCGTCGATAATCCCAGTGTTAGTATTTTTCTACCGTCGCAAGTGACTTTCTTTCTCATTATTCTTCCACTTCCGGCAGTTCTTCCCTCGTACCATGCGTTTCGCTCAAATACAGGAACGACGTTTCAGTTTCGATTAATTTCCAGCCGAACATTCCAGCGATCACAGCATGTGTTTGCCAGTGCCTCGTTTCATTGCGTCTGCGACAACGTTACGCTACTACGACCCACGTAACGTGACTGGTGCTTGCGTAACTCGTTAAATACGCGTATTGTGCGTGCGGACGAAAAAAATGTCGGGGTCGCATGCGTGTACGTAAGTACGTCTGTTCACGCGTGGCTCCCGCGCGCGTGTGTGAATGGCTGTGCGACGGTGCACGTGAAAACACAAAGGGACGCTCCAACTTGACTCCACAAATGCGGACGACAGGTCGGGCTTGAGCTACTCGATGAAATGGAAACGCCGAGCGAGCTACAAAGATGTCTTAGGTGTCTTAGCACGTGGCCTTGAGGGTTAAATATATGGCAGCAGTGGCTGCCCATAAAAGTGTTCCAATTGTTGCTATCTTTTGTCACGATGTTCCTTCTCTCCTTTTTAATCAGCGTTTAATGCCGCATCAACTGCCAACGACGGCTTATGAATTTTTATCAGCGACGAATTCTTTTTATTGCCGAAATTGTCTTCGTCTGTTGAAATCTTTTGCGGTCTCTGTTTATCACCGACCTGTTTGTTTTCGAGAAACTTTGTAGGCTTGGGTAGAGAATTTTTCTTAAAAGGATCATTTGTCGAATAACACGATCGGTCTTAATCGTCGTACGATCGTTATTTACAACCTGTACTTGTTTCTTGAGTATTGGAGTTCCATGTCCAAAAACGTAAAAGGAACGATCTAAACCGTAGAATCTACCGCACACCGAAACCCGCATAATGCAAAGTTAATAAACGCCGTTCGTTTGAATGCAAACCGATTGCTAGAAAGTAGCAGTAGCAAGAGCAGTCAGATTACAATGTTCAGTCTCTTATTCTCTTATTCAACGGAATAAGAACAGCCATGTTCAAGAGCTATCAAAGCGGAGGGATGTGGCAGGGGGATCAGAGTGCTCTAAACGATTGTTAATGCAATGTTAGGTCGGTCGCGAGGAAGAAAAAGGAAGCTTCAAACGCCCGGCATTATTCTGCGCTTTGAACACGTTTGTAGTCGGCGGGCATAAAAGCTGCCCATAAACACCCGTCCACAATGAGAGGCCTCCTCTACGGGGTATAATGCCAGCCGATGTTGAACGGTGTGCGCATCGTGCACGGTTTACCGGGATGAAGGTGGAACAGGCTCTGTGAGAATCGCGAAGACCGGCGAAAGATCTTCCCGTTTGCCAGTCGTTAAGCGGTCGGTGACTTTTTCCTCGCGTTTCTGAATGCATCCAGGCTGATCGCGAGCGATCGCACAACAGGCTACCAGACAGTTTTCCTGCCACGGAAAACCAGTTTTCCTCGAGGAACTGTGTTTACGTTCGCTTCGAGTTCGCTAGCTTTGATTGATTCGACTTAACCCCTTTCGCTTTGAGTTTCGCGTGTTTCCCCTCGCTAAGTTGAAATATCATTTTTCCGTATGCTTTGGAACCGTCGAATACTCTATGTACTTTTTTGTTTTACCGTCTGAGTAAAGTTAGAGAGTTTTAAGGACTTCGTAGAGATCTAAGTACAGTTTGATTCACTCGTTTTAACTGTTTTCCAAGTGAGGTTCCAAATTCGAAGTGATTCAACTTTAGTTTTATAGAGTACTTTTTACTTAAGAGAGCGGTATGGGTGTTTTTGGATTAAGAAATTGGAATTAAATGTTTTTCGACTGTATTTTTGTACGTGGGTGGATCGAACAGTTTCACTGATTTGGCAAGAAACTGTGTATACGGTAACGGTTCTTAGATAATTGAGATTGGGTGTCGAGCGCGTTCTGGTACTAACGCAAAGGTTGATCGACAAGGATGCTGGCAAATGGACCAAAGACAAAGAACAGGAGAGAAAACCAAGAAGCTAGGCAATTACCAAGCTAGTCAGGTCAGGTCGGGTCCTTTGTTTTACGACGTAGCTGCTTTCTTCTCTCTTTCTCTTCCCATTTCCCCTCTGACCTACAAAATTCCGGCTCGTTTCCTCTCACGTTCACAGACTAGTTCTCGAATTTGAACCTGCTTTTACTTGGACTTCGTTAAAAATCGGAATTTTCTCTCCTCCAACATCCTACGAGCGTAATGCCTGAATCGTCTCTTGTAACGAACCGACACGGAAACTATCTTGAAAAAGAAAGTTCAAGCACCGCTTTTGGAGTGCTTGCAAAATTGTGATCTTTGTTTAACGATTTTTCTTGCTCGTATTTTTAGACGTGCACCTTTGGAATTCTCTACTACTTTATACCGAAACACTTCGATTCTTTTACGAAAACTTGCAATTTAATTTTCGAATTTAACTTTCGAATTATCACGCTTCAAGCGATAGTTACTCAACATATCTATTGTTCTCCACGTGAAGATTATGTTTCACTGAATACTGTACATATTCAACGAGCAGTACCAGTAACAGACAATATTAATTTTATAAATTCTACAGTATTCCTAAGCTATCATATTCTCGTCCATCAAATTTCTCTAATCTTTCAAACCCCCCTGCAGCAAACAACAGGAAGTCATCGCTGAGGTTAAGATCCTGCAAATTACGCTTGAATACCTTCAACGCGATTCCTTGCCCTCTTGTTCCATTTTTTTTTTTCGAGCAACATTCTATTCAATAACTCAGAGATTACACGTCTCGTAATCCTCTCGTTAAAGCAGAGCGTTATCGAACACCTCGTTCGTCAGACCGAGCGCGTTCCTTTTCTCGCGATGCCGGCAGGAAGCGCGGATTGCCGGTTAAATCGTAAAATTTAATTAATCGGCCGGTGGTTGGCCGTGTACCAGGTTCCCAGCAGCCTTCGCCGAGCTCCTGGCCTCCATCCAGAATTAATGCTCGTGCTAACGCGATACTACTCTCTCTCTCTCTTTGTAGGAAGTACCACCGGGCTGTCGCTATGCACGCTCCTGAACGGATACTATCGGTCGCATATACACCGTGTATGTACCACCTTCTATGCGGAATATCGAGGTAATCCATGATAGTTTCGAGCCAGTCCAGGCAGTGGTTCATCATATCTTTGATCGAGCCTCTCAACCTGTCGATTTATGAAGCAATTGTGGCCGAACGCTTCTTGAAAGGGGGATCGATCGGTTTTAATCCCGTGGCGCATGAGGATTTGATCTTGCAAGTTTCAAACTGTGTAGGTGTAACTATAAATTTGTGCCCACGGGCTAGATTGATCGAAGTCTGTCTGATTTTTGGAAATCGAAGTGTGTTCACCGTATTCACGAGGTGTTTGTTGTTTACTTGCAATTAGGAAGATCAAATGTTAGGTATTCGCAGATTGAACGTTAATTGTGTACATAGGTAATGAAATGGGAAAAGTTAGGGTTAGTCTGGTTTAGTTTTGAGGTTTATAATAATTCAATTTCAAGAATAAAATTCATCTGGACTAGTTCGAGTCTCTTGGGAATCTATTAATGGTACTTTGAACGGTGAGATGAAATTATGAGATAGGTTTCAAGAGTTTCGAGCAGCATTGAGTATTTGCTTTTCAGAGGTACTTACATCAAGATTTCGATCAAGAGTATTTCTAACAGACTTTACGAGACTCGCTTGACAGGTTTTGCAATTTTGTTTGCGAGGTTAACGCAACCTAATACTCTTATGTGTTCGTTGTTCCGAGAAACTTATAAATCATCTCGGGTTACGTTAGAGAAATGCAAATCGTGGCGCAGAAACTCTTTAGATTCACTTTTGAATATCAAGTATCCAGCATCAATCGTGTATAATCGCACGTCGAACGCCAAGCTCATGCTTAGCAGTTTCCGTGAAAGCAAAGCCGCATATAAATCAACCTTCTTCCTTCGATACTTTCTTCGATACCATCAATTTGCATGAAGTCCACGGCTTACGTTACACCATTCGTGTCCCTGTACATGTATATGTAAGCAAGCCTTTACCAATGTTTGAGTGTTCTTTTAACGCGTTCTAAATAACGCAACGTTTATCAAACTTTATCTAGTTAAAATGAATATGCATCAGCCGTGGCTGCCCTCGTTATCGCGTTGCAAATTGACACAAGTGTCGTAAAACAGACGTACAAAAGAAATCATCAAGGCTTCGAACGTAAATTCGATCGACAGCAAAGTAGCCAAGAATTTATTACAGAATTTTTTCATCGGTATTGCGAAAGTGAGTCTTCGCTATTAGCGTGCTCCTGCAACTTTATCTTTTCAATAATGTTGCCGACACGTTTACGGAACCCTAATATCCCATCATCTATTCGCGAAAGTGTGCGTGCACGACAAAATTTGCATTTAAATTTATTATTTATCCAGTGCGCGTTACGTTGTCTTAATTGAGCTCGTAAAAACGTGTATTCGCATTGACGCGGTCTACTCGGTAACGTTTTCCGTCACGTGCTGCTACGCAGGATCCTTGGCCAATTCATTTCCACACTCGGCACCTGCCAATTCTCGAACGCATAAATTAACGCAACACAAAAGAGGAGGAATGCCCTTCGCAGCGATAGACAAGAGCCAAGAAAAGCGGAGGGAAGACAGAGGAGCGAGCAGGTTGATAGTTCAACGAAGAGGCAGAGGGGATTGCAAAGCGAGGATCTATTTTCGGTGCCTACGCTTATTCTCTCTCGTGCGTACAAGTTGTATGTTGTACAAGTAGCCAAGTTGCACGTTTCCTCTGCGGACGAGATCCGCCTTGGTGAAGCCAGAGGGATCGCCAACCTCTGGCGAACACACGGGGGAGATTAAATTATTTATACCGAACACTTTGGCGCGCCGCCTCGTTTCAAGCCCCGCTCCGATATTCGATTATTATCGATTACGCGCTATTAGCCGACGCTGGTACCCCATTCGACGTCTTTGCGACCGATACGCTTGCGAACTTGCAACCGCCCTCTCGTCTGCCTTTCTCACCCCTGTCTGCAGCTTCATTTTCTTCTTCTTCTTCTTCTTCAAGATTTAACAACTATAGAATCACTAGTGGATAAGGCAAAGACACTTTATTTAAACATAAAACAGTTTTATTCGAAACACGTTTATTCGAAAGCTCGCATTCCCTTCTTCACCCAAACTGACTCTCTTGATGCATTCTTTCGTCCACTCGCTCGACTTTTTATGTCTTTCGCATTTTGTTCTTTTACTCAATCATCAAAAATCACGTACACCACATACTCTTTGTGTTTTCATTCGCGCTTACATTAAAGATTCATACCGTGATTACCAGACGTCGATCCTACACAATTAGCAGTTTCTCTATTGTGCATTGGATGCACTATTTTTATTTACTTAGCGCGAAGTATTTGTTAATTTGTCGAATTCCATTGCCCGGAGCGAGCATTTCTCGCGGAACAAAATTAATTCGTCACCGTCGAAATGAAATTATTGAACTGCATAACTGACGATTACCGGGAACCGTGTAATTCCTGCTGAAATTCATCAACCGTATGACAATCATTTTCCATGGGAATTTATTGCTCGTGGTCTTTGCCACAAGAATCGGTGTTGGGAGATAAAACTTTCGTTGCAATAATCAATCCTTGCAATGTTGAATATAATAAAATGGATCGTGTTGAACCTTGTTACAAAGAAACCGGTAACGCGGATGCGAGTGACGGGTTACATGCATGATAAGCAGATTTTATCACGAACGAAATGAAAGGTTTAAAAGTAAACCGATATGATTAATACTACACCTGTCAAGCAGTCAAAATGACTAATTCGTGATTTTTCAGAAAAATTTTGTAAATTTACTACGGTGGAAATTGTAAATTCGAAGTTTTAGAAATTTCCACAATTTCCTATGAAAATTATAGACGAAGATCTGTCTCACTCTTATTAAGTGTCTCTTCAATCTGATCTCTTCGCTACAAATAAATATACACTTCAGTCGTTGGTAGTTCCAGCGTTAACAACGATAAAATTGCCCAGGAATATCCGACGCTTTCAACATGATCGGCTTGAGCATTATCGTTCGACGGGCCAGACCTGGAAATCGATCCAGAAACGTGAAAGTAGGCAAAAGGAATGAGGCTGCACGTTTTGCACGTGGAATCGACCGCACGCGCGTGCACTCACGCAGATATCGGAGGTGCAGTCTCGGATAGATCCCACGCGTCTAAATGCACTCCGCTCTCCTTTCATCTAGCATCCGTTCGTTTGTTTCTGTGCGGTTTGCAGCTTGTACTCGCGTGTAACGCGTCCCGCATAAAGCCCTGGCAAACCACCCTCTAAGCGCGCCGGTCAGACGAGTTTAAGTGTAGACGCCAGAAGACTTCCGGTTTAAGCTTAGAATTTTAGAGTGGACGGGATATCAATAGCGAGGGAGAGTTGCATTCATTTTACGTCGGCGTGTGCAGCGTGAAATTAATGGTGCACTTAGCTAAATAGTTAACGATCAGATCTACGAGTTGATAAGGAGTCGGTTGATCGTGATTTTATGTTAATTGCTGTTATAAGATCTGGTGACGAGGGCAATATTAAAATTTCGTCGCGTTTAATTGGTAAAAATGTAAATTATCAGTGGATAGGTATACTTCATGAAATATGAAAAATATTAGTATTTTTATATCCTGCTGTAATAGGCATTCGTTAAAAAAATGTTCAATTTCCAAAACCAATGTACAGAAGTAATTAACCTACGAGTTTTCTCTACACTTTTAATTTTATGCCGAGGACTTCTTTTTTTCGCGAAGTTAACATTTGTATTGGAATCAGAAAAATGTCAACAATCTCAGTGAATTAATACAGGATCGCCTATAAACGTTTTACAGTGCATTATTAAACGTGATGTCTATTGTTCTACGCGTGTACTATCGTTTAACAAGAACTAAACACGGGAATTTTATGATCCGTCTTTTGTGTGTTAATCACTACACGTGGTTACAAGATTCACCCACAAACAGCGGCTGCCGTTCACGTTCGAACACATGAAATGTAGGAAAAGGTTACGTTAGGAATACCGTAGAAATTCTTGGCTGCGCGAAATGAAGTTTTAATGAATGGAATAGAAATCGGGCGTGTATAATTGAAGGCGGCGCGCGCGCTATGTATGATTCATATAGTTTGCATCGAGTTCGGCCGAGGGAGAGAATTGAAAATTAGAATTTCATTCGTCAGCCGGGCACGTTGGCACATTGTATGTATAAAAGATGCTCGCGGGGAACTAATTGAACGTCGAACTCTATTCTTCGCGACGAAGTGGAACGAGGCTTTCGATGAATTTCAAAGAGGAGAGAAACGCGTAGCGAAATTCGGGGGTCGAATTAATTTCGTCCGATGCGAAGTCTGTGGCGGAAACGTGCGCCATGCACTTTTTTGGCGCGATCAATTAATAACGCGAAAGAAGAACGTGCGATAACGGAGGTAACGATATATAACTCGTAATTGGAATTTCCACTTGGAAAAAAAGGTTTACGTTGGTGCGTACAGCGAAATATAATTAACGCATCTAAATCATCGTTTTTTCTTTGTACCTTCAAATTAATTATCTCGCACTGCAATGTGCTGAATTGCAGTAGGGAAACAGGTTATTAAAAAAGAATTGAATCGAAACTCGGAGTGGATGTAATTTACAGCATAAAATTTTTCGTTCCAGGTGGATTTGAAATTTTCCCGATTTATTTCCATTCAAACTTTGCCGCCCTTATTCGATCATCTAGAAACACGATAATTTTACTCCACCGACCATCGTAATACCATACGTAATACCGTTACATATCATGACCTTACTCGTTTATTTTTTATACAACCGTATACAGTAGCGGACAAAAGTTTAAGACGAGAGAGCACCGTAAATCATAGCTTTATGGTTTGCAAATATTGTTTATCTATTCATTTTTATCGTCATTGTGGTAGAACACTATTTATCGATTATCATAGAATACAAATTTTATTTATATCGTTATTAACTTAATAATCAATTAATTTATTTTCTTTGACCCTTCGGTATTAATCTTCTGGCCGCTACTGTATATGTATCGTGTCTTTGTTTGCTGCACTTGTAATTTCAAAAAGCAAGTAAAATTTCATTGTTAGCAAAAGTAATTTTACAATTAAAATTTACAATTCTTAAACGTTTGCCCGTTACTGTACACGCTACGTTCGTACGGAACAGTTTACACGCTGAAAGCACTTTACGTTTTCCCACAGGAATACAATTTTAATATCAAAAGTTAATTCGGTTTATCCGCGCCATATTCACATATCTGTATTTTGCGGCCGTTGAAAATTCCTCGAGCAGAAACTCCCATTTCCGTGCTCCACTCCGGCGGCGTGTGAACGCGCCCTTAGCCTTGTCGCCTCGTGACTCTCATGCAAGTTCCTTGGGTGAATAAGCGACCGCCGTGCCCGAGAACTATGCCAACTGCCAACTATTATGTAATGCGTCGCGTCTTCTTCACCCATTTCTCCTCTTCCCGCTCGTACATTCTGCTTCTCGCCTCTGCTCCCGCGTTTCCTGAAACCGGGTGCGAGCCTCCGCCATGGCATTCCACGGAGAATTCCCCGACAGGTGTCTAAATACGGTTCCCCATTAAAAGGTGGCGCCTCGGGGCGTCCCCGATGACGTGCGCGCTATTATTTGAGAAGCCATAGAAAAGATTCGCTGTGAAAAGAAGACGAAACGTCACGCGTGATTTTATATAACCGAATATTCGTCGATAGCTTGATTATTTAAAAGAAATAGAAAAATTTGGCATTTGTTTTAACAGATTATCTCTATCGAGCTTTGGATACAAATTTTGCGTAAACTTTAAATTGTGATAAAAAAGTTTCTTGTATTCTTTTTTTTTTTTGCTGCATTGTGGAAAAGTGAAATTGGATCAACGTTAAAGGAATTTGTTAATTGAAAACTTATACTTTGAAGTGTTCAATACATTTTGTTGTGCTTGAGATATTTCCATGGATAATTAACCGGAGTGATTTTATTCGATGTCGCAAATTTATCGTAATTATTTTCTGAAATCGTACACAGTTGTATATATCACGAATACATTTCACATTCAGACTTGTATTTAGTTATCTTGATGTGTGTACATTTGACAGTTTATACCGATGAATTGAACACGAATTAAACGATGATTTTATGAAGGCCGCTTCGTTCTCCGCAGAAGTTCGCTTTCGCGATACGTTTCAAGTCGCAAATTTGCAGCACACCCACGATCCTCGATAAATGGAAGACACAGCATTGTCTCGAGGCCGACATTCTGTATTCACGTAATGTAACGAGTGTTTGCTCTCTTATAATGCCTGAACGTCGTTTACAGAACATAAAATTTTCTGTCGCGTTCCTCTTTCATCCGTGTAAAACGACAAAAAATAATTTTTCAAAAAATACGCGATATCGTAAACCTTTTAAGGTTCCAATGAAACGCTTCGGAAGCACCCTTGCGTAACCAGTAAAATATAAATTACGGTACTTTTCACGCTTTTTATATCCGTTGTACAATTTTATTATCGTCATTTTAGACGGACGATACAAAACCTTAACGATCCTGCGTCGTAATTGATTTTATAAGCAATTGTGCAAGAGTAGAAGTAAAACTGAGGAGAAATGAACGATGGTGATGCGAAAAACGTGGTTTCTAGGAGTTAGGGCCTCAACTATCTATGAGTCACAAATACGACCACACGATTCCTCTGAATTACCCGGTATAAATCTTTTGCACGTAAGAGAATTATCTGAAGGGATAGAAAACGATTTTATCTACGAAATCCTGAAAATGTATCCCCTCAGGGATTCCTTAGATCGCCTCAATGAAAATGTGGACCTATTTTTCTCGAGTTTTGCGAGATATAAGGATGAGGATTTTCAAAAAGAAAGTCTTATTATTTAAGATCATAGAATTTTTACTATTCAGCAAGTTTTTTGTAAAATTCACCACGTATGACCTGTTAATACTAAATATGTACAAAGATGATAGAAAATAATTGATTTTAGACTTGCATGAACGAAAACTCAATAAATCTAAAAAATATTAACCTCTAAATATTGTGATTAATCCAATTGATCCAATTAACGCTAGAACTACCAGAACAGTCAAAATGACGGATTGATGATTATTCATAGCAGCCTTATAAATTCACTTCACCAAGCTTCCAAAATTTGCTACGTATTTCTGCAGAAGGTATAAACAATGATTTGTTTATTCGATATTTTTTAATTTGATCTGTTCCATGCAAATAAGTACACTGTAATCACCGGTACTTCTAGTGTTAATATATTCGATAGTTTTCATTTTTTAAATAATAATCCAATTTTACAACAATAATCGAAAATGACAAAACGTAGATAGGATTCGAGTTCGAAAATCAAATTTCTCATTTTGAGAAATCGTCTTCCTTATCTTTTAATCCGAACGTTATCAGAGTTGCGCAGACGTTTACTCGGTCAATACCTTCGCCCGCCTATTCGCGAAGCTTCTCCTTTTTTGTTTGCCGTTCAACTGGTTCGACGCGAAAACCTGAAAACCAGTTCATTGTCAAGGACCACCGGTGCCGCCGTTCTCTTTTTTTCGTTCGCGCGCTCCCGCGCGCAGCGGAGGAAGACATCGTCACTCCTACGCGTAAAGGAAGGAACGGTAGTCGCGATTGTTTTCAGCATCCGTGGATCGTTCGTGCGCACGTGGCGGACTATCGAGCGTAACTGCACGCCTACTTCTGTATCCTCTACCTTTCTTAGATACCACAGAGATTGTTTACCGTTGGGCATTGTTCCGCGATTTTTTTTTGTATGGAAACCCCCTACGTAGCGATTAGTTCTGCCGCAGAAGAACGCGGATGGAGAAAGGAATTACCATGGAAATGAAGTTTATCAGAAGTGTAGTAAATGGGGAAAAGTCTGAAACTTCATACAAATTTGGATAGCTTGATATTGTAGTGTGATCAGTTAGAATCGTTATTGAATTGACTGTAGAATAATCTAGTGGATATTCGAAGCATTCAATTTTACAGCAGATAGAAAGAATCCTTGAAGGTCATATTAACACTTCACCAACCGAGTGGAGAGATTTCTCATTGCTTTCCTCTGTCATTGATTCTATTTAGTTTCGTTATTAGTTAGTCTTGAAGTGCAGTTGAATTTATTAAAAATTGTACTTCAAAAAGCAGAAAATGCATTTGATGAACTGTGAACAATATTAGTTCAAAATTGACTAATTACAAAAATAAATAGAATCAATGGCAGCGCTTTGTCAAGGACCTAGGAACTAATGTTGAATTTATTAAAAATTATACTTTGGAAGAACAGAAAATGCATTTGATGAACTGTGAACAACACTAGTTCAAGACTAGCTAATAACAAAAATAAATAGAATCAGTTGCAGAGCTTTGTTGACGAAAAAATATGAGATCTCCTCATTCTTCCTTCCGCCATTAATTCTATTTACTTTTGTTGTTAATTAACCTTGAACTAGTTCACAGTTCATCAAGTACATTTTCTGCTCTTCCAAACTACAATCTGTAATAAATTCAACTTCAGTTCAAGACTGACTAATAACAAAACCAAATAGAATCAATGTCAGAGGAAAGAATGGGAGATCTCCCCATTCGGTTGGCTAAGTGTTAATACCCTTCACAAATACAGTAGAGCTATCGTTTAACCTAAACGTTTCATCAACATCGATGAGTAACAATCGACGTTCTATCGCAACGTGTTCAATCCACGAGCGATCAGCACTTTATTCCCCGATAAAGAGACATTTCACGGAAAACCTTCTCCAATATCGATATCTCACTCAGCTCTCCCACATGTGCGCACTCTCTCGCGTTTTCCACAGATTCGAAGTCCATCATCGTTTCCCATCGTTTTCTCCACGATCACGAATAATTCCACGGCTCGCCGGCCGAAGTAACTTCACATTAGCCGAGAGAAAAAAAAAAAATAACCCGTCGAACGGTCGACGGAAATAGCAAGAACTCCCCGCTCGCTCGCGAGGAACGATCGGGCGCCTCGATTCGAATCGCATCGGCGGCGCATCCTCGATTTCCCCGGCGTGGTTCCAGGCAACGTGTTTTCCTCCACGCCGACCGACTGTCTGGCGTCGCATTACGCGTACACACGAAGCAAACGACCCGGCGAACTACCGGTTTCGAACCGCACCACGGTCCCCGTCCGGCTCTTTTCCTCTCGCAGGCGAATAATCGGACCTCGAATCTGGGATATCGTGTATACACGCACGTGCTAACGAGCGTGTCCGTACGCGGGGGCTCGTGTCTGCGTGCAGGTGAACAAGACGGATCGTCCGGGCCCGTCGGAAACTGGTTTCGAATCGAACGATCGAACCAGTTTACCCGGCTAGACGACGAACGATCTAACGTCAGATCGAGCCGGGGAAGTGGGACGATAGGTCACTCCACTGTGATTTTCATTCGCCTATCCGTGTTCTCTAGCGCTGAGAATTAACCCTTTCACGGTGTAGTAAAATGGCAAGCAATGGGTAAAGAGCAGCTTAATAGGTAATTACTCTATGATCATTTTTCGCATTTTTTGCACCAGATTAGAAACACATACACGTGACTTCGACTGGTTTTTCTGCGATAAGTTTTATTAATTACATTTCTATGGGGAAGGTTATGAATTAAAAGAACAAGATGGATAGGAAAATGAATAAAGTTTTAAATATACGTGTATTTGATAAAATTAAAGCGACACAATCGAACACAAAACGACAAACTACGAATACTTCGAATTTTTTCCTAAAAAGGTACAAATCATCCCCACGTGCTTACAAATGCGCAAGCACTTCCGGTTTTCCGTTTTGGTTGTTATCCAAATTATCAGGATGTTTTTAACAGTTTCTTTGTTATTCGGAAAATTCTGATATTCGAATTATCGTCGGTTAATTAAATAATTCGGAATCTCCACCCAATCCTACTTCTCTCTTCCTTCGGATTAGGTTCAGGTTGGGTTCCTTGAACGATTAGTGCTGCATCGGTGCATTAAGTACTATACCGCACAAGTTGCACCTCGTTTAACAATTTCGCCGTTGCACATCGTCGGATATTCGATTGAACTTCTTCACAGACGATGGACGTCGGTTTCTGAGTTTACATTTTCAACGAAGATTTTCATCGTTGCGCAACTTCACCAACAATTTTGATCAATCAAGCGACGTCAAGAGGTAAGAACGAGAAAGCCGGCGTTAGCCTAATAAATGCGGCGTCCTCGTTCGAGGGCTGATAAAAAAGTTCCTTTCACAGCCACCGGAGAATCGCTTTTTCTCCCGAGCGGTTTTCGATCCTTGGTCTCGAAACTTGGTGTCCTCGTTTCAACCGATTGTTCATTCCGTTCGGTGGTTTTCGCGATATTCATCGTCTAAACTCGTATTGGGTTCCACGGTGCAGAGATCGATGATACTGCCGTCAAGTACCGCGATCCCGTGAACGTTACGGTTTGTCGATGCAACAAAAGTGACCGAATTACAAATCGAGAAAATTATAAAGAACAGAGACACAAAGTTTGGACGGGCAACTCGTGTTTAAGCGAGAGATCTCGCGCAACCGGTGATTTGCTTTGTCAATTGCATGCACTCGAATTCCCGCGACCACTTTCATGCAACCACCGAGGCTCTACCCTGCGCTGAAGTTCCCTTCACGATCTTCGAGGACCGTGTACCGTGCAGCATTATAAGACTCCATCGCGGCTGGCTGTTTGTACGCTGGCGATAAACGTGAGATAACTCGGCGTTTCCGACTTCACCGGGGAATCATCAGGTCCGAGATACACGGGGATCGGATAAAAACACTTCCTGGGTGCGCCAGGTCGAGATGGAACCGACGTACGTGTGCCGTTCCATCGTTCCCTGTGTGCAGCCACCTTTACCTGCCGACGGGACGTAGCACACGATCTCACGTCCCTGTGTATAATGGAAAGCGATTCTTTCGTCCTTCTCGAAGGGGGCGCCATACTTGGCCCTCACAATGTATCTGGAGTGCAGCCAGGTACAAAAGGGACGGTGGGAGAGAGAGAAAAAAAAAAGTATCGATGTGTACAGGGCTGGCAGAATGGAGAGGCAGGAGCCATCCGACACGAGATCGGCAACAAAGAGAACACGTTGCGGTCGGATTACCGTGCATATATCTTCTTTTTCGCCCGAGAGATCCTCCTTTTTTTTCAGCTGCCTCACGAACACAGTCCACCTGCGATCGGGTTTTTCCTGCAGTCGCACACGCTTGTGTCACGCCAAACACGCCGCTTCGAAGGGAAACTGCGTCCTCGAATATGACAGTCGCGCGATCGCGTGTCTCGGAGATGGAGTTTGCGGTTACGAGAGGGTTAGCGGGCGGGGTTAACAATTAAATCGACGTGGTGACTTTTAGAAACGCGATCGAGCGTTTCCCGATGTTTTCGAATCGCAACCCATTTTTATCTATACCCGACTGACTGACTGATTCATCATCGCAGAATTTAAACCACTGAAGCTAGAAACATAAAACTCGAACAATGGATTACTTTTATGACGTAGTCACCCACTAAGGAAGGATTTTTTTATATTCCACCCCTAATAGTGGTTGAAAGGTTGTTTGGAAATTCGCCGACTTTTATGCAAGCACTATAACAACTGGTATTTAGCTTTTTAGATAGAAATAAAGAAATACGCGTTTCAACGTTTTTGAACAATCAACCCCCACGGGGGTTAAAAAAGGGATAACAGTTTGTTTGAAAATCCGCCGATTTTGAAGCAAGCACTATGAAAATTAGTAAGTGTCTAATTTTCTGGTTAAAATTAAAGTTAAGGGCTTGCAAAATTGAACATCTCTTGAAAATTGTTAAAATTGAAATCGAAGTACTTTCGCGCGGACAAAGCCGTTAGCAAAAGCTAGTATAATATATGGAAAGCTAACGTTGTTATGTTGAAATCCTAAGTTAGACATGTTCGCGTGAAAAGCAGGTTTGATGTAGCTTCGAAGTTAACTAAATGTTCGTGCTTCCACGATTTGATTTAGGAAAAGATGACGAATGATTAATGAACGAGAAGGATAAAATAGTAGTCTTGAATAAAATTTGATTGCACCCGACTCCGATTCGGTTGCTCTGCGATCGAGATCGTCTTTGTAACGTAACTTTCGAAACTAGAACCGTGATCCGTTGAAAGACGTACCCTGTAACTCCGTTTGAAAGGTTTCCCTTCTGTTTGTACTTCTGATAGCTTGATCGTAGCACGTGTTGGAACGCGCGATGTTAATTTAATCTCATCCACGTCATAAAACGTTGCTTAATTCGTGCTGTACGGCTCAAAGGAGTAACACACGGTGACTAATAAAATTTATGAGTCAATTGGGCTTATCTGGCACAAATGCCGCTCTTCGTTTAAATTCTTCTTTCTCTACACGTTTGTGGGTACCTTGAAATATAATAAAGTTAGTTTGATCTTGTGTTAAACGCTCTTTTCATGATCGATCATCTACATGCCCCCGTCCTTCGTTCCGTTTCAAATGGAAATAAGATGATACGTAATCAATTCGTATCCTTTATATACATTACGTTCCTTATCATAGTACAAATTTTATTTATTGAAGAATTGTTAAATATCACAATTAAACCGTTAAATTATTGGAATTACTAAAGATGCGACAATAAATTGTTAAAATTATTAAACAATTGTCACCACATAAAAATTCTAATAATCTCAAAAATTGTAGCGTGACAAAACCTTTCCTTATCAAGGCGTTATTCCATTCTAAACTAGATTGATCTAACCAACGACCAAAGTTTCTTGAAACTTATGGCAAGGAAACCACGGATGTATCGCGTCGATTCAATCCAAGTTCATTCTCGATTCATCTCGCCTTCCGCTCCGGCGTCGAAGACGCTATCTCCGTTTCTGGAGCACGTTTCTGTTCTTGTTCGCCAAAGTTATTGTAACTATAGCGCGCGTACGCGACAATGGCCAGCCAACCTAGATACTATACAGCAATATCTATGCACGTATGTAAACCGTCTGAAGGAGAGGGAGAGAGAGAGAGAGAGCGACGTGCATTGTGCGAACGTCCCTACAAAAGCCGTTAGATGCACGCTAGGGACGACGGTCGTCGCGCTTCATGCGAAAGAACCAATCTGCGTTTGTCCTACGAACGGTCACAACTTGAATGTTGTCCACGTTGAATCGGCCAGCGAGCTTTTCATTTCGCGCAGCCGAATCTTCGGCTCGGAGATCGCGTTCAATGGACGCATGCCGGCTTGAAAACGTTCACCGGTCGCAATTTCGAATGAAAACGAGCTCGTCGCGGCGCGAGACTAGTAGATATGTCATACGCATGTACATGCTTTGTATCAACGTGTAGCTAACATGTGCGACTCGTTTTGAAAATGCGGTAGAGGCTACCTAATAAGGAGACGAAAGCGTTCGAATAAGAGAAGTTTCGTATGATAGAGTAGTTAGTTTTTCTTGCATCGAAAATTCATCGATTTAAATGGACGATATTTCGAAAGTTAACAGTTTGTTAACACTTAGTCAACCGAAAGGGGAGATCTCCCATTTTTTCTGCAACAAGGGTGCTGCCATTGATTCTATTTGTTATTGGTTATTAGTCAGTCTTGAACTAGTGTTATTCACAATTCGTCAAATGTATTCTCTGCTTTCCCAAAGTACAATTTTTAGTAAATTCTTAATACGCGATGGACAGTGTTCGGTTAGGTGTTGCACTGTGCGGTTAGTTAAATGTTAATAAGCCTCCGGTCAGTGAAGTGTTAACACCTAGCGATTTGGGAGATTTCCCATCTTTTCCTCGACAAATCGCTAGCATTGTTTCTATTTACTTTTGTTACTAGTTATAGTCTTGAACCAGTGTTATTCACAGTTCGTCAAATGCATTTTCTGCTTTTCCAAAGTACAATTTTTAATCACTTCAACACTAGCTCAAGATCAACTAATAAGAAAAGTAAATAGAATCAATAACAGTGCTTCGTCGAGGAAAAATTGAAAATCTCTCCATTTGGTTGGCGAAGTGTTAACGTGTAGCTAACTTGTGCGACACGCTTTGAAGATACAGTAGAGGCTACCTAATAAGGAAACGAAAGTGTTCGGATAAAAGATGTTTCGTACAAAGGAGCAGTTACTTTTTCTTGTACCAAAAATTCATCGATTTAATTGGACGATATTCAAAAGGTTGTCAAGGTTCGATTGAATTATCATCGTTTCGTATAGGAACAATTACAGGGCTTAAACGTAACGTTACATGGTACATGATATGACACGACGTAGATCATGATACGGGGATCGAACGCGCGTGAAGTGTCTGCCCACTTAAGCGTCCCCTGAAGCGTATTACACGGTGCCGCTGTGCAAAGGCGAAACGGGCGCGCGAACCCGCATGTTCGCGTACTAAATCCAATAAAATGAAACGCCGTACGAGCACGACTCCAGCAATGCTACACGTTACTGCCGGAGACTGCTCAATTTACGACCAGGATATAAATTGTTAATTCCTCTCGCCGGACTGGCGCGCATAATCGCGGGACCGCCGGAATCCCCTGCTCGACGGAGGTGGTTAGCGTTAGGTGTACGTGTTAGGTTTAGAACGTGAGTTCGGATGGTGATTTAACACTGATTCGATTGAACAGGTCTTATGAAGCAATAAGAAAAAGAAAAGTCTTTGTTTAACATAGTGGAAACACGTAAGAAGATATTACACGTATAAGGTTATATGGAACTTGAAAGACGAGAGAGACGAATCGAAAGCAATGTCTAGAACGATAATATGTCTCACTGTTAGTGCCGTCTAACATTTACATGATAATACTTTATTGTTTCATTCTTTTTTCACAGAATGTTACAATGGAGTTCGGTTATAGTATATAAGCCGTACGAGTGAATAAATAATAAGATAATTTCTTATTCGCATTTACATATAGTTATATGATTTCTTACATTCTTAATTACCTACGGTTTTGAATACGAGTTCGAAAAGCCTGCATAAATTCTTTATGGCTTTGGATTTTCTAAAATCATAAATAATTTGAGTCTGTTATTTTCTTAACATGGTAGTTGAAGATCGAATCTATTCTTCTTGAAGTGACAACAGTCTGTCAGCTTATTGATAAATGTATTAATTATATTACTTTTTTGACAGTGATCGTCAGCCTTGAGTTTGAAAAAATCTGAGCGTTCAAATTAATTCTAGTATCTTACATTTATATATACGAACCAAATTACTTTAGGAACACGTGGATTTCCAACAGTACATGTATACGCAGCATCGTTCGCCATGCAAATCAAGGAGTCGCTCGAATCTCGTCCTTGGCAGCCACCGTCATCGACGTGCGCGCCGTAAAAGGGAGCTATAACTGGGTCGAAAACGAATAGTAAGCGGCGGCTAATGGCGGAGGAATGAAAATGCGCCGGGGAAACGAGCGAGAGCACTCGAAGACGCCTTCCGGCTACGCCCGGGGCCGTTTCCGGAAACCATTGTCGAGGCATCTGCATTCACGTTTTCGCGTTCCTCTCTCGTGTATTTTAATTTTTCTGTCGCCGCCCCCCCCCCCCCCCCCGTCATCGACGGATCGATACCGCGGCACGGAAACGGTTATTTGTGACGTTCCAACAGGCGAGACGATATTTTTTAGGGGGACGTGGAAACATTGACGCGCAGCATGGAGACATCGCGAAGATATCGAGGCGGAGGGTTAATGGTTAACGAGGTGGGAAACTGTCCTTAGAACGGAGTCAAGCTTGGGGCGCTTCGCGTCGCTTGTTCTCGTCCCTGTTTCTCTTCGTGTATCTTTTCGTTCCCCCGTCTTCGTTCCTCCTCGAGCGACCCGCGTCGACTGCATCCCTTCGAAAATTCCCACAGGAGGGATGACTCATCTTCGCGATCGATTATCTCTGCGTCTGGTCGCGGCACAGGACAGTCTAGATTTCATCGTTCGCGTCTTCCTCGGTGGGTGTTTCCGTTCGAGAGGATGAACGTCGCTCAACGTGAAATGGAAAACAGTCGGTGGGATGTCCTAAAGAATGAGCCGAGAATGACGCGTACGATTTTATAATGGAGAACTTCGCTTTGCTTTCACTTTTCGAGCTTGTTTTTTCTTTCGTGGTTACGAAGGTTGCGAAGGTATCGAAGGTGGTTATGAAATAATTAACCGATCACATAGTCGGTTTATGAGGAATTGTGGATGAAACGCTTGCAACGATTTGAATCGTACAGAACGCTGTCGCGTATCTGTTTAGAAAATCGGAGAATTAATTGTAAAATAATATTTAGTTCGCGACAACAGGCATATATTTTACTGGCTGAAAGTTTTTAATAATTCATCTTAAGCTGCTTATGAATTATTTGTGCTCCAACGACAGGTTAGAACGATATTTACGATCGAGCAGTTCATTTTCGTTTCATAATAGCTGACCACGCATAAAACTGGTTTGTGTCGATTCATACACGTTAACCCCAAGGCACTTAATCATTACGTCTAATTAAAACCCGGGCATGCCACTGGCGCAGCTAATTAATTTGTTGTGATCGGTTCGGTTGTTGTTATATAGATTGAACGAAGTACTCGTGATATAAAATAAATCTTTTAAAGGGCTCGATAAATTAATTTAAAAAAAATGAATAACCACTACAATAAAATGAAAGGACAATTTTTTCATATAAAACTTGGCTGTAAAAAAGCTTATCCTATAGTTGCAACAATTTTTTCTTCACAGAAATTTCATTTCAAATAAATTTCATTTCCGTAGTTCGAAAAATATTCCGGATGACAATATTTTACTTTAAATAACAATGTAAAGAGACTTTCACTGTTTACTCGACCGATAAAAAGAGAAAATGTGGTCCCAGGTGGAAACATACGTCCGGTTGCAATCATTCGGTGTACGCGAGGTGTACAATAGTAATTCTATCCTGGAACCGAGCAATTTCAGTTCCTGTCAGTGAGCTGATACGTGTGCTTTTCAAAAACACAGCGCTCGCGATGTTGTTTTTGGTGGACGTACCACCCCGCCGGATGTGACGTCAGACCGAGCGTGGAAAATCGTGGAAAGCGTTTTCCGCGCTGCTAAGACTCTCCTCAAGGGTTTACCGAGCGAGGAGAGCTCGCACAAAAGAGCAGGGAAGAGAAGGGAAGGGACGGAAGTGAGATCGATACGACAGCAGACGAGAGTTTTGCGATTCCCGCCATTTTTTGTCGGAACCACTACGCGATTCGTGTATAATTTTCAAAATTTTAATAAACATGGACTGTTTCTAAACAAATCCACGAATATATTAAATCAGTATTTTCAATGATGTGTATTTAAACTTTCACGGTGAAATATTTTCTTTTTTTATTTGAATATTACATGTTCATTGTATATTCACATTGAATATTAAATGTTGTAACGTAGACGAATCAAAAAAATGTCTGAATTATAAAATGAATCAGAGATCGTTTATTAACGGTTAAAAAATGAGTGAACGAATAAAATAATAGAGAATTGACCAATCAAGAGAATCTAATGGATCGATAAGTTTTCCACACGTGGTATACTCTTAGCAGTGCCGTTAGCGTTAAGTTTAATTACAAAAGTATATCTTTTACAAGCACAAGCTTCGGTTCTTTGTCTGCGACAATATTTTAATAAATTTTGACCGATTCAATTGACACGAGTTGAATGAGAAAACAGGCTCAAACAGAAACAGTTTTACGCGACGCAAATTTATCTCCAGTATTCGAACACTCTGACGGACGCTCTGAGCACTCTAGCTCAGTTTATCCATATAACTTCATCTGAGACCTTGATTTAACTTTCCGATGCAAGTGTCCCTCTTTCCGTGTTCATCATCGCCTCTTCGTTTCTACATATTACGGAAGCAAAATGTTTTCGATCTCGTTCGCCTACCCGTTATTTCACCTCGCACTCGCGTATTTTTCGTTTCGTCAAACGGTTTAATTAAATCGAAGTAGCCCGTATTCGACGAAACTTTTACCGACGTCGCTTTGAGTCGGATGAAGTGGACGAATCCCTCCCCCCCCCCCCTTCCGTTAGGTGCAACAAGCGTTCCTTAGACATTGAAATTAAAAAATTCAGTCGTTTGTTCGAAAGCGAAACAGGGAAGCGAAGAGGGAAAGCTGGAAAACGCTTCCTTCTGTTGATTATTATTCACAAACGTGACTGCCGTCGGGGGGGGGGGGGAGGGAGGGCGCAGTCAAAATCCTTCTTTTCCACGATCACTCGTTTATTTCTTAGCTCAACGACGATCGTTATTTCCGTCTTCGTTTCCAAATCGTTGGCGATCGGCGACAAGCAGGATATTGGATTTCTCTGTAGTGGAGATACCTCCGTAACGCCTAGCATATTACTAAATCTATCCAAATCCAATATCCTGCAGGAATTTCCGTGACAGAAGCGTCGAAAAATACAGCGGATTCGAGCTGCATAATTTAGAGACATCGATCGAACCTAGTCCGTCGACCTAATTTCTGTGGAAAACATCCTTGTACTCTTCCGTTTTCATCTTTGATTACGTTATAACGGAATTACTTTACAGTTTCAATAGAGTAGGCAAATTTCATTTAACCCTTTCTCAGTTTAATCAGTCGCTTGAACAAGTTCTACGATATATTCTACACGAAGTATGTAGGCAAAAATATTTTGAAGTTCTTCGAAAATTTTCACCACATTTGCTAATACATTTCATTATAATTGCGAATGGTTCAACGAAGAATTATTTTTACCATTTGAGACGCATTTACTTCAACTAGATTCGAAGAATGAACTGAAAGCACTCGAAAATATTCCAAATGAACATTAATTTTGTTGCATCGTGCGTTTGACAATTTCAACGGGGCAACGATTTATTCCCAACGCTTCATTTTGCGTGCATTATTTCTGTTTCCCGTGAAAATTTGTAATTGCAGATCGTGAACGATTTCGATCAAAGAAAATACGACGTCACATTTGTCGCACACTCGTTTACGGAGAAAAACAATAATATTAATCGTAATTACGGTAATATTCCATGCTGAATCGCTTTGACCGATCGGACTCGTATTATATACCACAGGCTCGTATTTATACAGCTGATCCCTGTATTCAATCGGTGTTACACCATTCGTTGAAACTTTGTAGTGTCGCTTTTGCTCCGCCATTTTGTCGATCCTGCGAACGTAACCGAACGGAAACCGCACGGTGAAAATACGGCGTTTGAAAGTGTTTGTCGAACGATAAAATACATATGTATGTGTTATCGGATGCAATGATTTGTAATTAAAGCGTTTGTCAATGCGTTCCCCTCGTTTGTTTTCCTTCGCAAATTTATTACCCACGAAGGGTTGAAATTTATGTTCCATGCGGTACAAATAACTTTACGTGTATTGTTTAAAAAGAATTCTCTGGTTGAATAAAATTGTATAATATATAATCTACCGAGGAATGAACTTTCTCTTAACTCCAATTAAAATACACTAATTATTCATAATTAGATTGCCATTAAAATTACTACATGAAATCACAAAAATCGTACCTCTCAATGAAGTTTGTTAACAATAAGTTACTCATTTAGAGTAGAAAATTTCTGAACCATTAATTTCCTAGAACATTTCAAGGTACCCTCCTAAATTCTCCAAGGATACCTATGATAAACCTACGATAACAAAAGATAAATGTAAAATCGAGTTTTAAAATCTTACGAGCTCAATGTTTTAAGGAAAAGAATACAGCTTTAAGGATAGATATCTATTCAACGAGTAATGCTTCGAAGAAAGAATCCCAAAGAAGGACGTTCCTCATATAAAAATCTCGACAATGTAAATACGAGCATCCCCCATGTAGGATCCATCGAATTGTCAGGACGTTCGATCGCGCCTAATGGGCTTCTTGGAGGTGCGCGTATGCAAATAGGTCGCGGATAATACGGAAAGCCCGTTGAACGTCGTTGTCGTCGGCTACCGCCATGCCAGTTTGATAAAGTGGATAGAGTGTCGTCCCTACGTTTCCGCGCGACGTACAATCATCCATCAAATCTATAGCTGGTAAACAACATTCTGCCGACGGTCCAGAAACGTTTGCCGGGCGATCGTGCGACCGACGTGTAGGGACTCCTCCCGCACGCTGATCTATCTACATAATTCATGAATCTCTTCAGAAGCGCCCCGACAGACACTCCGGCGGTGGGTCACGTAGCTTTGGGAGAGCGGAACTCGCGTTAGGTATCTGATTATCGGGGTAAGCTTCGTGGGAAAGCCACCTTTGAAATTGTACCGCGATTTAGCATCGACGATTTCATTTCGTTCGCGACGGATCCAGGTCTATCTGTTGCGCTTCAGAAAACAGAACGAACCAATACTTTGAATGAGATTTGAGTGAGACAATGGCAGAGGTTAAAGGTATGTTTTGGCAATAATTGCCAAACAATTGTTTTGTATTGAATGTTCTTCAAAGTAGGGGAAGGTAGATGTTTATGTTATATGAGTTTGTTTTGAAGTAAGCAGTTGATTTTGACGATAGAAGGATAGTGGTGCTCGTTAGTAGAGAAGAATAGAACTTCTCTAAATTTTTAAATAAAGTAGAAAAACAGGCGAGAAAATTCTGCTTTTTTTAAATTTAAGTAGAATGATACGATGTAGGATACTTATTATAGATAGGGAGGTATCAAATTGGAAGCAATCGGAATTAGGATAGCGAAGGAACTTGCAAATCCTTTTTCTATTTACCGTAACTCTTGATATTAAAAGTCTCTGAGAAAAATGCTTGTCGTTCAAAGAATCGTGTCCCCCCTTTGTATCGTGTTCAGCGCAAAGAGAAAGAAGTGGCTGCAATCGTAGCTGTACGAGTTTCGCGTTCACCAGATTTCCGGGTTTAAGCCTTCGTTCTGTTTCCCATTTGAATGCGAGCGGCGTTCGCTGGAATCTCCAGCTGCGAGGAAGACGTCGTCGAAGAAATTCGCGAATAAATGCTGCCTACAGCCAGGTTTAATATTCCCCGGGGAATACTTTTCGCGAAGCCGGGCCCACTGTTGGGGATCCCTCCAGAATCGTAGAGTAGGACACGAATTTAATCCCGAGGGAAACGACGCAATTCATTCCGACGCCTCGCTCAAGAGGCAGCACGCCTTTCTTTCGGTATCACTCGCAAGGTCTCGAGAAGAATCTTCTTTTTTCCCCGCAGCTCCCTTTCAACTAGGAGAACCATACTCCTGGAGCGTTTCATGGCGCTCTAACGAGCGCCTTCTTTTTACGAAGGGAGGAAAAAAGAGGGAAAACGGAGGAGCGATGATGGCTATCGAAATGGTGCAGTTACAAGCGCAATTAAATCCGTGACTCGATCCGCCTTGATTACTCGGCAGAAGAATTTGACAATCGTTACACTTTCAGCAGCACGGAAACGTTAGATAAACTTTACAGAAAGATTAGCGTTGCTTTGAACTATTTTGAGACACGTATCATTGAGATGCAAATTTAATGCATTACAAACTCGAAATTTTAATACTTGATAATTGAAAATATCTCCGGAACCGAAATAAACGTATTAAAATTGTATAATTGCGGGAATATACATATGTGATGTGCCTGAGGAGTTTCACTGTGTTAATATTCAAAGTGTTGAAGCACAGTCTAAACCTACCCCCAGTAACCTCACCCCCTGAGGATGAACTACCCAGCTCTAAGATCACGAATAATGGAGTTCCTTCATCGAGACAGGTTCCTGGCAATATTTGGTGATGCGTTTGGCCAGCAGCAGGCCGTTATCGGGCTCCATTTAAACAGAATCCGTTGCGGCGGGAACGCAGATCGCGGAATCGTGTAACAGTGAAATTGGAGCGGGGCTCGGTCGATCGATAGCTCGGGCGACGAGCTTCGTGGAACGTTTTTCACGGAGGAAAAAGGAGGAGAGCCGATTCTAGATGAACGAGGTGGACGATTCATTCCACGACGTTCCGACGTCGACATTAATAACGTCCCCGAACGTTTGTCTAATGATCCCGAAACGTTCCGCCATTTGTCGGGGCCTGCAATTTAATCGGCGAGCAGCCCGTGGCCTGTCGATCAGAGAACTCTCCCCGTTCCTTTCGATTCGTTAATGACGTGTTGTTACTGGCGATTACACCGTTGCCTCTTGTCCCGATGGCAACGTCCAGGCCTCGCTGGATGTTCGCCGGGGAATAAGGGAATTAGCGGTTTCCGTGGAACGAGCACGGGAACTCAGGTATTCGAAGGCTTCAAGCTTGCGAAACGGTGGTTACCTTTGAGGTATAAGCGAGGCGGTAATTGAGAAGATTGAAAGAGGAAATCGGTGGTGCTGTTTGATCGGGGGGAAGCTTGATTTGACCGGGCAAATATTAATAGATAATTGGATACCGGGGATAGGTAAACCGAAAGAACGGGAATTGTTGTTGTAGGAAGTGTTAAGGAACTGATTTGGGTTTATTGGAAACGGGGTCTAATGTTACTAAATAAATAAGCTCTTATTTAAAGTACTTTAATTTATTATATTATAATAATTGCACGAGGAAGATGCAACTCTGATCGAACCTCACGAGCTTTGTCATGAGACTGGCAAATGCAATGGTCGAAATTCCTACGACCCCGTCTGGGTCTTTCAGCCCTTTTCTTCTGTACCTTAACGTTTTCGTGCTTTCTAAATTGCCAGTTGTGGCTTGGGTTCTTGAAAGAAATCCTTCAGAAATTACGTCAAGAGAAAGCTGGTTTTCGGTTAATTTTTGCTTCGTAATATTTCTGTATTCAATTTCTAACAGGTTTTCAATAATCCATAGCTGGGGATAATGACTAGAATGGAAAATTCAGTGTTGCTCTATTTGCGTGACGGTTGTTGCAAAAACATAGATTAACGATACAAATAAGAGATAAATATCTTACAGGGAATCTTTGAAAAAGGGCGTGCTCTACAAATAGTCATTCATCATTTTATTATTAACGATACGGTGCAGCAAGTTTAATGTCATCGGTTGTAATAAAAATATGTAGTCATGGGGGAATTCTAAAAATTGTTCAGTTTGCAGGATCGATGAATGAGAGGCAGCAGCTTAGTTGAATGAAAGACGATATCTCGCGCGGCTGATACAGGAACGCAAAAAACTGTGAGCTGGTGACACGAGCTAGAAACGGGCGTGAACTCAGCTTTTCGAGCCGATGCGTGTACCCGTTTCACGCACGCTGTGCACACGCATGCTGGGTTCACGCGGTGATTCAGCGCGATAAAGCGTAAAAAGGTTACACCGCGGAAGCACGTGGTGTCGGTGGCCACTTTTTACGCTTCCGCATAGGAAGTGTCAGCGCCGCGGCGCGGAAACGTTACGAGCGCATATGTTACCGCCCTCTCTGAAATTTTGGGATTTCTTTATCGGTCACTGGACTAACGACATCGTCGATTAAGCGAATATCAGTGGAATAATCGTAATTTCTCGGGCAGACTAATAAAGGGTAGTTTGGTGAAAGTATAGTAGTGAACTGTAAGTTCGATAAAATATAGAATTCAAGAACTTCTGTTTGGAGTTGGCGAATTTTGGGTGAAAAAGGTGCACGCTGTTGTTCAATTGAATCCGAAAACATGCTTTAATCATTATTATGGGGTGAAATTGATCTTTACATATAAAATACTGTATTAATATAAGAATGAGACTATGATTTGTGTCATGAAATTAGATGAAACCGTTTTGGAAGGCTTTCTTCTATCTTCGAAACGTTCAACTACTAAATTATAAATCGAACGTAATAAATTTTATTCCTCGTTTATCATACTGACGTTTCGTGGCTTGAACTTTGTCACTGCAAAATTACCACGTCGTTTCATGCAGCAGGCGCATAGCAGAATGCATACGTTGTTTCCTATCCCCAACAATTTACATCTTCATCAATCTCCCTAAACCAGGTACGCGCGTGTACATCATTCAAAGCGGTTTACCGTAATCTTCGGTTACAGACGTCCATTATTACCTTTATCGATTACCCTACTGTGCCTCACCTCCTTTTCGCACATCTCTAAGCATCGACACTCCGTGCTTGTCGACAACTGTTACACCCCCATCGTGCAATCAGTGTTTCCCAATTTCAGCATACGCTTAAGGCGATCAATTTGGACTTTTTCATATCCAGCAGCTTATCCTGCCTAGACAGATGGTTCACTAAATTATGTGGACAATACCTGTATTAATAGACAGATATAAGTTCCATTATAGATAGGTATTCGCGTAATGAAACTCAGACAATGGACTAATCGCTCTTCTAATAGTTAAATCTTACGGACATCAAGAAGGTTAATAATTTATACAAATATTCGAGGATCCTACATTTTCTTGATTGCTAAATTCCTTTAATTTCTTCTTAACGCAAACAATTATTTCTGTGCTTCAAATCGTTGAAATCCTCTTTCGAATACCTCTAACATTTCAGCCTAACAGTTACACATCAATGACACTTTGATTTGCCGTTTACGTACACACACGATACCTTCAATTCCGTAGATTGTATGTAAACACTATTCTCGACAGGAGAAAGCATCTGTTGCCAGGTGGCTCGCACAACAGAACGTTCGAATATTAGAGGATATTTGGATGATGGGCGCACGGATGCAGGAAGTTCCACTTCGTTCCGGTCTGCTGCATTTACCATGAGCACAATGCGCCCCGTGCAATTACGCATCGATCATTGTACCGTTCGTTTAAATCGAACGAACCCGATGTCCGTTTAAGGAAAGATTGGGCGGCGTAAAAACGATATCCAACGAAAGGATGCAATCTGGGTTGCAACAAGGCTTATTTGTATTCCAAGTATTCGCATTTCTTTTAGGCATCTGCGTCGATTGCATCCCTTTTTTACCCGCTCCTCCACTTCCGTCTCTTGTTTCGTAAAGCGTCGCGTCGTTCGAGCTATGCGCTCTAGTACATTTGTGTACAGGGTGCACGAAAGGCGGAAGTGGATGCAATGCAAATAGAGGCGGACGGGAACGGCCAGGGTGAGATCGAGATGGAAGCTGAGAAATTCAATTTCCATCCCTGAACAGGCTCCCTCGCATTCCCCAGCTTTTTCTTCCTTTGCATTCTTCCGACGACTGTCGATGCCCTCGTAGGCCCGAACTTTCAGTAGTTTTCTTTGTCGGGGTACTTGCTTTTTAGCTTTCAACGCGAACGGGGTTGTCTTAAGTTGTGGGTCATGGAATTCAAAATTTCCGGTAATAACGGTGTGAGAGTGACAGACAGAACGTGCCGCGGCGAAAAGAGTTACGCACTTCTAGGGGCAATCGCGGATTGCCCATAGTGAGGAACATAGAGTATACGACATAATACATGTATTTCACAGCATTTTATATATATTTGTCTTTTTGTTATTTGCATCATTATTCCACGTGCTATTTTTATTTAATCCAACATAAGTGATTTTGGAAAACGAATTATTCAAATTTTCCTCCTTTATTCGGAACGATTCGGTGTATTGTCTAATTTGTACTGGTTTGGGATTATCCAAAATCTGTTTAATGATGCATTCATGTTACAGTATTATAATTACTACTGTGTTAATATTATAATTATTTCTCATTAACTATTGTATTAATGTTGTAACTATTATTCAATAGTTAAAGGTATAAAGAGTCATCCATGTACAAGTTCTAACTACAGTAACGAACAAAAGTTTAAGACCAAGGGTCAGGAAAAAAAATTAATTAATTGATTATTAAGAAATAACAGTATAAACAAAATTTGTATTCTATGCTAATCAATAAATAGGGTTTTGCCGTAATGGCAATAAAAATGAATAGGTAAACAATATTTGAGAACCGTAAAATTATGTTTTACATTGTTCTGACGTCTTAAACTTTTGTCGAATACTGTACATATAATGTGATATTGAATTTACAATTTTTATAATCTATCGTTACAATCCAGTAAGATCGATGAATGGAAATAAATTATTACCCTTTCGTTGGGCTTAAAGCCCGCCGAATCCAGTAAACTGGTTACCTGTTGCACGCACTTCTTTCCACATGGAAATTGATGCGACTGCGTTTTTATTCGCCTGTCTTACAAACTTTCTCGCAACTAGCATTGAATATTTACATCGACTCTATCCGAGGATATGGCGTCTGATTATGGCCATGCGCCGCTTTATGACCACCACCCTGACAGAACAATATTCTCCGAAGGCCATCTAAAAGTAAGTGTATCGATTTACGTGGTACACCATGCGACAGGAAGGAAGTGCTCTCGTGTCTTCCACGGGTGAATACGAGCCTTCCGATTGGGTATGGATTCCTCTGGCACGCGACAGATCGTAATGGCTTTGACAGCTTTATTGGAGTTGCCGCTGTTATTTCCCCTGCAGAGAATTAGAATATTTGTCGCAGAGATTTATGACCCGATGCACAGGATCAGTGATGAATAACTGCGAGGTTCAATCGTCATTTAATATCGTTTCACGCATAACGATGAAGAAATGTAGAAAATGGATTATTACATGGACAGGAGGACCCCTATTCTGCGAAATATCACCCTACATTTCTAGGGATTAACTGTTAATAATGTATTAGTTTGATTCGAAACTTGAAACTGGAAAAACTATGCTAAAGTATTGTTAGGAAATGTATTCACAATAATCTCGAATAAGAAATTATCATGCGTATGCTGATAATATTTTCGTTGGTTCATAGCGACTTTACAGAAAATTCTGTTCCTAGCCCGTCTTGCATCAGTGGTTCAAATAAGCAAAATATATTAATATAGCGAATTAAAATTGAATAAATTAGAATATCGCAGCGCTGCTATTTTTAAGGTTAAACAAAGCGCCTCTATTTACATGTTACCGAAGAAAACACGTTGTTGAACCTTAAACCACCGGCGTAGAAGTTTCTCGCAGATTAGGCGTAATTTCTTTAATGAGGTTAAATCACGGCCGAACGAAGAGCATCAATAGGGAGCCACACGAGTGCCTTTATCATCCTCGTTTTAAAGCTCAATCCCGAAGTGGCTCCTCGCGTCGCCGCCGCCGCTTTTTTGCGTTCACCCGCCACCGGTGACGCGATTTCTCTCGTGAAATTTTATGAACAGAGACAGCTTTTATGAAGCTTAAGCATCGATGTATAATACACGAACTACGAGGGGGCCGCTTCGCCCTTTTCCTTAAGTAGACAAGGGTTCACGACCCTGTGATGGCATACACGCGAGAACGCCCTCGCGCCTCATCCCTCCGACTTTTCCACCCCTTTTTCCCGGGGCTGACTCATCGCGGGGAAAGCTCACGGAAACATTCTCGAGTGCTATTCCGTCCTTACAATAAGACGGAAGAAAAAAGGAGAAAGAGGGGAACAGGGAGACGCGCTGTTTTTCTTGCGATTACGTGGTCCATTTGCCTGAACGCTTTCGACTGGCATGACGCCCGCGAATGTAGCGATCACGCGTGACGAGTTGAGACATTTATTCGTAGCGAACCCTGTGTTGATTCAGCTACGACAGCTTTTTTGTCAGGGAAAAGTTAAAATTGTGATAGTGACAGTAGCAATACTTTGTTGGTATAACCGAGGAACTAGACGTAGGTGCAGTATAATTTACTTAAAAGTTTGGGAATAGGTATTTGTGAAGAAATTTCCTTTATTTTACGCTCTTGCTGGTATGATAATAACTTTACTTTCTTTAGTCTAAGTTTATTTAATAATTACAAGTCTTTGGATTGAGTTACGATTAAATATTAAGTTTTGAAATTTGTGCTTGAGCATAAACGATGTTAATTTTTAATGGGGATGGAATAGAGAGAGGGAGTCTAAAAAGTGTATTTATGGAAATTAAATAGGGCAGCAAATTTGCACTGAAGCAGTCAAATAGTAATGCATACATACAAATGGTAGAAAATAAATCTAGCTCTTAGCTCTCAATCGATCTGACTCTCCAAACTGTTATATTAATGGAATTCATTAAGTAAATGGGGCCACCTGAATTTCTTCTTAAAACAAGATCATCCAGATATTCGTGTGCAAAGCATGGGCTCCCGTCATTGGTTAACTATTCGTGGCTCGTCTCGTGTTCCACGCCACGAAGCTATCGATCCTACCATTTCCGTCGATATGTCCAGAAATTAGTTACCGATTCCTCGAGTAATAATTAACCGAAGGTTGATCGGAGGTGGTGGTGGCGGTCGCTAATTGAAATATACGGGCTCGTAATGTTTCAATTAGACTGTCCAGACAAAATTCCTTAATTAAAACCATCTGTATCGCTGGGATAAGAACGTCGAAAGTTTTAACGGTCAACCGATCTTTTTTAACGCTACAATTATCGACAATTAAAGTGTACTTATTTGCATGGAAGAGATCGAATTGAAAATTGCACGAAAAAATTCCGAATACACAGAAAACAAATCTTTATTTACATCTTCTGCAGAAAATCATAGTAAATTTCAGAAGCTTTACCACGGTGAACTTATAAGTTTACTATAAACAATCAACTGATCATTTTGACTGTTCTGGTAGTTAACTTTATGCAAATCAAGGTACAATAGAACCCTGATACTTATACCAAAACGAGTGCGATTGATGATACGCTAAGTCAGTCACGTCAAATCTCCATTTGTAACGTGTTCTCTAATATAAGATTGCAGTAAGGCTAAAATTTTTAGCTTCCTTTCTTTTACCACCGTTCGTCATCTTATTTATTCGTAATATATGCGAGATGCAACTCCTAGTGAGATTTAATTTATTCAAACTGTATTTGACAAGCTCAGATATAAAACAGAGACACGATACTCAGCTTCAGACGTCAAAGATTTTTGACAACACTTCGAATAAACCTACCGCTGTTGCTATTAGCCCTGACAAGTAAATTCCTACCGTACCTAAGTTTTTGCTGCAGTCTTCCAACGTGAATTATTCAAGATTCTCCGCTAATCTGAACGGACAATTCATCACGTTCTTCGTCTATTTCCCACGTAGGAATTTCGACCGGGAGAGCCTGTGTGATCGTTGTGTGGGCGCACAGTCGCGTGTCCTCGGGCATGTGCCCCGGTCACAATTACGAACTCAATGGATCGTGACTGCGAATACGACTCCACGGTTATATGGGCACCATACACGATGGATGAGTCGTTTGGTGACTCATACCTGCGTAGGGACCACCGGAGACCTTCGGGGTCCCCTGTAACCCATGGTGCATTTCGACGAACCGGCCAGCTAGACTTTGGCCAAAATCAACGTGTTGCACGGGGGGGTTTTCATTGCCCTAACAGATCGCCTAACCGCAGGGAGAATCATGGCTTCTCGTCGTGGTTGTCTCATCGAATATAGGTAAACGCGGCACATCGATTGATAGGGGGTTAACCCTTTCTGCTGTATCATTATAAACGGCAGAGTAGCTTTAGTACTCGTAAGGTCATCACCATAAGTCAGAGAAAGTTAGAGAAGCAATATACGTACAATGAATATTTTTAGAATTATGAAAAGAAGAAGAATTGCTGAGATTTATCCGATTTCACGTTACCAATCACGAGTTTATTAAATTTAGCTATAAATAGATATTCTTCTCTCATAAGTACAGTAGCGGATATAAGTTTGAGATGGGAAGATGTTATAATAGAACAGAATACCATGATTTATAAATATTGTCTATACATCCATTTTGATCCCTGATAGAGTAGTGCTTGTCAAACCAAAAAATTTGTTTGTTGTGTTATTTCTTGTATATGAATTACTTTATTTTTGCAGACTGTTCAGTCTTAAACTTTTGCTCGCTACTGTATCTACTATCCAATTCCTCAATCGAACTTGTTAGGAAATAGTAATTAGGGATCTGAAGAGTTAATAATAGTGGTTAACGGTGTGACAAATTGCATATTAATTTCGAATATCGATTTTGCGTTGTGTTTAAATTAGGATATTGATAGTCTTCCTCCAATTAGCAGTCGTTGATTCGTTAGAGAGCTCGAAGACTATGGCTCTTATTTGTTTTCGTTGCTTCCTGCTGACTCGTGTGGCTTGCTCTATTTGTTTGCCTAGAACCATGAACACGGAGGAATGAACACGAGAAATTTCAATGGATTTCAAATGCCTGGTGATGGGGATACGATTTGTTGACTCGAGCACGTGTTCGTGAAGTCCGAACGATTCACAGAAATATTGATTCAATCTCGTGGCGTACGATCGTTATGTTTTTGCGAGTTATTTTGAATCGTTGCGAGGATTCTAAGGAAAACAGAGTAACAAATATGGGTGTGTATAACGATCAACTCGAGCCGTTGGAAGCTGTATTTAATGAGATGTAGTGTCGAACTAATTGCTAAATCAATATTCATCAGCATTAGGTAATTACAATCGAACGTAAAACACAAGTTTACGTTGCATAATAAGGCGTATAAAGAGAGGCATGAACGCTATCAATAGCATTCATTAGTTAAATGATTTGTTTGTTGTTACATAATTACTTTGTTTGTTGGAACATAATTACACGACACCATCATAATTTGGATTTCTTAAAGCGTTAATCCTTGTTCTCTTAGTACAAAAGAGAATGAAAAAAGTTATATTATAAGATTATGAAGCCCTCAATAGCAATCCACAATAATACAAATTGCTTTCTCAATCTTGCTGTCAATTTAAAATTAAACCTATTAACTGCTAAATTTTTTTTTTTATTTTTGACGGGAAAATGCACAAAAAGTTGTGTAACAATATAATTATATTCAAATTATGTTTCGTTGTTAAAATATTTTATATTTTTTTTAAATTCCCGAATGAGGATTGTGACAGATTGCACGAATAAAAATTAATAAAAAAAAAAATATTTTGTTCCATGAATTATTTCATATTTTTAAAAATAGTTGTTATTTATGCCATTTTTTCATACAGTTCACATGTAACTCGACGTTACGTTGTATTTCAAAATCCCCAAATAGGGATTGTAGCAATTAATGGGTTAAAATGCTGAAATATTTTTTATATATTCGAATAGCAGAACAAGTTGAAATTTTTCCTGCGCCAACAGCCGAATGATTATTTAAAAATGTACCTCCCTCTGAAGTTTAACGAACAATTTAATAAAATCGTGCGGTTATTCCTAAAACTTTATCGACAGAATTTTTACGAGCCATTCGCAAGTGAATTTTATTTCTGTCGCGAAAGCTGCAGCGGTCGCTTCATCCGCAGAACGGCTTGTGAAAACGTCAATCCAGAGACGTCCTAAATGACGAACCCCGGCGCAAACTCGTTTAATCGACGTGATTGCACTTATGTCACCGGCGAATTCGGCTCTCCCTCCCCATGGGCGAACTCGTTCTCCTTCTTCCTTCCTATTCTCGTTGACACCGACACGATTTATGATGCGCCATCATAAAAGATGTTCATAACGGAATGACGCCACCGGCGGAAGCTCATGGAAATGTGCCGTCGTAAAAGTCCGCTTAATACCCACGCTTACGTCGGGGGATCGGATCTAGAAAATTTTTCGTTCGAACAATTGGTCGTCGCGCTGGCTTATCGAATTTTGCTGGTCGCATAAAATTTCGTTTACGACCGATTAGGAAATTAGTCGTGGATAAACGGAAATGACTGTTTCTGTGAAATTTTATAGGACAGCCATACAATTTTTTTTCGCGTAGGTACTACAGTTATTCTGGTATAAAAATTACTTTCAATTGTGTCTTCTCAGTTTTCACGAGGATTTAATTGCATCAATTTTGGGTGAAATTTTTGAAATATTTTCATTTTGATAGGATAAAAATATCTTAACTTTTTATTTTAACCAATTAAGCGCGGAATTTAATTTCAGAAATCCCTCACGGGGTGCGGAATTAAAATCAAGTAATGTCGTGTATACACGTCGAATAAAGACCAAATGGTCTTATTATAAATTTTACGAAAAACGAGGAAGAATTGCATTTTTATTTAATAAGAGATTAGTAATTCATTTCTGAAAAGATTACTGTTATTAGAAACTTGTTAAAAAATTGTTAAAAAATAATAAAATACTTAAGGTACAATATAAGAATAATACAAATAATAATAAAATACATAAACAAGAAAAACTTGGTAATATAAGGGAAACATACTATCGAATAATATTCTCGTTGGATTTTATTGAAATTTCGAGTTTTGATAGTCAATGGTTATTTTTTATTTTACACGACGAGTATACACGTCATACGTACCGCAATAGAGATTTCGTTCGTCGTGTATACACGTCAAACGCGCTTAACTGGTTAAGTATGCGTGCCAAATACTTCTTAGGGGGTGAAAATAATGCGTATGAGGTGTGATTTGAAGTAATTCAAATTTGTTTGTGAAATAAAAATCAGAGATATCGTATTGAAGGGTTTATCGAAGTGTGCAAGGGTAGAATTGACAGAAATTTTGAAGGATTAAATGTGATAAGGGTTAATGAACCGAGCGAGCTGCTAGAGACAATGGAAACTCGTGATCAAAGTGAGAAACTGGTTGCGCCGATTCAGATGAAATGTAAATCCAACGGTATTTCGCGGTGTTTGTCGCGGGATAAGCATCGTGATCATACCGTCGATGTTCGAAAGCCAGGCTCGAGTGGGTACACGCACTGGCGCTTGTGTTTACACGCTCGTAATAAATGCGTGCATGGATACGCGTGTTCGTGGCCCTCGAAAGTGTTTACGAGGGACGTTATAACCATACAGTAGCCCGAGTATCGCTTTCAATCAAAGACAGAGGATGGAGATTGCATTTAGAGGCCAAAATGAATACATGATCTCTTGAAGGGTTAATTAACGCCGTTATTTCCACGAACTCTGGTTTATTTTGACCCTTTGCGCTTGAAACGCGACATTGAAATTTTCTTCGAAAACCTCCAAACGCAAACTATCGAGATTAAATAGTACGCTAGTATCAGAGATTACTTATATTGGAATTTATTTAATTTCGACAAATAATACTGAAACTTATAAGTATTACCGTTATTTTTTGCGATCGAAAATTTGTGATTCATCGTAAGGATGTACACCTTTAAGAAGTGTAATAAACATTTTTTATTCCATACATTTCTGAGTAACGGACAATACAAAGATGTTGTCATTTCATAAACGGAAGGAACAGGATAATCGTCGTCTTTTATTTATTCATTTACGGGTAGAGGTTCAGGTTATGTACAAGTTTAACCCTTTGCACTTTTTGATGCTAATAACTCCCTAGTATTTTAGGTGTTTTATGCGAAATTTACTTCAAACGATAATTCCTTGAGTGGTACTTATTTTAACTAATTTTTTTTTTACTACTTATATTAAGCATAGCTTTCAAAGGTTGTTGTTTGTGGATCTTCAAAATTCTTTAACTAAAAACTAAGACAATTTCTGTCTCTAAAACTTCTTTCTAAATGTCGAGTTTGACTCGTTATAGGAGTTACTGTGATAAAAACTAATGTCAAGTCACACTCGACAAAGGAATGTAAAGGGTTAAAAAACACTCTTCGTTCCTTTTATCGCGTTCATTCATATCAGTCTGGCACCGATCATAAGGTCGTCCAACGGAATGTTAGCTGCTTCATTCATCGAAAAGCGATCAGCTGCAGAGAATTGTAACGCTGCCAAATCGTTCCCGGCACGAAACTTGGTTGAAAGCATTGGCGAGCAGTTCGGAAGTTCCGGAAAAGGTTAACGACGACTAATTCAGTTCCTCGGATTGGCGTCGACCTCTAAGATCCCGTTTCGACAGCTTCTGGGCTGGCATTTCCGTGACACCAGCCACAGGGGGGATATTCACCGCCTCTGACAAACCTATTCGGAACTACATGAGATCCCTAAACGCTTTGATCAATGATAACAAGAGGATCCCGACGATCTGCTCGGATTCAACTTCGTCGCACTGCCCTTTGAAACTTTAGCCGAACCACGCCTATGTTATTCACGAAACTTTGCTCCGAGACTGGGTTCACATTTTTTTTTTCTTTTTGTATCGAGAAACAAGAGACGTTGCATTTATCACTGTTATCTTTCGCGAGATTTTTCCTTTGGTTCGCTCTCCTATAATTTTCAACAGAGATTGTCCTTAACAAGATCAGGTTGGATAGAATTATCGAATGAATGATTGAATATTGAATTAGAAATTATAGAAGATCCAATTCTGGATTGACATTTACTTGACAGAGAACCGGATACAATTTTTCTCGATCGAATAAGCGCACGATTTCGGAGCATACATGATTGGATCCGTCATGAATTTCGATGTTTAAGGTGAATTATTGGGAAAGGAATTGATTTTTGAAGGCAATCGAATAGACGATTCTGAATAATCTGTATTTTATTCGATTTGCTTAGAAAATTTCTGAAGAGAATTTTCTAACATGAATATCCAACAATTTTGACATGCAAATTACCTTCAAGTTATAATCTAAAAGAGATCCTTCGTGAAACCGGTACGATCGATCAGATCTGCAAAGAGAGGGGTTCGAACAATTCGAAGACACGAAAGGGGCTCCGTAGGGCTCTCTGTTAACGAACGTTAATTAACGTTATGGTTACGGCACTCGACAGTGATGTCGGATAGAGAGGGTGGCCATGGCAAGTGAAATTCCCTTTGTGACCGAAAGCCCGATATTGCTGAGCTTAATCACGCTTAAATACGCCTGCTCGTCACGGTCACCACTTCGGATACTCTTCTCTAACCTGATCGAAATGTCGTCCGTTGAAAATGATATTCGCGTCCATTCCTCTCGTCGTCTCCCTTCCTCTCTCGGGTCGATATCGATACCTCCTGTATTATTATTAACCGGTTAATTAGCGTTTTCCATTAGCCGTCCAGACAGGTGACGTTACGCTGTGTTCGTGATACATTGTCCGCTTTCGCCGTTGATAAATTATTGATTGCACACGGTTTCGTTTGTATATCAGTCAAGTTGCACGAATTCACTTGTAAGTTACTTCGAGTTTGTGTTTTGTGTAGATCAAGCTAAGCGACCTGAAGTCGTTTAAGTTCAAGCATTCTGGATAAGGAAACATTTGTTATCAGTTCACATCATTCAAAATGTATAACAAGTTAAGGGACTATTTGGAAGGATACTTCGAGTCGAGTGAAGGAAGGTTCACATTGTTAAAGTGGTCTAAATTACATACTTGAGATCAAGTGGCTTGCCTATTGAGGACGAGCATATGGATTTAAACAAAACATTTTAAGTCATGTAAATAAGTTCTTCGTGTTAGCGAGGTAGTTTCTAGTTATTGATACTCAAGCTATTTGAGTTTCAGTAACATAACCTTACAAAAACTAAGGAGAACGTTTATCGAGTCCACCAATTATAAGATGTTATAAATAGTATTGTCACCGCTTTTCAAAGTATTTAAAAAATTGTTTAAAAATATTCGCACTTCAATGATACATGAAACCATTATTAACCCTAGATAATTCGTCTAATAAACTACCAACCCCTGTAAGTTTTATAAATTCAAGATCTACCAAGATTATAAACGCAAATTTTTCACCACTTTTCCATCTTCTAATTAAAATGTTATACTACTTCTCTTAAGTTACGCTAATTTGTTTGAAATAAATAAGGGAAATATAAAGATACACATGTTTTTAATCCGTAGTCTGTGAGTCGAATAATTAGTTACACGGTAATACTAATTTAAGTTTAGTTATCCGGAGTTAATCTTACAATGTTTATTCCTAATTAAAGTTTTTCGAACGAAACCGAGACAAACTCGAGCAGATTCATGCGGATTCTCCCTTAGTTTTGAACGCGACGGCTCACCACTCGATCTTCCATGGGTTAACTAATCCGAACGAGGCTTTAGGACATTGCTGATCGTTGGTTAGGCGAGAAAGCACAGAGGATCATGGTGTTGCGCAATATTTCACGTTACTCGCCTTCCCGCTGTTCCTCTCCCTTCTGTGGCGGCTTTAATTTTCGCGGGCCTCGAAAAATCGTGCGGTTAGAGTGGCTGCGAGTGAAGAGGTTCGGGGGAGAGATGGCTTAACGAAGAACCCTTCTTTGCGTAGGTGCTCGAGAAGGAGTCGAGGGGGATCCTTGAGCGCGAGCGAAGGGATGCCAACAAACTGACGTAATAGTCGAGTAAAATACGACGGGGAAAATGTGTGGGAAATTTTATGCGTACGCGGTTAAAATATTTTCAAGACGTTCAAGTGTATCATAGAATGTTTAAATAACTCCAGGGATATCGTTAATGGTAAAGGTTTAAGTATTTTCTAGACGTAATTACACAAAGATTAGAAAAAAATATTTACATTCCTTTAAAATAAGAAACTTGACAGCCAATTATCTTACTCAAATTAATATACATAATAGTTTTTCTCGATGAATTATCTTCAGTTCATCGATCCTTCTAAGGTTAACAAGTTTATACTGTAACACTTTAAGTATCTGTTTTTTACACATCAGATGAAATACGGTTGAATGTAACAATTTTTTAATATAATTTCAAGATTGTATAATATATGAAGAATGTCGTAGTTTTCGCTGTAGAACGTGTTCAAGGCTGAAGGGGTTAATAAAAGAGAACGACACATCCTGAGGAGGGCATAAAGTACACGCGAAAGTGAAAATTCATTCGATTCGCTCATTCGCGTGTAACATGGAATAAACGCGTGCTCCGTGGCAAACTGCATTGCGGTTTTCATTTGTTTTTGTATAGCCCTGGCGATCGTAGGTGGCCATAAACACTCATTGACAGTGCGTACGTGTGGCTGTTTGCTAAATCGCTTTCCACTGCCACCGACGCCGCAAAAGCGGTTCGGTTAAATCATCCCTCCTCAAATTTACGTTGGGTTTGTCCTCGATGATCAATGCGATTCCCTGCAAGGTTTTCCGCTAATCACCTCTAAACGTTACATAATCACCTTTTCTTTGCAAAAATTAGTAGAAACTCGTCTACTAAGTTATTTTTTTGTCTTCATTGGTGATTTTTTTTTTTTTTTTGATTTTGTAGCTTCAAGGAACTCTAGTGAGAGTTATATAGTTATACATTAATATGACAATTTACGAAAGTGATTGCAAATGATATGAGCAATTTAAATTTGGTGGTTACACCTTTTAAGAAAACGATATACACAAGTACACGCTAAATATTTGTTTCCGAGAAAAGAGATAGAGGGAGACACAGCTTATATTTATAAAGGCTTTCGGTATGTTCGACTCTCAGAGTATCGTACAAAGGGCACTGAAAAACAATATGGTTCAAATCCTGCTTCTTGGCGTTACAGTTACATTTTGCACAGCTAGTTACACCAACACCAGACTACCTTCACTTCGGTGTTTTAACACTAGAACTACCGGCAATTAAAATGTACTTATTTGCATGGAAAAAATCAAATTGACGATTACATGAAAAAATACTGAATGCTTAGAAAACAAATCTTTATTCATATTTTTTGTAGAAAATTATAGTAAATTTTAGAAGCTTTACAACTGTGAATTTATAAGGCTGCTATGAGTAATCACCAACTGGTCGTTTCGACTGGTCTGGTAGTTCTAGTGTTAAGACGCGTATTCATTTTCGGAGAATAAGAATAATATTAGATTGTTTGGAGTATCTGAATTTTCAAAGCATTATCTAAAATCTTTCATAAAAGGCATCATTATCGAGAATAGAGGTTAAAGTGTGAGACATAAGAATTAAAAATTGATGTAATACCAATGTAAAAGCTAAATAATATTTTAAATAGAGCTGAAAGTTGTGCAAGCTGTTTCGCATACAAGACTCATTCGTACAACAATGTAATGTTTCTCCCTTAACGTTGCGACATTCTTCCTCCTTTCTTTTTCTCTGCGTTCAACGGAAACGAAGGCGAATCGAACGCATCGATATCCTGTCAAGCCCCGGCGCATTACAGTGTTTCAGAGGTTTCTTTCTTATCGGGTAAAATTATTCTCTCAGCGGTACATGAAATTCCGTGGCAGTCGTCGAACAGCTTTATTGCTCGAGTCACTGATTGATCGGATAGAATTCCACGTGCGTCAAACGGGCAGCGTTCGTAATCGTCGTCGAAAGTTTCTTGTATTCATCATTCATTCACCGAGCAACAGTGTTTTTTGAGCATTCAATTAATTAACCCCTTCTGACCCTCCACTGAGAAAGACGCGGCATAACTTCGTTTAAAAGTTCATTTTATTCGCTTGTCATAGATATCGCTATCCATAGCCAACCACCGTTCGTTTGTTAACAATTCTAATTTCACTTTGTTTCACGAATGCTACACCGTCGGATCTCTAAATCGCGTATCGTCGTTGAAAAATAATAACTTGGGGCCCGAAGGGTTAACTCTTTGAGGCACACGATTTTAAAGAGGATAAAAACTCAAGTTGCACAGAATTTTTTTTTTACATAAAAGATGGAGAAGAACATTAATTTCAGTTATTAAAATATTAAACTGTTTAACGCGTACAGATTGGTAGAAATACATGATTTGAAAAAATGCCAATACTTATTAATTTTTCATTCTTTCCATCGTTAATACGATGGCGTGAAAAAATTAATGCATCATAAAACACCTAAAAATAGTTACACACTGTAATTTATTTGTTGTAGTTAATATATTTCAGCATCATATGTATCATATAATAAAAAATTCATCTTGGCGCCACAGGCAAACCCTGTAAAACTTGCGTGGCATTCGACGCGTTAACTGGGTAACTTCGACTTTTGAAGTTGGGTTAAAATGTATCCCACCGTGTATAAAAAGGTAAACAAAAGGCGGGACCAGTTTCAACCTTTTTTTAACCAGTTTTTAACCCACCTAACCCCAAAGAGTTAATAGCCGTCCGGGATGCACACGAACGGCGGCGAGTCACGATCAACAGTTAACAGTACAGATTTTCTTCCCGCCGTCACGGCCCTCTTCTTCTTTCATGCAGATTCGCTGCAGAATGTCAAGACCCGAGCATGCATATTTCATAACGCATCTCCATAACCAATTAATCTTCCCCGGGGTCTTTTCAGGGACCTCTCGATGCTTACAATCCCATGGAAAACACTTTCGATCGCTTCTCGACGTAGCTGTAAATCGTCAGCCGACTAGCGGGAGAGAAATACAGTGTTCCTTTTTATCTCTCTCTCTTTCTCTCTCTCTCTCTTTCTTTTTGACTCCATCCGCTTCAATCTGCTCTTCTACATCCCTCCGTATTTTTGTCTCCGTCCCTTTTCCTCTTTCATCCCGCTTTCCACGCGGAAGAGCCATCCCTTTTGTGCGTGCAGAATTAGTTTCCTCTTACCAGACTGGCTGGTAGCCATTTCGTCCTCCTCTTCTTCCCGGTTTATTCGTCGTCGCCCGTCTTCCACGGCGACGTCATCGTCTGCGTTATTTGCCGGACCAGGGGGAGAAGTTGGGATGGGGCTTTGAACGTAGTAGCCCTGGTCGAGCCGTGGAAACACCAAGAAACTATTCTGTTCATTCCGTTCGATGGCGTTGTTATATACCATCGTTCATCCGCACAGCATGGTCTCCGAAGCTCGTCTATGGTGTTTCCACTTGACGACAGATCGATCGAAGATCTTTTTGCTGTAACTTGGAACGTCATCTTGAGCTTATTGCCCTCATGAAATACCATACTTTTAGCTGGTTTCGAGATGCGTATTTAAGATAACAGTAGACTATCAAAAGGTAGTCTCTGGTAGATTATCAAAAGAATAATAGAAGTAAACGTTTAATCTGAAGATTGAATAGAAGTTACTGCTAATGTAGAATTGGCTGAGAACCAAGCGTTGAGTTTTAAAACGACTACCCTCTAAAGAAAAACAGAAAATAGGATTGCGGTCTTCGATTATGATGGAATAGCGAGCTCCGTACACCTTTTTCAGCACGAAGGGTGTTCATATTATGTTGAATGAATATTTTGGTTCTGAATGAACATCGTACGCGCTGGGATTTACGTTTGTCAGAGTAATTTCTTTTCAGGGGTGAAATTTGAATAGAATTTTTGACGGATAATGGAATAAATTCATCTCTCGATTCATAGTTTCCTGTTTCCAGAAATCGCGTGTTCTGAAGGGACTAGGATTTTAAAGTTTTTACAGAAAATAAATCGACCATGGAATGAGCCAGCTGCTTTCATTGTACTTCACGAAACTTGGCAAACGATGCCGCGTAAAAACTCCTCAAGATCTCTTACTTCGTATCTATGTGTCTGCAGCAGATGCTTTCAACTGTATCTTAATTAAAACTATCTTTTCCTAATGAAAAATAATTTATATCTTTTGAAGGTGTGAGAAACTGCCCTCATTATTACATATCTTCTATTTCTAATTATTATTATCATCTTCAATCGATGCATCGAGGAACGAACACTCATTATTTTCACAATGTTTTTATTACACTGTGTTCCTCGGACAAATTTGATCGCGATAACGATCACTATAAATCGTGCGTTACCGTGACAAGGATCTGGGAAAAGAAAATGAATCGTAAACGTAATCCTTGACTTATATTTCATTCTGCTTTATTTACTAAACTAACTAAGGCAATTCAAGCAGCTTTGGTCGGAGTTCCTTTTTTCCCTCTTGCTCGTTAAAAAAGTAGGAACGGGTATAGAGAGACGTTTTCAAGTGTTCTCTCGTTAGAACTCTCTTTAGTTACCACTTATATTCTTCCTCAAAATTTTTTTGCCCCATGTTTTTGTCGGAACTCGCTAATTTCTGAGGGACCGTTATTCATTATACCATTAATTCCTCTCTAATTTTCCTCGTACATTGTCCAGTCTTAAAAACCTTAAAATTATTTCCTCTACCGTTTCAGGCGCCGTACGTTGTTTGTTTCAAAATGTTTATAATTCAACGTTGCTTACAGCGTTTACCATTGCGTATTTGCGTGACTTAACCATGCGACTTCGTTTCGTTTTCGTTTTAAGATGGCATCACCGAAGGGACGTTGGTAAACGATTAAATTTGCAGCGGCAATAACGTGAACGAATTCATTCGACCCTATAGTTATTCGCACAGTTATTCATCGGTTATGTCTACGATAACATATTTCGAAGTTGATTAAAAATTATGATGCTTCATTGTCGTTGCAAATCCTTCGCAACATAATATACAGGTTTGCGAAATTGTACGTCGAATCGCCTTTCGTTTCGCACACAACTACGATGCTATATTTATTTATTATATTTCGTATGTTTATCCGCCTCGGGAAGACCTGATGCGCGCATACGCGATTCCTGCGGGATCGATACTCCTAGCACTCCAGGCACGTCACAACTGGAGGCGCGAGATTCCCGAGAAAATTGAAAATCGGGAGAGAACCCTTGGGAGTTAACCCTTTGCCCGGGGACAAAATCAAAGCAGGGTTTATTAGCGAACTTCGTTTAAAAAGCTGCGTCGCAAAAGTCAAACCCCTTGAAAATTCGTTGTACGCTTGAATATTCGTTTAACTGATAAACAAACCTGTTTGGACGACAGGCTTTGCTTTAGTTTCTCAGCAATTCTTGTTGCGTTTCCTTCGGGTTAACGTGGAAACATTTAATTTCTCAGATAAAAGAGCCTTCCGTGTATTCTGATGCGCGTCTTCTACGTTGCACCACTTGGAAGATGAAAGACTGACAGGAGAATGAGATGAATCTGCGGGCCACAGTGAACATAATAGAATTATACGCCTGAATTCTTTCAGCTTCTGTACTTGAACGTGAAACGCTTGGCCGAGTATCGCCACAATAGAGCGAAAATATGATTTGCTGCGTCGGCGGGCTATGATAATAGTTAAATCTCTAAATATTACAATATACACCGATCTCACGAAACTTCACAGACAATTCAGCAGATAATTATTGTTTCGTTCAATTATTAATTGTTCCCCCGGTTTTTCCCCCAACAGCGCATCTTGTTAGTCCAAGCATTTTCTCGTTTACGACTTCTAGTTGAACGAGCAAAAAGCCTTGGCGCAAAAACTGGTCGTCTCCACCTTTAGCCATTTTTAGATTCGAACGCATCTCATTAGTATCGAAAAATAAAGATATAAAATACAGAATATAATAAGACTTGTGTATGAATGAAGAGAAAAAAAAGAGAGCATCGAGTTTCTAACGTTTAAGAGAAGTTTCCTCGATTTTCCAACTCATTCCCGGAGATAATCGATTTTAATAGCGAAATCCTCGATTGCTCTCAGCTTGTAGGACGAACTTTCATATTTATCGAGAGAGACCCGAGCCTGCTAATGACAGCCGTTAAGACGGCTGTTAAAATAGTCGTTAAGTGGCTACAATGTATAGCAGATCTTACCGGCAGCGTTACGTCGTTTCTCGAGTACGTCTTTCCCACGGCCAGCTAACTTGCTAGTGCACCAAGTACCTTCAAACTGGATAAGTTATCCTATCAGCTGCAATCGTGAAATTGCAGTGGCTCTCTAAAATTGATTAAACGATCGAATTGTATCTGTAGTTGGATCCAGCTGTAAGAGTAACGTTCGATTATTTTCCCGATGAATGTTGCTTTCGGTGATCTTTTGAATTTTGAAATTAATTAGAGCAGCATATTTCAATTATGTAACATGGATGAAGAAAGAAGGGTTGGGGGTTGATCGCTTCCAGTGCAGAATCGATGAAATTCGGCCTCAATTTTGTCAGTGAAAAATTTGATTTTGTTTCACACTGCACCCTTTCTTTCTCCCTTGGTAATATTTAAATCATTTTGGCTGACGTAAGCGCATTCAAAATAACTCGTTTTGCGTAGGCGAGAAGAATTTTTATATTTTAACGTTTCATGAAAATTCAATCAGCATCTTTTTTCGATCTCTGTAGCTGTTTTATTATTATTATACGCCGGTTCCTATCGATATTTATCATTCGTGTCAATAAAATTGGAATTCCGTTCCCTTTCCCGTTTCCCGTTTGTTTCTTTCTCCGTCCACGTAATCCTCAATATTATATCACCTATCAATTCCTAGAATCTCGTTCTAAGTGTACCAGCAGAACGTTTTGTAACCCGGCGCTCGATATGTTATGTATAAATGTGGAGTCACGTATTTCGTGACCGGCGAGGTGAATAACGCCCAGTAATATGATAACGTTGTCACCGATAACGCCACCTTTCGTTTTCGTTAAACGCCGCTTTTATCGTGAGATCTTATCGCAAGCTTGCTTTCACGATTTACCCGCCAGACAAAACACGGGATAACAGGATGTTAAAATGCGCGAATATGGCCGCAGCTGTTAACGTGATCTCTGTTTTTCGACAATGTTCTTGTAGCAATTGCAATTTGAAGTAAACGTATAAAATTATAGACATTCATTTACGATCTAAGAGTGTAACTGTTTGCAATGAAAATGTTGTGTTTTTATTATCAATATTTATACGTTAAGAATTATTATGTAGTGTATACTTTTTTTTATCGATTACATTAATAATAGTAATAATAATAATAATAATAATTACTGTGTACCGTATACTTTTGTTATGTTTAACGAATGATATTCGTATCACCCGACACCACACCACACTCTTCTATACGATATTTATTTATTTTCCATTAATTGCCCACTCATACCAACACGTATATTTAAAAAAATCCGCGAAATTACTTCTATCACTTTTATCGTTTCAACAGAGAATTTCAGATAAATGCAAGATTAATGCGTTTATCGTATTCAGATTATTAAATTGTTAAATACTTTGAATTCTTCAATTTCTCGAGGGTAACGCCCAAGGGACGGAAAATTAAGCGAGTTGCGTTGAAATGAGCGCGTGCTGTGAATTCTCCAAGACTTCCTCCTAAATTACTCCGCTGCAGATGCTTACCGTTACAGAAATAATACACAGTTTATCCAGATTACAGCGGCGATGTAAACTGTGTGTATAAGAACGGCTCGGAGCGCCGGCAAGGAACACACTTTCATTCTTGTTTTCACACTTGGAGTTCGTTCTTCCCGTTCATTCAGCCATTTACTTATGCAGACACCATTCATTCGTGCGGCGGGACGTGCGTTTTAAAATATCTGTGCGTCGATTGATTGACGTGAACTACATTTTCAAACGAAGTTTACCCGAAGCTATTCAGAAGCGCGTAAACATTTTCCTGCGCCCACGACGCGTTTCGAAACCGATTTTAAAGCGAAAAATGGAGCGGAGCTCCGAATAGGAAGATTGATGATCGAAAAGAGAATTATACGATTTTAACCCTTTGAACTCCGCATCATCTCGGACGTATTGGATAGACGTATTCTCGGTTCTTCAAAATCGCTATTTTTTTTTTATATATATCTTAATAACTGTACCATATTTGGATTTGATATCTTGTGCCATTTTAGCAGAAAACTTCACAGAAACATGTATTTCTGAAAAGGTTGCGCTGGGATAAGTTGATTCCTCGGAATCACTAATAAATCCTAATGTCTCCTGAGGGGGGACAACGGAGTGCAAAGGGTTAATTACAGATATCATTTCAAAACGTTGAAATATTTGAATTTCCGAACTTTTAGATATTCCAATTTCTGAAGTTTCAAGTGTGTGAATTATCGAAGTTTCGAATATTTAAACGTTTAATCTGCACTTCTTTGTATATTTCAATTTTTGAATTTGTTAGAAATAAAATACGTTCTAACGTGTAAGCAAAAGTTAATCTCTTCAAAGAAATATATATACGAGGTCGAGCTATGCGCTGAAGAGGTTTTAGGAACGAGTGAAGTGTTTACACCACGCTGTGTATAAGAATTAGAGAACCCGTACGAGTTGTATCTTTCAGCCTCTTCTATTCATTCGAGATTTACTTTTCGCTGCGTGAAGATCGAGTACAAGAAGATATACCTTCCTTTAGAAATAAAGTTTAAGTTAAATCTTGACAAAAAAGTTATCGTTACTTCTTCCTTTTTTTACCCATAATCTCAAATAGAATGATTAAATATACAAATCTTCAAATCTGATAATATTTATATTGCTTAAATAAAATACACTCTTATTTGAGATATTATAATACTTTACTATATAACACGAGGAAGGACAACTGTGACCGAACCTTACGAGCTTTATCATGAGACTAGCAAAACGCAGTGATCGAAATTCCTACAACCCCAAGTCCTTCAGACCCTTTGTTCTTTTTCTTAACGTTTTCGAACTTTCTAAAATGCCAGATGTTGCTTGGGTTCTTAGAAGAAGCCCTTGAGGAAGTACGTTAACAGGAAGCTGGTTTATGATTAATTTTTGCTTCATAGCATTTCTGTATTCAATTTCTAATAATTTAAATTTACCAATTTTTTGCCAAACCACGTAGTATTTCTGTATTTGATTTCTAATAATTTAAATTTACCAATTTTTCGCCAAACCACGTAGTATTTCTGTATTCAATATCTAATAATTTAATTTTACCAATTTTTCACCGAACCATGTAACATTTCTGTATTCAATTTCTAATAATTTAAATTTACCAATTTTTTGCCAAACCACGTAGTATTTCTGTATTCAATTTCTAATAATTTAAATTTACCAATTTTTTGCCGAACCACGTAGTATTTCTGTATTCAATTTCTAATAATTTAAATTTACCAATTTTTTGCCAAACCACGTAGTATTTCTGTATTTGATTTCTAATAATTTAAATTTATCAATTTTTCGTTAAACCACAAGAAGTGTTCCATCTTCGACGAGTATAAGAATGTTTAAAAAGCCTACGTTTTATCATTACGATAAAGCTTCTTCGGAATTTCACGAGCATCGTGTTTCGATTCCATCGGCACCGGTCACCGGCTCACAACTTAATCGGTGAGCGTAGACGTACGGAACGAGGGGCGTGATTCGAATTGGAATTAGCGATCGGTGCTCGCCGATGCAGCCTCGTTCGTTCGAAAGACCGTGGCTGAGATCGCTTCGAGGCCCCGTGTGTCCCTTCGGGTTTACCGTTTCCAACGTGCAGTTTGTTTGCATCGCGACCGTAAGCGCAATTGCTCGTGCAGATTGATCCATGTACGAGATAAATACTAATCAACGGGCATGCCAGCCGATGGAAATATTCAAGGTTTCTCCCTTCGCGCGAAAACACGTTTATCGTGAACACTTCGCGGTGTTAAAAATGCGAATTGCTCGAAGACCGAATACATGTATGGTGGATAATCGATTATTCTATCGTTACTTTGTAGACGCGAATTTGATTGAAATCGTTTCTGAAACTGTGGCGTTACAGACATGACAAGTGAACTTTTATTCAAATTATAAATTTTGTATCATCTCAGTAACTAAAACTAAACAGGGCGTAATTCACAACAAGACGAATTAACACTCTACTTAAACAGGGGCTATGTACAAATTTTATAAAAATCGAAATAATTGAAAGTGGTTAAAAATGCCTAGCTGTCGTTAATGTTCCCCTTACATGCACCTAACTACAATCTCTCGCATTACCCTATTAAAAATTGCTACAAGAACGCTGTATAAATGAACTTTAAAAGAAGTTTTAATACGCTTTCCCAACTCTAATCCTTTAATTTGGAGAAACAGAAGAGGACGCTACTTTGTGTACAAGTTTTCACCAGAATTTCGTTCCAAGTAAGTTAATGCCCGAGACATGGAAACTTCTTACACGTGATTCTAACTAGCACGACGCGACGCCCGCTCGGCAATCGTGGACGCGATCGCGCGAGTAAATTGAGTCACGTATAGGATAAGAGAACCGTTGGCGTTATATGGACTCGATAGGCGTAACATGGTAATGAAGTGTCTCTTTTTCCCGATGCGTCTGGCGCTTTGAAAATTTTAACCTCTCCGAGGCCAATATCTGGGTTTCCCGTGGCGCTCGCACCGCAAACGATAGTCGAATGTCATTGCTGCAATCAATTCGTATCGTTTTACAGAACACAATCCCGGCCACCGCAAAGAGGAAAGTCGACCTTTTCGTACGAATGGCCGAGGAATTCTTTTGCTCACGCGAACTCGTTTCATCGATTTAAACGCGATTTTGTTGCCTCCAATTTTCTGGGAACCGGAAAATTAATTTACATACGAAGAAATGTGTTCGAATGCTTGGATAATATCTGTTATTTGTACTTTGAAGTGCGAGAAAATTTGTTTTGTTTATCGTTGGTTCACGTTCGTTTCAAAATTTAGTTAAAAAAAGGGTCGTTTTGTATTATTGCAGAAAATTAAAAGATTGCTGGGAGTTACGGTAGTTTAGGGAATTGTGAAGCGTTGAAAATATTATGATAGTGTTGTGGTAGGTGTGCATAGTATTATTAGAATATTATTCAACATTAGAATACAATGTTATGGACACACTATAGCTGAATTATCCTATTAGTCATAAATACATGTAACGGTACGTCATTACGATGCCATGTTGATTTCATGAAGTCTAAATCACGAACATTCATAACTTAAGCATTTGAAGCATGGGCAGCTGATCGTGAAAATATTCGACGTGAACATTGTTTTAATTTTCAATCTGCATATTAAACTACGTTTACATTAATATTTTTTCAATACATGCAGTCTTATTTATAAATTGTACAAAATATACAATTCCATTTATTTTAGCATTTGCATGGAAATTGATTACGTTCAAATATATACAATATCTCTTACCATGTAATGGTAATTTTATATAACTTGAAAAATTTGATATTTTCAAAGTAAAATGAAGATTGTGGCAATAAGAGGTCTAATCGAAAAATATGGTTACATGCAAACACTTTTTGTAGCCGTTGCGTTTCGGATGCCTATTTTACTTGGCTTTGATTAAAAGTAAGCAGAGCGACGCTAACAATCCGATCCGTATGGTTTCTGCATTCCAATGAATCATCAAAGAGATTACACACAAACGAAGCTTATAATGCAGGAGCATCAATGTCCAAGCGTGCATACAACAAATTGTACCGAGCGAAATGGAATTCTTTTTCTCACGTTCCCTGAACAATTCAGTTTCACGGTTTGAATGCAGTCAGGTGTGTTTGTTCGAGCATCCGTACAGAGCACTACATCTTTGCCCGCCATTGTGTGTGCGTGGCATTGGCGTGTAGAGGTCTACCGTGTTATTCAACTGCACGATCTGTCAAGCCACATATACACCGACTTTGCGAGCAGCTCGTTTATACTTTTACGAACTTGGTATAAACGAAAGCCTGACTGTACGCATTTTCTGCATAATTAAGCCGTGCATCTATAGAAATAACGATTTTTCCACAAAATAATATAAAGCTTCTCCAACGGTTGTAAATTCAATCTTTTGTTTATTTAGGCTTGTCTTGTGCTCTTGTATCGTACCGAATAATCAATCTTTTGCTGTTAGTATCATGGCAATTTAAAAAGAGTAGAATTTGTATTTAAAAATGGAAGTAAGCCATATTTCCTGCGAAGTTTTGAACCGGAGTTAAAAAGTAGGATTCATCACGAATATCTTCAATTGTAGGTAATTATATTAGCGAAGTGGAACTGAGGAATATTTAATCAAAAATATTCTGCTAGATGATGACTGAAACGTTCATCTTTTTGTCGTGTGATTGCACATGCGCGTAGAAGCTTCACTTTTGCTCGGACAAACTGTACAAGCCCTTAGTTCGCGTTCCCACACGTAAAACACACCGTGCACGGTATACTCGAAGAGGGCGAACGGCCATTTTGGATGAAATCCTGTATCGTTCAATGACTTTCCTACATAATTTGTTTAAATATACACGATGAAAATCATGTCGACGCGTTAATTTCTTTGTTTTCTCCAATCTGGATGTCGGTAACACTTTAATACGGATTTAAGGTTGAACAATCGCCATCAAGGACGGCGCAGGAGTGCCGCAGGAAACTGTCACTGTCGTATCCTGTGACGTTTGTCGTTTAAAACTTTCTGCAATTAAGTCATCTTCTTTTAACAGGAAGTGGTACGATAAACAACGCAGAAGTACTTCTTAGTACAGGGGACACAAAAAGAACATATTATCGGCGAAGAACTCATTAAACCGGTAATATTTCCAGCGAGAAAACATGAAAGTAAAAGGGATAACGTCTTTAAAATTTGGATTTCATCGAAAAAGAAAATTCGTGCACGGTGAACCTTGCTTTTTCAAACTTTTATCAGCGCCAAACGCAATCGACCGTCCCTTGATTTAATTGCGAGTACGATAAACAACGCAGAAGTACTTCTTAGTACAGGGGACACAAAAAGAACATATTATCGGCGAAGAACTCATTAAACCGGTAATATTTCCAGCGAGAAAACATGAAAGTAAAAGGGATAACGTCTTTAAAATTTGGATTTCATCGAAAAAGAAAATTCGTGCACGGTGAACCTTGCTTTTTCAAACTTTTATCAGCGCCAAACGCAATCGACCGTCCCTTGATTTAATTGCGAGTTACCCTCGATAGTCGATTGGTTTTCGTTCGGCAACGACATTCTAGCCGCGCTTGGTAACCCTTTACGCTACCATTTACATGATATTGAACCCGGGTCGGGGATAAAGTCGGCGTTGGTCGCGACGAGATTGGGTAGTACGTTATGTGCCGGCAATTTTTCCCGGGCGAAACGTTTTCATGACATCCAGCCAATATCGGGCCTGCATGGAACGGTCTCGAGATGGCGGCTGTATTAAAGGAATACGGGTCACCGAGAAATTTTCAAGCAGCTACAGGTACAATTAGACATGCCTCGGAGGCGTTACGTTCCTCTGAATACTCTTTTCACGTGTGTCTTCTGTTGAAAATCGATAAATAATTATATAATTGCGGCATTTATGATGGCCTTGTGATGCTGTGTATAAGAATTAGAGGACCCTAACGAACTGTTTTCTATTCATTCGAGTTTTGCTTCTCGCTGTGTAGAGAACCGGGTTCAAAAAGGATATATCTTCCTTTAGAAATAAAGTTTAGTAAATTCTTATAAAGAGAAATTATCTTTATTTCTTTCTTTTTTAATCCATAATCTCCAATATATGTAATATGCTCATGTTCTCTTTCCTTTCTTATTATTGTCTTTAGTTATGTGATTCGTCCTCAAGCATTTGTATTAAATATATTTGTATTTCGTATTTATCATTGGAATTTACACCGCTCTTTTATCTTAATATTCCATCACCTTCTTTATACGATGCCGTTTTATTAGTGTCGAAACTTCGTTAGGCTTATTAAGTTTTTATTGGAACAACAACGGATCGCACCATCGAAATGAACTCCATTCGAAACATTTTTGCGCAGCGATAACGAAAATAGAGCTACTATCGATCCGAAATGTGAATGGGAGGGTTTCAATGGACGTGGCAGACGTTAAAATATCAATATAAGATATATATTTGTATTTCGCTGCTGCGTACTCGAAGCCTCTTTCACCGAAGCTTGTTATCATGTTCTAAAGATGTTTCAGGATTTAGGGATTGATTTGTGAACTGGCATTAAAACACTAGTACTAACAAAAGATAAACTATATTTATTACTAGTTAGAAAAACAAAACTTCTCTCAGAAAAATTCCGATTACCCGATGAGAACCGCAGAAGTGTTCGTCAAGGCAGCTAGCTGCTAACTACATTCGGGTATCCGCTTTTTGGCTACCGCCGAAAAGGGAGACGACATAAAAATTATAAAATAAGGAAACCGGGGGAAATCAGGAAAAAACACCTGGACCACTTAAATTTGTCGGCCCGACGACTTAACACGGTGCTGGCAATAAATGGTTGGTACGCACATGACTGTCCTACTCCTTCGGACAGTTATGCGAACCCTACAGTGTTTTCGAAACTTGCTTTCCCGATCGCGATCAAGTTCACCGACTACGAGCGCGGATTCTTTATATTTCTTGGCCTCTACTCGCTCTTTCTTCGCCTGTTTTCCAACAATCCTTCCCTTTCCCCGCGCTCTGTTTTTCCAAACACTTCGTCGTTCTGGTAAAAATGTGCAACGGTGCAACACAACTGTCGAAGCTCGTGTTGTTCGCATTACATCGAAGAAATATTCCGCCCCCGTTCAATTTCTACTTCCACCAACTTTCACCCTGATCCTATTAGCGACTACAATAACAACCTGTAATCGAGTTCAATTTTCCATTCCTCTCCGATACTTGCCATCGTCATCGTACCCGAGCATCGAACGCGCCCCGCTTTTTATCACCGTGCAATAACAATAAGCTTACAATCGCGCCGGCCGTGTAAGCCATAATTACAGACCGCGGGGGGCAGTTTACTATCGCGGTTTATAACGGCCTCCGGATTCGTCCGTCGCGCGTTACCAATTTCAATCGCGATTATTCGAGAACCGAAGAAGGACGAACGACGATCGAGCGGCTGTTTCGACCGGTCCGACTTCGAGGCGGGTGCAGCCTTCGTTGTGTATGCACCGTGTCGTTGTTCTCTCGCGAAATTGGAACGTTTCACTGCGGCGAGGCCATTGCAATTTTCATCGATACGATCTGACCATCGACCGTGAAGCCGGGCCCGTTTCCTGTCCGGAATCGTCCAGTCGATTTCGACCGGTCGCAAGGGCACGTGTTCGGCCATCGTTCTCCTCTCTATTCTTCGTTTCTCTCCTTCCACCTTGTTCCAGCAACCTGTACAACTATCCTGCTCAGGTTTTTCAATCTTCATCCCCTTGGCCACCCTCCTTCTCGATTTACTTTATCCCCTTTCCCTCGACCGTGTTCCCTGAATCCGCAGTTCATTAGTGGCGTTTGCATCTTCGACGGTGGTTCCAGATTAGTGCTGCTTCCGACCGCTTGCTCTGTAAACTTCTCCATTCTTCGTTGATCTATCGATTCGACCGTTTGCTCGAGACCGTTGATTTTGGGAAAGTTCGGATGAACCAGAAGATACCTACAAGTTTTCGACTGGTACAACGTTTTCCAGAGTAATTCAATACCGTGTGTAGTTCTTTGGTCACTTGAGCGCATCTATGGGAATTTTCAGATTATCGTCTGATTATATTTCATGTTAATGTCTTAAAGATTAACGAAGAAATCGACACGGTAACGAATGAAATGCGATAGTTAGAAGACAATAGGGACTACAATAGTATATATAATACTGAAAACTCAAGTAATATCTAGTAATTTGATGTTTGGAAAATCTTCCCAAAATAGAGAGAAGTTTAATTGCAAATTAATCGAAGATAGCTAACTCGAGTAATTTAGTTCGCAATAATGAACGGGTCGGATAAGGATTTTATTGTCCTGCTGGTTGGCTCACCGCCAGAACAATGACGAGATCAACAGAACGAGATCGTTCCAATCTCCAGAGAGCATCGCTTTTCGGCGTCACGCGAGCTCGCCGACGAACCTAACCTCAATTCCATTAAGTCAGCCGGCGTAGGTGGCTCGCTTTACGCGCCACGCGAGTAATAAGCACGATAGGGATCGCACACGAGAGTGGACTTAACCGGCTGGTTCGCGGAAGGAAGAAAAACCGAAGCCTGACTTTCTAAACCTTGGACTCGTTTCGAAACGTGCTCGCGAGGATGATGTCCAGATGGATCTCAGAACAGCGATGCCCATCTTCTCCGGTCAAACCGGAAGTGCTCCGTGAAAAACGAAGGTTCTGGACAGAGAACTTTCGTGTAGACTTTATCCCGCCTGATCATCTTCAACACGTGCGCACATTATTACAGGGATTTCTTACTTTTACAGATTTCTTCACTGTTAAGCAAAGATATCTTGCTTTCTCCGCTGCAACCACGAACGGTTATCCGTTTCGACCTGTCCTTAACCGGGAAGACGAGCTAACTGGTCATGCTCGAATCACTGACATTTCTGAGTTTCTCGATTACTCTGTTAACATATTGTCGCACACTTTTAAATTGACGACCGTGCTTAGAAATACATTTTTCTGACGGCTATAGTCGTCATTCGTGGCAACGCGTTAACAATCTTTTGCTTCTTAACGTTTGATTTCTTTCTTCTTTCGTTTGGTTTCTTAGAAATTTAAACGCGCAAAGAACATAGAATGCACAACGGTATGCGAGTTATAGAGGATGAAATAAATCTTTGAACAAAGTCTAAGTTTTATTTCTTTATCTGTGTCAACAAGAACGCTTTCGTGGACATTTTCGGAAGCATTTTCGTTTGCAAGGACTAACGTCGATCTAACCGGAATAAAATCAATCCTTTTTTTCAGTCAACTTCTAGTTCTATGCACGATGGCGGATCAGACTGAGAAATGACCCGGTTAACAGGTTAATTATTCGCTGCCCACTCGCGGACGTGAAAGGATACTCGAGGATTCGAGATGCAATTAGGAAGGCCCACGGCGGCGGCCGACAGTAATTACAAGTATTTGCTGCTTGCGTCGTTGAATCGTTGAAACCGAGGATTTCTCTCCCCGTTTCCCGCGCCTCTTTTCTCTTCTTCTACTTTTCATTTACTTTTTGGCCTTTCCGCTGGATGGGCGGTTCGGTAAAAGAAAAGAGGAGGCGGTCTCGTTAGGGAAGACAAATAATGAGCTGGCTCGAAGCGATAAAAGAGAAATCTGACTTCCATCTGGCTGCGACGCGCGATTCAATTTGGCGGACGCTAACTGCGCTCGATTTATCTACTCGGTCGGATTATGCGTGGACGGTTCAATTGCCCGCGGCCAATTCGACGATCTTGCGACACGCGTCGATGCGAATGGAATTACATGGCGTTTTCATCCGGTCCGCGAACAGAATTTCCGGTATTTTAATTCTCGCCAATTTCGTGGATGGCGATCGTATTTTCCAGTTGACGAATATCTTTATCAAAGATCAGTTGTTGCTCGCGTTTTTTATATAGTGCTTGCTTCAAAATTTCAAACAACATTTCACTCCTTATTTTACCCCCTTGAATTTAAAAAGAATGGCGGCAACTTAGTTGTCAATCTAATATACAGGGTGTTAATCTACCTCTGGGCCGAAATGAAATGGGGACTTCTAAAAGTTGAAATTTTAACTGCTAATACCTAATTAACGAAGCGTTCAACGAAATTTTGTCACTTTTGATTACTAGAACTCTAGTTGTCACTCACATTATTAACATTATCTACTTTATCGACACTCGTTTCATCGATTTATAATTACTCCTAACACGATGAAATCATTCTTTGCACAACGAACGAACGAATGGTTCAAATGTCCATGCACGTTTCTTTATTTCGTGCCGTTAAACATTCTCAGCCGTTTCATTTCGTCTATTGTCCCCAGATTAAACAGACCGATTTATTTCGCCGCGAGGCACACGATTAAATTCAACGGATAAATTTGGATTCGCGTATAACAATATCTTTCGTCGTGCGGCACAAACTGAACCGTAATTAATATCGTCGCTTTTCAACCGCGAGCCACGCGACCCTCCTTACGAAACCCCCGCCTCTGCGTTTATTTAACAACACGGGATTAATAACGCGGCGCGCGAAAAGGGCGGTGGAAAAAGATGGCGGCGGCCGCAATTAAGTTCTCCCGTTCGCCGGTTAAAGGGTCCAGTTTGTGTAACGGCGCGAGGAACGTTGTCTTTTGTCCGATAAGGAGCGTGCAGGGTGAACCGAAATTCATTGTGAAATTTGAATGGTGTTCTCCTCGCTCGGAATAAGCCGGGAATTAGAATTTGCGATTCGCTTCCGCTCAAGTTGCCACGGCTCTCGCAGTCGGATGTGGGTAGGTAACGTACACCTGGACAATTAAGTCTGCCCGGAGCCGGTGGATTCAAACGCACCCCGTCTATTTCCGCTCGCGAACGGCCACTGCTTCAAGTGGAATCGGGTTTTTGCGCGGCTGATATGATAATTTCGCTGTCCCAGTTTCGCCCGATAACGTCGCGTCGGGTCGCGCTTCGATCCCTCTTGAATTTTTATGCAATTTCAGCGGTTACAGCTCGTGCAAAATTAATTTTGCCCGTCCGCAGACACAAAAGGAAAGGGAACGTCGACGGTTTGAATAATTTTAAGATAGTACATATTTCGAACGGTCTTTCAGATTAATTATTCTATTCTTCGTTACCATTATGGGAAAGGTTATAAATTAGAAAAAGGAAAAGAAAGAAAAGTGAATGAAATTATAAGTATATTTGATACGTGTATTTGATAAAATTGAAACGAACACGAAACAACAAACTACGCTTATGCTTCGCAAGCTACACAGCTCCATGTTCTACGCTGGCTACTCACCTCTCATCTTCATTCATTTCTCGATCGAGTGGATTCCAAAAGACAAAATACTCGACCCTCTATCGATTCCTTCACATACACACTCCCAGACACACACGAAACGTACCATCTTACAATACTAATCCTTAAATCTATGCATTGCCACACCATAGTAACTTTCAATTTTTTCTTTTATATTTTGGACATTTTGTAGCAAGTATTTAGGTACTGTTTGATGAATAGTACAAAAAATATTGTTTAATTAACGCTTATTTTGGTAACTATAAAAGAGAAAGAGAGAATTACATTTTGACTCGACTATTTAAGCATGGTTTATTTAAATTACCTGGTCATTTAAAATCTTGCAGTTAGTCATGTTAAGCTTCCAGGTTTAAAATTTCGCTGCTTATGAAGCGTTTCCCGTAAAATTTATCATTATCGTTTTATAGTAGAAATTCAAGAGAGTTTACGGTAGTATAATAAAAAGATAAACAGTGTTAAGCTGCCATCAACCTTAAGCCCGTATAGCACGTACACGTATACGTACGTGTAAATTAATTCTCGCGCATTCAAGTATTTTATTGCCCTTATTTGCATACCCGCAAGATAATTTCACATTTCGGTTACCAGCACCGTATGCAACGAAGTTAAACTTACGTATATTCACGTAAACAACTGTGCACACGTTGTTGCAGCATAAAATTACCGTACTAACCGATCGAGGTGCAAACGTCGAGACTTTCGTCTCCATAAACGTCCCTCAAAGAGTTCCGAAACCGGAAAGAACAACACCTGAAGAACTTCCAGTTTCTCTTGCATTCGTTAAGCCACGAAAATCCGTGGAACAGCTAGGGAAACTCGAGGTGAACGAGCAACTCGTTAAAGGGAAAACCACGGGCCAATAACCGCTGTTCCACGAACGGCCAGCGCGACAAACTAATCGTTGCACCATCGGCTTTGCTCGATCGAGCCAACAGCTCGTTCGGACGGTCGGCCGAAAGAAGAAGGAAGAGAGAAAGTGAATTCATTAATTTGGTCGCGTAAAAGCGCGAGTAACCGAGAGAGTTCCGGCAACAAGCGAGTAATGGCGAACATCATGGTCCATTTTGGTGGCGGCTAACAGTCGAAGGTCTCCCTTGTTTCCTTTTCACGAGAACCAGTTCGCTGGCCTTTTTATAGCCGTGACCAGCTGCTGTTCAACTCTTCTTCTCGACGTGCACTGTAGTTGATCTCCATTTATCTGAACTAATGACGTCATAATGCACGGTTTGCTGAACATGTTCGTGAGAGGTTGTAGCGAACATGTATTCTTCTTCTTCTTGTATCTGCATCAGCAAGAATGCAAAAGATAGTGTGTTGCATGCTTGTGTACATGGGCTATAATTATCGTTGAAACGAGATGAGGATGATTCTGTGAATAATTTCTTGTCACAAGGGTTTTTCGTTTTTTGGTAACATGGCTTTGAAACTGACCGATACTTTATGTATGCTTTCTACGCTGAAGACAGTTGCAATGGTTTCTTTTGTACATCATAGCTACATGCTTGAATAATTAACAGTAACAATTTTCATAGGAGAAAAGGTAATTGTAGGAAACTTTATCGTAGAATAATCTCTATTATTCTGTTTAAATTATAAATTACAATTTACAATGTATATGTACACAAGCAAATCATTAGAAATCCAATTATGCGCATAAGCATCAGCTTCTATCGTACAAATAAGCAAACCGTAGCAACAGGGGGAATTAAATTCGAATAAATAATGCCCCGCTATGCACAGGAAATCCTTACTTTCGAAAGGGTGTGCTGCCCTCCTGGACAGGGGATTAAAATGGAGCAGCGGTGGGATTATGCGCGTGTACAATGCATTATGCAGTTAATATGTAAATAAACAACCCCCATCGACTTTCGACCAGTCGACAAGATTCGTTCTCGCGCTCGTAACTATAAATACAAGCGGCGACGCGCAGTACGACAAAAAGGACGAAGGGACGGGAAGGATCTGCACGGAAAATGGCCTCGTCAATGCTGCACGCGCGCCATATTTGGTCTCGAATGTCTCTTCCCTCTATGTTATGCGTTTCTTCTATTCCGTGTCCGGTCAGCCGGCGACCCATGAGCCTCGATGTTTCATCATTTTTCTTGCCGCTTTTATGGGTAACGATCGCGTTTTCGAAAATGCAGCATGGAACAGCTTCGAGTGTGTTCAGGAAAGGGACGTTATGACGGGGACATAAAGAGGGTGTTTTTGTCTCTTTGGCTTATGCTTCGGTATCGTTTTTACGGTGCTACGTGGTTTGGTTGGAATGAATCTTCGCGCAATTGGTAGTTTTATTAACTTAAATGGTAACTGCGTTAAAAATGTAGATATAAACGTGTTTTTAAAAATTAGAAAACGTATCGATCGTTTTATAAAATCAGGACGAAGATATTGCTTAAATGATTTATACATTTAAAACTGTTTAAAGATACTATTATAATTAACTCGTAATACAAATTTATATGTTTAGTTTTGTTTTTGTTAATGTAACGTCGTTTGAACATCAGCACCCACCCGTTAACGCTTTTCGATACTCGCCTCCTTGCAAATGTTCATTGAACTTTCTGATCACTCGCAATCTTCCTTGCCCACCATGTCAGATTGTCTACATACAAATTATCGCCAATTGCCGCGTTCTCGAATGATCGATCGACCCACCAATAGGGCCACTCGAGCGGCTCGTTTTCCCCGAACAGCCAGACATTTTGCTTCCATTCGATCGCGTCGCCGAGAACACGATAAACCAATTTGTGGACGAATCGTCGCAATTGCAGGGTGCTTTCTCCCTTACATCGTCGAACGTTCTCTTGTGTAACAACGCTGCACGCTAAAGGGGATTTCGTTCCACTTGCGCGTTCCGTATCTCACGATCCTCGAGAGTCGAACGGGCGCCAGGGTTCATCCCCCTGTTGTACGTGCACATTTATCAGTGCACGCGTGTATGATTCGGTTGGGGTGAATATTTTTCGGGGCTCCCTGGACACCGTTTGCGAGCTTCCGCGGGGATCCGATCGGCCCTGTTTTCGGGGTATCGATCCGAAATTTTATGGTTGTAAAGGGTTGCGACCAGACGAAACATCGGGGCTCGTGTATTAATTTTTCGGAGCACTCGACGCCGGAAGGGTGAGTTTGATGTACCGACTGATGATCCTGCGTAGAGACGGCTTCGACAACCGTCTATTTTGTTGCAATCTTTTAGGTGCCGTTTTCTGTACCCTTAATCGTTTTTAGGATTTAGGATTGATTGACGATAGGAGGCTTTTAGGATTCTAATGGATTTTTGGATTGTGGAATTAAAACACTATTATTAACGGCGAATAAACTATATTTTCTATTAATTAACAACCGGAGCTCCTTCAGAAACGACTCTGAGCGCGCGATAAAAGGCGGCTAGCTGTTAACTAGCATTTTTGGTGTTCATATTTCGACTACTACCGAAAAAAGAACGTGACGTAAAACATCGAAACAAAGAAACCTGGGAAAAGCTAGGGAAAAATCCTGGGACCATTTTGCTATACCGATCCGACCTCTTAACACGGTGCCGGCAATAATGGTCGGTACGCTGATTTACCGTCCTAAGTATTAGCGTATACGCAAGTTATGCGTATCCCACAAGCTTTATTGGCTAAATCATCCCACTTCGTTACTCTGTTTTTGAAATTACTCAAACGAATGTACATAATAATCTCTCCCATTTCATTTCTCCGAAGTTATCGTTCAATTAACACCTGGCCGAACCCGTAGTTCCTGCACCACCCTCTACATCCTCGAGTTCATTCGTCATCGAGCAATTATTTCCAGCTTGAGCAGGAAAAGCGAACGAGTCCAATCGTATTCCGTTTAGCAACGGGTCTCGCCTGTGTCGATCGATACCGGGGAGGCTTCGTTCCGTTCCTGTCGTAAGTGCAATCGCCGGTTCGAGATAACGCGTTGCCCTATCTCCCGGCACGAAATTCCACGGGGTTCATTTGCAAGCGATTTACAACACACGAACCATCCCCGTGCACGAGTGTGCGTCGGTTCCACGCGTGCATAACGGAGGGGGGAACCGGGAGCGTAATTATGCAATTGCTTCGCGTTCCAGCCGTTATTGCCGGGAATCCTTTTTCCGCGAACGTTATAATGTCGTTCAGCTTGTTTCCCGCAGGAAAATATCTCTATCAGCACCACCACCAGGATCCCTTTTCTTAACCGGTGTCCCGTGATTATCTTAACTGCCTGAAATGCATTACATCCCGTAAGACGATTGCTTAAACGCGTTTCTCCAACGATTCCTGCCTCTCGTTCTTGACACCAATTACTTGACACGTCTCGCAGCCGTTACGGAGCCGGCTCGTTTTTCGCTCTTCAAATGCCACCGTCGTATTATCCGAGTGTGACGTGACACTTGATTATCGCGCAACGATAACAATTTGTTGGCTGACTCATTTTTCGCGCCCACCCTCCCCGACAGCCTGACACAATGTAGGTGAGGAATCTTAAGAGCTGGAGAAAATAAGCGTTTGGAATGTTAGTCGTATGTTGAAGTCTCGGGCGTGTTTTTTGTGGAAAACTTATCTTTTTTTGTTTTTACAGTATTTTCTGCAGCTTCTCTATTAACTTTCGCTATCTTATCCCTTTGCGCTCGAGAGACGACTGCTAATCGTTGAATGATAGTTTCACAAATTTTCAGACTTCAGTTGGTTTGTTCATTAGTCAGACACGGGGGTTAAATAGTCGTATACGTAAATTTTAGTATATGATTTAACTAAATTAAACGAAGCTTAATGTTAAAGCGAATGTTAGTAAATATTTTGCACTTGAAAATCTTTAAAGTTAATATTATTAGACGTAAGTTACCTCTCGAGTGGAAAGGGTTATACGTAGATGACTGATTTGCAAAAATTTTATATTTGTGAAAATTGAATACTGTTCTTATTAAAATTACGATAATTCCGAAGTATGCACAAAATGAGTGAATTTATGTATCAATCATTTTGAAATCTATGTTATGAATTTTAACCGAAAATTTCTGTTAATAAACGGCAAACGTAACAGGATAACTTGATATTCCGCAATCTCGTAGGTAAATAACCGCGACGTTACAGGACGACATAACGCCATAAAGTTTGCTTAACACAACTGTTCATGTAGCCAGAACAGCTTTCTAAAGCAAGTTGAAGTCGGTTAGGATAGTTGCTGTTCCTTAAAATAAACGGATTTTGTCATCAATTATTGACGAATGCTATTCAGACTTAAATATTATATAACAAATAATAAAGAGTAATATCACGAATCATACGAGTGAATATTATAAAATTTGTGCTGTATAAATATTATAATATTTTACGAAAAACATAATTTAAACAATTATTTTCAAAGCATCATTGATCATTACTTTTCTGCTAGAAAGTTTATTTCATTCGAAACCTTTTACCTCTCGTATGCAGTGTAACAGTTTTACAACGGAAATTTAAGCACAATTCTGTGATTGATTGTCAATTGTCGAGGGCTATTTAATTACCATCCGGAAGAATGAACCGTGATTCGCGAGGAAGTTCGAATTTGCTTGGAAACTCGCAGGGAAACGAACTCGCACAAACGAATCCCTCGTCCTTTTTTCTCCCGACGGACATTTTATGAAATTATCCTCCTCGATCGATCTCGGTGCCCGCGCAGCTTTCAACGGGGGAGCGAATTTCAAATTTTCGCGTTCATTATATCGCGATCTTCGTCGAAGCAAATCTGTTCAAATCCCGTGATTCGTTCGATGGCTTTCTCTTTCGCGTAGTACATCTCTGGCCGTCTACTTTTTCCTCGCGTCCACTTTAAAACCGACGACTTCAAAGGAATATTTCGGTACGCCGACGGTTTATAAGGGAGCAATTTTTTCGCGAGCTCCACTAACCTAAATAAAGTTCTTTCGGCGTGCCTAGCGCGTTTACGATTCCACCATGAAAGGAATTTTACCGTTGGCCTTGTCTAACGTACCACGGCGAAGAAAATTCACTTGTCCACCGAGAACACGGTTAATCCTTTCGATAAGATGATGATGCACGAGTCAATTAGTTGTTTGACGATACAACGAATGTATACGTTTAGGTGTTTAACTGAATCATGTATAATAAGCTATGAATAGAAATGATTTCATGTACACTTTTAGCGAGCGAATGTATAATTTCCGAAAAGGCTAAACGTTCAAGACTGTTCTCTTCGACATGTCGCGTGGCTATTTCAAGAAAGTGGGCGAACGCACGGAATTCGCAGCATGCTTCCCGTTATGCATTCGCCGAATCGGTGATGTTTCTTTTCCGACGGCAATGCGTCTCTGCTTGCACCCCAAACATCGTCCATGAATATTCAAGCTACAATCGAGTAACGAAAAGCTTCATTGAAATCGTTCGTTTCAAACGTTGCTCGTTTATCCCCAGTTTCTGTTCGTAAATATTGCACGAACTCGCAGGATTCGATCACACTTCATCTTCACTACAATATTTGCACTCGAGAAGTGACTCAGTTAGTTATCTAACGATACTAACTTCAAAAATTTTCAAATTTGAAATATTTACTAAGATTCCCTTATATTAAACTTCATTTAGCTTAGTTAAGTCATATATCACAATTTACATATATGACTAGTTAATCTCAAAGACTGACTAATAAACAAACTAACTGAAATCTGAAAATTTGCGAAATTATCGTTTGCTGACTAACAGTCGCCTCTCGGTTAATCGCCAAAGGGTTAATTCCAATTTCAACCCTAAAAATGCGACTCGTACCGCGAAATTTTACTTACGCCCGCCAAACTTACAATTGGTCGTCCATCCATTTCTGTGTGCCATAGTTCTTGACCCTAACTCCTCTCAGAAATTTCCCTTCGGCTCGGTCAAGCAGCACATCTACGCTTCGGAAGTGCTTGAACGGTTCAAGCACCGAGCAGGTCCGCGAATGCGCTCTGGCAAGAAAAATCGCGAGTGGAAGAAGTTGCAGAAGTGGGCTCAAGCCGAAGCGAATTAACGTGCAAACGAGGGTACGTGCCGGGTCCTCCGTGTGCATCGGAAACGCGACGATCGGCCCTCGTTAACATTGCAAATTCCTTACGAGCCGGCCACTTTTTACCAAGCTAATTTCACTCTGCAATGCAAATTTCGGCCCGGCCAACCCTCTCAATACACACGAAGAGAAAGAGAGAGAAAGAGCAGGTTCGCGGTTCACTCGCGAAGAAAACGAGCCGCGAATCGACAACGGCGACGTCTCGTTCGCTTCGTCCTTGGAACACGTTTTCTTGCACGCTTTTTACCTTATTCTACCTTCAATTTCACAGTATCGCGCCTTCTGGCCGCGCTCTTGTAAAAATCGAGCAAACTAGATCTTCACCGGTGCCTGTGCTCGCGAGAACGAGCGTTCGACCGCCTCGGGCCGCGGCGAATCACCGGCAAATTGGTTTCTTAATTGCGGATGCGTTCCGTGAACAACGTCAGGTGAAACAATTGTGTTATCCGACAGCGAACCTGGGGAACCGTAGGTGGATCCTGTGTTATGTTGTGAGTTTATCCGGCATCCCTTTGCTGGAGTGCTTCGTGTTTGTAAGCGATTCCGAAAGCCAGCGGAAATTCGGTGGACTTTCGATTGCGATATTCGAAATTCATTTGCGATCGAGAGCGTTCAATTCTTAGGCTATCGAGATTCGTATTGTTAACGCATCCGATGTAGTAAAATTGTTTCTGGATGTCCAACTTGTGAGATGAAATAAACTCTGAGTTTTAAGTAAGGATTAATGGAGTTAAATGAAAGATTAATTAAATTGTTTAGATGTATTACGATTACCATTATGTATTAACCCTTTGCGCTCGAGAGGTGACTGTTTAGTCACCAAATGATAGGTTCGCAAATTTTCAGACTTTAGTTAGTTTGTTCATTAGTCAGGCTCAGTAGTTAAATAGTCATATATGTAAATTTTACGAAATAACGTATAACATAGGCGAATCTTAGTGAATGTTTCAAATTTGAAAATTTTTGAAGTTATAATTATTAGGCGACTAACAGTCACCTCTCGAGTGTAAAGGGTTAATATATATTAGATGATACATATTGTGTATTAATTGCTGCAAATCATTTTGCTATTTGACGATGTTATTCGATTTCTTATTTTTCGTTCAAGTGTAGGAAATATTTGTGTATTTAGGTACATTAAATGAAATACCCCTCAACGTACCCAATGACCTCATATTTAAATCGTGCATTGTTAAGCGGCATTGATCATTGTTATTAACCGACACGACTGTGAATAATTTCACGCAAGAAACAATTCCTCCTGTCTACGTTCCTCGCGTACGAGATGACATCACAATAGGACTGGATACGATTTCAATTTTAAATTGCGTTAACAGAGCACTCCTGGCCTTCTTCCAACAAAATGAACCGCACAACCGCGAAGCATAATTCCGAAAGTATTTAGAGCGCGAGCCGAACAATTCTGTACTCGACGTTTAGTATACTGCATTATGTAAATGTCTGTTGAGGGTGTTCTCATTCAATTCGTTACTCATCGCGTTATCAAACTCGAAGAATCGTGAGAATAAATTTATCTGAATGATATCTATTATATGAATTCGATTATTATTGAACTTCCTCACAAAATTTGATTTACCCTTTTACTTAATCATTCAAGCCCTCTATACCATACAAACCATAAGATTTACTCAAATCAATTTAAAGGTTTAACACCAATTTATAATTAAAATATTCCAACATTTTACACGTCTATTTTATTATTCATACCTATAAACATACAAATCTTTATTTTCTTTTTCATTAACGTGAAAATTGTTATGAAATTTGTGGTTCTGTCAGGCTTTCAACTTTCAGTACACCTCATTAAGAAATTAATAACCCTTTTAACCCATAAATAATCGTCAAGGGTTAATATCAGTATCGTCGATGTTTCACGATAAACTACAGGCTCTATCGTTTATCGATCGAAAGCACCGGCTGCCAATTAGCAAATGCGTGGTCTAATTAACGCTTAACACGATGGCCGACGCACCTTTGGTCCCTTCTCGAACTGCTGACCTTTTCGCCCTTCTGCGAGCGTCAAGGAGTCACGGTCTGAAGTTCTCACGAGTCCTCGATTCAAGTACACACGATCCACGTTTTCTTGGACGACGAATAATAACAAGCAAAGCGAAGGCGGTCGCTCGGCCTGTGTTTTCATTATCGTGTGTCCGGTGGCGAGCACGGAGAATCCCGACTAAGGGCAGACAGGAAGACAATGAAGCGAAAACCGGGTCCCCACTTGTTGATGCGCGCACTTTAATTAGCAACCCGGATAATAGACATCGTGGATGCACGATCAGGAAGCGCGGGAACAACGAAAATTCTGTTCCGACCGTGTCTTGCGTAATTGCTCCCTTTGTGTACGCTTCGATTGAAAATGCTGTGCATAATTGAGAGGTGAAAAGTGAAAAGAAATAGAGTGCGTAACAAAAAGTTAGATCCGTTTGCATTTTCGTTCTTAACTTCGATATTGTATACTTTACTTGATTGAAACTTGTCTCAATGTTTAATAAAAACCCTGGGAAACATCGGTGTGAAATTTATTTTTGTGATAAGCTTTTAAAATAAAGTCTCATCATCTCATGAACAATTTTAATAAAAAGGCGATGAATATGGAACCAAGAAATCATTGGGAAGACTACCACTGTTAACTGAACGTACAGAAAGAATGCGCAATTTCCCTAAAATCTCGAGGAAACGGAAAAAAGTAAGAAGGACGTGTCCTTTTCACGACGTTCCACAAAATGCACTCTGTTGTTCACCGTGACAGAGCACGGTGGCGTGCAGATTTGCACACAATCAAGACTCGCGCTTTCTTTATCCGGCCAGATCTTGCACGCGAATTTTCATCGAGGTTGGAGAGGCCTTGTTTAACTTTCGTTTTGTTTCTCGCGTCGGCGATCACGATCGCGGGCATAACGCGTTTCAATGAGTGTTCCACGTTCCGGACGACACGCAGCCATGATGTAACGTTCGAACGAGCCGCTCTCGCGTTCATTTACGTTCCCACTACGTCTTAATTAATCGGCGGCGATCTAATTAATTCGGTTAGCCGTGGCAGTGGTTACGCGTGTCGAAAAAAACGCCCGCAATTCTTTTGGTTTGCCTTAACGGCTCGTTTTAATGAAGTCATTTATCGAAACACGCGAATTAGCGTTCGCTTTATTTACTCGGGAATTAGAGCCGCTTTACGGGACTTACGGGGCACCGTTACGTTTCCCTTGATGGCACCTCTCTTTTTTGGTCGTTACCCGACGCGACTGTTGCGCTGCATTTGTCGGTGTTGTTTGTTAGAAGGCTAGATAGCTAGCTGGTCTTGATGATAAATTTCATGACCGTGGAAATTAAGTTCTCTTACCTTTGTTCGTGTCCTTTGATGGGGTTCATTCGTTAAGTTTATGGAGTGCTGCAGAAAAGGAGACAGGAATTCGCTAGGTTTTAATGCTTGTCTAGAAAATTTACATGAGAATAGCCGGGTATTATCCATCGTGCCGCTATTTTAATACAAAAGATTACGAAAGAGAGGATTTTTATTATCTCCTATTTCATTTAAAAGTGTTGTTCAAGATAAAAGATTACTCGATTTTTTATAGTATCTTCGCAATAAACATACTAAAGCAGTTGAAACGACAAACTATTTTACCCTTATAGATAGAAATACACGATTCGCCTCCTTTTATCACATATCTCTATGAGTTTTCTTCAACATTTTGAAATACATACATCTCTTACATACTTCTTGAAAACGTAGTACCTAAATCTCGATCAAATCAAATCATCGCATCTCGTCGATCCACATCCGAGCACTCTATTCTTCAAACTTTCTCATTGAAATTTATCTCTGTTTCGTGCGACAGTGATCCACGAGTCGCGCTCTCCTTTCTTCCGCGAGTTGTTCCGTGCCCGGGCAAGGTCTGGCCGATCGCGTTGAATTTCGCCAGCCCGACACGTCCAAACATCCGAGCTCCGCTTGCCAGCCGTGAACGAGATACGATTAGGACTAATGAGACTCGATGGGAGCCGTCTGAACTTGGAAGATTGCAAACAGTGCCGAACGGCTTGGCTTCTGTGATTAACCGCGGCGAGCAAATAGAGCGCCGCGACACCCGCGTTTCTCGCCCTTAATTAGCACGCCGGCAATTAATTAGGCCCCCTGCCCCGGCTGACGCACTTTGCCTCACCGGCGACTTCCACTTCTTTCTCTCTTCCTTCCTGCTTAACCCGAGTTTCTGCCGTGGTTGTCTTGTTACCGGCTAAAAATAGAACACACCCTGCCCGTACGTCAGAATCGAGACACGGCGGTTATGGTTGTGCGTGTAATCAATTTCTGAACTGTTCGTTGGGATTCGCTTTGGAACTCTTACTTTCCGTAGGGCGGCTCATTTTTAGCCCGGGACCAAACATCTGGGTAACCGAACGAGTCGTCCGGAAGAAAAGGGTTGTTTCGAATAGAAGTTGGATAGTTGATTTTCGATCTCACATAGAGGTATCTCTGCGGGAATTGATCTCAGAGTGAAATCGTAATGGGATGACCTGCTTTATTTTCATTTATCGACGTACACGTTGTTGTACATCCGATCGTACAACCGCATCGTTCAATTTTCTCTCGTAGATCAAATGAGAAAGATGCCCGCGGCTTCGAGCTGCATTATTCATGACCCGACGCAACAATAGACGCGACGCATTTCCATCACAACCGAGAAGATTTCTGCGAGATAAATCGGTAACTTTGCCTCCGACCTCGGCCACGAACGGGGTTAAGAACGTTGCGGCCCGATGATGCAAAGAATGCATTATCCCGGTTCACGCACACTGTATCGCCGATGCATCGGGGATCCACTTACGTCGGTTTACGTCTTCGAGGAAACAACGAGAGGGAATCGGAGAAACAACGTTGTTTACAGCGATACGTGCATTCGCCTTTGCATTCGCTTTTCCCCGGCGAACGGTTCCGTCGTGTATAGCGAGCACGATGTAAAAAGGACGATCGTCGAGAGGAAGCAATTTGTAACCAGAACGGCGTAAATTGCGAAGGAATTCTTCGAGGAAACTTGTTCCATCGCACTTCGACGAACTTTATCGAGGAAATCAGGAGAAACGATTCATACAGAGGAAATCGAGAAACAATAAGATAGTTTTCCCTATCCGTGATTTCTTAAAATTATAGGCAAGCAGCAGCTTCGTTAATTGATAACTAATTCATTTAAAGGAGAATCAATGAACTCCATAATAAAGTTTAGGAGGAACTAATAACATTTAATTATGCGTTTTTAAAGTTACAATTTTTTAAGTTTAGTCTAGATTCTTGAGGTTATCAGCAAATGCTACGAAATACTTGTGATTATGATTGCAATTCTGTCATTTGGCGTGGAATACTACACGTGTTAGCATATGGTGGTTAGGTTATACCATTTTTAGATTAGCTTGGGTAAATCAGATAGTGGAATCATGCGTGCAGGTGTTCTCCAGATATTATCTAAGTCTCGAACAATTTCCATCAACTTCTTCGTTCCAAGATCTTGCCATTCTATTAAATTCGCAAATTAGGTATTATTTCAAACCGTCTAAAGGTGCCCACTCGCTCATCGAATCGATCTTTCGTTGATCGGATTCACTTCCGTTTGTGCGTTCATTCGACAGGCACATGATTCATTAATTTTTACACAAACATGAAGAATGTTTGATGAAACTTTTATGGGATGATATAACATAGCCTCTCATGGCTTTTTCACAGTAGGTAATTTCAAGTTCAAATTATTGGTTAGCGAGTAATTGGAGGTTTTAGCAGCGAGTATTGAAAATTTGTTCATAATTCCACAGCTTTTGGATTCGAAAGTATATCAGGTAACTGCGAACGTGGTTTTCGTCAGTTTATCAAAATAAACCTAGCAAAGCTAAGCTTGCAAACTATACTAACTCCCACTGAAACTGACTTAATACAAAATTTTCCATTCTTTGGACAATATCCTTACTCTAACTACAACTGACTTAATATAAAATTTTTAATTTTTTGGGTAATATACTTACGCCAACTTGCAATTAACTTAATACAAAATTTTCATAATTTGGAGTGCATAAATCAGACAACTCTTGCCTCGAAACTTTTAGTATTGCTGTGCAAACGTGGATACTTACGCGTGGCTTTTTTTAAAAGCCGACATCGTTGTTCCATCGCATACATTCGGGTTACCCTTTCAATCTTCACGCGCAGACACAGGACCATAAAGTATTTCAACCACGACCCCGTTCTGTATCCACAAATTTAGTCGCCACGAGTTCCCGATCAAACGAAGCATTACTTGCGGATAAAAGCGACTGAATCCGTCAAACAAATGTCGCTCTAAGGCATCGATCGAGCTTCTTTTCGCGGACGCTCGAGAAATATCCGTCGGTTAAAAATAAAGGCTGGTGGGATCCTGCGTCATCATCGATTTGATCTGGTTTGATCGTGGCTCGCGGACAAGAACTTTACGATCTGTCTGTGGTATTATTATGTTCTCGTTCTTATTGCTGGCTCATTTGCAATTCAGTGCGCAGCTGATTCCACCGCGGAGGGATCTCCTCTCCCGTATTTTAACGTGACTTATCTTCGACGGGTCGGGCAGGTGCAAATTATGGCACCACTATTTCCTCCGACTCTTCGTTTTGTCCTCTCTACCTGTGAACCTAACGATGTCCCGCGATTTCGTCCTGTGGCTTTCGTTTCTAGCCGCGCGCCATCGTTAACCGATGTTCGTATTAGCAGCTGTACAGCGGTTGCGTCCTATTTATTTGTTCTTCGTTGGTTTATCGCATGGGCGGTTATGTAAAAGCTGGTTCGATTCGCGAAGAAATATTTTTGGTCGTTCGATAGCGAAGGATTTTTATGCGGAAGAGGGGTAATGTTAAAAGAGGGACGGTGGACGATTAAATCTATGGGTGTTTTAATAAGGAGTAACATATGGCCTGTAAAAATAGTGAAACATCGGATCAACTGATGTGTATTTATTGTTTCTTTGGCAATTTGCATTTGTTTCGCTATACAAGATACAGTTTTTCTTTCGATTAATTTTTTCAATTTTATAGTTGGCTTAAAAAGTCCAGATATTAATTGTTCAACATTCTTCTGGCACGAAACACCGTAAAATTTACAGTTGTCTGTATCAATTGTTTCGAATAGAGTATTTTGAAGTTTTAGTTCTTGCTTTGCCACCTAGAACTTTATCAGAAAGATCTGTTTATAAGATTAGAAATTATCTTCATATCGGCTGCAGTGAGATCGCGTTCCTCGCTCTTAAAGTTCATCATATTGTTAATTTAAATAAATCAGCGTCGCTCAGAAAAATTCGACGCAGTTCGTAGGCTTTGCTGTGCATCTCGAAGTCACGATGTGAAACGAAAATCGCTTTGAAAGCTGTTTAAAGGAAGGACAGCGGCAGCGAATATTTCTTTCATGGCGCATCGGTTTCCCCGAACGCTGTCGGAAGAATTTCAGGAGATTTAAGAACTTGAGAACGTAGATTAATTTCAAGAAGCTTCTTTGTTGCGACGTTGTTATGAATGTTGTTCGGAATATTCTTACTTGCTCGGCATATTTATGAGGAGCCAAAGAACTCTCGGGCGAGTTATGCCCTGAGTTTGATAACATAAACGATGTTCAAGATGAATATTAATTTATGCCTCTTCCGAGAACTCTGATATCTCAGATATAACAACTTAAGTTAGTTCATTGAATTAAAAATAAAATTGTTGCGCTTAAACTTCTGAACTGAGATAGGGTAAAACGAAAGCATTGACGGGTAGCAAATTTAATAGCGAGTCTCTGTGCTGTGCGAATCATTTAAAGAAGTATGCTAAACTCTTTCGTTTCGTCGAAGATACGAAACGAAGGAGTGGCACAAACTAAAAACCATTTGTATGATAAAGTAAGTGCAAATGGAACTTTTAATTGTAACATGTTATAACATACGACTGTAAACTTTAAAAAAAATCTAAAGTTACAAAAGTACTGCTTCAATAATTTTAAATAAATCCCAGTAAGCTTCTGAAGAAATTGAATAATAAACCTAACAAAGGCTACCCCCTCACCCCTTCAATAAACCTAAAATTATAAAACTTTTCAATTAGCAAAGTACTAAATATTTACATTGAAACTTATTTCTTAAATACATCACACGATTTGCACATAAAAATTACGCTATACGCAATTTCCCTTCACTCACCCCTTTTACCTTTTTAAAGAATCTAAAATTGCAAAAATACTACTTCAATAATTTTAAATAAATCCTAGTAAACTTCTGAAGAAATTGAATAATAAACCTAACAAAGGCTCCCCCCTCCCCCCTTCAATAAACCTAAAATTATAAAACTTTTCAATTAGCAAAGTACTAAATATTTACATTGAAACTTAATTCTTAAATACATCACACGATTTGTACACAAAAATTACGCTATACCCAATTTCCCTTCATTCACCCCTTTTACTTAAACAGATTTAAACAAAAAAAACAACCCTTTGCTCAACTTCGAATCATAGCTTACACCCGCACCTTTCGTTTCCCCCTCGAGCATCTGAATCGGTGCAATCAAACGAAATTTCCGAATTACGTCCATATCGATTTCGCACGGGGTTCGTAATATGTAAATCAGCGACGACGAGTTTCCCTGTGTACACGTGTACAAACGCAACGCGGCGCACGTTCCCAGAAATGGACGACCACGAGATCCAGTCGACGGTGGAGTCGATCCTCGGGCCCGGGGTGAAGGTGGTCGACTGCGAAAAGAAGTCCAGCATGAGAGAGGAGGAAGTGTTGCTGATAAACGGCGTGCCGATTCCCCTCGAGGGACCGGACGGCGTGGCCATCCGCGAGGCGATGATCACTGGCCAGGTGCCACCGTGCGATCTGCTCAATCAGATCCTTGTTAAAGCAGGGATACTAAGGTATCGTCGTGGATCCTCTTGGATTGACCCTAACGCGGAATAAATCCGCGGTCGCATGCATTCCCAATCTCGTTGTCCTGTCGTTCGTTAACACTATTCCTACCGACACTTCACGAATTCCTATTCCTACCGCGACTGGTTAAATGACTGGTCATGGTAGGTAAGACAGATTACAAATTTTTTTCCGAAAATAAACGATGAAAGACGAAGTGAATATTGAAAAATGTATAATACGTATATTTGAGGAAAAGTCGTAAAGTTTAAAGGCGATTCAATTACGTTGTATATAGGAATTTCTAATCGAAATTTTAAAAACGGTCATTTGACCGGTCGTGGTAGGAATAGTGTTAAAATCGTTTCTGGGACTCCTCTTATTGCGTCGTCTTGATCGAATCGAATAGCAAACGATGAATTTTATTGGATCTTCCGGAGGGAGGGGGTTGGTGGTAATTTGAAATACGAAATTTGAAATTTAAAGAGGTGATTTGGATTGTTTTGATTGGGTCTTTTAAGATTGGAAACGTACGGGAGGATGATCTAAATCGGTAGCATTTACAGTAACGATTGTTTGAAGCTTCTTTATTTATAATTTTGTCGAAATTCTAGAAAATCTTTAAATTTTCCACGGAACAACGGGAAACGCGCGATGCCAAAGAAAGGGGTGTACTTTAGGTCCACCGTGTTACCATTTTGCTTTAGAATTCCTATTAATTTTCGCTATGTATGCAATTACTTATTCACCACATTTTTCTCAGTTCAATGGAATGCCATTCGATACGTAAGATCGCTTCATTATAGATTTTTATTTCGTGGACATAAACAAACCTTTTTCGATGGCCGACTAAAACAGGAGGCTTGTTATCGCGAAGATTCAAACGCAAAGGAGTCACCAATTTTCAAAAGCTTCTTTCCTCGTTCAACCCATACTGTAACCCACTTTCCTCCCTATACACATCCCAGAACCGTCCGTCAAACTTCCAAAACGAGCAGATCCTCGTCGAAGTCCTTCCACTCTAGTAACGAGCTTGTCAAATCGGTCGAGTTTGCTCGACCAGAGAGAGAGAGAGAGAGAGAGAGAAGAGAGGGAATGCGAGAGTATGAAAGATAAAGAAAGAGAGAAAAGGGAAAGGAAAAGAGATCCACGGCGATATCTAGTACAACTGGGGGGGAATGGTTGCGAAGGGCTCCGGTGCGACTCGAGACATCCTTGAGCGTGAAGTCGTCCATCGTGACGAAGGAGGAGGTGACCGTGGCGCGGGGCGGAAAGGTCGTCGACGAGAGGAGCCGCGAGACCAAGGAAAATAATTACTACGCCTCGTCGACCAGCGAGATATGGGAGCCCGTAGGAATCGTGCACAGGCAGAGGAACATCAAGCCGTTCGACAGCTCGGACGAGTCCAGGCCGAACTCGAACGCGAGCTCTGATCAGGGCTACACGACCAACACCAGCAGCAATCACGTGCTCAGGGAAGCGAGCGGCTCGTCCACGGTAGGCTGCCCGATCTGCGAGGATAACGATCCCGATTGTGCGCGTAGGTGCCTCGGAGGACTCGCGGGGCTGGGAACAAAGGTGTCGGTGCAGACGACCAACTCGGCGGTAAGCGATGATCACTATTGTACCTCTATGTATTATGTCTTGTGTCGCTTCTCTACTCGATCGACAGGGGGAATTAGATGTTTGTGAGTAAATCGTTGTGAAATCGAAATGCAGCGTCGAAGATCCGTTCTATGACGAAAGGGTGAAAAATAATGGAAGGTGAATCTTTTTAACCCTTTGCACTCGAGACGTGACAGTTAGTCGACTAATAATATTAACTTCACAGATTTTTAAGTGCAAAATATTTACTAAGATTTATTTAGTTTAGTTAAATCATATACTATAATTTACATGTATAACCGTTTAACCTCCGGTCTGATTAATAAGCAAACTAAAAAGACGGTTACCAATAGTTTGCTCTATCCCTTCAAGTTTGTGTTGAAAAATCATTTCTCTGCGTGGTATGAGCTCTTTTTGTTAAGATTAAGAAACGACTGATCGCGAGAAAATTCGAAAAACGCAGCAGGGTTAACGTACACATACCGTCGCTCACTTTAGAACATGTACACCATAAACTATTCAACGACACTCTAGACAAAGGACTCGCATACATCAAATTCACTCTCCTTCTCGTACGCATAAAACCAACGCTCACAAGAACTTGGTAATTTTATATGACAAATAAAGAAAAGGTTACAAATAGCTTGCTCTATCCCTTCAAGTTTGTGTTGAAAAATCATTTCTCTGCATGGTATGAGCTCTTTTTGTTAAAATTAAGAAACGACTGATCGCGAGAAAATTCGAGGAACGCAGCAGGGTTAACTTTCAGACACCGTCGCTCACTTTAGAACACGTACACCATAAACTATCTAACGACACTCTAGACAAAGGACTCGCATACATCAAATTCACTCTCCTTGTCGTACGCATAAAACCAACACTCACAACTGTTACCCCGATCCGGCATTCCGTTCGCTCGAATCGAAGCGACTCACGCGCTCTGCGTTGCCGGAAAACCGTAAACGAGATTGATTTTCCGCGTGTCTAATTAGGAATTCGATCGATTCCTCGGAGCCAGCCGTCGAGCAGCGGTTTCGACTTTCCTCTTCCACGACGCGATCTCTCCCCGTTGCTCTTTCCTGTTCCCCTGCACTCTACCCGGGTCTTTTTTTAACGCGAGCCTGTTTGTACAAGCGGTACACTAATATAGGCGACAGGCAGCGACTTGTGTCCCTCTGCGTTCTATGGTAGCTGGAACGGCGCGAGATAGAAAACCGCTTTGGCGAAACGAGTTGCCGCGTAAGTTGCCATATAAGCGGCTTTGTCGGCGCGCGGAAAGTTATCACCCTTCCCGGCTCGCTTTAGGTCACTTCTCCGGATCTCGAAGACGATCGCGCGACACGCTTTCGCCGACACGGCTCTACTCTCTCGCTTCTTGTCGTCGTTTTAGAAATTACGGATCGTCGGGTTTTGGCCGTCGTTTCGATTAAAATGATGGGAAAGGTTGTAAATTAAAAAACGAAAAGCAAGAAAAGTGAATAAAAAGTGAAAGCTCCACTGTGATTTTCATTCGCCTGTACATCGTTTTAGAAATTAGGGATCGACGAGTTTTGGCCGTCGTTTCGATTAAAATGATGGGAAAGGTTGTAAATTAAAAAAAACGAAAAGAAAGAAAAGTGAATAAAAAGTGAAAGCTCCACTGTGATTTTCATTCGCCTGTACATCGTTTTAGAAATTAGGGATCGACGAGTTTTGGCCGTCGTTTCGATTAAAATGATGGGAAAGGTTGTAAATTAAAAAAAACGAAAAGAAAGAAAAGTGAATAAAAAGTGAAAGCTCCACTGTGATTTTCATTCGCCTGTACATCGTTTTAGAAATTAGGGATCGACGAGTTTTGGCCGTCGTTTCGATTAAAATGATGGGAAAGGTTGTAAATTAAAAAAAACGAAAAGAAAGAAAAGTGAATAAAAAGTGAAAGCTCCACTGTGATTTTCATTCGCCTGTACATCGTTTTAGAAATTAGGGATCGACGAGTTTTGGCCGACGTTTCGATTAAAATTATGGGAAAGGTTGTAAATTAAAAAAAACGAAAAGAAAGAAAAGTGAATAAAAAGTGAAAGCTCCACTGTGATTCTCATTCGCCTGTACATCGTTTTAGAAATTAGGGATCGACGAGTTTTGGCCGTCGTTTCGATTAAAATGATGGAAAAGGTTGTAAATTAAAAAACGAAAAGCAAGAAAAGTGAATAAAAAGTGAAAGCTCCACTGTGATTTTCATTCGCCTGTACATCGTTTTAGAAATTAGGGATCGACGAGTTTTGGTCGACGTTTCGATTAAAATTATGGGAAAGGTTGTAAATTAAAAAACGAAAAGAAAAAAAAGTGAATAAAAAGTGAAAGCTCCACTGTGATTTTCATTCGCCTGTACATATCCTCTTAGTGTTGGAGTTAACCCTTTCACGGGGTAGTAAAATGACGAGCAATAGGTAAAGAGCAGCTTGAAAGGTAATTATTCTCTTATCAGAAACTTTTGATTAGAAACATATACGCGTAATTTCAACTGTTTTTTTTTACAACAAGTTTTATTAATTATATTACTATAGGAAAGGTTGTAAATTAAAAGAAAAGGAAGGATAAAAAAATGAATAAAGTTATAAATGTACCGGTATTTGATAAAATTAAAACGAACACAAAACAACAAATTACCCTTATAACTTCGCAAGCTACACAGCTCCTTGTTCTTCACCGACTACTCAGGTTCTAAACCATTTCATTCCTACCACAACCGGTCGAATGATCGTAATAATAAAGTTTCGATTAGAATTTTATAGATACAACGTAATTCAATCGTCTTTAAACTTTAGACTTTTTCTCACATATACGTATAATACATTTTTCAATATTCACTTTTTTTTATGGTTTATTTTTTGAGAAAAACTTGTAGTCTGTCTTACGTGGGAATGTCGCGGTAGGAATAGTGTTAAGTCGTAGGAAACATCGAATCCGTGTCTAATCAAAATCTTGTCGCAAGCTAAGTTCAATTATACCCACACCGTGGACACATCCCGCAAATTATAATTCACGTGGTTTGCAACAATTTCTTCGCTGGCTACCGAAACATCATCGTAATCGAATATCGAGGCGCGACGATAAAACGCGAGCGGTTCCAACCGGGATTAACCGGGCAACGCGAGGAAACGCGAATTTATCGGTGTTTCCGCGGGAGAGGAAAATTCGCGACAAGAAAGTTAAGGAAATTATATTATTTGCATAGCCGGTGCCGCGCCTGCGGTTCGCGCGCGAAACTTTCGCGACATAAACTTCCCTTTTCGCGGCTCGCCTCGGAAGAGTACACCGGACTCGGCAACTCTTGCGGATATGCGGGAAACTTTCGTGGCCGGGAATTTCCTTTTTTCCGCGCGGCGCAAATTGAAAAATTGCACCGTCGCGCTCTATATATCCCGTGCGCGCGCGCGTATTACGGAGCCGTGTTATTTCACGGAATCGATAATTTCCCGGCAATCAGGAAATACGAGAAAAATGTACCATAATTTTCTATCCGGTCTGACTTTTTAAACTGTCTGGTAGGTAGATAAGCAGTCCCGTTTTTCTAGCCAGTTTTCATTAAACGTTCCAAGGTAAGTGTTACTTTTCGAAACGAGAAAATATTCCGTTTCCTTGTACTGTTTTTCCGTGTAACACTTCAGTTCGTCTATCCGATTAATGGAATTTCTAGCTTTATTAAAGTGAAAAAAAGATTTTGCTTCGTGTGATCAAATGTTACAATTATAAAGTTTATGATATGGGACGTTAGGGAGTCCTAATTTTTAAAAGTTAGCCTGTATATATTTTGTATAGTAACATAATATTTTATCTTTGGTTTAATTCAGTCGAACGTAGTATCAAAGTAATTATGTAGACTATACTGATTCAGGGATCTGCTAAACAATTTATATGTACGTGTATGTGAACGTAGATAGGTACGAGTATGTGTATAAACACAACTTATTCGATATAGGACGTGAAACAACATTGCCTATTGAACGACCTGATATTTCACAGGCATTTCGTAATTAACGTAGAGAAAATTGCAGAGAGCTGAATGAAATTAAAGCAAGTTACACTTTCGATACCACTTTCATTAACCGCGTGTTTCCAAGGTTCAATTACGAAATCGAGGTAACGTTAACACACGGTCACGGTATTCGCGAAACATTTCGAACGATAACATTCTCTGCATTGTTCTGTTACAATTGAATTGATCGCCGGGAAATCTCTACCGGTGCAATATATCGCGTTGATACGCTCGAAGACACGCTTATATGCACCTGTAGTCAGGATAACTGCGCGTAGGATGTAATATATTGGGTCGATGATAATGATACATCCAGGAATCCTATGCCACGCCTCCCTGATTTGCATAGAATTAGTTCCTTCCCGGTTTGTTTCTTTACCGTGTTCCCGGCCATGGTTAAACCCCTCGTTGAATACAATCGCGATCACAGAATTTACATTTTTTGGTCATCTGTAAAGCATCAGCTAGCCTATGATCTACTACTTAATCTTTTTCATTGATTTATTCGGTTGCTTTAAACTAGAAGCGAATATTCCTTATAGATTTGTTTCTCATTTTCAGTTAGCTGCCAGTATCTGTTAATGGTAAGATTGTTGTTCATGGATCGCTTGACATTTTGTGACGTTCAATCTGTTTTATCGACTGCTCTCAGCAGGGATGAATTCTATACAATCGGTAATCCTATGTTACCGGCGAAATACGTGTAGCTGCCAGTCGATAAAAAGATTTGGTTCCCTTTCAATCGTCGATAAAGAAGAAACGTTTTACTCTACTGTAAATGAAATCGGATACTGCTTACCACTTTTGGTAAGCAAAAAATACAATTCAAGAATTATTAAGTTACATTGAAAGTATAAATTATAATTTGAAGAAACGAAGTAATAAGAGGCATTACAGTAAAGCTAGAGTGTTCGAATTTCAATTAAACAATTGACTGTTAATGTCTAGTTAGGTGAACATTTGCAAATTAAGAAGACATACTATTTCACCGTTAGATGGTCACTGTGTTTCAGTGTCCGCAAATCGATCAAGTATCCAACAGGTTAAAAAATGCTATTCTCCACCAAACCTTCCCCCTGTTGAAGTTCTTTCGATTACTCCAAATTTGATATGCCATCGGATATTGCTAACTCTGCAAAAATGGAGGGTGTTGAAACCCTAAAGTGTTTAAACCCACGGTAATTCTCTCAACCCTCTTATATTCGTCCCCTTCACCACCGCAGCATCTAAGTCTGTAATATTTACCACTACCTCCTACTTCGTCTCACTTAATTTCTATTTCCCTCCTATAAACCACCAAATGAATGAAGATTTTTAATACTCCGGGAATGGGATAAATGGAGAATCTTGAAATTTGAGAGGGTTTGTAAATTTTAGTGGAAATACTTCTTACTTTATAATCATTATGTCTACTATGATGGTTAATTGTGAATAAAAATTGATGGAACATTAATTTTTACAACATTGGACACTTGATTTTTATTGAACTTATTACACTGTTATCATTTAAATGGATATAGCGATAAATGATCCTGCGGTATTTAGTTTCATGTCCTTTTCTGTTTACTATGCCATATAGCATTTTACAAATTTCCTGATTTTTTTATGTGGAAAATGATATATGTAAATTATTTTATGCATCGTTTCTCGAATTAAATTAATCTTCTACATGTTCCCTTCAGAATATACATAACCTTTATTTCGAACAGGTATGCATATCGCACCGGCAGGGTTGGTTTTCAAACGTAACTCTGCGAAAGCTCTAGTTTAACGGTTGAAACCTTTGAAAGTGATCGAAAATGGCGGTGGCCGATGTTCGCAGCGGTCTTCAATTTTCGATGGCCTATAAATGTTTGGGAGAGCGTAAGAAGGAAATCATCGATGGCCGGGCTTACGACATCGATTACACAGATGGCGGATTTTCTCCGTGGCCCGGCTGATATAGCAGGGGCGGACGGGAAATGGGAATCAGAAAACCGATCGATAAATCCAATTAAATTTCGTAACGCGGCCGCCTGCAGAGGCAGAGTGGGCAACGGTAACGGCCGTCTGACACCTACCAAATTGCATTTTATGCGCGGCCGAAGGACACGTCTGATGCGTTTGCCGGGGCCATCTTCGTGTCGTAGCTGCTTGCTTCGCTTGCTTTCACAATTTCTAATCCACGTTTCCTTTAATCGGTTTTGCAACGCGTTTTTTCGCGATCGATCCCCTCGATAGTGATTGCTGTTGATATACAGATTGATGAAAAATGTTTGAAATTAGAGCAAGTGATTTCTACGGAGAGTTGGCAAGTTGGCCAATCAAAGAATGATAGTTTGATTAGTTGCAACAGTTAAATTTTGATTCGTTTATTGCACAATAATATGTTGCTTTTTATAGCTGATATGATTAACAAAAATTGTTATTGGGGGAAGTTCTTCTAGTACTGGACACTTAACTTGTTTCTTAAATGAATAAGAAAATATGATATTTTATGCCTTGTATACTATTTTGTTTTTATAATTTAACAATATTAGAATTCCATATGATGCAACAAAATAAATGATATCGTTGTAACAATTAATAATGATCGCATATAATTTCAAATCTTAAATATATCACTATTGTCCGGTTTTTGGAGGAATTCCCTTTAAAGTTAATTAGTTTTCACTCTGTCTCTGCATGCTCTTCAATATTTTTATTACCACTATCCTTTTCAGCAGTAGCTTCTATAGGCTCACTTTTCGTAACACAATTATAAAAATAGATACTACTTAATAGTGGTAGTAGTCAGTTTATTTCACCTTAATGGCGTAGAAATTGAATTTGGTTATTACATAGCATAAATTATAATACGTATATTATCGTACAATGTTGCTAAATTTCTAATCCCTATCTATTATTCTGAATCTAACAGACTATCTTTGGTTTCATTCTTAATTTCCTAAAGCTCACGCAAAACCAAAGAAAGCAGCGGAAATAAGTATTTCCTACGACGCGTGTGTTAGCGCAGAATCGTTCAAGGCATTAGTGAGGCGAGCCGGCTCACAGAATGCCATGCATCAAGCATTTTCTAGACTGCTGTCAACGAAGGAAAATTTGAATAAAGGCGGCAAAGTTCAGCCAGAGGTGGTAACGAAGAGACCAGTTGATATTATAAAAAAAAAAAGGAACAGAAATAAATGTAACGTCGAAGGGGTCAGACGTGTTGTCCTACTCTTAAGTTTTATTTTAACACATTGTATGCCGGCCCCACGAAAACGCGGGTTTGGAAGTCTGTTGCTTTAGCGCCGGGTTTGCGATAATACAACATTCTTTTGTTTGGCGATTTGTTTGTTTCTATTTTTCGTTATCGTTAAATTGCATATAATGAATATGCAAACCAATTTTAGTGTTTTACAATAATGTATGAAATTTTAAATATTTTCTTCACCTACAGTTTTAAATGCCTCAGATGCCACCGGCATACAATGTGTTAATAGTCAGACGCGTAGTCTTATTCTTCAGTTTTTAATTTAATTTTAATACGTGTAAATATTTTTCACGATGCAACGAATTTTCTTTTATCTCGCCAGTGCGCACATTTTCCGTTGACGCTTATTTTAACCCGTGAAAGAATTACGCGAGCCAACGGACCTCGAGCGCAGCTAGTTGATTGACAGAAGTAAAATACGGATAACTGTTGCACCGTATTTGGTTGAACGAGCGAAAATTGTAAATCTGTGGACGGTCGAGCAATGCGAGTGTTTACAGGAAATTGTTGCGAAACAGATTTCGGTTTCCCGAAACAGTTTCAAGGGCTTCCGAAATAAATTTCCTAACGCTTATCATAATGGAGCGTGGGTGGTAACACCATGAACCGGTTCGTTGCCGGTGAAGTGTGCGTTCGTTTGTTGAAAACAGGCCGACAGGCAGTCGAGCCTTCGCATTTAAATAAACGCAACTACGTGTCCGCTGATCCGTGAAATTAACTTGCTCGATGACCGATCGAATATTCGCCGATTTTCCACGTACGATCCTCTACGATTTCGAATCCAGCCCTTTGTTTCCTGTTTACGACGTTCAAGTACGTTTCATTCTATCATTCCTATGAAGCATCCTGTTTTTATTTTAACGCTTAACCAACCGAATGGGAAGATCTCCCATTCTTTCCTCTGTCATTGATTCTATTCACTTTTGTTATTAGTTAGTTTTTAACTGAATTTGGATTTATTAAAAATTGTACTTCAAAAAGCAGAAAATGGATTTGATGAACTGTAAACAACACTGGTTCAAGATATGTTGCTACTTGAAGGTTAATTACATGGAAAGTCAGAAATAACATTCAGTACTTGTTTATATACTAAGCAGGTTAGCCTTACAGGAGAATGTGATGACTTTTAACGTAGTTATGTATAATTAGTAACGGGATACATCAATTATTAACACTTAACCAACCGAACAGGGAAGATCTCCCATTCTTTCCTCTGTCATTGATTCTATTTACTTTTGTTATTAGTTAGTTTTTAACTGAAGTTGGATTTATTAAAAATTGTACTTCAAAAAGCAGAAAATGGATTTGATGAACTGTAAACAACACTGGTTCAAGATATGTTGCTACTTGAAAGTTAATTACATGGAAAGTTAGAAATAACATTCAGTACTTGTTTATATACTAAGCAGATTAGCCTTACAGGAGAATGTAATGACTTTTAACGTAGTTTGTATAATTAGTAATGGGATACATCAATTATTAACACTTAACCAACCGAATGGGAAGATCACCCATTCTTTCCTCTGTCATTGATTCTATTCACTTTTGTTATTAGTTAGACTTGAATTAACATTCTTCACAGCTCATCAAATGCATTTTCTGCTCTTCCAAAGAACAATTTTTAATAAATCCAACTCCAGGTCAAAACTACCTAATAACAAAAGTAAATAGAATAAATATCAAAGGTAAGAATGGGAGATCTCCCTATTCAGTTGGCTAAGTGTTAATATTTCTTTTGATAATTTTTCAATTTATTGAACGCGAAACAGTCATGCGAACGTGTTAATTTACTGTTGTAAATTGAAACAACCGCTGTTGATTTCGCCTGCACCTCCATAGAGGGGATTAATTGTTACTAATTGAACTGGCTTGCAAATGACGTTATCTGTCGTCTTTGAGGTGCCTTTGAGGTAACCGGTATCTTGGTCAAATTACTATGCATCTTGATCCTCCAATGGATCAATCGTATGAAAAACATCGAAACCAACTGAAATCAATTGGTTTTTATTAATTTGCAATTCTTTGCACGAAGAAATGATCCAATTAATAATTCAATTCTTTCAGAATTTTTCTTCGATTATTATTAAATAAAGAAACTGATGCCTTCTCCGGTTTTCCGTTATTTATTCTTGAAAGTGTTTGATTTAACAGAAACTTGATTTTCGTGTTTGTGTCGCACGCCCGTAAACAAGCTTCGCATCTTACTTATTTAGATACATAAAGGATCGAAATCAGCCTCGATTCACCCTGGACTCCTTCGTCCGTATAGATACACGACGGATTTCAATTTGCATCTGAATACTTCCGTAAGGACGTAAATGACAGAAGTTCGCTTACGGTGATAGCACTTTGTCCGTGGCCAGGCCTCGTAGCTTCTTCGTTTCACGAAATTAGCATATTCATGGCTGGGTTCGTCGAAATATTTGACGCGCGGACTACAAGTGTTTCGTTAAATTTATCTCGAACTGGGTTTATCGTCCGATTTCGTCGAGAACGCGTTCTAAACGACGCGTTGACTCACGGAATTAATCGAATGGTTGCTTTCCTAATTAAATTGAATCATTAAATTTAATATCTAAATCATTTTTTCGATAAACATTCTGTGTTGCGTTTTCGTGTTGCTGTTCGTTTGCATTTCATTAATTCATTGATAAACACAATTTAAATGTAGCTAGCCATTAATTTAATTTAATTTAAATTTAAATTTACTAATTATATACGGGGCACACCCTTTGTTACAAGGGGAAAAAATACGGTAACAATGGAAAATAGAAGTTAGGCATACAGCAATATTGTATGATGAAATTATAATAATAATGAGGTTGCAATTTGCAATTAAATCTGCGTAAAAAATGTAAGATGAAAAAGAAAATGGTATAACGTTAATCAAAGAATAAACCTCATTAGCGTTGGTTAGCTTGACTAAGAAAGAGAGAGATAAAATATTTTATTTCAGTGAAATGAAAAATATAATTAATAAAGGAAAGTGCTTACAGTAGCAGGCAAAAATTTAAGATTAAAAGGTCGGCAAAAATAAAGTAATTCGTATATGAGGAACAGCACGATAAACAGATCTCATATTTTATTTTAATCAACAAGTACTATACTATCCTATTAATAATGTAAATAGACGTATAAATAATATTCATGAGCCATGATACTCTATTTTAATTATAAAATGTTATTAGTCATTTATATATTATTATATATAATATTATTACTATTATATATATTATTATAGTATTAGGATATTAATCCTCTCGTTTTAAACTCATGACCGTTAACTGTATGTTCAGAAACGTGAAACAGATGCTGTTGGCGATATAAAATTCCAGGATATACTAAAAATTTATCGTTTTAGTAGTTGTTGAACGTCGATGGAAAACGTTTACAATGCTTGAACTCGCGCGATTCTCCGGTCTTTTTTTTTGGACGATTTTACGGAATCGATTCGTCTCTACCCCGGCACCGTTTCGACTGATCTATTAAATTCCCCGGAGAAGCTTCCGCAAATGGAGATCAGATTTATAGTGAACCCGATCCCGAAACTTGTGCTCGGTTTACAACGAAAATACACTGAGCTTTGGCCGCGTTTTCATTTGATTTCCCGCGTTCGGCAATACGGATTTCACGGATCGATAGTGTCGGTGCAATTAGCGTTGCCGTGTAAAGGATTAGTTTCGTTTGCTGCAGTTAAGGTAGAGATAGATTGCAGTTTCTATCGGGATGCGTTTCAATGCGTCGGTATCGAGCTGGTATTTAGCTGATTAAATAATCCGCGCGTAATCAGCGAAGCTGTTTCTAATCTTTTTAAATAATTAAATTGTTCGCGCTGCTCGCTGAAAACGTGGATCTAATCCTACTACATTTTTCCGATTAATCCTCTCTGTTTTAATCTCGAAATAATTTTGAAAACACTCGACGATCTTTACTCCTTGCGCAAATATTTGTTGCTACACCCCTAATAAAAGTCCACAAAAATTTGCAAATATTATATTCATCATTTATTCTGCATTAATACATGTATAAATATATTGATTGCCTTTTCGTCTAAATTTAGTCATTTATTTGTATATACGGGATTAACTCGTTAGAGAATTGCAAGGAAATTATTGCAACTAAGTATGAAAATGTAATGACGGTAATTGAGAAAAGTAAAAATATGCAAATGGAAGGGAAGCGTATAAAGATAAGGAAATTTTACAAAGAGCGGTGTACTAGCTGTTTTATAGATTGAACAGATTGGTTGAATAGATCTAGGGTAGGACAAGTGTTGATAACATTAATGACCATTCTATTGCTCGTTAATGGTATACAAAAGAGATTTTATGTGAGCCAGGCACGAAGAAAGTTGTATCGTCTAAAAGTTGGAATATTAATGAATTTTTCTAAGATATCAAACAAATTTATAATATCGTCGCGCATCTCTAAACGTTTCACCTCATCTTCATTACACACTGTATTCTACTCCTCGAAGAAAAGTTCCGTAATCGATCACGTGTCGAGGAACAAACAGCGATTCACAGCAATGTAACAGAAGTAGCGCGTTAACAACGCGATTGGGTGAGCTGAAAAATACCAACATCAGGGGGTCTCGAAATTCTGGCCAGCAGCGTAGCAAAGGCATCCCTCGTTCGCCGATCGATCGGTTGTCCGGGCGATAAATTGGCGGACATCGGGTCGAATCCGGCGCGAATTCGTCTCGCCGCGGTAACACAGCTCGTTCGCCGACTGTTTCCCTGTTGCTCACCTAGATTCCATTTCCACCGTACTATTAATACGCGTTTCCGCGTATGAAAGCGGACAGGCCGCGTCGAAAACCAGAAACCCAGTGTCTCGACCTCTCCGCGCGTAACAGCGCCGCTCGTTTTCTTTCGCCGAGCTGTTCGCGCCCTTCCGGCCGTCTTCGATCGGCTTTGACCCTCGGGTTAAAAATAGTCGACGGGAAGAAGAAGCTTTTCTCGTCGATCACAGCCAGTGTCGATCCCCCTCGTGATTGGATCCTCGCGATCGCAAGCTCTGCGTCAGTATTTCGCTCGCGATGAACGTGCTGCTCGCGAGTCCGCGCGTTTTTCGGGGAACTCGCTCGAAGATCGCTGGAAGCCGGAAACGCGATCGATACCAGTGACGCGAGGAAGCGACGAGTGTTGGTGTCGTGTCTGTGAACTGTTCGAGAGAACTTGAAACGAGGGGGGAGGGGGGGCTGAAAGTGATTTAGAGTGCTTGGTTCTTGAGAATCCGCGAACTTTCGAAAATCGAAATGACGAATTCGTGGGAATTCGTTCCTCGCTCGAGTTCGTTTTCCCCTCTTTGTTCACGAAACGCTTAATCGAACGCAAATTAATTCCCACTCGTGACCCGGGGCTCTCGTTCGAGTTTTGAGAAACGACCCTGGCTGACGGCGAATCAAATTTTCCACGCGATAGAAGAATCATTAATACACGTCGACGGTTTCCTCGTTCGCCTGCTCCGCTCTCCCTGTCGATACGAGTTTATCGAGAGGAACGCGGCCGTATCAAGGTCACGTTTATGCTAGGTCACCTTCTCGACCGTGAAAAGGAACGAAAAAACACTTGGAACGGCGCAGTTTCACCGAAAAAACGCTGGTTCCTGTAGCTCGTAAATGATCGAGCCATGGGGTCGCTCTCGATAAAGTGACCACCATAAATCTTACCTCCTTCTCGAAAGCCAACAGGAATCGCCTGTTTCCTTCTTCCTCTTCGTCCGATCTTTTCCTCTTCCTTTCACTTGTGTACTGCACACACTCTCCTTCTCTCTCCCTCTTTCCCTCTTTCACTCTCTCTCTCTCTTTTGGTGCTCTCGTGTTTCCTGGTCGAACGCTTTTCCGGTAAATAGCTTCACGGAGCCAGATTTATCGATTTACTGTTGCTGGACAACGGGGATTCGTGTCGCTATTTGTTGAAGATGAAACCCTCCTCCCGTCCCATCCCTATCTCTCTCGATAAGAAGGATTTGCGTTGAGCACTCCAGAATTCTTACGGAAACTGCCGGTCGCCGCTTCGTTTTTACGATTGGTTTAAAGCCGCCTTACGAAAGACCGTATCGGATCCTTTGTCGGATTGCTCTTATTATTGCACGGCAACGGCGGCTACTCCGAAATGGAAGTGAATTTTTAAAGATACCCGATTCCTTTCGGATATTTCGACAGTATCATCGTATTGGGATCATCGATATGAAAATTGAGCGCTCTACGAGCATTAACACTTAACCAACCGAGTGGGGAGATCTTCTATTCTTTCCTCTGCCATTGATTCTGTTCACTTTTGTTACTAGTTAGTTTTGGATTGGGGTTGGATTTATTAAAAATTTGTACTTTGGAAAAACAGAAAATTTACTTGATGAATTGTAAATAATACTGGTTCAAGATTAACTAATAACAAAAGTAACTATAATTGTTGAGGAACTAGGGACTACTATTGAGTTTATTAAAAATTATACGTTGGAAGAGTGGAAGATGCATTTGATGAACTGTGAACAATATTAGTTCAAAATTGACTAATAACAAAAGTAAATAGAATCAATGGCGGGGCTTTGTTCAGAATCTAGGGACTAGTGTGGAATTTATTAAAAATTATACGTTGGAAGAGTAGAAGATGCATTTGATGAACTGTGAACAATATTAGTTCAAAATTGACTAATAACAAAAGTAAATAGAATCAATGGTGGGACTTTGTTGAGGATCTAGGGACTAGTGTGGAATTTATTAAAAATTATGCTTCGGAAGAGGAGAAAATGCGTTTAATGAACTGTGAAAAATGCTAGTTCAAGATTAACTAATAGCAAAAGTAAATAGAATCAATGGTGGGACTTTGTTGAGGATCTAGGGACTAGTGTGGAATTTATTAGAAATTTTACTTCGGAAGAGGAGAAAATGCGTTTAATGAACTGTGAAAAATGCTAGTTCAAGATTAACCAGTAGCAAAAGTAAATAGAATCAATGGCACAGGAAAGAATGGGAGATCTCCCAATTCGATTGGCTAAGTGTTAACACTGCGTCGACCGCGTACAGGAAACTATTGTCGACAATTATGCGGTGGAATATATAATGTAAGATGCGGAGTATTAAATTCCGATGGTGTCTTCGAAGTCACTACACAGTTTCGTTTTTCCTGAGGTGTTTAATCTGTCAAGCATTTGAAATCGTTTAACCCCGATCGCAGATGAATTCGATTTGCGGTTAACGAACGGTAGCGAATAATTAGTTGGAGCTGACAGAGGTCAGCAGCAACACGCGGCCTGTATGATTTGAACGAAATATCATATTCAAGAACGATCGGGGACCAGGATAGAGAGCGGGCATTTGTGATTTTGAAGGTTGCGGTGAACCAATAACATGGAGAAAGGGGAGTCCAATGAGGAAACTTTGCCAACAGTTTATGGAATTATGATCGCGTTTCTCACTTGCGTTGTCGGATACGTTCTCTGGGTAAGTGTTATTGTTGGTTGTGATTAAAATAACTGTGTAACTTTTCATTATTACGAAAAGGTATCCTATCGAATCAAAATATTCCAATATATAGAATAGAGTAAAAATTAATTTCTTTTTCGAGTACTTCCGATAGTTTGACGAAAAAATATTTCGAAAAAAGTTTAATCAGTTTGTCGGCCAGTTACAAATTTCAGTGTAAAGGATTTCAAAAAAATGTATTCCTTTTTTAACCTAACTTTGACTACTATGGGCGCGTATATGCGTCTGACAAAAGCTACTCATGTGAACTACGGGCACGTACAATAGTAGACAAAAGTTTAAGACGATAGGGCAATGTAAAATATAGTTTTATGGGTTGGAAATATTGTCTACGGATCCGTTGTTATAATTATGGTAGAACACTATTTACTGATTAGCATAGCGCACAAATTTCGTTTATCACGCTATTTCTTATCATTTAATTTATTTATTTCTTTGACCCTTTGGTTTTAAACTTTTGTCCGCTACTATGTATGCGTCTCTGCCGAAAATTACTCCCATTTAAAACAACACAATTGCCAATAAATCGCCGTCCACGAGGAGCACTTCGACCGGGAATATTTAGCCGTCAAAGGGTTAATAAAAACTCGGTGTCATTCTTACTCAAAAAACAAGTACACCTAAAAATCGCCGACACCTCTCACATGGGGTATCCCCATATGTATATTAAATTACGCGGCTCAAGCGTGCAATTATTGACCCCTGTCACTTTTCATTCCGTGATGTTTCTTATAACTTGCATCAAAAGTTGATTCAATTCCATACAAGAAAGAAGAATCTACATAAATCAAGCTCCACCGTTTTCATCGGTCGTTAAACCCCCTAATTGGCAGCGTGGACCGAAGCGAGCAACGAAGTGTCCCGGTTGGTCCCAGCAGAAGGACATTAACCGGAGATTATTTCCACGTTTGAAGTTAAATCGCCATTCGACAGGGTCCACTTAAGGGCAGCCTCTTGTTTATGCCGACCCACTCAATATCGCCCGGCATTGTTTCCGGTAATCGTCGACGGTAATCTGTTTGGCCCTCTCGCATTTCGCGAATGCCTGGCTCGGGGACGCGGTGGCCGTTAAATTATGGCCCGGTAATTAAGATGTGAGCCGATTGTTTCGTCTGGTCCGGTGAGCAGGGGTTAACTTACATTCCAATGGCGATCGCCGTGCGATCTTTTGTTCGGGACAATTCGTCGGTTGTGAATTACAGAGTTGGCCTGGTTGTGTAATATCGTCGGTAATGGCCGCGAAACGATCGATATTGATATAGGAAAATTCTACTTTAACAACTTTAATAAAAGCACAACTTGACTAACCACGACTTAAACTATCACAGACAAGTTTAGAAAAATTGCGCAAGCCTTAGACATAGAAGCGGAAGATCCTTTCAGTTTTCCCTTTGCGCGTAGAAATTTAACACTATTCCTACCACAACCGGTCAAATGACCGTTTTTAACATTTCGATCAAAAAATTTCATACATACAGTGTAATTGAGTCGCCTTTAAACTTTAGACTATTCCTGAGATATACGTATGATACATTTTTCAATATTCGCTTCTTTTTTCATGGTTTATTTTTTGAAAACAATTTGTAGTCCGTCTTACGTGGGAATGTTGCAATAGGAATAGGTATACATACGTGAAGTGTCGGTAGGAATAGCGTTTTTTCGCGTTTTTCCTGCATGAATTTGCACTTCAACGGATTTCCGGCTGGATTCGTTCGAAACAACTTTCGCCCGAATCTGCCTTGCGCGAACCCAGCAACAGTCTTCTCCCGCCAAACGAAAAACCGGCACGAATGCCCCGAGCAGCAATCGGCCGCCAATTAATACCCCATACTTCACGCGTGTCCCCGTCGATCGATAACCGCGACCAATAAGAACCTCGATCTCAATGGGATCAGGGGCCGGAGCGGATCGGCGAAATGAATTGCTCGGTTAACGATCTCGATCCCCGCGAGGACAGGGAAACTCCATTCGATCGGGCCACGAGAGTGCATTCAACACTCGAATGCGGACCGCGGGCTGCGTTTATGCGTAGGCGGCCACGCTCGTTACGCCGCGCCAGCAATCAGTCCCTGCTGTGTGCGGTCGGGTCAGGTGAGCGAACACCGGTCTCACCGAAGGGGATGAGAAAAGGGGGGGGGGTTGGGGAAAAATGCGGCCGAAAGGGGACGGGACAGAGTGCAGATTGCACGTTGGGGAAAAGCTGCGGCGCATCAAAGAGCGATTAACCCCCTCCGGCGAAAGGAAATCCGGCGAACCGCGAAAGAGGATCGTTATGATTTCTTTTTTTTTTTTCTTGTCTTCGGGGCGAGCTCGATCGAGTTAGGATCGGGTTAGAAATTTGCTTACGAGAACAGCCATTAAACGGAACAGAACATTATATTTTCGTGCGAAAAATGGTTGTCTTAATTTTGTATAATATCACTCGAATACAGTTTGTTTGGAAATTTGTATTTTTCAAAGCATCAGTTCCTGAAGATTGAAATTCTAAATTTTACGAAGAATACTTAGGATAATTGTAGAAATTGTCGGAGTGAACTGCAATCATTCGATTCTTTATTATTTTGTATTGTTCCGTCTAGAACTAGGGTCTAGGATAAATTACTTGAACAGTTATTTATTCTTGCAAGTACTAATGTTTGGGAAACATATGAAAGAATTGTTATGCAATTATCTATGTAAATGAGTGGGATGGTGATATTGGTTTTTGTTGGAAATTAAAAAGAAACCTTTATTACTTCAAAGTCATTCGATATTCCTTTGACAGTGCTACTATCCTTCTGTTTAAATTCTGCTTATTAGTTTCCTCCTTCGCTCAAATATAAATGACCGACAATTCTACGCAAAGCTTTTCATTTTCAGCGTTGCGTATTCGTAATCGTGACCGGGAATACAATGAGCGATCAAAAGCAGATTCGAACGCGTTAAGCTTTTTCTCGCGCGTCCACGCGCGGTGCGTCGCCGAGCGTTAAATATTTGTTATGTTTCGCGGGGCAAATTGGGCGGAACAAACAACAATTATTCTCGTTCCCCGTGTTGTTTGAGTCATTAAGTGGCAACGATATAACGACTCTAACAGATTACGATATTATGCATGTTGGCACAGTCGTTACCATAATAACGTTGTAACGCATTAGCGAAGGGGATACGGCACGAAGACCAGTTGCTAGCAGGAAGCAGCGAATGCTCGCAGATAATTAGGCGAAATCAGCGCGATCCTTAATGAAGCATATTTAATCTGCGAACTAATTAATGCGTGTTTCCCGCGCGCTTAAATATTATTTAACACGCGCGACGCTACGCGCCGACGATACCGTTATGGTAATGTTGTTTGGTGTAATTACAGGAACACGCGTTGGGAAAGAATGGCAATTTTAAACGTTTTAAACAGAACGATAATTTTTGCGGAAACGATGTTTAGATTGTTCAGATCCTCGCACGATCTACCGCACCTGTGAATTAATATTAGGCGTACAAATTAATTTGTACGGAACCCATCTTCCTAACTTTTGAATTTTTCCTAACTGAAGTAAACGCGTTGAAGGTCAATACAGATGGTCTGCTTGTTGGCCTGGGCCTTATTTACCTGTATAGTTGTTTGTGTCCCAGCTAGTGGGTCGGCACTACGAAGCATACCTGCAGCATGTTTTTCCCTAAAGTCGAGTGCCTTGGCTTGCGTTGCTCCCATCCGCTGTAGAACCCGTCGTAGCTTTGTCTCGAATACTCTAACTGCAAGGCGTTGCCTTTTTGCTTTCGGGGTTAGTAGGATACGAACATCTGAACCGATCAGTTGCGTCTATCTCGCGCATTGTCAATAACTTTGTACATTCATTTAAATAATACTTTCGGCCATCCCGCGTATAATCCTTCAATAAAACGTTACGATAAACATTGGTGGGTAACACCCAGTTGCAACGCAAGCCCTTCTTTAGTTTTGTGGCTGTTGTGTAGAGTGAGAGAGAAGGAAAAGAAATAGGAAGGGCTGTTTCGTCCGGGACCTGCTAATGGACTCATCAGTAAGGCTTACCTAGCAGGCCCCTGCCTTAGACACATGGATAGGAAGGGACAGGTCAGAACTCGAGAAAGATGCTCGCTAGCTTCCTCCTAGTGGTGAGTGTAGGAAGGTCGCCACAGTTTTTTAAACTTTCTTGCCTATCCTGGATGTGGTCCTAGTCCAATAGACAATCCGATCCAATAGTTTCATGCAACGATAAATAGTCGTTCAATAATGGATCCAATAGACTTCCAAGCATCACCTCGATGCTATCCGACAATTTCATATTTTCTGTTCTCCCCTTCGTCATCGCGTAGTCACCGACGCACGATATTTACAGCGCAACAACAATTTCCACGTCGCGTCCCGAACTTTTGCGCGGCTCAGACGCGATTAATCTCCGGCCGTTGAACAACACAGAGGAGAGCGTGGTTAATTTCAGGAGGAGTTGCGCGTAAGCAGCGAACTCGGATAGATAACTCGAGGCGGACGGGCTGGAGAAGTTGCCCGTCATTTCTCAACCCGGAGGAATCCCCGTGGCGTGGAGGGAACGGACGCGTTCAGGGGGGTTACGCGCCGCGTCTTGGCCCATTATTGTAATCACGTAATGACGCGGTATTACGGGATGCATTATGGGCATCGATCGTTCGCCGCCGGTATATGTAATTACAGGCTGCGGGCCAATGCTGCGTGTATTGTTAGAATACAGTTATTATCGCCGGATCATGGTCAAGGGGGGCTGGTAGTAGCACCTGTCCGGTCGCAACGATTCTTTCTCAGTTGCAACTGTTGCAACACGTATTCAGAGTGAAGATCGTTAGAGTGTCGAGATAATTGAAGAGAAATTGAGCAGGAGCCTTCTGCTTGTGTTCTGAAAATTTGTGAAACATTTCGAGTGAATCTTTCTTTAATTATTTGACTGCTATGGGTGTGCTAGCGGGGGATAGTTTGAGGAATCTGCGAGGCGAATCGACTCATAGAATGCCATGCATTAAGACTTTTCTAGACTGCTGTCAACGAAGGAAAATTCGAATAACAGTGCTCACTCGGTGTTCAGGAATGGTAACGAGGAGGCGATTGATGTTATAAAAAAAAAATCTTTACAGAAATAAATGTAACGTTGAAGGGGTCAGACGTGGTGTTTTATTCCTCTATTTTATCCTAATTTTGATAGGCGTGTCTATGCGTCTGAAGAAAACTACTAGTGTGAACTATGGGCACGTATATGCGTCTCTGGTGAAAATTACTCGCATGGATTATGGACGCGTATATGCGTTTGTCAATTTAGAGCAGCACAATTGTTAATAGAGAGCCGTATACCCGAAGCACTTTGACTGGGAGTATTTAGCACTCAAAGGGTTAATGCCTTTGTCAGGATAGAGAGGAGATCGTGTTAGAGACTAGGAGAGTTTGTTAAGCTTCTGAATTATACAGTTCGATTTTAAAATACATACAAATAGATTTTGGGAATCAGAGATCTCTGTAATTTTTTTCTTACAATTTTATTACTCAAGGGACACTACAGTTTTGCTACGATACACGTATATAGCGGGCATATACGTGATTGCCACGATTAAAGTGAGAAACCCTTGTTAACGTGTTGAACGTTGAATGTATTTAGAGCACAATCTCTGTGGGAATCAAATTTTCAATAATTCTAAGCAATCTTTGTTCAATGTTTTATATTTTATATATATGAGCATCGAGGATTTTGTAGCTTTAACAGTTTGGGCACTATGCCACATGCGTCGAAGTGACGTTAGAATTCTCGTTGATGGTTAAAAATGTACGCGACAACAATTTCGATTGGTATACATATATTCGTTTCGATTGTGGTCGGTTCACTCGTTCAGGGTCGTCTGTTCTATTTCTCAATCAGGTTCGTCTGGATTGCTGCTGCTCGACTCCAAATAGAATATCTGCAGAAATCGTTAAAGCTCGTTAAAGCTCCTAGTACCGAAGTCAACGCGTGTATTTTTAGGCTGGCTAAGAATACTAGCATCGTTTGGATGCATAACATGGTGCCATGTAGGGAAATGGGCGCTAACGTTGCGTAACACCGAATAGTATCGATCAATTACATTTCTTTTACATTTCTGCAAGTTGTGAAGTTAAGCAAAGAGAAGAGAAACTTAAGGGAAGGCGACATAATTTGTATCAGTTTTTAGATTCCTTCCTCTGTACAAATGCAAAACATTGCAAGCACGAAACTAATGTTGCAATAAGCCTAACATCGTCGTATCGAAAACGCTTAATAAAAATGAAACATTTCAAGCAATTAATCTCCTACATTAAGTCACAGGTTTTTTAAGCAAAAACGAAACGTACAGTTCGATAAGTCGTTCGAACCATTGAATAAAAATAAAACGTGTTTCATGTTGTTCTATTTAATTTTAATAATATAGTATATGATTAGTACACTCGACAGTATCACATGTTAACACTTCGGCCGACGATACAGAAGAGAAACACACAGGCAAACCAAGCAAAAATTTAAAATATTATACCTAACCCAGACACGCTTCTACAATGAGTTTACTTTTGTTCCGGGTGTTTACTATTACATCTAAGAGATGTCATGAGTGTAGTGTTACAATAATAATAATATTTATTTATCGATTATAGGAATATAATTACAATACTATGTACAAATTTTACTTAATTCAACTTTCTATACGGTATCACGTCTAATTCAACTCTATTCGGTATAACGTCCAATTCAATTCTGCTCTTTTCAACCAGAGAAAACTGAGAAAACTTCTCCCACCACGTACCTCGAAAAAATTCCTCAAGTATAACCATATTTGGGCATTTTTCGAGGGCCTCGCGCGTCGCCAAGGGTTTTCCCCAAGCAGGTCCGAAATCCCGCTGTTCACACCTCACCCTCTCCCACGTTATAAAATTAATTACGATACTACAAGAGCAACAAAAGATCCAACAGTTCAATCAATTTGGTATCTGGAACAACTGCAAAAGCACAAAACCGTCTCACGTTTATGACCGAGCTGACAAACCACGAACATTCTGACCGAATCGCAAACGAGTTGACGGGATCTCGCGACTCCGACGAGTAAAACCGGAGTCGAAGAGGGCCAGGAAGCGAGCGGGAACGTCGATATCTCGGACAATATATCCAGGAGGAGACGTGTTCCGGTCGCTCAGGAGGACGCGAGATATCGCGACTTTACGATCGAACTTCGACCGTGGTCTCGAAATTTTATTTATATCGGCGAAACGGCATAAAAGCGGCGATTTGTACGATGTCTTCCGCCGTTGCTGACGTGTCCGTTTCCGGTTCGCCTCGTTCTCGCGAATAATACAGCTGTTCCATGCGGAACTTCTGTTTGCCAGACGGATCCTCGAACTTTTCTCTCCCCCGCGGAGACGACACGGACTAACGATTTTTCCACGGTGATTTAGGAGACTTTGCTCTCCCGCGCGAGATTCCCTCCTCCTCCTCCTCTTCTTCTTCTTCTTCTTCTTCGCCCCGCTGTCAGACATCTGCTGAGAGGAATTTTGATGCCGGATCGCGAAATGCGTTTGACTTGGTTCCTCGTTCCCTTGTTTGCTCGAGCTTGTTTACGCTGGGAGATTTCGTCGCGGGAAACGTAATGGAGAGGTTTCTTGTCGCTTGCCCCGGTGAATGGAGTGCAAAATTGATGCGAGACTCGGCGAAACGTATGCCGGCCGTGTTTTAATCGAATTTGACGTTCGCGTGCCGACTGTTTCATCATATTCAAGTGTTCTACGGTTTTATTTATCGATAGGGTTGTGCAGTGATCGCGAATACTTGGAAGTGTTTAGATAAACGGTGGCAATTGAGAGAAATTGAAGAAAAACGTTTCATTGTGCAATGTGGTAATAATGCAATTGCATATGTGCAATAACGGTTCTTTGTAGTCACAGTGGGTGGATATTGGTGAGAGGATAGGCACGATACTTTCTTCCAAAAATATGGTAGCGTGAAGTATTTGAAAACCAATCGATGGCATAGATATAGAAATAATGCTAAGTGCAATGGATATTTTTTCAATTTACCGTAGGGTGGCTGCAGGTAAACGTTCAAAGTTCTCGAGCTAAGGATTTCAAATTTATATACTTTCCAAAAATATGTAATTGAATTATACAGAGTCTAAGTTTAGCCTCTGTTAACCAAATTCCAATTTTCTCTTCTTAATTGTCGTCAATAATAACAACGCTACAATATAAAATATTTAAACCCATTTTCCCCTGTATCAATTGTCTCGAACAATCAATTAAAAGTAACACGCTAAAATTCGTATCTCTCAAAAAAATCCGTAATTTCGTTTACCATGAATTATAGGATCGTCTCGTTCGATTTGCTCTCGCCTCTTTCGCCGGACAAATAAGGCTTGCACGTATGCAGGCGACGCGACGCGGCAATTTAGAATTCATTCCGTGCTCTGTGATGTTGGGGCACGGTCGACTAAATTCGGCTGCAAAGTCGACAGTCGATCGATTCCGTCGTTCCGCTCGCACGCTCCCAAATAGATCAGTTTTAATCGCCTTTGGCGAACCGTGACTGCTTTCACCGTTTTTTCCGTCAATGTAACTGAAAATCTTCGAGGCAAACAGCGTCGCCTCGTATAAAGCGCGATTACGTTTCAAGCCCGCGCGATTTGCAATACACTTCGGATTTAAACGCAACGAAGTAAACTGTCCGTAATGCTGTTTCCATTTTTTTTTTTCCATCCCCTTCCTCGTTTTTCTTCCTTTGGTAAGTTTACGAGGGGCGCACGGGAAATATCAAGCAAGTTGCAAATTCACGGGATTAAAGGCTTTGCCATTGAAATGATGGAAAATTGAACGCCCCCCCTCACGCGAATAATTTATCGTTGTCATAAACAGTAATCTTTCTGTCATACTAATCTGCAAATTATTGATTTTTATACCTCCGTCACAAATTTATGTTTCTGACATAAATTTACGGTATATGTAACCACGGTGAGCCTCACAGCTTTATTAGCTTTAAATAATTCTGTGAATTGCTTTTTATTGAAGCAAATGCTTCAAATAAAAGTTGAATACCGTGTTAAAGTATTATAGTACTGTAACACTAGATTTACGAATGTTTCTTGTATATCTGTTTGTAATACACATGTGTTAAGAAATAGATACACATCATACAGAATTTGAAATTGCAGAGCTGAAAAAGAAATAGATTAGGGTGTATTTGTGTCGCTCCATCGATAAAAGTCAACAAAGATTGCTAAGACTAATAATAGTGATCGAAATCCGTCAAAAAAATCCCGTAAACCTAGTGATAATATGAGGTGATCAATTTGTGAAAATCAGTTTCTATATTTTTTTACAAGTCGAGGTTTTACATATTAGGTATACATTTTTAACACAAACTTGTACCAACGTTTACTTTCTGCTTTCTTTTAATAGAAAATTGTGAAAGTTCCAAAAAAAATATATTAGTTACTTTCTAATTCCATTGATATTATTTGGTATTTTAACTCCAAGGGTTGGCAACCTCAAGCACGAAAAACAGCAGGTTTTATGCATTGAAAGATTGAAAACTATAGTTTTCTCTCTTTGTTTCGTTTTTACCTAGGAACATGTTGTTTTTCTCTTTGTCCCGTTTCATGGCTGCTACACCTTTGCCACGTATTCACGGTAACGTGTTGTGCCATGCTGTGAACACGAGCAATTAGCCAATTTACGCGTCGAAGTAGTTAATGACTTCGTGTCGCGGACTCTCTAATATGGACCATTATTTAGTTCCTTTGTTATTTCGTCTGCGAGTCTTGGGCAACGCTGCGCGTTTAGCTTTAACCTTCGACACGTTGCAAAGAAATTAGAGAGGCAGAGCTAACGAGATGCTGGCATAGTAATTGAGAATTTAGGGGACCTTTTAATAGTAGAAACTTCAATCGTTATTAGCCGAAGAATAGAAATTTAATGATCTGCCGCCTGATTTCACATTCGAGCGATTGACGAATGAAAATTTAGCCTTCAATAAAATTATTATTCGTTTCTTAATTTCTGTTAAGCTTACAGATAAATGTTAAGGAACTGGGTTAATGGTGTTTCTGGAGAAATATGGAATTTTAATAATTAACGATTTGTTGTGTTTTTAAAATATTTTTTTTCACATGTTACATTGAAAATTGAGAATGTTAAAAGTTTATCTTCAAATTGAATTAATATTTGATTCTGTTAGGTGTATGTATACATTTTAAAGAACACCATTAATGAAGTTTCTAAAGAGACATCGAATTTTAATAACTAAGGAGTTGCTGTGTTCTTGAAATAATTTTTTACAATATCTTGTGCTCTCTAATTTGCGTTCGTTGGAGGTGAATAAATTGATTTATGTAAGAGGACAAATACTGTTCCTGTTACTCTGGTTCTGTAATGCAGTTTGCTCGATAACACATGGCGAACTTGTTGTTTAGAAGCCCTTTGTCATGCGCTCAGTTGACACACACGTTTAACCAGGCCGTGTTGTGCTGCAAGTTTCCACTAAGAAAAGGGAAACACTTGAACACCAATTTATTAACACAAAGGGGTACCAGCAGAATTAATTAATATGAAGTTTCAATTACCCAACTTGCTACCACATATATTAAGAACATTCTCTAACAAACTGTCGTCTAAAATTTCCTTATAAACGTGTTAATAATCATCAAGTTTTGCTGCTAAATTTTCATTTATTACTGTACATAGTAACTACTGGATAAAAATACCTCCATGAATTACATTAGATTAAATCTCACGTCAGTAAGTGCAAAACTATTTTGCAAACGAAAAGTTTCTCCCTTTCGGTTAATAAAGCCAGATTTCTGTGTATTTAAATTCCAAAATGTTGGACCGTTTAAAGCTAATATTTAGAAATTGTAGAAACCCTGAAAATTTTGAAATTTAGTTGCTGGAATACAAACTACTCCAACGTCGGGCATTAAAAGGAAAAAAAAAGTAAATAAAAGATTTTACGAACATTTGAATATGAAACCGAATAAACGTAACAATGGCTGACGAACATAATAGCCGTTCGATCGTCCATATTTTCTTAAATATGATTGAAGACGGTTGTGTATACGCGTAATATATTAAACTCAATCGATGTCGGGTACTATTTGTGCCATGTCGAGTGTGTTTGACTAATATACAAGCCATATATGCTCGGATCTCACAATACGATCTATTTTCGGTGAAATATTGCTGCTCGTAAAACGAAACGGCGACAGAGTAGGAGGAGGAGGGAAACGCTGGAGGACCTTGCCCGGATCCTTATGCAAAGCTACGCATCGTATTATGTGTACATTTACGGTGACTATAGAACGGAATGGAATTTGCGATCGAAGCTCTTGTTGCGCGGGGGAAATAAATAAATCCCGGCTCCACGAGGAAATATTCATTGTACGGAAGATTGATTTCACCGACGAGTATGTCAGTGTGACGTGCCCAGGAAATACGACGGTACCAGGGAATTCCGGATTGAAAATTGTCGAAAATGTAAAGATACCCCCTGAATTGACATGCGATTGAATAAACAATTGCGATCGACCGTGGAAACTTTAATACTCTGTTCAGCTGTTTTCCCTTACAATTATTATTGTACCCTTTGCACTCGAAAGGTGACCGTCAGTCACCAAATGATAATTTTGCAATTTTTCGAACTCAAATGGTCGTATAAGTAAATTTTGCTATATCGTTTAACTAATACCAAATGAAATTCAATATTAATAAATTTTATTCAATATTTTAGACTTGACAATTTTTGAAGTTAGTATTGTTGGACAACTGCGAGTTACCTCTCGAGGGCAAAGGGTTAAATATCTATCGTTATTATACACAGAAATTTATTAGAATTACTAAACGTTGAAAATCGATATATAAATATAATTGCAGTATCTGTGATGGTCCTGTGACGTTAGGACTATCCTGTTATATTTCATAGATTGTATGTAATCTACTCATGTTCACTTTTCTTTCTTATTATTGTGTTCAGTTACCGTGTCATGTGGTATGTCCCCAAGCTTGTGTATAAAATATAATTTAAATCTCGTGTTTATTATTAGAGTTTGCGATTGCCTTTGGCCTTAATATTCCATCACTAAACATAGGATATCTGCAGACACAGTTGTCAAATTCTATTACGATTAGAATATACGTTATATATTCTTAATTTTCATAAACGAGGAATACAGATTAGTTTTTCAGTGCACAGTGCAAGCTTTTTCTTACCCTCGTCTAATTGTTAGGGAAGAAATTGAAATTAATAATATCCATTGCAGAGTAAAAATTATACGGAGATTGAGAATGATCTAATTAACCCATAGAATCTCTGCGACTAATTTTCCATGGTGAAACGATCGATCGATCCGCTCGAAGTTCGCGCAACCCTTCGTGGAACGGGGTCAGATAAAGCAATCGACAGGAAGTAACGGAGGCGTCCGCTACAGCGTTATCACTTTAATAATTAATAGACGGGGTGGCGAACAATGTGGGAATCTTGTCTGGCCGAAATATCGGCGCCGACGCCAAAATCTCGTCACGATCGCCGCGACAATGGACATCCGTCCGGCTCGCGGAGATTTATCGCGTCGTCCCACGGGGTGCACGAGGCTGGGAAATCAAACGAGCCACGAAATATGGGTGCTCGAAGTGCTCGACACTTGCTAGCGCCACGAAAATCGTTGGAAAAGCTTGCTGCTTGCGGGAGAATTAAGCAAAAGTTTTGAAATAGACATATATTACTCAGACGTGTAGTTACAGTACTCAAACAGGGTGCATTTGGTGCTTGAAAAATTTGCGAAACGCTTGAGTTAAATTAAAATCGGATAGGATGTTAATTATATCAAAAAAAAATAAATAGTTTTTGATTATTAATGAGCTTTTCCGATTGAGCACAATTTTTCATGAACTCCCTTCTGTTTTTCGCATTTCTCGAATAAATTTTTAAATAATTCTTTGAGTATAGACAAATTTATGTTTTCCACGCAGGCGTCATAACAGACTTAAAACAATTATTCATGGAATATTTTATTTCTCACCCACATACGTTACAAAATTGTACTTCATTAGAATGCAACGTTGAATTCCCAACATTCTCCACGAAAAACCACCCCTGTATATCTTTCTCTTTAAGCGAGCCGCAGTTTTCGTTACGCCCTCTATAATCGTAACGGCAGGACGATGGGATCGAAATAGATGGATCGAACGAGGTGCGAGTGAGGAGGCTAATAGATGGTGGGATATGGCGTCGTGATGCTTTACGACTTATCCGCGAGCTCCAGAGGGGTGGGATTTCGCGCGGGTGCGATGTAAATCCACCGTGAAGATTCGAAATACCGCCGCGAGTAAATATCGTCCTCCCGGTTTCTCCATTACCCTGCTTCAGAACGATTTTTCTCCCTCTCCCCCCCCCCCCTATTCTCCCCTCTGCGCCCTTTCTCACTCTCCCTCTCTCTCTCTCTTTTCCTCGGTTCACCCTCGTTGTCTCCCTCGCGCGTTCACCCTCTGGTTGCTTTTGGTAAATCGACCGGGTTTCCAACGGGGATGCGTTCATCGAACGCGAGTTTTTCACTCCCTTTGTGGTTATTGTGCACGGAAATTTCGTTTGATGGAGTTTTCAGGGGAAACGAGATTCCGTTGCGACTTCGATGAATCGAAATGGGGGTGAACCGGGTCGACAAAGGGTTCTGGGAACGCTTCGCGGACGAGCGGAACTGCTTTAAGTAAACGGTATTAAAAACGTTGTTGTCGAGAAAAATGAGACGTGTAGAATACGTGGGAGAGGTTCTGTTACGTCGAGAAAAATGAGCATGTTTTTGAGCGATAAACATACTAAACGCAGGATATCGAGAGGATTCAGCAGTAATTGAGATGTAATTGACAGAATTAACCCTTTGCGGACGGAGCAGTAAAGAAAATAGTTACGTCGCGCATTTGTGTTATAAAAACTAAGCTGTATTTAAATAAGTTTTTCATAAAATCGAACAAAATCATAAATAAACAAATTTAGGCCAACTTGACTTCTTAGGCTAGTATACCCATGCGTATCTTATACGTGTCGTTTACGACAGACACACGCCAGCCGCAGCGCGAGAGTTGGGCGGATATATCCGACACTCGTCCGCAAAGGGTTAATGTATAAATTCTGTTGAGTTTAAGGATTTATTTTTATTATTTCTCCCGTGCGTCTTCGATCCAATTTGTATTTTTCCGAAAGTTGCATTTTGACGAGGTATTAAAAAGATGAAATAATTAATCGTTATAATTTTTGTTGTGATAAAGTTTGATGAAAGAAACATACAAATTCGATGATTTCAATAAATCTTGTAATTATTCCAAAATTTGTTCCCTGTCATATTAACATTATTCTCGCAATTAAGATTCCCTCGTTTTTTTATTTCATGTAATTTTCATTGTAACTCGATAAAAGAGAAGTGTAAGTAACTTATCTCTCGTGTACGAGTCGTGGAAACGTTAAGCCTCGAGAGTAGCTTGAAGCTTCCAGCGGAAACGTGATGAAAAAAGGAGTCGCGCACTACCGTGGACAAATTTTGAGCGCTTCTGCCGGATTTATTGCCTTGTCCAGGGATTTCCACTTTAGAGACGATTCTTCTCGCGGCTTATCCTGCCAGGACAACGTTTTATTTTCACCGCGGTTTTTCCTCGACGGCCGTCTGCTTTTACATCTCCTTGCAGGTACCTCGTCATGAGCGGGGGAGCTCGTAAAAGAAAAAAAAAGAAAGCGAAAGAAGAAAGAGGAAGCGTGAAAGGAATACGAGTTCCGTGTTCTTCTTAGGCTCTGAACGCTATAATTAAGTTCGTAAACAAGGGATAAACGATGGAACAATTCTTATCTTGTTCTTCAAGAGAATTTCTATCGTTGGCGCGACGAACGAGATGAAATTTCGTTTTAAATTCTGAGAGGAACGAAGAATTTTGTATCAAAGTGTAGGTTTTTTTTTAGTAATTTGTAGCTTTCAACAATTTTTGTTTCTCGTTTGAAGTGAATATGTGTCGTTCTTTATTTCCACTAGCTCATCCTACGTTTTATTTAAGTTTCAACGCGTTGTATTCGCAATTTCATTCTCGCAATGTTTCAACAAAATTCTTGTTAGAGATGTACCTAAATCTTCTGGATTTTTAATAAAGCAAGAAACGTGTTTCGTTTCTCGTTATTAAAAATAAGTAACACGACAAACGCAATATATATGCGGGCCGCGCGTTAATTTATGGTGGACGTAAAATTGCAGTATTAACAAATGTTCGTTTCCGTTGAACGCAACTGTTACCGCGTGTTAATAACTTTATCAAGCTTCCGCTTCCCGCTGTGGTACAAAATGCATAATGTTATTATGCAATCAGTTGTAAATTTCACTTACTTTGTCATTCGAAATTACGCGTGTAACACCGCGCGACCGGCGTCGTGTTCGTTTCGTTAATTTGTGTGTTAGAACATTTTTCAACCCTTTCTCGTCGTTTATTTTTTTTTTTTTTTTTTTTTTTTTTGTAAAAAAAGAGGTATTTCGTTATACAGCAATCCAGTCGGGATAGAACATTCATTTTGCAAGGATCGTCGAACTCGAGCATCGAAAATTTGTTTATCTGCTGACTGGCAGAAATTTATTCTTGTGAATTTATCGCTGTATTCTGCGAATGTGTACTTTCACGGAAACATGATAAATTCGTATCGCGCAGAACTGAGAATCGCTATTTTTTCATGTTTTCTTATGCAAAACTATAGTTTTTTTGGGGGTTGGAAGTGACATTACGAGGCGTTGAAACATGCAAATTTGGATTTCGCAAAAATTCGCGAAATTCAACTTTCTCGACTGCTGCGGAATTGAAACATTTTGAAGCGTTGCGATTTTAGTATAAACGCATTCGTTTGGAGAAATACTGTTACATATTTATTCGCCTGTTTCAAATGAAAACGTGTTTACTAATAAAGGCTCAAAATTCGTGTTTTATCCTCCTATTAATTCAGTTTCTCTTTAATTAACCGCTTAACGAAATATTTATATAACGCAAACAATTAGTCTACCGTTTGTCTATAACGTTTATCAATTGAAAGTGATTAAAAATTAACTTTGCTCGCCACTTAAGGTGTTAAAATCACATTCTATCGAATATTCAAACAACTGCAGGTTGTTTCTCGGCCATTTCGATTATCTCTCGATTCGTCACCGTGAATCAAACAAGCCTTTCTTTCCCCGCTTCTTGTTATTTTCGCGAGGCGGGCACGTCTCGATCGTTTCAGGACAGTTCTCCAACGGGTTGTAACGAGGTTCGTTTGGAGGGTGCCTACGAAATCGCTCGCTAAGTGTGTTGGGATCGTCGTTATTCTCAGAGCTTCCGTTTCCGTTTCGAGTGTCCTGATAGTTCTTTCAGAAATTCTGGTGGCGAACCACTCACGACGATGGACCAACGTTTGTCTCCGGATCCTTTCCAGTCTCTTCCTCTCCTCTTTTTTCCCTCACTTTTTGCGCCATTCTCTTCTCGTCCCTCCTTTACCCTTCACACCCTCCCTCTTGCCCAGCGCGCCTCCTCGAGAAGACCTCGTCGTGTTCCTTTGCAATCCCGCAGGATCGACGCTCTGCATGTTCCCTCGAAGAATTTTAGGAGGGAATTTCTTTGTCCTCGCGGTTGTCTCCGAAGTTTTTTGCCACCCTTCGACCCGGTTTCCGGTAACGTCTACACGGGTCCACTTCGCAAACTTTCAAGACGAATCGCTGGCGCTTACACCTATCGATCGTTTCCCGGGGAACGGCGACGTGTTCAAGGTTTCTTAATTGGACGATCCGTGGCCGGGTAATCGACTTTGGTGTTGGAACCTCGGTTGAGAACAAATTATCTTCTCCATGCTCCACGTGATTCCTTTCTCGAATTTTTTTCTTTTTTTATAAAGGATGCTCCCGAGGAGAATTAACGCTAGGTTTTCGGGACCCGTCGATTTGAAGCCATTACTATTATTCCTAACTATTTTTGTTGACTTTTTTTGATAGAGTGATTACGAATATATACTAATCTATTTTCTTCTCAGCTCTGCAACTTTAAATTCTGCATAATGCATATCTATTTATTAATGTATGTATATTAGAAACAGATGTACAAGGAATATCCGTAAATGTAGTATTAAACCACGGTACAAATTTTCGTTTATTGCTTTTTCTTTCAAGATGAAATGCTTGTTTCTTTAGATTTTTTAAGGCGATCATATATATGGAGAAACATACATTTTAATTTTTTTTTCTGGTGGTTTCTTTTTTGTATAAATTTCTTTAATTTTCAAGTAAAATATTGTGACACCGCTTTGAAGTTCCTTCATATTTTCTTGTACAACAACTACGCTTCTTATTCAAATCCTAAATCGTTTCCCCCGCACTTACCAGCTTTCGAAGAATAATCCTTCTTTACTCCCTGTCTCGTTCCACTTGCCTCGCCTTAAATTTTATTCTGCCTGCTCTTGTCATCAAGATCTAGGGGCTCCCGTAGGTATTGGATTTTCATTTTTCTCACGTCTGTTCAGCCCTTTCGTCTCCTCTTTTCTTTTTTTTTCTCCCTCTTCCTCTCTCGTTAAGTCTTATAACTCCTCTTTAAACTTTCCAACATGATCCAGCTGCTTCGCGAAATTCTTCTTCGAACTTCCCTGCAAAACATTATATTCGCCCGACGATTTTCTCGCATTTCATCCTTTGCACTTTACGCAATCCAGATTAAGCATGAAAAGCTTCGACACGTTTGAAAGAAAGAACACACTTCTGTGCGCTGAATTTAATATATAAATCTTTCTGTACGCTTTGCTTCCCACGAATTTCCACGTAACGGTGGCAATCAAGCGATGTTTCGTTTATAAATCGGTCCAGAATCGATTTAAGCGTAGCTTACACGCGATTGTCGCAGTTTTTTTCCCCCAAATTGCTGGCTTTACACACCGTTCTGTAAATAAGACGGACGTCGGTTACTCGATTCTCAAAGGAGTCTGTTAATCACCCGCTTGAGAGCATTCTGCAACGGGAACACGGAATAATTTAACGAGCTGGAAGATTTACAAGCGACGGTGGTACATCCGTTTCGAAGAACCACTTAAAGGTTCGCGTGGTGTGCCGAATCATTTTCTGAACTTCGTTAGCGTACACGAAAATAAACCGGTTTTAGGATTTTTAGATTTTTAGATTAGTATTATTTCGGCAGATCTGTTAGATTTAGCTAATTTTTAGATCCTGCTGAATCATTTTCTGAACTTTAGCTTTTTGTTTCTGAACAAAGCTTTGTTAGCATACACGAAAATAAACCGGTTTTAGGATTTTTATATTTTTAGATTAGTATTATTTCGGCAGATCTGTTAGATTTAGCTAATTTTTAGATCCTGCTGAATCATTTTCTGAGCTTTAGCTTTTTTTTTCGAAGCAAAGCTTCATTAGCGTATACGAAAATTAACCGATTTCAGGATTTTTAGTTTTTTAAATTAGTATTATTTTGGCGAAACAGTTAAATTTAGCTAATTTTCAGATGCTATTGAATTATTTTCTGAACTTTGGGTTTTTGTTTCTAAATAAAGCTTGGTTAGCGTACACGAAACATAATCGGTTTTAGGAATTTTTAACTTTTAGATTCGTATTGTTTTGGCGGATCAGCTGGATTTAGTTAATTTTCAGATCCTTCGTTGAAAGAATAAGTATAATAACGCGATTCTACCTCGTTCAGTTAAATTTTCCTGAACAATCGAAAACTGGCGTTCTATAATCTTCCTCGTGCTGTTCTTGCTTTGTTTTCGACAAGGCTTCAACAATTTGGTTTGCTATCCTGTAACGAGCTGCATCATTCTCCGAAACATATTCGTACGAGATACCGGGAACAGTATCTTTGTTGGACGTGAAAGGAATTTCGTAACAAACGATGGATTGTTACGGAAGATAAAGGATCATGTGGAAAATGATTTCACAGAGGAATAATAAGGGAAATTTAATAAAGGAAGAAATTGGGCGGAGAAAAAGTTGCATAATAAATGTAATAGCATTACATTCTCTCGAAACTTCTATTATAACCTCACTTTGTGTTCCGTAATCCCCGTCTCGTATAACTTTTAATAGCGAAGAGTTATTTTCACGTTTCTCTCGATTCCCATTTTTTTTTTTTTTTTTAATTTCGTTCCGCCGTTTCGTTTATCTATTCAATTATTTGTAAGGTGGACAACGTTTTGTTTGAAATGGGGAAAGGTTCGTTTTCCATTGTTTCCTTTTCAGAGAAAGCGTTCAGCTGGTTAACTTTTGTGCCTAAAAACTGGCTTTTCTGTCCGTAAAGCATTCCGGAATAAAATTCCGCCGTGCATTTTCGATTATTTGTTTTCATTTGTTTCCTGGGCGCTGCCACCGAACCGGCATCCATTGTGCTCAGTTTCCAACGCAGAACAAAGAGAAGTCAGCAGGATTGATACGATCTCTTACATTCTTCATACGATTGTATTTCGATGTAAATTTCGCGATCCTCTCATAACGGTTCGATTGATGCACTAGAGCCCGGTTCTACCATTCGTGCTTACCAAGCTAGAACAAGACTTTTCTGTAAATCTAGTATTCTCTTTGAACGTAACTCTTACACTTATTTCGAATTCAGTGGTCGATTTTATCGATTACTCACCGTTGCAATTAACGGTAACTAAATTATGTTTCAGAACGATCGTTTTACAAATTGAAATCGTGTTTAATAATAATAATAATTTTTATTTGACGGGCAAGTAGCCTTTTTTATACAAAAGTATACATAAAAGATATAATTATGTGTGTTAATTTACTTAAACTTAAGCAGAGTGTAGCTACAAGTGTGTTAATAATTTTGCGGCAATTTTGATCCTTGGATGGAACTATAACATACAAAATTCACATGCTAATTTTTACGATTGTATACTGTCATTTATATTAATATATCGTAACACAAAAAATTATTTCAAAATTGAATCAATCAAATTGAATTAAAGGGTGCGTCGTGGTTTTGCATCGAAATTGAAAAGAAAATAAGGGCGAGAAAATTCGACTGAGCGACGAGAAAGAAAAGGAGGGTTATACATATTAGGCAAAATTCTTGCTAGCAGGCCGAACAACCTTCTTTTCGTCGCCATTTTGAATCGATAATGCGATTATTGACCGATCCGTCGGAGCGGATAAAGATAAGATGGAAACGGTAAGGATTCGGTGTTGCAGAATCGATTTGACTTGTTTTTCTTGCCCGTGGCTGACCGTGTCACATCATAAATTACAAAATGCTGTCGGAATGTTGGACCGACATAGTAAACGAATTGCAGAATGCGCGATATGTACATACTTCCTCCGATCGAAAACAGATTTCCGTAATTTTCTGATTTCGTTGCAAGTGACCGAAATTTCTTTCACTTTCTACGTTAAGGTTTTCGTGCCTTGAGTTGAGGTTAGAGAATTCAGATTCATAATAACAAAATGATCGAATTGCATCGTACACCCGTGTCGAAGGGATGGAATTTTATAGAGAATTTGTATCTTACGTTAGAGACAGAAATTTTCGCTCGGAAAAGTTGAGATTTTAAAATTAGCTCGACAATTGGACCATTTATAAAGGTGTACGAATTTTAACCCATTGCATGCGAATATATTTCGCCATGGATTTACGCGTGTAGCGGGCGTTTTCTTCGCGAATTTCGTGGGAGTTTGGTTATTCGGTAAAATCGCAATAAATCGAAAAACTATTTCATTTTTCTCAACGAAACTTTCTTTATTTTATACGTAAATATATGTTCTATAACTACTTTAACAAAAAAACGACATTTTTTAACACTATTCCTACTACAACCGATCAAATGACCGTTTTTAAAATTTCGATTAGAATTTCATATATACAACGTACGTCTTTAAACTTTAGACTTTTCCTCAAACGTATCTGTACGTATAGTACATTTTTCAATATTCACTTCTTTTTTCATTGTTTATTTTCTGAGAAAAATTTGTAGTCTGTCTTACGTGAGAATTGTCGCGGTAGGAATAAGTATACGTGAAGTGTCGGCAGGAATAGTGTTAAATATTACTTTTTTAAATTGTATTTGTATGATACCTGCTCTCCAGTACAAGTCTACTAATTACGTACTTTACAAAAAACGTAAAATTACAATGTGTTAAAATCCAAATCTCCGTTTGTCTCAGTCATAACAGCGTCTTCCCACGCCCCATTCGCGCAGTTCTCCGTTATCCGATCTTCCTCTTTCTCGATTCAGCAATTAATCCGTACCGATAACAATTACTTTGAGCGAGTTCTTGTACTGCCAGAGCTTTCACATCGATTACCCTCAAGGCGCATCGGTATTAGTCGCCTGTAGAGCGTTCATAAGCGACAATAGAAGCCTTTTTATCCGGCGGAAAGAGAAGGAAACGTTTAAGCTCTCTCGATCTTCCGTTTGCTACGCTCGAAAAAAGAAACGGTTGCGCCCTCGAAACGCCATTGTTATCGATCCCGGTTATCTCGACGACTTCTCTGCCCGTTTAATTTCACTGATTTACGGTTAACATCGAACGTATGCATCGTAGAAAACCGATTTCATGCATCATCGTGTCCCAGTGGCTAGTTGCAGCAGTATTGTTCATCGGCCGGAAGAGTTACATGTTTTGAAATTTCTACCAACATCGGATAAATAATACTAAGCGCACGGAGTTGGAGGGGCTGGAGGTTTAATTAATTCACATGGTTGCTATAACGGGCACGCAATAACGGAAAACTTGATTCACTGTGCAGAGCGAACACCGCCGCAGTCGCATTTATCTATGTGAAACGCAATATTGATTCGAGGCAACAAACTACAATTGTTAACTCGATATTGTGCCTTTTCTACGAATCCTTTTTTTTTCTCGAGCTACATTTCAACAACTTCGAACGCGTTAATGGCTTTTGTTTTTATATTATGTGAAACAACCGTGACGAATTTTTAAAGTTTTTTTAATGTTAAGGTACCTTTTGCACCTTTTCAAGTGATAATTGTTAAACGAAACAAGAGACGTTACTGTTGCTTTGATTGTGATCCCTTTATGGCGATTGTACTGTTTAATACTGATCAGATCGGATTGCAGCCGATTCAGTTTTATTCGAAATTACGAATGTGGATAATACGTTATACTAACCAATAGAGAATTAATGACATTTGCATGGGATGTATTATTGAACGACAAAGTAATGGCAGATACAATTGAAGTACAATGAATAATATTGATACTGTGCATGAATTGTTTGCGGGTAATTGTACTCTCTTATTCAGTGCTATCGTTGACTATTGTTTTACAGTTTTATAGTTTATTAAGCTCATGCATAGACGTAAATCACTTCAGATTCAGTTTCTATTCAATAAATTCTTGATACATCTGAATTACTAAAATTATCCTAAATAGTTATCCTAAATATACTGCATCCATTTCAATATTTATGGTCAAAATATTCTTTTAACCTTACTTGAAAGTCACAGCAAGTTATCGTAGTCACGTTGTTAGTGTTTAAGGTTATTTCACACTGTCATGTTGATCATTTGTGAATCATGAAGGTTATCGATGATCGCAGTGCTGCAATTTTGTTTTGAATAATTGTGAACAAAATAAATAATAATGCTTTGAATAATAAAAATTCTTGTGTAGTGTTAAGAACAAATCATGTGAAACTGGTGTGGCGCTCTGTATAACCTCGTTGAGTGATCTGGTTTCAATCAAAAAAATTATTCTCACAGTCAGCTTAAAATTTTCGAACCCCTTTCTAACCGAATAAAACGGTTTCACTAAAACCTAGTTCCTTTCATCGTTCATTTTCCTTCGTCCTGCACAAAACCATAAATCGCAGCGGCGCATTCGATGCAGAATGCAACGAAAGAGGACGCTCGGTCGATTTGTTGCGTCGTTGTTTAATTCCACGGTATCGAGGGGAACTGCCGCCGGAAACTGTTATTCCGGAAATAAAAGAACGCTTAATGGATCGGGGCTGCCTTTGGCCTGATCAGAACACCTCGGAACGCTGGCACCGGCGACGAGCTGAATTATTCTCCGTTGAAGTCACGGAATTATCGATTTCTCGAGTGCCACTCGTGCTTTATCGCCTTCATTTTTTGGTGTCGGTTCTATTGATTCGTCTGGAACAGTAATTTGAATCGCGACCAAAGCACGCTGATTCGATTACACGCAAGATTCTTTTTGCCGTGACCATTTAGAACATCGCTGAATTCGATCGTACGTTAAGGTATGTCTGACGCGTCTCAATTTGTTTTTGTGAATTAATCAACGACGCTATTCAATTATTAATTGTACGTATTTAAGTACCTCAATTTCTTCTGTTTTATATCGATCACTTGTAAGAGGAACTAGACAATCAGGGTTGACGATGGCCAGAGTGGTCATTAGGGCCCTCATAAATCAGAGGCCCTCGATAAGGGTTGGGACCGAGTACGCGCGAGACTCGGTCACGGCCGTTAACACTTTCCAGGCCCGCACCAATGGCGGGTTTGTTTTTCGGGAAAGTGCGAAGTGGGGATGCGCCCATAAAAGCATGGGAAAAAGGGGACAGTTAGTTAGTAGGACTGCGAACGTATTTTAAGAAACAGAAAACCATTTTGTAACAGAATGAAGTAATCCCTCACACACTTTATCGACCGCGTAACTTATTGCACACGCACTCTCGATCGGCTCATTTTGGCGCGGATGCATCGCTGATGAATTGATCAGAATGATTTTCTTGATTTTCTTTATCTCTTTATAATATACATAAGATATCGCTCTAATCAGTCACCTTCGTGTAAGGAAACATTACAAAATTTATGGATTAATGGTAAGCATGTAAAAGTCGATTAATAGGCTTCCGGTCGATGAAGTGTGAAAAACCGCTGCAATCCAGTTTACTATAATATTCACCGACCACATTTGTCTATCGTTTTTTCGCTAAAGCTCGCTAAAGACTTGTATCGCCGACAGAGGATATTTTCAATTACAAAGCATGAGAAGTAATGCGGATAATTTTTCGAATTTGATGGTGTAGCATAAGCAAAGATCTAAATTACTTCCAAAGCGGAAAGTCTGCTGCGCGAAACCTTAAGTAACTTCCAGCATAAACACTGCGCACACAGCCCTCAGCTATTACACGTACACTATCGGCCAAAAGTTTGGAATCGCTTTCAGAATTGCAGCCGTATCAAATCTGTGATAATTTATCGTTCGTTTGAAATTAATGTTGCTAATTTTAACAGCAGTCCCCGTTATCGTGGTAGACTTTTCATGGAAAAGCTATCTGAGATGCCACCACTCTAAGTTCCTTTTTCTCTAAATTCATGTTTCTTAATACCTAGTCGACCGAATGGGCAGATTTCCCATTTTTTCCTTTAGGAAACGCCGCCATTGATTCTATTGATTTTGTTATTAGTTGGTCGTGGACTAGTATTGTTCACAGTTCGTCAAGTGAATTTTCTGCTTCCCCAAAGTACAATTTTTAATCAATTCAACATCAATTCCTAGTTCCTCAACAAAGCACCATCATTGATTCTATTTACTTTTGTAATTAATTAGTCTTGGACTAGTATTGTTCATAATTCATGAAATGCATTTTTTATTTTTCCAAAGTACAATTTTTAATCAACTCAACACCAGCTCAAGACGAACTAATATCAAAAGTAAATAAAATCAATGGGAGCTATTTGTCGAGAAAAAAATGGGAGATCTCTCCATTCGATCGATCAAGCGTTAAGACATCTGGGTGAGTCTAAACTTTTGCCCGACAGTGTATAACAACCATAACACCATAGTTATCGTCGTTACTTCATTCTCTACTTGCGTCGGAGAAAGGTCGAATTAAACGGGATTGCCCCGGTTAAATCACCCAGTTTCCCCGCCTTTCTCTCGCATAAACAATAGCCGCAACCATAACTCTCAGACCTTCTCGCTGTACCTGCATTTTTTTTCCTCTCCTTTTTTTTTCTATATTTCACACCTTTCTCGCTTCCTCCTTGCTCGATGCGACTAGGCGGATGCATTTTCCCGTTCGGGGGCAGTTAATGGGTGGACCGAGCAGCCGCCTAGCTAGATGGCATCCCGTGGATTTACGAGGCGACAGCTTTTACAGCCGCGTTTCAGGGCTCGCAGTTTTGCCCGTAACATCCGGACGATTTCACGCGGGGAAATCATGGCTCTATTTTGAATTGACAGGGCTTCGATCGATGTCAAAAGGCGTGATATCCCTCGCCACGTAAAAGCTGCGCGATGTAATTGCCGCTTTTTCTAATGGCCGAAGTTTTTCGCATTGTCTAAATTGCCTCGTCTATCTCACACTGCGGCGCGATGACCATTGTCGTCGATTTTCTTACTCGTTTTAATTCAGTATATTATTCCTGTAATTAAAATCATCGGAAGTGTTCATCGTTTCATTCATTATGGCGTGGTGCATCGCTGCGCAATTTTATTTTTCTGCTTTCTATGGTAGCGGACGAAAGTTTAAGACCAAAGGGTGAAAGTAAATAAATTAATTGATTAACAAGAAGTAACAATATATAGTATAGTATTTTACCATAATGACGATAAAAATAAACAGATAAACAATATTTCCGAATCGTAAAATTATGTTTTACATTGTCCTGTTCTCTTAAATTTTTATCCGTTGCTGGATCAGTGAACCTTCGAAATTTCGGATGTGTTAAGTGAAAGCAATATGGAGAAATTTGAATTAATTTTTAGAGTAGTTTTGATTGAAGTGTTGGGTGTTATTATAATTTCATTGTTCACAAAAATAATAATTTTCTTTATCTCCGAACTTTGCGTAGAAATTGAAGAATAAGAAGTTCTCACTGTTCTATTTTATCGTGAGATAGAAACATATTTCTGGCTTCTTCGTTGAAGAAATTAATTTTTCTTCCGATTTCATACTCTGTTCAGTATTTCCTTTATTAATTTAAAGAAAAGTATTTCTCTGACAATAGAACATTTTTATTGGTGTACTGATTGAAATTGTGCTTTTTGTTGCAGCCAACCATTTTCGGCACCGTGGCTTCGGACCTGACCCCGAAAGATGGCAACAGTCGAAGGGTAAGCGCTGAAAAATGTTCAAATTTCACGTCGACGCTAATTAATTCTTTGACCCAGGTGTGTGTATCATCGGGAATAAATCGAAATTTCTCGTAATTAAATTCTGTTTGATATTAAGCGCTGTTAAATTGATCATTAGCCGTTCAGAAATGGGCAAGATATGATTATTACTTTCCGATGAAATGTTTCATTAAAATATTTTTAAAACGTATCACACGTCGGCGTCAGAGTAATTAGCTGTCGTTGAACAGTAATTAGAAATTAATTATTAGTACCATTAGCTGCTTTCCATTATTATACTCGTATCTGCAACGAAGAAGAGCAATTATTCCAAATAATTGAAAGTTCAATCTTTTTTTATCTCAATGTTGTAAATTTATACTTCTATACTCGTCCCATTATACTTTATATGAATAAACGATACGTATTATAAGCTGCTACTACATCGATTGCCATGAGATTTGCTAGTTCTCAGAATGACGAAAATTTGTACTTTAATTTAAAGGGTTATAGGAACAGAACATTTTATTGTGTCGAATTAAGATAAATCCAAAGTATCCCCTGAAATATATACAGGTATTTCAATCATCTCTGATGAAAAGAAAATTCCTCGTTTTAATTATTTTCTTCTTACGAGCGGCTCTCTCTCTCTCTCTGCTTTTCTTTAACGAATCGTGGGTTCAAGAGAATATTCGTCTTTAAATAAATCTGTCGTTCCAAGATTGCGGGAATGAAAATGCAAGAGATGTACCTGGAATTCTGCGAAAGATAAGGCTAGAAAGGTTTGCGCTGGAAAATCTTAGCCTTGTTCTTCATGGACCATGCCTCGCGAGACTCTTGCTCCACTCTTAATGAGTAAAAATTGCTGCTAAGTCGCTGTTCCGCTTCTCTGCCCCCTTTAAACGCTCGAAGATAGAGCGTTCTAGCGGTCTAATTAAAAGTAACTGCCACAGCAAGCAAGTCATTCAGCCCTGAAACCCTTTCTGCGGCCTTCTTAATGCACAAAGTCGTTTTACGCCCTGCATAAATTTTTCGTAATTGTGAGATCATGCAGAATACCTCGAATCTTCGGTAGAGTTCGTGTAGAAAGCTTGTTTATTGTCGAAGAAAAATTTGGACGTCTTTAATTTCGCTATTTTTCACGTTCTTTCTTTCTTTTCGCTTACTTGAAAGAAAGAAAGCACACTTATGGCGATTTAAAAAATTTGAATAATCGATTATCAAGTATTAGAAAATGAAACGTCTAATGTAAACATTTAAGGAAGTAACTACGTCTATGTACGAAAGGGGAATTATAATTAGTTCTAGTATTTATTTTCCAAAAAATGTAGAAAGTTCATAAGGTCGTTTCAAATTTTCTACAGAATTTCCAATCTTGATGTGAACAATTTGGATGCATCAATCAAGAGGAATACGGTTAACAAAAATAAATGAAATTTTTTTGTTAATATGCGACGGCCTTCCAATTGACAGAGAAATAAAAAGAAAAACGATTCGTTTAACTACATTGAGATAGATACATTTGATCGCTAACATACAACCTCCAATATTTTATTATTCAAATGTTTTTCAACTATTCCTTCAAAATTTATTTTTCACCAATGCCTGCAGTACCTGCGTATGCAGACATGCATATACGTGTTGTTACAGTTTGCGGAGATGCGTACGCGATTGGAAAACTAATCTAATCGAAACAAAACGGTTGTTATTTCGCGAAGTCTGCGTTCCACTTCGCGAGTTCGTTACATCGTGTCTCTAAATTTCGCTATTTTCCTTTGGAATTGGTAAACGTTGAAATTACTCGATCGTCGTCCAACAAAGGGCGCCGAGATTTGTCGATTCTTGGGTAAATGTTTTCGATTTGCCTGTGCCCGTGTCTGGTTCGTTGTGAATCGAATTTCGTTTCACGGAATCGTACGTGTAATTGTTTGTTTAAAGGCAGTTGTCTCCGGGGAATCGAAATTGCTAATTTAAAATCAATTTTATTCAATTCGAATCGCACCGCACGCACAAACGAGGGCCTGAAGTAATTTCACATGTAATAACGGTTACTTCTACCCTATTATAATCACTGTTACATTATGCACGCGTGAAGCGAACAAGTTTTCCTTTCAAAATGTTTACTATAATAACATCAACGAAACATAATTAGCCATAAATCAATTCCTGAATCTTTTCTATTTGCACACCAATTTTATTTACGCGAAGTAAATTTCCTTACAAAAGTTACTCACACACAATTACAGCTTTCAGCGTGGAATTTCTTGAAAATTCAATAATCTCGTTTCCAATAAATGCATAAAAAGCTAGAGAAAGAAAGAAAGCTGTAGATAGAAAGCTATCACGAAATAATAAGAAATTGAATGCATATTTAGTGACATTCGATTACCTTTAGCAAAGTTCTCTAGTCGAATGAAGCTATCACGAAATAATAAGAATGCGATTACGTTTTGCAACCACTGCACTCGTTCAAAGCTGTACAAATATAATGGTACATGATGCAAACACAAATCAGACATTGACGTAGACGTTGACGCTGTCATTGCACCAAGTGACGCATGTATCGCTAACTCTGCATGCAAAGAGGCCTTAAACCTCTCTTACAGGCCGGCTATAACCGAGGCTGCGATCACGTAGCGTAATTGAAAAAGCGCAGAACGCAAATAGACGGTACGCGTGGCTGCAATTGATGCCGGTATCCCGGAATGAGCAGCGGATCGTTTTGAATTTACATGTTCGCACGGCGTGATCACGTCCGCGGCAACAGGCCACCGTAGCAGATTTCGCGTTTACCGGGATGGAAGAGCAAGCAGCAACGCTTGCACGGTCATTGCCGCGCGGCGGGATTAATGCAAGAGCGGCGCGAGTAATTTTCGCGAGGGATTTACTAAACGTATCGCCGATTGAATAGGAATTACGCTCGGACAGCGCGACGCGAATCGCACGCGCCAACGAATTTTCCGTCCACTTTGCTGGGGCGGGGCTTCTTACATCGTTTGTGCGTATCGTTAGCGATTTATCGAGCGTGAATAACTGGGTTCTGATGGACGCTTGTAATCGGCTTGCGGTACGCCGAAGATTTCGGTGGAGTTTTGCAATTCTTGCAGAAATTTTGCACTTTAAGTCGAACATATTTTAAGCTGTGTTGTAATTATTATTATCTTTTAAAAAGGTATATTTGTCTGTAGAACGTCGAAGATTTCGGTGGCGTTTTGCAATTTTTGCAGAAATTTTGCACTTTAAGTCAAATATATTTTAAATTTTCATGTTGTAATTGTTATTATTTTTTGAAAAAGTATATTAGTTTGTGGAACGTCGAAGGTTGCGGTGGAGTTTTGCAATTTTTGCAAAACCCTTGCACTCTGAAGTCGAACATATTTTTAACTTTTGTGTTGTAATTGTCATCCTTTTTTAGAAAAATATATTTGTTTGTAAAATATCGAAGATTTCAGTGGAATTTTGCATTTGGATTCTGTAAACTGCTGCAGAAGTTTTGGATTTTAAATTGAAAATATTTTAAGCTTTCGTGTTGTAGTTGCGTTAAATGTTGGTTGTGTCTGGTTTGTGATTTTCTGAGATTGTTTCTGAAGCTTTATGATATGATTTTGTGACAGTTATGAAAATTTGACGGGGATGAATAGATGATTAATTTGTTTGGATGTCTGGTATCGTTTCACTTTGAACAAATGTTTTTCTTTATTATTTAATCAACGATTCCATATGTTTTTAGTCATCCTTTTTTTTTTTAGAAAAATGTATACGCGGAGTGGTGGTGGATATTTTGAAACAACGTTTCATACCTAGCGTCAGCGATTTTCTGTTTCGCGAGTGTAAATTGTTGCAGCGTTTGGTTGCAATCCTGTACATACCACATCGCTAAATGGAGTCAAATATTTATAGTTTCCGGCGTAAATGAAAACAGATTTTTAGATAAGATTACAATATTGCAGTGACGAATCGGAAACACCGTTTAGAGAACGCAACCACTACATTGTTTATATTTGCGGAAAATTTTTGATTTGCATACTCGATCTGAAATACTTGCAACAAAATATTTGCAAACGAGTAAATCGAAAAGATAATGATTAATATATCGCACGATGAAAACAGTTTCATTCAAACTAGAAATCTTGAAAACAGTAAATTCACTTCTTTGAAAATATCATCAAAATACTTATAATCGATGTCATTCATGTATTATATTCTGTTTGAAAAACTCTCAAGAATAACAAAGAACTAATTCTAAGATCGTTATTTTGAATTACTATTAAGTTATACATACAGATATCCAAAGAAACGATATGGTCAACTTCCAAATAATTCAACAACGTTAAAAACAAACTCACCCGAGTTTGATCCAAAAACGTTACTGTGAAATAACCAACAAAAGGATAGCTTTTCTCTAACAGCACACATACTACTATAGGAAAGGTTATAGAAAAAGGAAAATCAATAAAATTTAAAAGTTACACGTGTATTCGATAAAACTAGAACGACACAACCGAACACAAAACAACAAACTACCCTTATGCTTGGCAAGCTGCACAGCTTTCTGCTCTACGCTGAATACTCAGGTTCCAATGCTATCCTTTACTGGGTCGAGTGGGACCCTAAAAGACAAACATTCGACCCTATTCTATCGATCTTTTCACACACATACGTACATACACACACACACACTTTTGTCCGGACGCACACCAAATGTACAATCTTACAATTCTAATTCTTAAGTCTACTTATTATCACACTGTTATACATAAATTTTTCACAATGACCGCAGAACTACCTTTTCCACCAATTTCTAGACACATAAGCGCAATCGCAGCAGTTCTTCGAGCGTTTCTTTCGTAGCTGCGAGGCAAAAGTCAACAGCTGCCGGAACGCCTCGACGATATAGGGGCGCGAAAATAAGAATAAGAAGGGACGCGCCTGGCGGAAGGGGTCGTGAAGCGAACGGGAGATTCGGTGAATGATTTCCACGTTATATTTGCCGGGGGTAAATATCGCCGCAGGCACGGAACGGGGACGGGAACCGGTTTCGTTATGAATATAAATGTCGTTCTGCCTCCGCGTTGCGCTTCCCGTCTAATAAATAGCGAACGGGCCGGAAGCTTAAGCGCCATTGTGCCTTCGATTATCGCGGAAATTCGCCCCGTATCGCGCGGACACGACGGGAAATCTGTCGATTACCGGGGTGAAAATTGTCTTTTTGCTTCGAAGGGTCGGGTCGTTCCTCGTGCTTCGAAAAATCTTTTTCCTGGCCGAATTGCTTTCTTGGAAAGAAACTGTCCTCGCCTCGGTGTAACCTAAGTGTCGGTACATCGAAAGGGGTTGAAACGAGAGATGTTAATGTGGTGGTATCATAGAGCGTGGGATATCAGAAAGAACGAGCGTGGAGTGTGTGGGTAATGAATAAAGATTAAGGTTCGTGTTGTGGAACGAGTGTAGCGACGTATGATCTATGTGATTTGTATACGAATGATATCGATGACATTTTATTCTGTAGCAAATAATTCATTAAGTTATTTGAGGCGATCATGTTGTTAAACTTCGTAAATTAATTTCGAATGAATTACAAGTTTTTCTGATATTGCTGGCTACCGGATGACGCGCTGTAAGATAATATTAATAGCAATATTGAAATATTAAATTTAACATCGGCGGTCAGTATCAGCAATATATTAATCATTTCTACGTCAATTTCGATGCCAGGTCTCCATAAAAAATGTACACCTCAACGTGGCTGACAGAAAGTCGAATGACGCAGTGTTGTTAATTAATCTACACAGGGGAACGATGAAACGAGAAATTAATCGTCGGTGTCCGAACCGTGGCTACCGTATGGCCGATTAATTTCACGATGGCGTTGAAATCGTAAAACAATGCGGCTGCCACTTAACGAGTAACTTTGTTCCCCGGCGAGCGCATCATTCCGTCGATTATTTTTTTCTCCTCTTTTTATTTTTTTTTTGTTTTTAATTTCATAACGAAGCACGCACGATCCTCTGGTGATTTATGAAATATCCGTCGCAACGACGTGACGTGGATTGACGAGACGCGAATAATTTCGTTGCGTCGAACGAGCATTGTTTAATTACGAATAGAACATCATACAGTTTTGGAGATGGTTCGTGTAGTTTTTAATCGTGTGCCTGAAACATATTAGGAAATATGGTATCTTCTGCTTCCATGGTGATTTCGCGAAATTAAGTTTGTTTGCAGTGAAATTAGTTATCGAATGATGGTAGTAAAATATTAATCGGTTCTGTTAACGATAAAATGATTAATATTGAAATATGTCGCGGTTTTTGGAATATATTTATCCGTGAAATACTTGATAGTGATTAAAATACGGTAATTTGTAATTTTTAACAAATTTCACGAATCTCGCTACAAAATTTATCGTTATCGGAGTTGGAAATGGTTTCGGTTACTTAGAATCTAAGAAGCGAGGGAAAATTTAATGAAACCGAAGCTTAGAAAACCTTTGTGGCGGAGGTAAATACATTTGTAGCATTGCACATCGGAGAAATTGTTCCATTACGATTCTTGGTAAACGCAGAGATACGATCTTCCGCGTCGGAGAGAAACGGTAGCCGTGGGAGGTTCATAGAAAATTAACTTTATCAAAACGCTAAAGGGAACTGATCGTCAGTTTCAACTTCTCTTCGAGCGTCCCCTGAAAATCTCCAAGGAGCACGTTTCACCGGACCCGTCCTCCTTTAAGATTTATAAATTGTTCAAATAAGATAACTCGATCGATGTCGAGCACGAAGATATGGATGCGCTGAAAGTTGTACAGACCAGACATATAGACTCGGGATCTGGGACACAGGCTTCTTAAACCTTCCAAGAAATACATCCTCCGTTACATTAATTAAATTTCAAAATTGTTTCGTCAGAAGTTAAAACTAATACAAGATGAAACACGTACAAGTAGAATAGGACTGCAATAGTCAGACACGGGCTCTAAATTTGTAAAAAAAAAAAATTTTATAAATTGGCACTTTCTAATCGTTTAAACCAAATGTATGTATTTAAGTTTATGTAATTGATTGGAAATAATTGAGACGAAACGAACTTTACGATTATTTTAGTGGTGAAAACATTCATTAGTCAGACAGACAGGATACGTTCTGATACCTACTGACAGGCGAGGTGAATAATGATCGTTCATAACTTGAAACCGTAATTGAATTAAGGATTCGTCGATGATAACAGGCTCATATTTGTGCGTACAAATTACGAACAGCTGGAGAAATAATTGATAATCATAATTGCAGGTAGAATTTCGTCGCTAATGTCGCAAAAGTAAGCGCGACGTTTGAGTTCGCAGAAAAAAAATTCTCCTCAACCAATTTTCGAGATAAACAATTATCCATTGCTTGTCGATCGAATCACAACTTCGATACAATTATTCATCCATGCGGTTCTGTGCTCTACTAGGCCATTCCTAGAGACAATCATCATTTCGAGAGCGTGCATACAAACATCGTTCGAATTCATCGCGTACCCTTGACGTTGCAAAAATTCAATCCGGCCCCATTCACTATCCATGAACGGACGAACGGGCCAATAGGACAGGCTGAATCCTTAATAACGATTCCTGCCACTAATAACCACAAAAGCACGAAATTCTCGTCCAACGAGATTGACCCAGAATCAGGTACAGATTGGTAAACACCGGGAATATGAGCAAACAGTATAAATCAGTTTTTGGCCGGCCATCGATGGAATCGATGCTCTGCACGATCTCCGTCCTTCTGTCTGTCTGTGTGTGTGTGTGTGGTCAGGGAATTAGAGGAGTGCTCGCGATTCGTTTCAACGACGGAACCATCGCATAATTCTGCCGACCCGTCATCATGCGCATCGGACAAGTGTAGCGCGTCATCTCGATGTCGATCGTGCGAGGTGTAATATCATTGGTGTTCTTGTTCAAATCACTTTCGTTTCATCGAATGTTCAGAGAGATAGAAGTTACAAACGCGATTAATTTCACACGCAACGGACGAGCAAGAGAAATTGAAGCCCCGAAAGTTGGCAGATGGAATATGGAGTTTGAAATGGGGCTTGAAGAATCGAAAGTATTGAAGGATCAAGGGTTTGAAAATCTGAAATATTTTAGATTAGGTGATTCAGAAATTTGAAGCTCGCAAATTTCAAGCAGCTGGAGGATTCGAAAGTTATTCGAACTGATACATCGACAAAGTAAAGGTACGAAAATGTTTTAAGTCTGATAAATTGAGAAATTGAAGACTTAAAAGTTTAAAGATCCATGAATCGAAAAATTGAAGGTTTCAAAATTTTTTAATTTGAGATTCTGAAGATTGAAAACACTTCGATGATTTACTCATTCTGAGTATTTTTCTATGTTTCTATTCATTCATCGATCTCCGTACAACCGGTTAATCGCATACGACTTGCGTGTAGTCTCTCTTGCTGACCCGTATATACGCACCCGATTGTAACGCATGATGATGGTGAGAAACGGGATTGGGATTGTGAAACAGCGAACGCGTCAATCACATTTGATATCATCATAGCCGTTGGGCCTCCTAGGCGGTCGCAGGCTCGTAGATTACAATATGCCACGCATATTGTAACGTCGATGGAGTGCTGAGGAGGAACAGCTGAACGAGGGCTAGAGGACGAAGAGATGGATGGAGAATTGTCCCCAGGTTCGGGTTACTGGTAATGCATGTAATAGGATCGCTTTGTTCATCTTGAAACCGTCTCGGTTCCGAGTTCGACTTGTACTCCTTGCCTCTTCGATGCTTGACTTTTTACATCTCAACAGGATTCTCGAGGTTGAAAGGACTTTGGGACCCTTCGAGATTGTATTTCATGAAGTCTCTCGAGAAAGGTTCATTTGCATATAAAGGATCCGCGAAGCACCGTATCTTGATTCCGGGTTCTGCAAAGTACAATTAAGGGTTTGAATTGTTAATTGCATTTTGTTCCGCTTCGCTCGTTAATTCGTTTCCGAGAGACTGCTGATTTATCTTCTGCGGTGTTCAAGTGATTGTTCCCTTTTTCTGTCATTCTCAATCGTTACCCTCCACTGCAGCTAAGAAATTGCCTTATTACCACGATGTTAATTAAAGATTATTGCGTTTCGAAGATACAATACAGATCAAGCTGAGGAATCGCAGAGCATCCATCTTCGAATTTTGAGCTGAGTTTATATTTCGGTAAAATTGTTAATGATACTAGCAGCGCTTGGAATATGTTACATATTCGAGGGAAAAATAAAAACTGTGCCAAGATCTTTGAATAGGAATTACATGCATGTATATTATGTCCTTGATTTTTGAATTACGGAGAATTATAAAGAATATTTCGAAGCTCGAATGTTAGAAATTTTTATTCATTCAGCGTGTTGTAACAATGTGAAAGAATCTTATGCAGAAAAAGGATTAGAAGAAAGATGAAAAGTGGGGGGAGAGAGAACGAAGACCTAACCTATATCTTTCTCGCAGCACGGCGGCCATATGCAATATTCACATTACGGCCCGTTTATACGTTGCGCCGTTGATTGCGATCGTTTAACGGATGACCAAGCCGGTCGTTCATCTTCATTCCTGTTCTACGAAGGTTTGCTTTAAGGATTAATTGGAATACGCTCCCCTAATTACGACCCCCACTCGATTTCCTTTCCCGATTTTACTTTGATAAATTATCCGGACTGCATTAAATTCTAATTGATCCGGGAAACTATTACAATCGTAATCACGGCGTAGATATTTCCAGGCATCGGCTCTGTGATTAAGGTCACAGTGGGAGAGGGTGGAAATAAGTGATCGATAATCGTAATGCGAGTGCCCCAACGTTCCATTTTTTTCTTCTCTTCCTTTATTAATTATGCGATACGGCCGGAATTATGAGTTTTTCATTTAACGAATGAAGTCCAATTCAATGATTACAACAGTCGTACAATTTTCTGTCTTCTTTTCGATTCACGTGTGTGGATTAATTAGGCATGTCTAGGTTAAATATGTTAAATTTCGCAATTTCATCGAGCAGTGGCCATAAATTCTCAACAGAACACGATCGTATAATCTCAGAACTCAAATATCCCTGGCACATTGTAATTCTTAACGCGGGCAAGTAAACGTGGCGTTCCAATAAACCTCTCCGCCCGGAATTCGGTCTGTCTACTTTGAGAAACGATCTTGCACAGTGACACGAGTAATTACGAATAACTTGTCTCGTCACAGCGAGAGCCTCGATGGCGTTGCTCGGTGATAAATCGAGTACACGGGGCAACGTGTTCCCGGGTTCACGTGCCCACGTTCCTCTGCGTTCATCACCGGTTGTGCGTATGATTGCGCCGTTCGTGCGCCACTTGCGTAAACTAGTGGACCGTCATTTTTTTTAAAATGTTGCACGCCGGACGGCCACGTCGTTCGATCGATACAGCTCTGCGCGAGAATTCGCTCGCGACGTCACGTACGTCGAGGATTTTTTGTTTGCTCGAAACGTTTGCGGCTTAAAGAATCGAACAGGAACGTTTCGACGATAGAGTTAGCGTTCCTAAGTGTAATTGTTAACAAATAATGCGTGGTTAGCTTGTAACAATTTTTGGGAATAGAGAAATAACTGTTGTTTCATTTTTCGGGATGGAATTTCAACTTCAGGTACCAGAATCATTCCGGTACCTGATTTCAACTTTAGGCACCCAGGAAGCATCGGTACCTGATCTCAACTTTAGGTACCTGGAAATTGCCGACTTCTAATTTCAACGTCAGGTACCTGGAAACTGTTGGTGCCTGATTTCAACTTCAGGTACCTGGAAGTTTTCGGTATCCGGCTTCAACCTAAGCTTCTGGTCCGGTTCGAATTAGTCGGAACTTTTCGTTACCCGTTTTCTGTTTCGGGTACTCGAAACTCTGAGACTTTTTGGTATTACAAATTGTCGATCCCGAACCAACCTGCGCAATGTATATTTTTCAATCCTTTACACCGGCAATGAAGAAGTTGGTAAGGAAATGGAAGCTATCAAGTACAAATAGTTAATATGGATTAGTAGTATACTACGACATAATTGATTTTAGGACTTCATTAGATTTCGGTTAAATACTGTTTTTGATTTTTCGATGAAATTGGATTTGATAACGTTTCCGTTGAAATACCCTTACATAGACTCTTCAATTTAATTATACAACTGCTACAAACGTTGTGACATTATTTACAGGTAAAACATTCAATTTCACTTAATCGAATTGCGTAATATAAACGTTTCTAGTACATATTTGTACGTACTCTACCAACAGAAACACATTTTCACCGAATCAGAACTCCGTAATCAATTATATGAACATGAATTTATTCACACTTAATATTTGCATTTAAGCGCATTGCATCGAAAAGCAGAAATTTTCATTCTGCAATTTTGTCTGTATTTGTACACATTTTTGAAAGATGTCACTTCAAGAGTGCAGTTGTATACGAAAGAAAATTGCTATTATATTTTAATTGACAGTCTGTGTTATATTTAACTAATATATAACCACAAATTATTTTTATTTCATCTATTAAAGTGTGCTCTTTTTTGTAACTGCGAAACATTTTCTCGAATCTGCAAGTAAAAATATCAAAAATTCTACATTTTCATTAGAAGCTGTAAAACTAAAAGATCGCAAACAGCAATGTATGTTCGTTGCGTTTGTGAATTTTCGAGTGGCGAACAAGTTTATCACGAGAGGGTCAAGCATTCGGTCGTGGAGCCTCTTATTAATGAGGAGAACGTGGATTCGTTGAGAACGAGCGTTCCTCGATCGATCCTCGGGGCCAGGAGGCTGGGGGAAGTTGCTCGAAACGGGAATTCGGCGGTCGTTTGCATCGAAAGGATCTTGTTTATTTCGCGGCCGCTTAGTTTCCGCGATGCAGCACGATTCCCCAGATTTTATGGGACCACGTCTCGGTTGTTTGCCCGAGGAACGCGATACTGATTGAAGCCGGGCGCAGACCCACTTAGTTGTAAGTACTTACATCTTGGTATTCACTCTGATTCATTTTATCAATTAAAAACCTCGAAACTGCAATGTTTTGTGTATGATTTGTTTTTTAGGAACATCTCAAAATTGTTCTCTATTCTCTTTAATTTTACTTGAAACAATCTTATGTTAAATTCTAATAAGCTTCGAAGTTAATCATCTAAAACTGTAATTAAATTGTAAATGAACTCTAAATAATTTAATTTTGTGAAGAGGATGACGAATTTCAGACGATTTCTTTATACTTTCTATCGCAGCAGCACAGCGAAATTTTGTCATTGAGAAAACTTCAAAGTATTCGACTTGAGGTTATCGTGTTGCTCGAATTCGTCAAGAAAGAATCCTGTGAAGTATCTGGTACCATCGTTGGGAGGGCGATCGATACAGGTTGCCTCTGGCCCGACAAAATATTTTGATCAAGGGGTGGTTACTTCCCAAACAGAACTTTCAAACCGATTCGGTTCTTCGGCTCAGTCTGCTGCCGCGGTCGTCCATGCGAAATAAATTCCGGGAATTCCTTGGCATGGCGAACTGCCGCCATCCCCGTAGCACCCTTCTATCTGTCCGGCTGAAGTTTTTACAGCTGCGCGAGTTTTACGATCATGGTCGTTCTCGATCACCTGGCTGAACGTGCAACGGGATCGACTACGAACGCTCGACCACTCATGCTCCCCGTGTCCTCGGTAAATCATGATCGTTGCACAGGCATAATAAATCGGAACGAGAGGAACACGCGAATCGCAAACGCTTTGGATTTTCGCGCTGAATTGTTGTTTAGACGTTTCTTCGACAATTCGTTATCAGGCTCGCGACGAGACCCGTGTATTTTGTGTTTCATTGGGAAAATTATTTGACGCGGAAACTCGTTCGAATTTCAAACAAATTTCGAAGAAGCTATTTGTTGGAAGCGATGGGAATTTTTCAACGAGTCGAAGAAATTTCCCATTTACTCGAAAATGTCAGTACTTCAATGAATTTGAAAATTATTCTAAAGCCGCAATAATAAATTTAGCATAAGTGTGCTCCTCAATAACCCAATCCGACATATCTACAACGTCGTCAAAGAATCGTGATCATGATAGAGCGTAAACGGAGATTGTTCCCGTGGAATAACATTTAAAATAGAATTAAGGTGTAGTCCGTAGATTTAGTTAGTTAAACAACAAATGAAACAAATTAGTTTAAGCGAGCTCCGGATTAATCCTATGCTAAACCAATCCAACAACTACGACACCACAATAACGATACTCTTCACGGAAACCATGCGATCGTCCCTAACTCTCGAGCTTCCACCAAATACCCTTCTGCGAGTCCCGACACGCGTTCGTCCCGGTTTCACGCCTAAATTCCATGATCAGGCGAACGTGGTAATTGGGTTTGGACACTGGGTCCCCCCCCATAGTCGAACCTCGCGCGAACGAAACCGCGGACATACATATATCTGTAACAAAGGCTGTCAGCGGGTCGTCGCGTTTCGCGGATCGAAAGACCGTTCCGTGCACACACGGGGAACTTCCGGTCTGCGGATGAGCTATGTGGCCGCAAAGGCCGTAAGCCTCGGGAACTCGGTGTATGTAGCGACTGGAACGTCGACGGAGGGCCTCGTTCGGGCAATTTGTCACGTCCGGCAACGGCTCGCCACCCGTTCGTTTGATGACCTTTAGATTAATTACCTTCGCCCCCGACGAGCGCACATGGCCGTGCGTGCCGCGCGTGAGGCGCACACGGTTCATCATTGGTTGGGTAGAAAAGCGGGGGAGATGGAGGTAGATTCGTTATACGATCGCTTGTCGCGATAACTTCTTGCTGCGTTGTCTTCCGGTGCATCGAGACGAAGCCATTGCTTGGATTGGACGGTCGAGGGTTAATTTGGACGGCGGGAGGGAGATTCTGTTTGAAGAGTAAATTATAGGGTGCAGAGTAAATACTCTTTGTAGTATCTGAAGTTGGAGGTGTTGTTGGGAGCTAGATTTTAGGATTATGAATATTGGAAGTGGGGTTTTAATATTGCTAAATAAAATACACTCTTATTTGTAATACTATAATACTTTATTTGGGAGCTAGAAATTAGGATTATGAATATTGGAGGTGGGGTTTTAATATTGCTAAATAAAATACACTCTTATTTGTAATACTATAATACTTTATTTGGGAGCTAGAAATTAGGATTATGAATATTGGAAGGGGGATTTTAATATTGCTAAAAAGAATACACTCTTATTTGTAATACTATAATACTTTATTTTGGAACTGGAAGTTAGGATTATGAATATTGGAAGTGGGGTTTTAATATTGCTAAATAAAATACACTCTTATTTTGTAATACTATAATACTTTATTATATTACACGAGGAAGGTGCAACTCTGACTGAATTCTGCAAGCTTTTTCATGAGACTAGCAAAATGCAGTGGTCGAAATTTCTACGACCCCGTCCGGGTCCTTCAGCTCCTTTGTATTCTGTTTCTTAACATTTTCGTACTTTCTAAAATGCCAGATGTGGTTTGGGTTCTTGGAAGAAGTCCTTGAGAAAGTACGATAAGAGAAAGTATTTCTGTATTCAATTTCTAACATTGAATTTAGGGTTGATGAAATTTTTCTACGACGAGGGAAAGAATTCTTGTGTGAATAATTTAGGCGTAGAAATTATCATTGATGTTTGAGAGCTAACTAGTAAGGGAGCAGAATTCTCTTGTTTAGTCCTAGAATTAATCAAGAATATTTTATGTTTCTTAAAGTGTTAAATTTTTAAATGAATGAATTCGAGCGGACTGTTATTCTGAAGCGGCAGTTTAATTCTTTCTTCTGAGTTCTAGTTTAGGTGGTTTAATATTTAGTCGGTACACGTGACACTTGGTCACAGCTGCGATATCTGTGATATAGTGGACACCGAAATGAGTAGCATCTTGCTCGTTTATCACTTCTGGATTGATACACCTCGGGTTTAGTATGCAGTCTGTTATTTATTATGATTAGAAATTAGCGCATTCGTGAAATGGATGATTAATTGTGGTCGGCATTAATGGTTCCGTATGCGATTAATTCATTGTAAATTTAGGACATCGAATGAGATTTCCTAATAATATCTAATTGTAATAAATTATTCATGGGAGCAAGCTAACTTATTACAACTAACAAAGGTTATTAATATTCATTTACTTTGCTGCGCCTTTTTTATCATGAATTATTTTTCAATGGTTGTGCTTAGTTAGAAGAGTGCAAAAGTTTCGTTATTTTCCTTACTATAAATTAATTATTATCGATATGTAGAACTTCGTAAACTTAAATATGTTATTTTTACGAAGTATGCGTTTAAAGGTACTAAGGACAATCGCGAATAAGAATAATATGTTTGAAACGATCACTTTGATACATTTAACTGAAACAATATTATTTCGGTATAGGCTTCGAACATGCTGAGACATATCTCGTCTTAGTTACGTCTGCAATTGTATCTTTGATAGCAGTACTTGCTCCTTCCTGAAACTGGAGTATCATCGACGACGAACGTCGTCATGGTCCGACGATTATTGCCCCAAGCCCTTACGTAATGGCAATAATAATAGTAACGATCGTGACGTCCATAACAATACGACATGATACCGATATTTGTTGGTGGAAAATGAACGAGGAAGAGAAAATGCGATGATTGTTCCACATTTTCCACTCGTGATCCTAGAACGGGTACCAGGTTCTTGCGCCCGCCAAATTATTTCCTGGAACTCGTCCAAAAACGGGGAAAATCGTAAGGGATCTGGAATTGGATAACCGAAAGGAACACCTTCGGTCGATGATTTCATCGTACCATGGTGCACGGTGTAACAGAGATGAAATATTAGAGAATTTGATACGCGGTGTACATAAAATTAACGAACAAAATTATTCCCTTGCTGATACTGATTTGTCGATGGAAATTTTTCACTTCTCTTTCACTTTTTAATTTTAATAATATTATTTTATTCCATGGAGAATTACGAGATTTTCGATACGAGTCGAATAAGATTTAAATTGTGGAATAGCAAAGGGGTCATTTTGCTTTGTATTTCTATCAAGTCCAAAACAATCATGCTATGATTCCTCACGTTTGTTTACCCTGAACCAAAACCTAAACTAACAGCAAATCTTACCTAAAGTCCCAATCCCTGGCAGACAAAACAATCTCTCTATCTCCGTATCTCGATCTCTCTCACTCGCTCTCTCGAAAACCCACATTGTGTGCTGCGTTCAACAGTAGGTCCTCCGTAACTAATTAAACAAACACCCTTTGTTCTATTTAAACTATCGGACAACGTCCAAACATCTCCGATGCCTTATTGGATTCTGTGTAATAGACACCGATTACATTTCATCAACGTGATCTACTTGCGGTGATCATAACTAATTGAATAATAATTGAGAATAACTAATTGACTATTAAAAAGGATTCTATTAGGTGCATATGAAGAAATGTCCATTTTTAGTCACTCCACGTCGACCTTTTAATTGTAATCGTCTCTTATTCATAATCGAAATATTGTTTTAGTTTCAAATATTCAGATTCGTTATACGTATAACCTATAATTAATTGCAGTTGCTCAAATTTCTTTCGACGACAGAAAAGTATCATGTTCGTTGTTATTTAATGCATGCACAACGTTGGACATTCGTGTTTAAAATGTAAAAAGTTCAAAACCTGTACTGAAAATACACGATACATCAACAGCTAATCCAGTAATGCCAGACTGTGCGTAATGGAAGGGGGGTGTTTTAGAAAACTCCCGTCCTCAGTCTGGCATCACAGAGCTAATCTGTTACCAGTAAAAATTGTTGAAAAAAAAAAATAATAATAATTTCCATGTTTTAGAACATTTTTAACTTACGACAGACTATTTCTCGGTCCTGATCGAGGCTTTAATTTTCCTGGAAATCGAACTGGCTACCATGCTTCGCGACTTCTCATTGTTCGAATGCAGCGACCAAAGCAAAGCAAATGATGGTGCAAATATGGTCGGCGTTCGCGCGACGAAAGGTACGACGGGATTGCGTTGGAGTTCCGGTCGAAAAAACGCTTCCATGGCGGCGCGGGTCGAGCAAACACGCGCGTCGCGTCGCGTTCTATTTCGGCCGAGTGGAAAATCGTTTCCCGTCCACCCTCGAGAGGGTTATGCCCGTTTGAGGGGAAATTAGATCGGGAAATTTCCATCGGGACCGAGAAACCGTGGAAACGCGTGGAAAAAGGCGGCACAAACAGGGGGGTAGAAGGTGGATCAACCCCTTCTGACGATCCAAACGTGCGCTAATTTCATTAACTTGAGAATGATTCAGCTGCAAGCTGTTGCATCAAAGATCAAAAGGAGGCTCGGTGAGTTTGCTTGTGGAAAATCTTTGCGCGGAAAATTTCAGTCGGGAGAGAATAATGTAAGGCTGATAGTGTGCAGTATCGCAAACAAGCGTGTACCGGTTGGCTTAGAAATTCTGCAAAGCAGAAGCTACATATTTTTCGCGGTTTTTCAATTTTCACGAAGTCTCTTTTTGATCTCTGCACGGTTAAATAAAGTGTCTTAATTTGGAGCAAGTGGATACTCAACCTAAGATTAAAAACGAGAAGCGTGTTCTTTTACATTCTTCTCGAGGTTCGTTAATGTTTTTACCGGGAATAAAGGAAACGCAGTCGAGTCGGGAACGACTGAAAAACAGGATTAAGTCACGTGTACGGACAGCATCGCGAAAAAACAGCGAAACTTTTTGAAAACTCGCTAATGAGACGATGTAGTCTTTGCACGAAGTTGTTAAGCAAACTGACTGGCCGGCTGGAAAGTTGCAAGCATTTTTGTTTCGGCGTTCTTGCTCGTTTTTTACCGCGAACGAGGATCGGTAACCAGATTGGATAGAAAGGGTTGATGGAATTCCATTTGCGGTCGATGATTCGTACAGCTGAAGTCTCAATTCGTTGGAAACTTTTTCATTTACAAACAATTATCTGTAAATTGCTACCTTACTGGATGTATTTTATAATAAATTTTCAATTTTTCGTATTCGTTGTGAACACCAATTAAACATATCGCCGTGTGGCAAATTTCTTTTGTCGTTGTTTACTTTAAAAGTGGAACGAATCAGTGATTTATATTTCAGTGACAAGTTTGAAAAGTGTACGCGAATTTATAGGAACTCATTATAAACGTGTATATACAGTCAGCTTCGAACAACAATTTTATGCTGACTTGTAGAGCGACCAATTTTATGAGCAATTATACAAAATAATAGGGAAAATTAATTAAGTTGGAAGGAAATGGGAGGAGGGGTGGAGAATAAAAGAACCAATATTGAAAGGTCAGTAACGTGATGGACGGATCTGGAATGAAGTAGATAAAGGACTGTGTATATATTCGGACGCGGCACTGATAAACACGGTAGAAGTTCGATTATTCCGGATAAATTGAAAGGGGGTGAATTTTGAAGAAGCGAAATGAAATTGCGTAGCGATATAATTTATCGTTAATATAACAGCCCAGTCTAAATATTGATTTTATTAGAACGGTTTTAGCGAAATCTTTTTCGTTCGTTCCGGCGATATCGATTGTCGCGATGCTGTATTGTTCAAACATCGATACAATCTTCTGTATTTTTGTCCAATCTTGTTTTTATTTGCTCGTCGTTCGAGTACATCGACGGAAAAATTCTCGAATACCTCGTATATTTGTCTTGTAGCTGGATATACAGAGCTGCAGGGTGGATACATCCAGACATGCACTAGAAACGGACAAATCGATAGAACGTACGAAGAAATAAGTCAAGAAAGGAGTGCAGAAGCGAACAAAAAACGAGATATATTTGAACGTCTTGTTCCCGACAATCTCCAGGTTCAATAAACGTTCCAATTAATATCAGTGCAATAATACCTTGGAAATATATCTCATCTCGATTTCAGGCTCCTTCCTATTACCCAAACTTACCCCGAAGCTACGTAGCGGAAATGAATTATAAATCACAAAATTATTACAAAATCGTTGCTTAACACTAGATTTACTACTGAAGCTAGAAACATGAAATTTGGGCAATGGGTTCCTTTTATGACGTAGGCACCCACTAAGGAAGGATTTTTTGATATTCCATCCCTGAGGAGGTTAAATAAGGGATGAAAGTTTGTTTGAAAATCCGCCGATTTTGAAGCAAACACTACAAAATTTAGCAAATATTTACGTTTTTGATTAAAATTAAAGTTGAGCGTTTGCAAAACTGTACATCTCTTGGAAATGGTTAAAATTAAAATCAAAGTACTTCCGCGCGGGCAAAGTCGTTGGTAACAGCTAGTATACGTGTATTGGAAATAAATGTATAAAAAATGTCCGTAAATCTAGTGTTAAAAATCAGAGAACAAACATTCTAAATAACATTCGATGTCATCGAATTGCTTTGGAACATCCATTAGAATTTCTTTCAAACAAAGTAAATCAGCAATGATAGCAACATCATAAGACAACCTAGTCCCCGAATAATTCAACGAGTAAAACGATCTACTACAGTTTCCAGAGGATAACAAAACAAAATTACTACGGTGCTGTATAATGTACGACAGCGATGCTCGAATGGACGAGCACGGGAAACGAGTAACGGATGTACGGGCAGGCAGATCCGATTGCTTCAGGAGGCAGAGTATCGGGGATGGAAAACAGGATAAAGATAAAAGGAGCGAAATCACGCGAAATCGTGCACGTTAAGCCAGCGAGAATGCCAGAGTTGGTGAACGGAAACAGGTGAAACGGTCGTCGAAAGGAAGACGACGGCAAACGACTCGACGGAAAGAAGTGACGTGTAAAAAAGAACGGGAAAGGGTTAAACGAGGATCGTGGAAGGGGGAGAGAGAGGAACGCTGCGCGAAGCGTACGCAATTGTGTATTTATTTGAATGGTTTCCCGGGGATTAGACGGTTTAAAAGGATTAAATTAGACTGTGTTTAACCAGTGGCCGAGAGAGGCCGGTAGCACACCGCTGGAAACGGTCCAGTGAATTTCCGGTTCCCAAACTGAAATTCACTCGTGAATTCACGCTGCTCGCGGTTCGAAGCAAAGGCATTTGCGTTAACTCGGCCGTTGACCTGCCTTCGAAGATCCCACGTCCTCGATAACGACAGAGTGTGACAGGCTTCACTATCGAGAACGGGATAATGATTTGTAGATAAGAAAGAAGTTCAGTGTTTTGGGGATTAATAAATGTTTAAACAAACTTTTTGTTTCATTAATCTTTAGTATTACACTTTGATCTTTGTATCGTAGATGAATTGTACATTAAACTTGTGACAAATTATGACTATAAGCGGTATTTTTATGAGCGAACGGGTTATTTGACATTTTTTCCTTAACCCTTTAACTGCCATTATCGAAATCACATGTTTTTCTTAGAATGCTAGATGCACATTTATAATTGATATTTTTTTTAATAAAAATTAATTTTTTATTTTCGACGTTCTAATAACAATTTTTAATTATTCAAGGGGGTAATTTGTACTTCAAAGTACCCTCTAGTTAGCAGTAATGTTCAAAATGCACTAACTATCAATTTTTATTCAACTCTTACAATTGCAAGTGGTTATAATTAAATCAGTTGGTCGATCGTTCTGTGCGACAATTACTTTATTCCGGTGCCGTTCGACAGCTTTTTGTACAGGTAACCTTTCAAAACTCTCGGGTATAAACAAAACCACGTCTTCTCGGACAACAATACAATGTGCCAACGTAGTAATCGTAGTCCTACCAAACATGATTCGCCTAAGATCAACACAGGTGTACGACTTCCTGATTTAAGCCTTTTTTAGAACGACAATGTTATTGTTGTACGTGAACAGTGACAACTGTTAATTGCTTGTCCACGATATCGCTCGAGGTTCTGCCAGATGGCATCGGTGAGTATCTGCTGACCTGAGACATGCTGAACGAAACAGTCTTATTCGTTATAACTAGACTTGCGAATTTTTATACAGATTTGTGTTTTCAGCAACATATTTAAAAAAATATAATATAAACAGAAATTTGTTGAACGTTCTAAATATTATATAATGTATACTTTATTTTAGATATTTTTTATATTTTCACATGTTGCTTGCGTTTTCTATCTTTTTGCACATTTCAATTTCCCATAAATGCATGAAGATCCACAGTCTAATTGTAATCTGTTATTGTTATTTGAATCAACACTTCTAACAAGATTTACAACATGCATACGTGTAGCTTTAACGGTATTATTTGTTTTTAAATTAATCAGTTGTAAAAAGTGACTACAGCTTCGAAGATTATTTTGTATTGTCTTTCATAAATGTTTCTTGTTGGAGATAGGTGCCTCGAACACCTTCTTTTTATGTAATTAAGAGTTCATTATAAATTTGCTTCGTTAAACAGTGCTTGTAATGCTGGTAGCTCGTAAATAGAGTTTATTTTCCTTTTAACTGGAAGTTTTGAATCAGTCCGTCGAATCGACTAGGTATTTAATTATTTTTAATTTAGCAAATAAATGCTTTGCTACCCCTTCACACTCTTTCCCCGAGTTAATGTAATTACTTATAAAGCAAAATTAATTAACGTGTTTATGAACTTTCCAAGGGACGGAAGTTTTATATTCACAAAGGAAAGATTTAATCTTTCTGAACCAAACCCAAGTCTCGAACAAGGTTTCGGTATAATTAATAGGGACGTTTCCTTGGAACGTCATTTTAAAGTAACTTTGTTCACATTTTCGACTAAAAATTGAAACCAATTTACAAGATTCTGAACTCTCGAAATTTCTGCTTCATTCTTTCCGTTTGATTGTGCCATTCGCGTCTCTTAAAACAAACTCTGATAAATACTACAATCAGTTTATTTTGATGGTTTATGTAAGAAATTTCTGAAATCCTTCCTCAGAATTCATTCGTATGATTAAGTCTAACCGATCTCGTTACGCGAATCGAGATGCATATCGGCTTAATATTAAACAAAGAAAAGTGTAACAGTCTAAGGTAACCGATTAAGAAGTTTCCGTGTTCTCTGGAACGATATTGAGGCATCATTCCAGGGAACCAGGAGTTCGGGAATCTTGAAAAGTTTCGCAAAGCGAGGAAGAACCCGCGGATCCCGGCTCATTATTAACTGTGTCTGGTACAAAGTGAACTTCGTTGATCTTTACCGGTGGATAATTGACGTCACTTTCGTGTTTCCCTGCGATTTCTTCGTGTTCGAAAGCAAAGGTGAATCCCTTCCTTTACCTTTAATTAAAGGATCACGAAGTCCATTGTATCTTTGTCCGTTCCGAGTCCATCGCAAACTTGTACCAGACCGAATCGGTATTAATATCTTAATTAAGTTTTGTGGGATAACGAGGGGAATAAATTCGCGATGCTTGCAAATTTTCTGAACGTTAATTTATTCATGGGATCAGGTTGAAAGCATAAGAAGATGGCAACAGAGAAAATTAATCCTTTGCAGTGAACAGTTCACTCTCGGTCGCCAGATTGAGTTAGTTTCACGAATTTTCGTACTCAAAGAATCGAACAGCCATATTTACACAAGTTTAAAACCTCAGGATAATGTAAAACATAATTTTATGGTTAGCAAACATTGTTTATCTATTCATTTTTATTGTAATTGTAGTAGAACACTACTTATTCATTAGCATAAAATACAAATTTTATTTTTACTGTTATTTCTTACTAATTAATTAATTTATTTTCTTTGACCCTTTGGTCTCAAACTTTTGTCCGCTACTGTATAAATTTTAGCGCCTCGCACTTTAAGATTAATATCGAGAGTCTCTTCTTTCGCGCGAAAAATTGATCCAAATTCAAGATAAAACCATTAATCTGAAAAGGGAGCTAAAATTTAGTTTCTTGAAATTTCAAACATTTTACTGCTCGAAAATTCCTCCACACGGAACACTATAACAGCTACACAGTTTAGTTCCTCGTGACTTATCGATAAGTATCGAGAGCTTGAAAATTCTTTTTTCAACGGATTCCTCACTGTAACGAAACTCGCGATTCTATACGTTTCGACGTGAAATTGCTGGTGGCGCTGTTCGATCCGCATTTCCACTGGATCCTTTATTTATTCATCGCGCCACGCTTACGCGGAAGAGAGCAGAGGAAGGGGTGAACGGGAGAGGAAACAGAGACCGAAAGCACAGTCGAGATCAGGATGGATAGCTGACATAGCCTTCGACGAGATTAACCTGCTTTCAGACGCCATCTAATATTTATCGATCCGGTGTCATCCGCTCCACCCCCCCCCCCGTTCGTGCTCTGTTTTTGCTTCGCCCGTCCTCCTTTTTTCCCGCCCCGGAAGCTTGATGGTGGCGGTCGAGAGGGGAGGGACGGGGGAAGACCGGTTGCTTCCTTGGTTCGCTGGTTTGTTACTTGGACTGATGCACGGATGGCTATTGGAAGAATGCAAATTGAAAACCAATATCCACCCCCAACCCCCGTGGAACGCCGACGAACTCGTGGAATGGTACGACAACCGGAAGTTTCGAGACGGAGAGAGGAATCCATTCTTTCGCGATAATCTTCTCCGGTACACCATTGTCTCGTCATCTTTCTGTGGCTAATATTTCGATTTTGTTGGACGAGCACAAAGATATATACTTTTTAGTTTAGTAATTTTGATAATAATATTCAAAATTCGCCAATGGACTTTGAATTTAGTGAAACTTCTGTTAGATGAAACAGTTTAATTAATCGAAGGCAAAATTTGTTTAGTGCAAAATTTTATTTGCAATTTTTCGCGCGGAATTCATATTGTTAAATTTTATTTTTCAATGTTGTGGTCATGGCAAGGGAAATTTCAAGGATTCTTCTAAAGAATAATTCGTAATTGAATGGTGTGCGCAGTTATTTGTACACAGGGAAAGGTATTGAACGTTTAGGAATTGCGTTGACAAGGTTTCTCTTCGGAAGGAATGAATTATCGCTGCGTTGAAAGAGGAGAAACCGTTCGCACAATTATTCATGAAACTACTTACAAGTTTTTCCGACGTCTGCCAGCAACCAAGGATGTTCGCGAGTTTCTTTGAATCCGATGAATTATTGCTGTTCTTATAAGAAAGGTATTCAAAGACAATTTCTTGAACGAGGTGCTTCTCCTTTCTAAAGAATTGTCAAGCGCATTAAGATGATCCTTCGGCAAATATAAGATCTGCACCACAAGTTACACTTAATGTTTCGTAATGTGAGAGCAAAAATAGGAATTTTGAAGTAAATATAAGTAAGTTTTCAGTTTCTCGTTTGATAGATCGTCGATAAAGCTTCTTCGTTCTTTCTCGGTCACGCAAAAAGTGAAAATTGTTATGCAACGTTGAAACGGGCGCTTTATAATTCAAGCATCGAGATCTGGACGTTCGCAGGAAAACTGCTGTAGCTAGAATTCGAAATCGATTCCGTTTTTACAAAGGAAAAATCTATTCGGCGTTTTCTTTATTCTTACTATCCGGTTCCGACCAGCTTTTCCTTTTTTCGCCTTTCGCGGAATTTCTTTTACCGTTTGCCATTCAGCAGATTGCAACGATGGAAAAAGTAAGAATGAATCGTTCGATCGGCTCGAGCGCAGGGAACACGTCGAAACAATGCAACTTGCGTTTCATAGAACTTGTATTCAAATGAACGTGCATGCAGACGGAGCTTCGTATAAATTCGATTCAACGCTTCCATCTTTTAACCAATCGTTTTGGTCTCTTCATCTGCATATCGTACAGCTTTAGTACCATAATCGTAGTGCAATAATTTATTCGCGATCGTTAGTAGGCGGAGGATATTTTTCGCAGCTTGGTTAGGTTGTTTGATTAGGACCCGTCAATTTGACGGGTTTCGTATTTCAAGAGCAAAATTTGCAAAAACAATCACTATTATTCCTAGCAATTTTTGCTAAATTTTATCGATGAAGCGATACAAATATACCCAAATCTGTTTCGCCCTCAGTTCTGCAATTTCAAATTTTGTTTGATGTATACCTTATTCCTTAGTATATATACATATTAGAAATAGATGTTCTTAAATCTAGTGTTAATAACTCTGGTAAACTATAATTTTTTTCCATGCGAATTTCTTATACTGTGGTAATGCATAGATTTAAGGATTAGTATTGTAAGATGGTACGATGACCTTTCCTGTAATACCTAACAAAATAACGCTTATCTTGGAATTCGTGTTACGAACACTTAAACCTTCTGATAATTTAAGCGAGATGCTTTGTACATATCTATATGTCTACACAACTATAAGTAAACGAAAATTCTGATTTATAAATCGCAGTCATTATCATCCACCGTTAATGGAACTCTGCACGCAACATTTATTAGAAATTGTCAGCTCGCACCGTGAACCGATATGCCCTCGTCAAATTGAGCGGGCTCATTTTCCACTTAATTTCAATTAGGCGATAAAAATAGCGCAACATCGCGATGATACCACCCATAAATTATGCGTCATCAAGTTTCGCGACCACGATAATTCCTGTTGCCGTGGGAATGCGCGGAAAGCGCGCGATCGAACGATTAGCCGACGAAATTCCATTGATCGATCCCGCGTATCGAGTTACACGGTCGAGCTGGGCGTCGGGCCGCGGCTAATTACAATGAAAATTGAGAACATCGTCGTCGTACGTGTCGGGGTTGATGTAAAATTTGCTGATCGCCGCTACTCGATCCACCGCCGTCGCCTCGTTATTCCGGCTTTTAGCGAAATTACGTTCTCAGCTTGTTAACCCCTTGCCTTATGAATCGAGCGACGATTGTGCGTGCCACTTTCGATGAAAGCTTTTCTCATGCGTCACGATCAGAAGTAGTTTTAACACAGGCAAATTTGGGAGCAAACCACTGGACATTAATAATATTTAATAAGTAATTTAATAAAGCAATTTAATAAAACCACAGAATTTGATCGTTACATTTCATTTCATTTTTATTAAAGAAATGCATTGATTTTTTTATTTCATATGGAAAAAAAGAAGGTTCTTAAGATTGTTTATTATTATTAATACGATTAATGGTTAAAATATACAGTATACAGTAAATTCTAATTCAACTCCGCCACGTGACTCTGTGCTTAATTCTCAACTCTTTTTACGACTCCATAACTCGGTTTTCTATTCAGCATTTGTCCGTTTTCTCTTTCGAGGAAACCCTCATAGACCTTTTCCTTTTCCATCGGTGAATTGTTTGTCGCCAATGGTTTTCTCCGATGGGCCTGGCTTTCGTTTAGTCGACCCACACTTTCACTGTTCTGGTCCTTAAAACTACAATACTACACATATAATATTTTTATGGTTATACAACAGGAAAAGTAAAAATTTTCAGTCGTTAAGATATTTGTTATAAAACAGGCTAAAATTTCTTAATTCTCGAAAATACTAATACAGACACGCTCATATCACAAATATGCCAAAGGAAATCTTCCTTTAAGAAGAACGTGTTTGACACGAGCCTTTCGCTTCTGTCCAGAAAAAGTCATCGCGTGTCTGATACGAGGTTCTCATTTTAGGCACAGAAGTAGGATTACGTCTTTCACACGTGTGAGAGTTACTTTATTTCTTTACAAAAAGGCCATTCGTTCGTAAAATACGTCTGCTGTCTTCCTAACTAACTATGCCCTTTTTCTCATGCTATTATGGGCGCATCCCCACTTTGCACTTTCCCGAAAAACAAACCCGCCATTGGTGCGGGCCTGGAAAGTGTTAACGGCCGTGACCGAGTCTCGCGCGTACTCGGTCCCAACCCTTATTGAGGACCTCTGATTTATGGGAGCCCCAATGACCACTCTGGCCATTGTCACCCCTGATCGTCTGGTTCCTCTTACACACGTTGCTTTAAGGCAAAGGGTTAACCGTGTCCGACGTTCGCAAAGCTTCCCCTTCGACGTACGCCTCGAAATCTGCGCATCGCGACGCGATTCTTCCTTCGTCTCCGCACTTTGGTCTCGTCCACTCTCTCATACTCCATCGTTTCTCCTTTCTGGTGTGCACGTTGTCGGATCGCCGCGCGGAATTTTTCAACGCTTAATTTTTTAATCCTCTTACCGCTGCTCTCGTTTCGCGACGCATTCCCGGCGCGATTTATCACGGTAATGCGAGTTAGATTTATTCGAGTTGGTGACACCACGATTGTTCGAGGAATGAAAACCGAGCGGCGTGTAAAATGGAGGCACAACGAAGGCGCGATGGAACGCAGCGATTTGAACGAGAAGTATTTGGAACTGCTGTCTCGCGAAACCGAAGGGGGAACGGGTTCTCGTCCGTGCTCGTTTGTAATTGAAATTCTGCGCTCAGTTTACGGATCTCTTTTTCCGCGAGCAGTATCTTGTTTTTAGAAAACCAAAAATAGGCTCTAACTGAACGAAGCTTTTAAAATTTCTATAAAAATTCATCTACGATTTAGCACCTGGAATACTGCAAAATAAAATACCGCTTAAGAATTATGAAAACTAGATTTGCAAGCCTATTGCATAATTTCGCACAAAACGTGATTCGCAAATGTTTCAAAGAAGAACCAAATCATTTCTTCTTGTACCTTATTGCATTTAATTAGTATTTCAAATTTAATACTTACAGTGTTGCAAAATAAAATATTCCTTAAGAATTATAAAGACTAAGTGTGCAAGCCTGTTGCATAATTTCGCAAAAACGTGACTCAGAATTATTTGAACAAAGAACCAAATCATTTCTTCACGCATCTTATTCCATTTAAAATACCTTACGTTATCCGCTTTAAGTAACATTCCAGCCACGGAACGATAAATAAATACACATTTTCCTACCCCACGGGAAATAGCGAGGTGGAACGAGTGAAATCCGCGAACCGTCGTCGTCGCTTTAACACGTTCGCTCGCGCTCCATCCGATTAAGAAATCCCAAAACCTCCCGGAAGCGAGGCGAGGGCTCGTGATAACGTGCACACGGGCGAGGGAAGAGGTTTCCGTTGCTTGCGTTGCCGTTGCATTCGTTTATCTTTCAGTCGTTCGGTTAGGAACTGGTCGTGGGAGTCGCGTAACCGCGGCACGTATTAAAATAAGTGGCTGAAACTTCGCCGGTGTAAGCTTCCACGGGGTCGCATTCGCTGCGATTTCTCGTCCCCACCTCGAAGTTCCCCGTGATTCTTGTTCTTCCTGCAGCGCATCGGCCCTTCGGACCCGCTTTACCGCTCTTTACGAGCCTTATCCGCCTCCCTAAGCAACAGATAGGACGCTGGGCTGCGACGGAACGAAAAGGGTCGAGGGTGGCAAACGATTGTCGGTGGACAAGGGCGGAGAAGCGAGCTCGGTGATGGTGGGACCCAGGGTTCTGTTGTAATTGGAACAATGTTTGGACGCTGCCGCGAATTTCCGCTTGCTAGGATACAGGCGTTTACTTGCACAGCAATGCTGATGCATACCTATGCTAATCACTTTGTCAGGTCAGGGAAAATGCTAGGAAATTAAGGGGATCTTTCGAGCGCGCTTGATCGGAGAAATTTTTATGTACGAAAAGGTTTCAGGTGGATGGGTTATGGTGTGGGGAAAAATCGGTTCAATTGTTTGGATCGAGCTGTTCTTGGAACTGTTAAATTATACGGAATAATTAGGATGACACTAACTTCAACGATTTTCAAATGCAAAATATTTATGTTAAACATCATTTAGTTTAGTTAAGTCGTGTACTAAAATTTACATATATGACTGTTCTATCTCGTAGTCTATTTAATAAACCATCTAGCTAAAGTCTGAAAATTGGCGAAACTATCATTTGGTGAATAACAATCGTCTCCCGAGCGCAAAGGATTAAAGATTATAGATAAAATTCATAATTAAGCTTTGCTTAGAGAATCTAAGAGAAGCTCAGAATTAAGCCTCTGCTGTATGATTTTTTTCATTGACTAATTAATATATTTACATCAATTATAATAACGATATGTGATTCGTACTCGGTGATCCTCGATCTGACGAATTCCAGCTACAATGAAAATTAAAATTGAATCTTATTACAAACATAGCATAGTTTTTACATATTTCGATTATAGTACCACGGTCTGACTTATGATAAGAAAGCAAGCAGTTAACGTCGCATGAAAGTTCGTAGGATACTTTTCAAATTACCGCTTCCTTCCTCTTCGCTCGATCTTTTAAAAGAAACAGCAAAGTTCTTCCTCGGGAACAGCTTCGGTCTCGACAAAGCGAATTCTGATAATGGCCAGCTCGAAGAGCAGCATCTCAATCCTTCACGTCGGGGGACACGCGGCCCCGACGAAAAGTAAGACACTTTCCGCGAAGCTTTCAGTCTCGAAGACGGCGGAGAGGGTTCGAGGTCGCAGGACCCTCGGCAAAGCGTCTTCTTTCGCGATAAGAGCTTTTCTTCGTGCCTCTCCGGTCGGCTCTGTCCGTTATCTCGTGATGCATCGTGATAGGGTGGAACTGGGGACAGAACGGGGGGGGGAGGGGAGGTCGATAGAGTGTAGCCGTTCGCGGGGCCAGCCTAATTACCCCTAATGAATGCGCCAGTTTAATTGAAAACGCTTCCCTTCGTAAGCACGACTTTTAGTTTTGGATCGAAGGTCTTCCTGACTTGCGAAAACCCGGACAGGGGCGCGGAAATGGGGCAAAAAGGGGATGAAGGATTACGCGCTACTTGGGGATCTCGCGGTGACCTGGCTCCTCTCTTATCTGTTTCCTTTTTTTTCCCCCGCATTCTTGCTTTCTTTACCTTTGGTTCTTTAAGATGGGATCGAGCAGATGCTTCTGTGTCTCTTGGAAAGAAGCGAGGAAAAAATGAAATTTCTTTTCATTCAACGTTCACTTTCATAAATTATATATCACTGCAATTTACTTGTGTGCATAATGATATTATTTTTGTATTTGTGAACAGATTGAAATTGGAGGTAGAATTTTTCGTTCAATAATTTACTGTAATTCACTTGTGTGCAATACGATATTATTTTTGTATTTGTGAACGAATTGAAATTGATAGTGGAATTCTTCGTTCAGCATTCCAAAGTTATACCTACTTACAGGAATTTTGTCAGACATAACATTTCATAGGTTTGAACGTTTGATGTCTGAAATTTAGTTCGTTTCAGTGTTCGTTTGTACATTGTTGCTATTTCTACCTTGTCGATGAATTGATTTCCTGGTGCATCATCCATCTCATCCATGAATGATCCAAGGGAATCAGAGCGGGGTCCAGACATGATTCGGGTCGATTGATCGAATCAGCAACGAGGCTGCTAGCATGCGGTCGTGGGCCGCGTTTTCCTAGCCTCGACCGATTCAATCGACCGATTGTCTTTCGATTGAATGCCACGGTGGCCCCTTCTTCCGGTCGGCAGGATATACGAAGCAAGGATCGTTTCGCTATTCGATTCCGGCTCTTTGTTCGATTCGGAACAGTCAGGAGGCCAACGGCCACGACGACGACGTCTAGGATCGAGAACCGTTGAACAATGGCGTGGCTGACGCGAGCGTCTCGGCTATTGTGGGGTTAACGTTGCCGGTATTATTATCAGGTCCAGACTTTTGATCGTGACCAATCGATAATGATCGCGAGATAATGATTGTCCAAATGTGGAGCAAGATTAGATGGTTTGGAACTTGAAATTTCGCGGATGCGATGCACAGTGGGGACAAGAAATGTTTGTACACCACTGTGCTTGCTGAATTGATTAGGTCAACGTATATTTAATTTGTTGTTCTCTGTTAATGATATTAATTCAGAGCGATTTTATTAACACACATACGATTCTGTTGGCGAAGATACCCTTGTACAGCTAAAAGCGACAGAACTGACACTTCATTAAAAGTTTTGTACCATGCACAAAGGAATTCAGTTCAGAATACTGAACTCTGATAATTACAATACTAGCCTGATCTGAAATTCATCTAAAGTTGGATGGGTAAAGAAATTATAAGAAGAAACTAACAATAAACACCAATCGACCTGTTAATATTGAAGACTCCCCAATTTCTGAATGAAAGATGTTAAGAATAAATTGTTATTTTGCATTTACTTCACTCTATCAAAAGTATGAAAAGAAAATTGTAACGAAGAAAGTGGAGGCGTTCAACAGTACAAAGTGATTAAAAGAGTTAATTGATCTTGAGAGAACATGCATTTACATTTCTTTGGCTGTTCCCTCGCGTCTGCCTTACGCCATTTTGTCGGAGAGCTTCGAGCATGACCGAGAGCCTTCGCAACGAATTGCAGGCCGGCAATTCCACTCGAGACTCGGCTGATCTCGGAGAAGTAATCTCGTGCCACGGAGAGAGGAGGATGAATAACTTCGTCCACTTTAACAACAACTATCAGCAACTTCTACGCCGGTTCATGACAGACTGTAATATTCCCTCCGCTTTCTCCGTCCTTTCGCGGTTTCGGTCATTTTTGTAACGCGAATACTCCACGACATGGTTGAAGAGCAATTAACGGTGCCTCTCGGTACCTCAACGTCCGAGAACATGGCGGGCACGAGGATTCAGCTGCGTTTGGAATGGATCGTGGCGCTTTGTCTTTTTGATCCCTCGAAAGCGTGCCGCTTTGGTGTTGTTCTTTGACTAGTGGCTGGTGCTCGATGTGGAAATTCTTTCTCTTTGTGCTCTAGCCTTCGAGGACTCTTTTGAGACACCTCTTTCGCTCGTGGTTTCGAAAAACAAACGTAGTTTATTTGTATCCCGCTTTGGTTTCAGTTTCGGTTCTAGTTTCCCTCTGCGTTGGATTAAGGTTCGCGTGCAGGGTGAATTTGTGAAATCTGAGACCCATCTTCTTGGTTTTTAATAATGGGAGGAGGGAAAGAAACGAGAATAGTAGAATATTTCTTTTTAGGTAACGTTATGATCGATGATAAAGTATTCTAACTGCGTGAGTTTGATGCATAAATAGTTTTAAGTAGCTGTAACCTACGTGCAAATAAGGGGCAATTTAAGAAATCGTTTTCACTTGAACGAAGACGGTTCGCCGACACCATAAGTCGCCACGGGGTATTACCTAATCCAGGGCTGATCTTGGGAAAGTAAACTCGTTGCCAGGATCTTGAAACTTAGTTCATTCTAGCTGGAGTTCGCGGAACTTCTGCAATACTTCGTGGATACCTAGTTTTTGTGTCCTCCGGCATGCGCCGCGTCGTGCTCCGCGTAATTTCCCGAACTTGGATTGTCCGTGAACATTTTGATTGCGCATTGACGTTCTCGTTATTGCTAAGTGTTTGCAAAACACGAAAAACTGGAGAACTTTCTATCCGGTCGAATAGTTGCGTTTGTTTCTTTTTGGTTTTTGTGTACACAATTTTCACCCAGTCGTTGGATTTTCGATTGGAATTTGGGAACAGTAGCTGACGGTCAGCTTGATAAAAATTTAATTCTATTTTGGAAACGTTTGCTTCTTGGAACAGTTGCTGTTTCGGAAACGTTCTGAGACGCGTATTGTTACCATCAGCTTCGCCGTTTCCTCCAAGAGCAATTTACGAAATTGACAATAACCATGTTATCTTCCTACGTGTTTCACGCTTGTTGAAGCAAGATATTTTGTTGGGTAGCAAAGGTTTTCTTGATGAAAACGAAAACAAGGATTATGGATAATGTTTATGAAAAAGGTAGCAAGGCAAGCATGGTGGTTTATTGTTTCGTTTTCACGCAGGAATTGAAATTGTTAGCTAGTTGTAACGTAAATTATAACGATTTAAAAGTTGATGTTACAAAACATTTTTGAGGTACAATTTATAATACATTTTGTAATGGTGTGCGGGTTATTTTATAGTTTATTGCTATTTTAATCTCCGATTGGTTAGGCTTCGATATAATTATTTGATCTGTGTAAAATAGATCGAGAGACAGTTAAGATACTCTGGAACATATTGAATCTTTGTTCTGGGAGCTACATCATAGCTACTAACTGGCAGCTCCCCAGAAGACATAATATTACTTTCCAATAACATGAAACATCGAATTTTATTTGACCAGGGACACCATATTGCCTCGACTAGAAATATCGTAATAGAAAACCAATATTCCAGTTTATTTGCGATCCACCGTAACAATTTCACTAAACTTTGGCTCACAGTTAGACCTTGTACCTTGTCACACGTGCATACATTTCGTTCACCAATATTTTATTCGCATCATAAAACGTCTCTAAACATACAGAAACAGTAAGATATGTTTGATTGTTAACGTTCCTTCGAATATCGTTTCAACAATTTCCTGAACCTTTAATCTTTCTGACAGCACTCGAGGAAGATTATTTAATACTTTCGGTGACCCCTTCGATAACACTTTATTCGAAGGCACAGCAATAACAGGAGGTAGACAAGTGACGAAGGAAATATTACAAGAAACATGAGAAACAAATTTCTATGGGAGGGGCGAGAAAAAGGGGGGAAGCCGTGCGAGGGTTAAAGTGAAAGATGACTTTCGACACGCGTCGAGAGGGAGGATTTTCGCGTGGAACGTAATACCGTGCTGATGTTATATCACGAGTTCTCATCCTGAGCCTCCTACGGTGAAACGATATTTAACTTATGAATATTTGCCGACGTACGATATGAGGTTTGTGCTTTTCAAGCGTCTAAGTATAGCACGGGGTGCGCGACACAAGCGGGGCAGGGGGTTGGCGGAAGGGGGCCATTCTTGCACCTTTCACGAAATAGAAACATCTTATCTGTTGCTACGCAGAGACGATGTTGTGGCAGAAAATTGTATCATCCACATTGCGTTTAATTTTACCCCCACAATGGTATATACTGTAGTGGACAAAAGTTTAAGACCTAAGAGTAAACGAAATTAAAATAACTAATTTATGTGGAATAGCATGATAAACAAAATTTGCATTCTGTTGTGTTCCACTATAATGATAATAAAACTGAATGTACAGACAATATTTGCAGGTCATAAAATTATTTTCTACATTACCCTCTCATTTTAAACTTTTGTCCGCTGCTATGTAATAAGCACGCTACAATCTTTGGATCGTTTTCGACTCCAATCGTGTTTTCATTCTGGTTGAGTATGAAAAAATTTATCGTCGAGCTGCCTTTTTTCTTCTTTTCGTCACACGTTAAGAATTCAATTCTTTTTGACGAAGTTAACGGATTAATGGATGTAATAATAAAAAGTATGACGGATTTATTGGTAAAATTTCTTTTCTCAAATTTCTCTCATTTCTTAATAAAGGGATAAAAATTGGGTAATTAAATAGTTATGAGCAGTTTGATACGCAATAAAGTTTAAATAATTTTTAATTTTAATTATCTCAGACGTTCAAGTATAATTAAATCTTTTTGGCGTGAGTTAACCTTTTAATATCATTCTGAAATAACTTATTGAAAAAAACATATTTGAAACTAGTGATTATCGCAGATAAGAGAAAGATCTCGTGTTTTTATATAGAGAGTGAACCACTGTTCCCAAGATTATTGCATCTCGAACGAACATACACTTCTGAAACTCGCGGTTATCTTCTCGACTTTGGTGAGTCAGAAAATTCAGATGTACCTGCGAAAATGGATCGATCGGCGGTTAATTAAAACTTTTCTCGAGAATTTCTTCGGATTACTTGCACTGGGTCCCCGCGGCCGCGTTTCGATTCCGACGGTAACGACCCGACGTTATTAAACCGCGGCGATCGTTCGATTGTAAGTTCGAAAAACCAACTTCGATTGTTTACTTGCTCGTGATAAGCTCTTCGCGCTTTTAGAGTATGAAATATGAAAGTCACTGTCGTTTCTTTAGCCTGAATGAAAATTCATTTATTATCGTAATTATTTCTTTCAATTTAAACAACAAGTTTTTTTTTCAATTTTAGATAACACGTGCACGGTGCGAAAATTTTGTAATTGATTTTTCCTCCGTGACAATCAAATTACTTTATGTTAAAAAGAATATTGCCGTACTGAACTGAATTAACACATTGAATTACTTGTAACGTGTTTATGTGATTATTGTCCACTGATAATGTATGCAATATAAATTATTTATTGTTGTTAAAAAAGAAGTGCTTTTCTTTCGTTTTGGAACGTGATCTTACCTAATATATAAACTTAATTGTACTATAATAGTAATCAATAAAAATATATTCCCTTATATTTATATTAACATCCTTCAGCATTTATTTCCTCAAATTTCTAATATATAAATTTAATTGAACTATAATAGTAATCAATAAAAATATATTCCCTTATACTCATATTAACATCAATCAGCATTTATTTCCTCAAATTTCTAATATATAAATTTAATTGAACTATAATAGTAATTGATAAAAATATATTCCCTTATACTCATATTAACATCAATCAGCATTTATTTCCTCAAATTCCTAATATATAAATTTAATTAAACTATAATAGTAATTGATAAAAATATATTCCCTTATATTTATATTAACATCCTTCAGCATTTATTTCCTCAAATTCTATGTGGCTGTGCACAATTTTATAAAACTTCCCTTCCAATTTAATTTTACGAATCTAGTTAGTATTAGCTCTATAACAATTAGATTAATCTCTGTGTCTGCTATTTTCTCACGAATCGAGAAAAAGAGTGAACACGAGAAGTATGCGTTGGCGCATCAACAATATGCAAAATTTTTTTCTAGCTGTTGCACCCCATAATGTTGCTTCATTATTTCCGTCATGCTGTTACGACAATAAAGTACAAGGGAAACCATATACGCTTTGTTTCGATTCCAGCCGGGGCTTGTAATAAATCTGCTTGTTAAAAGAGCATTAAATTCGCGGAAAACCTTGCTCTAAGGTTATTCATCCGCGTAAGTGATGTAATAACGTATAATGAGGAACCTCATTGTTAGTTATTTACGCCCATGCTGCATTCCAATGCTTTTTTGTTTAAGAGATGCTCATCTTCTGTAAATGAAGGTACTCTGTGTTTAAATTCTTGGTGCATTTAGCTGATTGAAATATGCATATAGTATGTTGGGAAACATTGAGCAAGACGGAACCAAGTGTACAATGACAATTATGCAGATTAACATATTTCAACATTCCTACAACCCTTTCGCTACCAGCGTCACATATATGATTTTCTTACCCGAGCCCGGCGTCAGAAATATGTGACGGGTATTCATTACCAGTTTATGACAATAGTTTGTTCCAAATCGTGCCGTGCATAGATGGGTTATGTTATAAAACAATAAAACAAGTACAGGATGTTATTGGTCCGACGATAATTACTTTTTTTAAAAAGATCTGGGCGTCACAAATACGTCTGACGCGTTCTGATATGATATTTAAATAATAAAACGTCTGGGCTGTGGTGGCGATTTGTCTTCTGAGATCCAGATAGTGAAAGGGTTAATATCACATTCGTAAAGTATCATATCATGTAATTGATTCTCAGAGTTCTCCGTCTCTGGTATTACTGGGGCTAATTGGTTCCTCATTAACGTTTCATTGCAATGCTTTTCTATTTTACAAACTGTAACGTTCAAGGTAACGCTTAGAGTTTTGTAACAGAATACAAATCCTTTCCTCGATAAGGTATTACAGAAATTTTCCACGTAAAAGACGTTACAACCGAACGATTCTCTCGCAACTTCCTGTTCCCAGCTAGCGTTGCAAGGTGAACTTACTAAATTCACGGCGCATTGAATTCATTTCCCGTTGCACGGCCTCCTCCGCGAAGTTTAAGCTCCATATTGAAATTTCTGGATTGTTGGCTGATGTCTTTCGAGCCTCGATTAAACCTCGCCCTCCCGAGGGCCTTCGAGATAATGCAGGAAGTCAGACGTTGCCTTTCAGAGATTTGAAAACGCGTCACCGGTTGAATGCACGTGTGTATCCAGTTGTACGAGGACAACATTTTAGACGAAGAGAAACAGATGGCAGACGAATGAAAGAGAAAACGGCAAGATGCATAAAGCAGAATGAAGATTTATTGTTGAATAATTAAACGCTATGGAAATAAATGCTATTTATTGTAATATACAAAGTTAAATGACAATTCGGTAGGTGGGCGCAGCTGATCGCTTCAGTCGTTTGCAAACTACTGATTTCGATTGTCAAAGAAAGGCAACGACTTCCAGTTACAGCATTTGAGACAAAAAGTTCCAAACTGTTTGAACGGTATGACAGTGGGTGGTGGTAACGCAGGCCCAGACTCTTAACCCTTTACAGTTCGCGTTGGATTCGCAATTTCATCCTAGCCGGTCCACGCAGATTTCGCTAATCGCTCATCCGCTTGGTACCGTTTACTTTGGAAAACATTCATGAACTTACTAAAGCAACGTACTTATGAATTGGTGAACGTATAAAATAAAAATTTAAACGTTATTTAAATATTTAGCGATAAAGACCTCGAACGCAAAGGGTTAAAGTTAATTCACAAAAAGCTGAAAATGAAAAACATAAAAATATTGTTCGCAATTAAAATAAAGAAAAGACAAAAAAGGAGAATAAAAAACAAATTGAACAGCCATTTCTATAAAAATCCTTCATACCTTCAAGAACTAAAAATCTTTAACTTTAAAATCGTTTTTGTTTTATCTAATTTGGATAAATTTCAACGAAGTTGTGTCAGTTTAAAGATTGACTGTATATGGAAAGAGTTTTTGCCAGTTTTTCGGGGCAAATACCCCACTGTGTGCTGTGTCTAAACACGTTCGACAGAGGACCTGCTGGAACGAAACGCTGTGTCTAGACACGTTGGACATAGGACCGCAAAGGGTTAACTTTAGAGAAAACATCGCGCAAGGATGCGTTATCGCACCGACTTAGAGTCGCAAACAATCGTACATAGGAAATAAGGTCCAAATCAACAAACGAATCTTCCGTATTTAAAATACCACGATCTTTGCAGGTACGGACTTCAACAATTTAAACGATGGGAGGGGACGGTGAAAAATTATTCAGAAAATCGCTTCGTCGACTATCTTAGCTAATTGTTTAAGTTCAGCTCTTCGCCGCGGCTGGTCATAATCCTTTCAGTACTGAAAACTTCGTCGGTCTTCCTTTTTTTTCTCTCCCTCCATTCTTGTTGCTCCGGCTTCTTTCAGCCCGTTCAGAGTTGAAGGAACGCGACGCTGCGTACGAAAAGGGAGCTCTTTAATGAACCTTTCCTTCCTTAACCTTACACCCTTCCCCCTTTCTCATTCACCTCTAAATTCCTCTGGTTCGCCTCCATTACTGCTTAACTGTTCGTACTCCATTCGTTCCGGCTGTTCCGTGCACACGTACGCCTTCATCGGGTTTTCGTTCATAATGAATTTCAGAGCTGGCTGGAAACGAAGCAAAAATTAAGACGGCGCACGATGAAAATTACGTAAAGCTGCAAATAATTTGTCGTTGCGTTAGGAAGAGTGTTTTAAAATGTAAACGCTGTATTATAGAATTATATAATACAGTAGAAAATTCTACGATGTTTAATGATATCAAATTTTCGCTCGTGGAATCGGAGGTGTTTGTGCAATAAAAAGCTGAGTGTTGTTGGGAATTTTCAAGAATCCGCTTGAAAATTAATTTTACTAAAATTGGAAGGTTAGAATAGGTCGTGACTAAAATTACACAGAAGTGTCTTAAGAAACGGTAAGAACTTGGGGAAGGACAGTTTACAGCAATTAGGATATTAGTCTATGAAAATACGAATTCGTTGGGCAGAAAATTAAAGAATAATTACTGAAACCACTCTATTCGAGGCGGCGGAAGTTCATGAAAGTTGGTTGGATCGTTGGCTCTCAAAGTAAACCGGATCTACAATTTTACAGGGGACTGATTGCATCTAGATTAATCGTCATGGCGTCCTGTCCAGAAGTTTCGTTTCCTTCCGCAAACGGCAGAAGCTAGCATCGAGTTGGAACCGAAATATGAAGTGCTATTCTTTCAGGAGAATTAAAATTACGCGATCGAATTATTTCAAGCTGCACGCAAAATGAATACAATGTTTCGATTCGTTCTTGTTTTATTAACTGTTTCTCTGCCAAATTTTTTTGCATTCTAAAATCTCGCACGTAGGAAACAAATTGTGTAGTATCCGTAAATCTTTTAATTTTATCTTTTGTATTAAAGTTTAACCCAAATTAAAACATTATAGTATAAATAATCTTGAATAGAGAGGTTATGCATAGATGGCGCAAGAAATTGTACAATAGAATTCTAATTTTGTTTAAGTTATATTGCTTCATTTCCATGCATGATAAACGGCTTAAATATTACAGAGAGACATGGGTTTTAGGGAAATCATTGAAAATTGTAAGAAACAAATTCGAAACTATAGAATCATATCGTTATTGACGCTCTTCTCCGTTTACGCAAGGAGATTGTTCCACTGCTCCAGAAATTTAATTAATTACCACGCTTTGTTTCTTTCGGCCTCGGTTTCTTTGCGCTTCCCTTGCGTTATTTATTCAACTTTAAACTCCTTTGAGCGGCTGTCTCGTGGCTTAACCATTTTTCTTTTAGTCGGATCAGCTTGTAAACCTAGGATGCCGGCGAGATTTCTTTTTGCAGCGTACCTTTTACTTAGGAAGCAAAGAAAGGAAAAAGATTCGGTCGGGAGAGCAACCTCGTTCTTTTTTTTTTCCCCGCGTCTCGTTTCGTGAACGTTACATCAACGACGCGTAAAATGGGACTCCGTGTGTTCCATTAATATCATATCTTAACGTTAATATAATTAAAACGGAGTTTATTTGCGTATTTCATTACCGCGTATGAAATTCGTATAATTAATGTAATCCCGTGAACGGGGACTTCGTTTCACTTTGTCGTTTAAAAATGACCAAATAATAATTCTTTGCTTTAACCGTGTACACTGTCTCTCGTTTTCAGAGAAGCTAAATTCGTACTTTGCACGTTTGTTATATCACACAATGAAATCTAAACGTAATCTCTGGTAAGTACAATATTATGTAGCTCCAGTTTCCATCGAAATTACTTCTTCCTGTTGATTCCTCAATGATGCTTCAAATTACAGAAACTCATTAACAAGTCCAGATAAATTTGTGTATTAATGTCTGCTAGCGTAACCGCCTGGTATAATCTACTTCTTCCACTTTTCTGCTCTAAACGTGAACGAAAACAAAGTGCACGCGTTAGCAATTTCTTAAAATTTCTCGAAATTCGCGGATCTTCTTTAACAAAAGGGAAACATCGTATACGTCGGAAATAACCTAAAGATCACAGCTGAACGAACGATGGCGGTACATCCCAGAGGAACAGACTTCGATGGTCTTATTTCCGCCATATTTATTACGCAACCGTTGTCTCGAACGAACAGGAAATTCGAAAAATTCCTCAGGTAACAAGACGAGTCCTGTCAGCCAGGAATAGATGCGCTCGATCCATATCCCGGGACGAAAGGCGGTCATCTCACGAAGCACGGGACAACCAGGAATATTCGTTTGATATAGCGGTTCCCTCCGGTCGGTCCATTAGATCGACAAATATATCCCGGTATCTCACGACGAGAACGATGGCGAACTTCCTCCTCTTGTCAATCCTTTTTTCGACCCCGATCGGGAAACTATTGACAACGAGCTGCACGCCGTTGTGATCCCAACGATAACCCCTTTGCGTAACACTCGATTCTAACTAAACGCCCTAAATACCTAAGAATGCTACGAGATAAACATGTATAAAAACTTCAAATACAGTACGAGTCAAGGTTCAGTTTGATATTCACTCTGGCCTGCGTCAAATCCCTACTCGACCCACCTTTGATTTATTCTATTAAGTGATATAAAACATAACAGTTCCGTCTTCAAAACTCTTTAAAACATTTAACCACTCTGCGTTCGCTATTCAATGTTCTTCATAGTGGCTACATCACGTTGTTTCAATTTAAGCCAACTACTGTCCGCTCGTGGCTCGATCCATTGACCTATACTACTGGATATTTCAGACTTGAGACACAGGAGATAACGATTTCTTTTCAAATCCTTGTATTGTAAGAGGAACCAGATAATCAGGGGTGACGATGGCCAGAGTGGTCATTGGGGCCCCCATAAACCAGAGGTCCTCAATAAGGTTTGGGACCGAGTACACGCGAGACCCGGTCACTGCCGTTAACACTTTCCAGGCCCGCACCAACGGCGGGTTTGTTTTTCGGGCAAGTACAAAGTGGGAATGCGCCCATAAAAGCATGAGAAAAAGGGCATAGTTAGTAAGACAGCAACCGTATTTTACGAACGAACGGCCTTTTGTAAAGAAATAAAGTAACCTTCACAGTATACGGAATTTTCCCGTGACACCGTCGATTTAGGAGTCTCTGTTGCGAATTGGACAAAAGCTTCGCAGGGCCGGTTAACAGGGCGTCAGGCAATAAATGTTAACACTAGATTTACGGACATTTTTTGTGCATCTATTTCTAATATTCATATTTTAAGATATATAGAATTTGAAACTCCAGAGCTGAGGGGGTATACTCGTATCAGTCCATCGATAATAGTCAACACAAATTATTAGCAGTAATAGTGACTGTTTTTGCAAGTTTCACTCGTGAAGTCCGAAATCCGTCAAATTGACGGGTCCCGTAAGCCCAGCGTTAAAATATTTATACCGAGTGTGTTGAAATAACTGCACACGGCTCTTCGCGGATCTATTAACCGGCTACCCAGCGCCTCTTTCCCTCGATCGTCTCGTCAAACTGTGTGTACAGGGCCACACAGAACTTCGTGGGACGGAGCATCGATTTTGAGCATCTCCGTTCGTTTGTTCCGCTGGGACGCCCTCTGACTTCACGGCTCGAAAAGCTTCCGTTCTTCCGATGACCTCCGGAACTTTATTCAGCCGCCTGGAATCGGAAAGACAAAGCCGGGAGGGCGTTTAATTTCTTGCGGCGTGCAGCAGAAGTTGCGCGGACAAGCGAGAGGGGGGCGAATCGGATGGATGAGCAAAGAGTCATTGGCGACAGTAGAAGAAAAATGAGGCGGATAGAATTTTTGCAGGAATTCGGTTGAAGTTTGTGAACGTAAGAAACTGGTTCGTTTGATGAAAGTTGAGTGCAGAAATTAGATTACGGTTAAAAGAACAGGTTGAAGCTTTTTGCAGTCGTAGAAGTGTAATGAAAGTAGAAGTGTGTGAGAAAAGAAATTCTGGTTGCGGTTGTAGAAGAAGTACAAATATAATGCAACACGAACCTCCTTATTACTTCAATTCCATCCTTATTTTGCTAGATAGATTCAATGTATTTAGTGTAAGAAATTGATATGAAGCAATATCTCTGTTCGTGATTGTTAATCAAGGAAGAGATGAGTTGAAAATTGGTAAATGAACTAGATAACGTACATTAAGTTTTTGCTCAGTTTATCATAGTTTATTGCTTGGATGTGAACTACTTCAGAATTTTATTAAAGTTTTGATCACAAGATAAACGAAGGTACAATAAGACTTAAATTTATGAAATTGTCGTGAAAGATTTCTATTTTATTTCGTTGTTTGTTGTATAGAACTATATCGTGCTGATTAATTTCATTTTCTGCGTTTCAACGCGATCAATTTAATTCAGCGGATCAAATCAAACTTTCCAATTGTTGCTTGTAATTGTTTGTTAATACATTCAACAGTGATTCAATAATGCTGAACAGCAGGAAGCGTTTATAACATCCTTGATATCGTCGATACTCGCGAGATTGTTGAGATTCCTGAAATCTCCGAGCACACAGATCATCTCGGGTGCTCAGAGAGTCTTTCGTGTTCTGGATACTTGAGCGGAACTTCCGGTTGAAAGAATAAACGAAAATCAGGTAACTCTCCAGACGTCCCTTTCTCGATAATACTTTTCGCATTCATGCATTTATAAAATTCACAACAGCGGCTCTTCCGCCTGCAAGTCGCGTTAAACTTTTAACGTATTCGTTTCTTTCTCGACTTCCAAGGGATCCCGAACCTTTAAAATTCTCATACGTGTTCGTTGACGTTCTTTATACAGCCTATTTATTGCTATTGATCAATCATTTGTTAATCATGTTGTTTCATTTCTAATGTTTCATGCATCATAAAGTATTGTACGAAAAAGAAGCAAGTAAAAATTATAATAATAAATTTCAAATTGTTTCATTTTTAAGTGAGTAAATGTTTATTTGTAAAACTCTAAATTTTAAATCAATGTTGTGTTATAGACAGAGCAATATCATTTAATTTCCTTCTCGATCTATCCTAAAGTACGATAAATTAAGAAAAATTCTCGAAATCCCCTTCTATCGATCCTCGATTTCGTTTCAGAAGCACTATTAGCTTATTCGGCAAATTTTATCCACAAAACAACATGTTATTACGTTCACAGACAGTTGTTCGCCTCCTTTGAACAACTGTTTTCGAATTATGTCGCTTCTGAACCAAGTATGCGTTGTTTCCCCCGCCTTTAATCCCCTTTCCTCGACAAGCCCGGACTGGCTGTGCGGTAATTCCCCGGAAATAATTTACCAGCCATTAAATGGATTTCGTGACCATGGTAAATTTTCTCGAACGAGGCCACGGGTCTGGAAAAGAACCCGGGGCCATTGGATTTCCGGCGGGACGAAACGTTCGCGGGTTTTCTTCGGGCACCTACGTAATCTTGTGTCCCTGCTTAAGCGACGGACGGAATTAAAACGAGTCCGTACGCGGTGGACGTACAAACGAAAGTGCCGCTTTGTCCCCCTTTTTTCCCCGCTGCTGGCCAATTCCGCGCTGCTTAATGTAGCCGTAAGGAGAGCTCGCAAGAATTATCCGCGACACGTCGCGGAAATGGAACGCAAACGGGTAAGATACTCGGGGAAATGCGTCTGAACGATTGTTGATCAATATAAGGTACGGGTAAACTTATTAGCGACTTATACTACTGAGAACTAAATTAAACATCCTTAGTTTCGTTAATAATTATTTTAATTAGTTTCCGTCAATTTTGTTACAATAGTAACAAATACTATTTAACCACGGGTAAACTTATTATTGAGTTATACTACTGAGAACTAAATTAAACACCCTTAGTTTCGTTAATAATTATTTTAATTACTTTCCGTCAATTTTATTACAATACTAACAAATATTTAAGGACGGTTAAACTTATTATTGAGTTATACTACTGAGCAATAAATTAAACACCGTTAATTTCGTTAATAATTATTTCAATTAATTCCTGTCAATTTTGTTACAGTAGTAACAAATATTACTTCTCATCTACGTTAATCTTTTCTTTTTTCACGGTTACATTTCGCCTTGGAGCGTAATCATTTTATCTGTTACTCGATTTTCGTTGTGCTCCACAACGGATTGAATTTATACGTCCTTCCCTTTGTCCAGAAACTTCACGATTAGCAAATTCCCTCTGACTCCCTCCAATAACAATGAAATATTCGCGAGTCGGTCACGATACAGTTCACAAAATAAATGTTCCCGTTCCCGAAGGGAAGAACGAGTCGTTCGAACGGTCGTTAGAACCTTCTGTTGCAATTATCGCCGGTCGAAAATGAAGCCTATGGAGTGGGGAAGGCGATAAGGAAAGCGGTGGTGGGCCTCGTGTTATCCGCTTGCCTGATCGTATTTAACCCCCTCTCCGCCCTCTGGACTCCTTCTAATTAGAGCTCGATTCGACGAGGGCAACGAGCTCGTTTCGCGTGAACATCCACCATGTTGCGGCCGAATTTCCTTTTAATTCACGTCCCCGAGAGTTGTCCGGCTTTCCCGGAAACTACGGCTTCCCTACGCCACGCAATTTGTCTTCTCCCTGTTCGCCTCTCTTCTTTCTTTTGCCCTTCGTCTCGCGGCCAAGCCGGTCGTCTGCTCGGAATCCTCTCGTTAAGTGACTTTCGTTTCGGTCTTCATTCGGCTGGAATCGCGAGACGATTCGCTCGTCCGGCTGATCGACCGTCGGATATGGTCGACCGTTTTGTAATCCGGATAATTTCAAAGCGGTGCTTTGAGGACACTGTGCTGGTATCTTTATGGGTAATTTCGCGGGGATGACCGTGGAATTTGGTGAGCGCGATTTGAAAGAGCATTCCGGCTGTGATTTCGCGATAAATTATCGATACTATTGAAGATTATGGGTTAAAGAGGAAGAAATAAAGATAACTTTTCTTTTCAAGAATTTACTAAACTTTTATTTCTGAAGGAAGGTACATCTTTTTTGAATCAGATCTTTACGCAGCGAGAGGCAAGACTCGATTGAATAAAAGAGGCAAAGGACACATTTCGTTTGGGTTCTCGAATTTTTTTCTCACTGTTTTTCATCTGTAACCAGCACAAGACGATGTCAAGTTGTTAGTCGGCCCCTATGTTAGGCAATTTTTATAAAGGAGCCGGGAAAATTGTTTTACCGAAAGGATGGATCAAAGAATTCTGAGCAACCTCACAAATCATTAAGAATTCCGGCGTTCGAAAGAGGAAGTTGAGAAAATTGATGAGGTCGAGGGAAATCAATCTTAACAATTATCTGCGATTATTTTTCCCTATAAATTGAGACGAGAATGCTTCTGTGAAAGGTGTTTTTCCTAAGTGTTATAACATTCAGACGATCAAATAGGAGATTAAGCGTTGTTCTCATCAGGTGCCAGGCAGATTTCCTTCCAGCCGCGTTCCGCCGTGCAGAGAAACGCGAGATCCGACAGAAATGATTTATTTGACAGGCGAAACGTGGCGGCGATGCCCTGCCTCGGGACCCGCGTGATTTAATTAATTGCGCGAAACCGTTTATTTTCCCCCCTCCCCATTCCTCCTCTTTCCTCTTCTTTTTCGGCGACGCGTTTTAACGGTCGTTAGCTTTTATACCGGAGGAGGAAAGGGACGGTCGCGGTTGCCAGCTGGAACAAAAGTCACCGCGGAAGTACAGGGGACGTAAAAAAGAATCGCCTAATCTACTGTGTCTCGAATTGTCCATATTTATTAACGAAAGATACCGAGAGAAACTCGTTCGGAATTTCTCGAGATCTTTTTTATCTTAGTCCCGCGAATTTTGTCGAAAATTGACAAAATCGTCGAGGTGGACGGAACGATTTGGATCATTTTAATTTTAATTTATTTATATATATGGGTATGGAACCCTTTGGTACATAAGGTGTATAAATTGAATAAGAATGACAAGGTGACAATAAATATGACATATAGTGAAAATTAAAAGAGAGCAGAGGAAAACAAAGATAGCACATCACACAATGTTGTTTACAATATAAGGTTATAGGATAGGCTATAGGCTACATTATAATTCTGGATAATCACAGGTAACCTTTCGGATTAATTAATTTAGGAAGCCATTTAGAGAAAAAGGAAAACAAAGACACTGTAGCTATACCTAAATAACAATGATTCACCGTATTACACGAAGCAGAATATTTGTTTTAATCCTGTCGTTGATATTCGTGGTTAATGTTATAATTAGTTCGCGAAGCTTCGTCGCCGCGACCGCATTTTTGCTATGCCATGTTAAAAGCTCAGTTTTCGGGGCAACTCCATTTTTACATCGGTGCTCAAAATTTCAATTACGGCGGAGATAAAAGTACATTGCGTGGTAATGCGCAGGTGAAAATAATGAAAAAATTAAACACGGCGAAAAGCTTTATAAAACGGATCGTGTTCTTTTCTCCCCGAAAAACAGCGCACGCTCTTCCGGGTAACACCGGCCCCCTCTCTGTCTCTGTCTACGTACAAAATGGCTGGAACTAATTAATCTCCCTTGAAAACACAGGGTGGGAACGTAGCCCGAGGCGTTGCTAAGAGCTTTCACGTACTCACGATTTTCGAACCGTCGCTGACGGACGTGTTTCCTTGAAATATTTAATACCACGATGAATCGTAGATCCAGCAATTTGTCCGGACGTTCGTTAAATATTTATCGACTGTACTTTACCTCCGAGCTCCTATCTTGATTGAGGGGATGCAAGGATTATCCTGGATGATGTTGCGAATTTATCAATCGAAGCAGCTTTCCATCGACTGATTAGAGATCGCAATTGTAAAAACAATTTAATTTACTTTTCTATGGTTTCACTTTGTTAATCCTATTATTATATTACCTTTCTTTTTTTCTATTGATATTCTTGTATTGTATTTCTTGGTTTTTTGAATTTTTTCTTTAGAACCTTCATAATTATACTTTGTTGCTAGCATTCTTTCTTGTTTGCAAATAAAAATTCTTTCATTGCTAAATTCTCCAAGGTATCTTTTCGTGTTAAAATTATTCCTCGAACGTGAAAATTTTCTCGAGGTCCAATTTTTGTCACAGCTCGAGAAAGGATCTGTCGAACGGAAGTCTGTTGATCGATAAATTTTAGAGGTGGATTTCACTCGACCGGTTCAGAATGGTCACAGTCTACAAAAGTATTCGGAGCTGCCAGAACGAGCAAAGGGGGGACCGTCAGAAACGTCACAGTAGTCGGCTAGTCACCAGAAACGGTCTCGGAGAAAGTGACCATTGGCGACCACTGATTGACCATTAAATGGTCGAGGACCGCTGCAGGTAGTCGATCCAAAGAGTAATTGATAGTGTGAAATAGATTCGGATATCTCGGATTTGGTACGAAGACTATGATTCACCCATCTTCTCATGCCGCAAGGCGAAGTCATTTGCAAGTGCTATGCGCCATACTTTCAGTCAATTATATTTCAATCGTCTATTTCACAGTAACGTATACAATACTTGTATCATCTAATTTTTACAATAGAATATTTTGCAATGGAGTGATTCAAGCTCCTTACCCCATTAAATTATCGAGAATAATGATTTATGAAGAATACTACAATCCTCTCTGACCACAATTTTATTCGATATTCAAATTTCCAAGTGTCATTTATAATCAAAAATAAGTAAATCGATAATCGAAAGACTGTGATTAAATGCGTAACGCTAATAAATACAATTTATATAAACAACAACTATTAACTCTATAACACGACGAAATATAACATAAAATATTAAACACACTGAAGATTGCTTCATTCTGCGACAAACTCTCACTTTCTCTCTCTCTCTCTCTCTATCTCTGTAACAATATTACTCGTTACTATGATTGCTGTTATCACCCTGACTGTTTTTTCATCGATTCTCTCCCTATCTATACCATACTTATACAAATCTCGTACATCACACTTCGCTACACTCATTTCACAACAAGAACCTTAATGTCTACTCATAGTTTATCCTTCCATACAAACATTCTTTCTCGCACCCCATACTCTACGATAACCATACGATAACAATCCTTATCGTCATACCATGTCCTATTCCCCGATTATAACATCCTGCTTTCCTCGAATGAAACAGTCTACCAGGTTCTTTACTTACGATGGCGATGGCTCGAACACTCGCCTCTAAACTTGACATCCCTTCGATGTCCGTCGTATTCACCGTTCCCACGGTTGATTTATCAATTTCTCGTGTGGGTGCATCGTTCTTCCAGCTAGACGGATCCTCCTTTATCGCAAGGGGACGGTTTTCAGGACGGTCGTCAGGCCCTGCTTGAAAAATGGCCGCCGGCGCGCCGTCAAGTGCCATTACGCTCGACGTGGATAGGTTACATTTTTAATTTCCTCGTTCGGCCGTTTTGACGGGGCATCGATAATGGTTATCGCGGCTTGGTCGATACATCGTCGCCGCCATCGGGGCCAGGTGAATTCACTTACACGCTCGATGGCCGGTGTCTATATAAGCGGAACGTGACGCACGATCGAGATTAATGAAGGTACGTGTGAGCGCCGGTCTTGAGGGGATTCGTTAAGCGCCCGCGCGTCACCGGCTGTCGCGAGTTTATCGCGAAAATAAAGCCATCGGGAAATTAAATCGACACTCGCCGGTGATACATTGCCGAGGATCGGGTTGACAATTGAGAAATGCTGATTCCATGCATTTTCATCGAAGCGAAAAAAGGCGTACAGTTTGTGGACACGCGGATTCGAAGGGGAAATGGCGATGAATTTTTATGGGGAGTAGGTTAGGCCAGAAATTTTGTGGAATTTAACACTATTCCTACCGACACTTCACGTATACTTATTCCTATCGCGACATTCCCACGTAAGACAGACTACAAATTTTTCTCAAAAACTAAACAATGAAAAAAGAAGTGAATATTGAAAAATGTATTATACGTATATTTAAGGAAACCTCCAAAGTTTAAAGGCAATTCAATTACGTTGTATCTATGAAATTCTAACCGAAATTTTAAAAATGGTCATTTGACTGGTTGTGGTAGGAATAGTGTTAATAAAGAAAGCGATCGGTACAGTGTAATTATTGTAGAATAAAGATTCTTAAGATTATTTATTATTATGAATATGAATAATAGGAAAAATATATGGTATACAGTAAATTCTAATTCAACTCTGCCACGCGACACTGTGTTTAATCCTCAACTCTTTTTACAACTCTACAACTCGGTTTTCTATTCGATACTGGTCCCTTTTCTCTTTCGAGGAAACCCTTATAGACGTTGTCCTGTTCCCACCCCACGCTCGCTAAACATTGCCGACCCATCGGTGAATTGTCTATCGCCAACGATTTTTCCCGATGGGCCTGACTTTCTAGTCGACCGACACTTTCACTTTCCTCGTCCTTAAAACTACGTACACTACATTATGAAGGGTAGCAATATTTACGTGAAAGCTTTGACAATTTTATTTCGCGAGGATTAGAATCAGTTTATCTTTATTCCATTCTTCAACGAATTTCCTCGCTCGATGCACCTTTCACAGGACAATTAGAAGTTTCATTGTTATGTCGCATGTAGCAACCGAACATGAATGTAACAACAGTAGATACGACGTGGAAACCGCAAACAGAATTAAAAAAATATAGCGCACTTTATTGTAACCAACAATTCAAAGATAACGTTCACTTCACAGTCGCCGGTGTACAGCGCACGTCATCCCTATGAAAATACTTGCAGACCGCGTGAATAAAAGAGTGCGTCGAACGTTTTCGCGGAAAATAACGAAATCTCGCTAATTTTATCGTTCCCCCCCCCCGCGGTCGCGGCGGAATGGCGGCCATTTAAAAATTGCGCCGCCGGAACAATTCGTCGACGGCGCAGCGAACAGGCCAGGCCAGGCCTCGTCAAATAAATAGCATAAACAAAGAGGGGGATGGCAGCAGCGAGATTCATGTTCGCGGCGGCGAGGCGCGGGAATCGGCGTCGCAAATTATCCGGTGAAACGAAGCAGCATCGCGACGAGATAAAAGGATGCCGATAACGCGGAGGGGGGGGGGGGCACTCGCCGCCGCTCAGTCTCTCTCTCCGCGTCCGCTTCAAAAAGCCGCGACTGCTCACAATGGGTTGAATGTTGTCGCAGTTGCTGCGCCAGCAATAAACGGTACATCAGCCGTGGCGGTGCAGCAGATAACAAGCTCCATTCCGATGCTAGGGTGGGGGGGGACCCTGAATCCGACTGCGATACACACCTGCACACGTACAACTAAATAGGTGCACGGACAGGCGTACGGACAATCGCGAAAGTGTGGACGTAGCGATCGAATTGCTGATGTTAAAGAGGAAACAAAGATTTTTGACATTTTATGGATTGTTACGGGTGTATGGATAATTAACCCCTTGACATAGAATTGAAACGGAATTTAATGTGTCCGAAGAATACTATTTAATGTGGCTCAACTGAATTGTCTGCAAGCTCTGAAATGGAACATTTCATTTTGTAATTCGCATTGCTATATAACATTTGATCGGGTTGATGTATGTGATGTTAATGGGGATTAATTAAGTGACATTATGAAAATAAATGATATAAATGAAATTATACAGTAATAAATTAGTAGTTCTGTAAAGTATGAAACATTGCAAGACATCTTGAAGTCTCGTAGACGTCAAGGTCTACAGTGACACATGAAACGAACGACGTCTCCCAGACGTCATTGTATGTCAAGGGGTTAACTCGTCTATTAACTGAGATTGAACAGATCCTGAATTGTATTATCTCTTACATGTATTTGTTCGCCAGGAAATACAGGGAATAAACCTCAAATCGTGAAATCTACTATCTTAATCGAATATCTCACTTATCGAATGCCTGTAATAATTGCCGTTGTAATTATTGTAGTATCGTAGTTTTAAGGGTCAGAAAAGTGAAAGTGTGGGTTGACTAGACGAAAGCCAGGCTCATTGGAAAAAGCCGTTGGCGACAATTCACCGATGGGTCGGCAATGTCTATAGAATGTCTTCCTCGAAACAGAAAACGGACCAGTGTTGAATAGAAAACCGAATTGTAAAATCTTAAAAAGAACTAAGGATTAAACATAGAGTCGTATGGCAGAGTTGAATTAAAATTTACTGTATACTGCATAGTTTTGCCATTACTCATATTAATAATAATAAATAATTTTAATAACCTTGATACTACGTTATTTATTTATAAACTTTGTTATAACTATTGGTATTGTCGTAACCAAAAATTTTATTTACGGGCGTGCATTCAATTCGTATATCTTCTAAACTAATTAACGTTCATTGAGTATCTGAAACGAAATTTGACGGATAAACGAAGGACTTTCGTTATCGATTGTACCTAGAGGGAATTTCCTACGGATAAATTCGTGCGGATAAACGTTCACCGGAAGCAAGCGTGCAGACAGTTGCGGTATGTCCAGCGGTGTATTGTCAATTGTGGACAACGATCGGAAATGAACCGATCATCCGGAGCAACGGGGGAGTTTGGATGTGACGTAGCAGTATCTTCGATGGAAACCCGGCTCCCTCCTTTGTTCTCCTCCTCGTCGCTCTGGGAATCAGCTGGTCCTGCTTCCTCTCGGGCCACGTCTGGCTAGGTCTAACCCTCGACCCACTTTGTTCACCGGCGTGACGTTCGTCCGATGGGATCCTCGCTAAGAATCCGAATTATCTTTTTAATCCTTTGTTTTGTCGCAAGCGGATCGATTTACTTTGGAATACACAGATTCGCTGCCCTACCGTAAGATTTATAATCTTCAGAGCACATCGCTAGATCCAATTTGCAGTTCAGTCTGTTATTGTATGCTTGTGAATAAATTGTGAATAAAGCACTCGTCGTCGTCGTCTCAGATTTTCTGCACTTTTTCAAAAGCAGAATGTAATTTAATATTTTATTCTCGACTGAAGATGCTCCATTCTGTAATTGTAACGTAAACTTTCCTTTACTCTAATCGTAAGTCATTATGTATCCAACGTTTTACGCTCGGTGATGTAGGAAATTTCAGTTTATAATCTCAAACTTAAAAGATTGTTTTGTTATAATTATTGATACCAGTAAAGTCGTGTACGATTCCATTCGTACAGAGTTTCCGATGGTACAATTCAGTGCAATTTCTCGCACCTCGTTACACATTCGAGAAACAGTTCGTAGAAGAGCATATTCTCACGTGAAAATCACGGGGCGTTCCATAACCATCCGATTCCCCATCCCGCCGCATAACCATAACCCGTTCCTAGTCTCTAATCTCCATCCGATGCTTTCGATACTCGTTGGATAAGTTCGAAACAACGGGAAACGGGAGGGTGGGAAGGGGGGGGGGGACACGAGAGGGTCGGGATAACGGAAGTTCGATTGAAGATTCCTTCGAACACTCTTATCCTGCCCTGGCGGTCCCCCACCGGCGGCGTACCGGGGAAAATAATAAACAAAAGTTTGCGCGAAAACTTTGGTTTTAAAATGATATTAGCCAGCGGGTATCCGGGCCCGAGGCGCACGAACTCGGTCCCGATGCACACGGGTGCAAAGTAATGATAAACTTCCGAACAAGTCTCCACGCCCACTGTCTGCGAATCTTCTTCTTCCTGTTTTTATTCCCGACACCGTCCCTCCCTCCCGCGGCCCCAACTTCTGTCGCGCTCCTTTTTTCGGATCACACGTCGTCGCCGGGAATCCCGACCACTTTAGCGTTCTTCGACGCTAGAGAACGTGCTCCATTTCTCGAAGGGAAGGATCTACCGTTTGATTCGTTCTTCTTTCTTTTTCTTGGTGCCGGAGTTCGTTCCATTTGTAAATGAAATAACTGTTGTAGGGCCGCATGAAAAATTCAGTTCTGCAAGCGAGAACACTTCTTTGGATTGATCGTTAGATATATTTTTAGTGTTTTATTTAAACGTGGTAATTTCATTCGAAAATATTTCAATTGATTAGCGAATAAGGGAATCAGATGTTTTGTACGATGTTAACAAAGGTGTCAACAATTTTTAACACGATTTCCTCAATTCGCATTATTCCCTTTTGGTTTTGTAAAAATACCCCTCGATCGTGCAATTTTATAGCTTCTCCTTTGATTCGTTCGTGTTTTATTTCATAAGATTTTACTTTCCAATCTTCCTGTTCTCTGTTTCTCTACCGCTGAGTTTGTTCTTCCAACATTTTATTCCATCTCGATTGCGCGCAAAAATTCGATCCGTTTTCTCGGTGCACGTATCTGTTTTTTGATTTCTCCGACAAATTTCAGCGGATTCATGGAAACTGTTGGCTGGGCAAGATATCATCGCAGCTTCGGAACTTCTCGCCCGCAGATGCAGCCCTATAAATTCCTTTTTATTTTCGGCCGGTTATGATGCTCATTTTTCCTTTTATTAAATCCTTTCCCACCATTCCCTTCTGCGTCTCCTTAAAAATCGTTTCCCCCCTACGAGTTCGTGCAACACCTGGCCGACAGTTTCTCTTTTTGGCGGCTCTTAGATTCTCCTTCGCGCAAAGCTTGAATCACGTTTCTTTCGCCCATTTCTATTTTCTCTTTCGCGGTATTTTCCAAATAATTTCCCGTCGACAACGATTCGCGCCCCTTTCCCATCGATTTTTCGCGTTCGTATCTTCCTCGTTCGCTTTCGATCAGTCGCGGACCTTTCGGTTTTCGGTATCCCGTTCGCCGTTACACTCACGAGGATTCGGCCTCTGCCTGTTTGCCGTGCTTGTTATCTTCTCGAAATCCCGCAGGATCGACCACGTTTATGGGAATGCCCGTAATACACCGTCCCTTACACGCCGCCTGAATCCTCGAGAGCTTGTTGCCTTTCCAATTCTTGGTTTTACGATACGCTGCAGACGAAAAGTACATGCCGGGTGGAGTGGAAATCTAGTTGCCTCGAGCACGTGGAATTTTCACTTGGTTCGGGAAATCTTGTTAGGAAACATACGGGATACGTGGTCTTTTCGAGACTTATTTTATTTATTCGTTCTCCCACCGAATCATTGCGCTGTATCATACGTTAACTTTTATTCTTGAATAGCCTGGCTTATTGATAGAAATTGTTAGAAAAGATTGGGACGCAAATTCTGTGATTCCTAAATGTTCAGCTTTACCCAGTTAGCATTAATTTAATTTTTCATGACAGTGCTTACACGCTTCTCGCTTCTAAAACTGTGTTCCATTGTTTGTTAACTTTATGACGATCATAGTTAACTCTTAATTTTTAAATAATAATGATCCCAGTTAACGTTCAGTAATTGTAGTTTAAACACAGGATTCATTGCAACGCGGAAACAAAATTTCGTTATTCCCGTTGAATTTTTGTTATAATCATCCGTCTGTGGAAATTCTCGGCTCATTTTTACATGGCTATGAAGTTATCAATATCTCAGTGAAAAAAAGGAAAGGTATCTTTGGTACCTAACGCAAAACCCATTTCCTCTTCCCGTCGACTTGCGATCATTAGCGTTGCGTGTTCGCGATTCAGTTGTCGGTAACCAAGCACGATGTGTAACGAGGGAATGTTGCTCGCACACTGCTAATTGTATGCAACACATAGACACGCTGCGCTTCGTTCGATTGTCGCGAAATATTGCTTCACGTGGAAATAACGCCTTTCTCGCGCCCCGCCTTTCACGCGGCTCTCGTTCAACGCCATTCAACGCCGTTCCTGCACCCCTTTTATCGGATTTTCCATGGAGTTCGCGAGTGATCGTTTCATTGGCCGGGCGCGTCAAGAACGACGCGTTGAAAAAAGAGCGATTGTTCTCTCGATTCCGCTGCCGCTGTTGCCGCGCGGTATTTTCGAAATTTTCACGAAATTTCGCTTCGGTTTACCTTTTTTCTCGAGCGCCGGTGTTACGGCGCGAGTGGCGTTGATGGATTTACCGACTTGGAGACTTTGTTTCGTTCCTTTTTTTTCTCTCTTTTTTATTTTTCAATATTTCAGATCGAACGGTATCTTAAGCACGACGAATGCTAAAAGGATTCGTACGTGATTGCGTGTCCAGGCAAATTTATTAGCGGAGAGTTGTAAAGGGGTGCGAATATAATAATTTAATGTAATGTAATAAAAATATAATAATTTCTAAAATAGTGTAATAGTTCTGTTTTACATTTTCTGTGCAGTTTTTATATTGTAGTATCGTAGTTTTAAGGATTAGAAAAGTGAAAGTGTGGGTCAGTTAGACGAAAGCTAGGCCCACGTTGCAATGTTTAGCGAGCGCGGGGTGGGAAAAGGATAAGGCCTATAAGTGTTTCCTCAAAACAGAAAAGGGACCAGTGTTGAATAGAAAACCGAGTTGTAAAGTCGTAAAAAGAACTGTGGATTAAACACACAGTCGAGTGGCAGAGTTGAATTAAAATTTACTGTATACTGTATATTTTTGCCATTGTTCATACTAATAATAATAATAAATATTCTTAAGAACCTTTATTCTACAATATTAATTTCTCTACGTTGAGAAATGTTTTGTTTCGCTGAAACGAAACTAAACGCGTGCGATAGTTGGTGTTGCCGCTGAAATTAGAAATCCGTTACTTTACACAATCGACTCTTGAACGATCGCTTCGGAACTGTTCTCGTCTGATGCAAGAGGATGACTCGCAGCCTCCGCAAGCGCGGAATTTCATATTATATTTATTAGCGAGACGTCGTTAATCATTTTGACATCTATCGCGGGTTCACAGGGAACCGCATTCTCTCACGACGAGCCCTCGCTTTTCTTCTTTTCTCACTGCTTGCTCGCCGTGATCGCGAATCCTTTTCCCTATTGGAAATTCCGGTGAAAATTGGCCGACGTCTATGTTCGCGAAACGACGAGTGATAAGACTGGCATGCCACCGAGCTTGAAGAAATGTCCACTTTGCGCAAGAACTTATCCCTTATTGGATATCCCTGGACAAAAGTTCGAGTCTTTGCAGAGTTGCTAATTTGGAAAATTATTTAATATTTACGAAAATGGATCGATTGCCTAATTAATTCTTTACACTTAGGAGGCGTTTCTTTGTGGTCAAACAATGTCAATTTTGACAATTTTCCAGTATAAAGAATTAATTATAACGTAATAAAAAATTGACGAATCAAAGAAGAAAAAAAAGTTTTCTAAGAGTATATGAGTTGTAAAATATACTTTGTCAAAAATACACGAAATTCTATTGTCACGTTCAACGTGAGAATAGACAAGAAGTACCCAAAGTTCTGAATGTTAAATCGAAAAAAGAAATCTGTTTAACACTTAGCCGACCGAATGGCCAATTTGGTTCTATTTGTTAGTTAGTCTTGAACTAGTACTGTTCATCAATTTTCCAAAATACAATTTTTAATAAATTCAACATCAGCTTAAGACGAACTAATAACGAAAGTAAATAGAATCAATGGCAACTGCTTTGTCAAGGAAACAATGGGAGATCTTCCCATTCGGTGGGGCTAAGTGTTAATGTATTAAAACTGCTTTAATATCTCGCAGTTCCGAAAAGTAAACAATAATAAGCGAAATGAACAGCAAAGCTGAAGCTGCAAGCATGCTCGAGCCAGATTCGAGGTTCTAATTTTGAAGAACGACAGCCCGCGACGCCGCCAAGTCTACGTGACTGTGAAATTACCGTTCATAAATCATGCTATTGGTGGGCCACAATTCACTAAACGTGTCTGCGAGCCGATTAGAATCGACTTGATTGATTCACGGGAGGGACCTTCGATAACTACTTCTTCGCTGGTTGTTGGCTATAAATCGTTCCAGGGCATATTTCACGAGTTTCGACGTCGAGCGTTGCCCCGGTTTCGCGGTTAGAAATTTCGCTGTTCGTTCAATACGCACGAGTCGCGATGGTACGCGCCCAGACGCAAACTGATGATTTTCCCCAAGATTATGGTTTCGTCCCGCGATTTTAGATCCCGCAGCGCGATGGCAACAAGTTTCGAGAGTTGGCTAACGACGCGTGAGTTTCTGGTGAAGCCGATGCACGCACAACGCGAAGTTGTGATCTTTCCAGAAAGCATTTCTCACTGCACTTCCTAGATATGATCGTACGTGTTCTGTATTAACGGTTGCCACAATATAGACGTTGCAGGAGGTTGTATGGATGCAAAATAGAGATCTTCAAATGGTCCTTTTAGATCCGTACCTTATATTTGCGATACTTGTGTACGATTATGCTTTTGTGCTTTTATAATTTGGTCACCAAAGTGTAATCAAATTCAAATCTAATTTACTAAAAATCCTCAAATCTAATTGATTTATCGTTTTTCACAGTTTGTTATGTATGGTATTAATAGTTAGATAGCTACCTGTAGGCAGCTTTATCCTTTTATTAAGTTACTAATTTACTAAAAATCCTCAAATCTAATTGATTTATCGTTTTTCACAGTTTGTATGGTATTAATAATTAGGTAGCTACCTGTATGCAGCTCTATCCTTTTATTATATAATTTTGTACATATTAAAGGACTATGCCCGTCTATTAAGTGAAGAAATAAATAATATTGAATATTTATTTTATACGTTTTTTGAAAATAACTCAGACGAATTGTGTGAGAAAGCTTTCAATACTTTGAAAAAAGAAAGGAAAATGTGAATCAAGATACCTAGGTATTTACATTTACGATTAATAAGCGTAACATAATTTTACAAGGCCATCAGTGCTAATCGTTTAACAACAATAACAGTAACTGACAGAGTCTCAATCGTCCAACGTAACTTAAAGAATTATACAAAAAGGCTTTCTCTTTAAGAATGTGGTACAACAGATACTTTGTCTGCTTATTTGCCAAAATCATCAGCACGAAACTGAAACTGGAACCACTTCGTCCATCCATTCATCAATACCTTTCCACGTCCGATCCTCCGTGTTGCAGCAATTTCTTTCTGCAAAGTCAACTCGGATTATTCAACGACAGAGAGATCTCGCGATAATTGTCAGTACTCTATGAATTCCCTTTGCAAATCCATCAGGAGCCGGCTGGATCGTTGCACGGACACATTTAGTGAATTACAACGCCACGACAGAATGATTCATGAGCGATGGTTTCGATGGCGCGCGGTCGACTTGTTGGTTCGTTTGCAAAACTGGCTCGCAATTAGCCCTACCGCCGCAGATCATTCGCCGTGATGACGACCAATTACTTAACTACCACGATTCGTGTCTGTGAGTCGTCGAATGACATTTGCTAGGAACCTGACTGTCTATGCTAATTAAGGGGGTATTGCTATCTAGACTGTCATTTTTTCAGTTCCCTTTGTGTTTTTTTTTTTTTAATGATAGGATTGATGTTTTGTATCGAGATTCGACAGATATATTTATTGATCTTGTTGGTATGTACGAAATTTTTTTCATCTAAAAATATTAAAAATTGTGAGAGTTACAGCTGCTTGCTTAACAGCTCTTCTAAAATAGATGCTTCATTGGCGTCCATAATTCCAGCCGATCGGCTAATTTCGAAGAGAGGGGTAGAAAATAATTAAGAAGGGTGTGGTTATAGCAGGAACTAGGGAAAAGTAAAATTCTCGATAAATAAAAGAATGACGAGTCTGGTCTTTTTTAAATAGTAGAGTGTGTTTTCAATGTGTTTCTGCGATGTTAGGGCCGTATTTGGGGACAGTTTATATTTGTGTCGCTGTGTTTTTATGAATAGCTTCAGTTCACCTAATTTTTTAAGGAATGTGGTTTTTGCAGGATTAATAATACGTTTGTTGACATTAATTTTCTTTAGTTTTTCCGATTTGCAGTTTTGGAAGCTTCACGTTTGCCACGAAAGTAGTGCGTATATTTCCGTAATGCAATTCGAATATATTGTGTCAAGACTATTTCTCTCTCGACGCTTTCAGTTGTGCTCTTATCGTGGGAAGGGAAACAAGGGTGACACAGGGCTGTAAAAGGAAGGACAAAAGGAGCGTATTGCCAACAAAAGATAGATGAAGGTGAACGCCTTTCTAAGGTTTAAAATAAGAAGAAAATAAGGGTCGTGTTACGTACGTTCTCCTGAATTCAACGTTGCCTTGTAAAATGGCATGCAAATTTCGGCAGATGGTTTTCGTTCTTATTAAACAGTAAATTACTTTTCGTAAATAAATGCATTTGGCCTGTAGGTACTTTAATTTTAATCGTACCTATGCACGTTTCAGAGGCCAGTCGCTTGTATCAGCTGCACGCTCGTTCAGAAATGTAACAAACGCATACGTTAGCTTGGTATCTCATTTACGTACAAATAACGTGGCCGCCAAACTTATTTTCCCAATGAAACTTTGCTGTTAAAACTGTTGTATTAATGGGTATAGTTTAGCTCGGATGTAACAGTACGTTACCTATCTGACAGAATTGTTTTGAAACCGCTGTCATCAAAGTTAAAGAAGTTCTGAAAATTTTAAATAAACTTAAAGAAATATTTGTCCATTTTTTGCACAGTTTATGAAACTATGCTGTTTAATGGTGATGACTCGATTAGCGTAAAACGATCTTTAAACTAGGTTTTAAAATTTTTTTAAAACTTCTCTACTAAAACGCAAACTGGCACGTTATACGTTTTATGAAAATGATTGGTTATTCTTCATTTTTAAGACCCAAAAGGTTTGCCAGCATCTAATCTTGTAATCCTGAGCTTATTCTAGATAGTTATTCGATTGTTTTTCACGCTTGATTGTGTTTTGTGGCCCTTTAAGAGCTGGTCACAGAAACTCGAGTTCGGTAAATGGATTGTTGAAACTGGCTTTAAGTTCTCTTGCGACTAAAAAAGTCGTCTCCCGTAATACGAGTTGAGATAACTTTTAATATCAAGCCGCATATAAAATGATCGTGAAACTGCTGATCCGGCGATTTTACCTTTCATCCCCGAATCAGTTTCGCGATCGTCCGGAGGCCAGGTTAAATTTTATAGCTAGTTTAGCGTGAAAATTCTGATATTTTAGCCGATGTTCAGAACTGCTCAAAACGAAATTACTATACTGCAGCGATATAATAATCTAAACTAGCGGTGAGCGTAGAATTTGTTGCAAAATGTTACCAGTTAAAGATACGAGGAGTATATCAAGTTATTATTTGTTAATATTTACAAATATTATGTTTCTTACTTCCCTATGTACATTAACGGTGATAATGCTTTCTACGATAAAATGTAAAAGACGTCGTTAAGTGTTTATAAAAATAGGATGCTCGTAGCTATTCTGAATTCCAAAAGTAAAAAAAGGTTCTCGATGTTTAGATTATTTCACAAAGTTAACGGCTGAACTCGATTGAAATTCGATTCGAAAATTTACGACAATCCTTCGATCTATCAGGGAGGTACGTCAGGCACGTCAGGAAGGTATTTCCTGTGAACGCTCGCAGAAGTTATCTCGAGCAGGGAGGCTAACGGTAATTGTTATTCGATCCACGGGACTCTTATAAGTAAATAAAATTCGAAAGTTTGGGAAGTTGGCCAGGGCTTGGCCCGAGCCTGCCACGTAGACGCAAAGAGATCCTTAAATCTTGTTGGATCGCGACGTTACGATCGATCAGCATTTCAATGGATGCCTTCTTCGCTCGTGGAATCGTGTCACTGGCATATATCGAGAGAAATTGAATTGGAGTAGCAGCAGCAGCTACTGGGATAGATGTCCTTTGCACATGTTTCCACGGAAATTCACAGAGCATGCCTGTCGAATAATACACTCGGTATAAATTGATTATAATTACAAATATCCAGAAACTGAAATGGCTAATTGAAATCAATAGGAGTTATATGTTACTTTATGACAGATAAGTAATTAGAAATTAATTTAGTAATTAGAAATTTTTAAAAATTTGAAATTTGTCTCTGCGAATTCTTAAATTTCAGTTTTTGCAGTGGAATGATGTTAAAATTTGCACTATTACTTTTGCAGCTGTTGCGGATAAATAGAAAACTTGCAAATTGGCAATTTTGTATTTAGAATTAAAGATGCAACTTTTATGATGTTTTCGGAATAAAATATTTAGGTTTTAAATTTTTAGGGAATAACCATACAATCTCCTCACATATTTTAATATTGTTTAATAAGCTATCCGTCTAGATTAAAAAACTGGTTTGTATGAAAAACTACGAACTCATAAAGTGTTCCTATGCAAAAAATTTGTCTACCTTATGAATATGAATTAAAATCCTAAAAACTGGAACAAAAATTTACCTGCTTTGCATATTTTTTTTTTGCCGGTGTAAGGTAAACCGAGTGTAATTTAGCGTCTTATAATTTCAAGTTGAAAACTTAATACACGTTTATGCGAGCAGAGACTTAATAAAGTCGTTTTAAAGCCCTTGCACCGGAGAAGCATTCTACTCTTGCATTTCTAAACAGCTTTGCCTGGTAGTTAATTTGCCAGACAAGTTTTAGAAAGTTGTAAATTAACCGCAACATGTGCTGAAGTTTCTTACCTTTTCGCCCAGTAAAGTGATGACAGAATTATAATCCTGTATCCTACTATTTCGTAAAACTCTGGCTACCTTAACTCTTAACTTATCCTCCATTAACCTAAATCGCTGCTTCAATATTTAATATACTGCTACTTCTTTGCAACTTTTATTTTCAATTCTTAATTTTCATATTATATTCTTGACATTTGCAAACACAAAGGAAATATAATATTTTTCTTAGTATTATTCTTTATATATTATTATTCTTATTATATTATTAGTATTATTCTTTATATATAATTATTCTTATTATATTATTAGTATTATTCTTTAGATATATTACTCTTTCTTAGTATTATTCTTAAATATCATAACGTTTCTAATTTTCTAGCTGCAAATTTTCATTTTCCTCGTTACGTTCTTTGCACGAATATTGTAATATAAGAAAAAATTTATTTACAGGTAATACTTTTAATATTGCAACCCCTCTCAAATTGTGCTGACAAATCTTATTTTTTGTCTTGCTTTACGCACGAAGATATGGAAGAATCTTGCGGACGATTGTTACGTAGCAAGACTAATCCGAAGATACATTTTATTTTGTCTCGTTTCTCTGGTACCATGCTTTACAGACATATTCCCCGAGATTAAGAAGTGCATCTAACGCGTTATCTTCGCTACACGGTAATGAAACCGCGAGCCAAGAGGTTCGCTTGCACTTAATCCTGCAATCCCACTAAACTCTGTCCGACTGTTTTCAATTAAGATAATAGCCGGTGTATAGTTTCAACCGCGAAAGTTAATCGATCTGAAGTGGCAGATGTGAAATGCGAACGGAATTCCCTCTTCTCCTGAAATGGCCCCAATTTCCACGTTTCCCTCGACGATAAACCAGTGTCGTTTCCTTTCTATCCCGAACTGGCTCGCATGAAAAACCGTGATCGGCGTGAACTTTACGACGTAGCTCGTTTCCTGTAACGTTTTGGCCATTGGCCAATCCGCACAGTTAATTTCATCCGAACTGAGAATCCTTTTCAGAATGAATCCAAAATATGTTGGAAATTAAAAGCGTGCTTCTTCCTGACGTAATCTATTCATCGAATCGAATAACTCGATTTATTCACAATTTCGGGGGGGTGAAAAGGATTATTTGCTGTTTCATTTCAATGTTTCCCGGTTTGGTTGCTTATCAAGAAGGAGCCGGGAGTTCTAATTGGAGCTTGGAGAGTTCTAGAGATTAGTTTCTGTTTCTCGATATTAATGGTGGTATTACAGACTGAAGTGTATGCTCAAAGATAAACCAGAACTTTGATTGGTACATGGATATCTTGTACGTATCAGATACTAGTTAATCCTTTCAATACGCGAGATGTGCTTGTTAATAGAACTGAAATACCAATAAACTTGACGCAGTGAACTATGAAATAACAAATGTACCTGAAAACAGAAATGATTCTGAACCATTACAAATCATCCATTGTCTCTTTCTATCGCAGCGAACGAATAATTAATTTCTACGGTTAACTCGCGTTAACACTTTACAGACCACGCTAGTGGTTCGACATACGCACTTCCGACTGGCTCCTTTTGGTGTGGATGCATCGCTAATTTTCTTCGCGTAATTAATAGTTTAATATTTCTTTACAGTATACACATGATATCCCTCTGAAACCGGTTACCTTCGTATGAAAGAACTTTATAAAATTTACAAACGAAGCACGCGAAAAGCTGATTAATAGGCTCCTCCTGTCGGCAAAGTGTTAATTATCAGCGAAATCGATAAGATTCGGCTTCGAAGCAACCGAAAGTGACTGGAGGTACTGGACAGAGAGTTGATAATCCATTTTCGTCGCGGAATTATTCATTTGTCGAGAGTATTTCACACGGGCACGAAGCGTGCACATACCGGAGTGGAGTTCGGGTCGCGCAGCTAGTAGACAAGCAGATATGCAGTCCAAACTGAAGTAGTAATATAGGCCGTGCAATATATCCGCGTCAGGTTGACCAATGCCCTGTCCAACCCGCCATACATCAACTGCTGTATTGTGGCCACTTTGGATTATCCCGGCTTTGAAACCGCTGCGATTTCGAATATCCGCGCGCACGACTTTCGCCGCGTTTCCGGCGGCTTCAACGCTCCCTTCCTGCAACGTCTTTCATTTCGACGTGTCGGACGCTTCTTGTCGGTTTTTGCCCAACCTTGGACACAAATTTATACCATCGGTTTGGGAAATTCATTCCCTTCCACGCTTGAGTTTAACCCTTTCGCTTCGACGGTGCAGTCCGCAGAAGTGCCATCAGTGAACGAAAGTACGTTCCAGAAATGTGCACTGTGTTTAATAAAACAATCGTTGCTGTAATGTAACAAGTATAGTTGAAATTTTTAATTTGAAAACGCTTATACAAAATTATATTAGCTATTCTAATAACATTAGAACAATTACAGTTTACATATTTTTAGGTATTTATATATTTACAAGATGTCGGATATATCCGGCGCTCGAAGCGAAAGGGTTAAAGAGAACTGTCAGGTACTGCTGACTGGTATCTAATTAAGTATAGCGCCAAAGAAATTATAATTGTTAGGAAATACAATGTGCCGTCAGCAGTTGTCGAAGTGTTAAATTAAACTTCAGTTTAAGTTCCAATCATCTGATGAATGTTCCTATGCGATTCACATATTTAAGAAACTCGAAGAATAGACACCAGTTACGGTGACTCATATGTTTATTTGCATATATTCGAATTGTAAAAATTATTTGCTCTATTTGGTATTTAAATAACTTATGATCGCTCAGTATGTTATGGTACCGCAGGCTCTTGGTTGTAGCATTAACAGTACAAATAAATGTTCAAGTAGTACGATGTAGTTCTGAAAGATTCATATTTGTCAACAAATTGCACAGTGTTTTTTAAAAACAAGGTGCAATTTTTTCTCAAACACGAAGCTCTTCATTAATTCTTAATCTCAGTCATTTATACCCCCATACGCCCAAGCTTTGTGCTTCCAAATTAAAAATAATATAACACAATAATATGATATAATAAAAAAACGAAGTGTTTCAAGAACGAACTTGTGACTTGCCTACTGATTATTATTGTCGCTGTTTGCGATTTTCCCTATTTCGTAGACTCCACAATTTCTCCCGTAACTGCACCATTATTAATTTTCCTGAATTTCCACCAAAAAGAGTACCTTAGACAGCGTATTTCAAAATGTTCGCGCCGACAGAGAATAGAAGTGCCGATTCTGTGGATCCAGCACAAGGAACGAGCGTGCCTCCTTAAGAAATCCGAAGAATAAACAGCAGCCGTGTCGCTGATTGCGGTATCCCTATTCCGGAAGCTCCATAACTTCTCCCACGGCTGTGCGGATCGGTCGTTAAGACGAGAGGAGCCGATTCGTCCCGCCTTTCGGGACTTTCAATCAAACTTTCCGCCGCGCCGCGCGATAATTCAGTCGGATCACGCGCGGCGGGTTCATTCAGTTTTATGAAAGGAACGGCGGGAAATATCACGTAGCCGTTTCGACTCGTCCGCCGGCTTACCGGCCAGGGGGAGGAGAAACAATTAAGGGGACCCACGATCCTGATACACGTTCTCGTTACCGGTGGAACTCCATCGAGGTGTTGCCGCGCCCTATGTGAAACTCGTCAATTAACCGGCGAATCGAGGCACAAAAGGAACAATTGCCCGCCGGCCTCGTGACCAATTAGAAGACCCAATATCTGGAGGAAGCGGAGAAGATAGCTTATGGTACGTGATCAATCGTTGTCGAGTCGTGAAATTTCGACCAATTGGGAAATTTCGAGGGATAGGAGTTTGCGAACGCTGTTGTCGTTTAGTAACGCTTTTCAGAGAGAGATAACTGTGCGGAGGGTGGCTGTAAAAATTATTTACAGGAGCCTGTGTAGCTACACTTTTAAACGAGGGTTGTTACTATCATGTTGTACATTTTATTGTCGCAGTGTCCATTTTTTGATGGCTTATATTAAGCAGTTAATGATTTCATAGGTCGAAAATGTTTTGTTACTGAAATAGTAATGCTGGAAATTCTGGAATGTTATTGACATTAATAATACTACAATGATATAATAATAATATAAAATGATAACAATAATAGCGAGAGTAGTTTTTGTCATAGTGATAACATCAGCAGTGATACCATTATTGTTTTCTACTATATAATAATACTACGTGTAGTTTTAGAAGTTTCTTCATTTCTCTCGGTTTCACAGAAGGTATCGATATTGTCATCGGTTAGGAACTTTTATCTCAGATGAAAAGGAACGAGCCGAGAGAAAAGGCGAGGGGTAAGAAACGGGGAATAAGAGAAAAGTGAAAGTTTAGAGGGTAGCATTAGGGTAGCTGCAATTGCAGACAGACTTCCTCAGAGAGGTTCACGACTCCGCCGAGTAATTGGAGACTTTTAACGATCCAGTCAGCTCTCGAGCTAGCACATGGTATCTGCTTTCCGCACGAGGAATTGTCGGTGAAAGAGATAAGAAAATGGACAGCTGGCTAGTGAATCCAAGACGTGTGTTGTATCTTCTATATAATAATTGCTGGCGCATTTCAAATGTAAATTTTTCTTATGTAAAACGTGAGTTCTTAACGTAGAGACAATCTCATTCACTTGGAGTGGATTTCTATTTAAAGAGAGATTTAAAGTGAAATAATCTATTGTTAGATATTCAACCCTTTATTTATTAAATTGTTGTATTTAAGAAAAAAATCATTAAAGGAACAAATTATTTACAAATGTCATTACATACGTCAAATTCCTGTATTAGACGAATCTTCAAAATATATTATTACGATTCAATTATGCGATGATCATGTACATTTTAATTTAATAAATTGTTAGGATGATTGATTCTTTCTGTGTTGCAGAAATTTCCTACCTGCCTAGAATTTATAACATTTTACTTTCATATTATGGAACGTTGGTAGTGACAGGGGTTAAGTGTACAGAAATATCTCTATAATTCCCTTTCTCTCCCACATAATATTTTATTCGCACACCCTCACTGACCTATTATCATCGTGACCTACGTATACTGGTCGACGACAGACGCTGAATCAGCGCTCCTCTACCATCGCTGTTGGCGACGTACGCATTCGAGGGAGAAAAAAGTGGGCCACACCATTCGAACGTTCCGAATGACATTGGTGCATACTTGAACCCGTTATCCGGGAAAGTAATCGATAAAAAATGCTTTCTACGCTTGCAATTACAAATTCGTTCAAACACATTTCGATTAATTTCTAAAACAGATATTTCTACAGTACCCTCGTAACATAATCGAGTAGAAAATTGTTAGAAATCGTATACAAAAATACTAGGAATCACAAAAGTTAACCATAAACCAGCTTTCTCTTAAGGTACTTTCTCAACAGCTTCTTCCAAGAACCCAAGCCACATCTGGCATTTTAGAAAGTTCGAAAACGTTAAGAAATAAAACAAAGGGGTTGAAAAACTCGGACGGGGTTGTAGGAATTTCGACCACTGCGTTTTGCTAGTCTCATGACAAAGCTCGCAAGGTTCAGTCGCAGTTGCCCTTCCATGTGTTAAACAATATAATAAACCGAAGTATTTACAAATAAGAGTGTATTTTATTTAACAATATAAAACCCCATTTCTAATAAAAATCAGTCACATACACACAGTAGTAAAATTCTTCCGTTATAAAATGACCAAATTACCAAAATTGCAAAACTGCTAGACCAGATCTTTACGTGTTTCTAAAAAATTTCTATGTATAAAAAGATATAGAAAATCGCACACACTACACGATACATAACTTAAAATTACCAAAATAAACCACCATTTATATCTCGTTCCTGCGATTCCATTCGCAAAAGCATGGATTTGCATAAAAATCCGTAATCTACTAATTACCCGTGCACCCTTCTCCGGCGAACCCCGCGATATTCTAAACAGGCGTGTGCTGTATCTCCCCCAAAGAACACAAGAGAAATATGTAACAGCCATCGTCGTCCCCCTCTAAAATCGTCCGTCTACGCTTTCCCCTCTTTATCACGCTATCTCAACCCTTCCTGTAAGAAGCGCACTGCGGCCCTGCACTAAATCATGGACCGCTTTTTGTCGCTTCCATCCCTCACCAACCCGCTCTCGTTCTTCCTTCTTCCTCGTCCTGCGAACAAGCGCGGACTTAAGGAGCGCGCGAGACCCGACAGGAGTAAAAAGGGAACAAGACGAGGGGCAGGGGAGCCGAACCTGGTCGTGGAAAACTTAGACGTGTCCTACCTCAACGTTAAAGACCGCACCCCACCCCCTCGCTCTTGTTCTTGAACCCCTCGCCCGGCCACGAACCCTCTTTCACCGGCCGGGCAACGTCTTTCCGTGGCGTTTCCGGTAGACAGCTAAGGCGATTTTCGCGGTTGGACCCTGGCCAACGGTCCGAGACGCCAACTTTCGATTCCATTCTTACGGTTAATTAAATTTTTGTCGTTAAGCCTGATATGCGCCGGTTCCCGTCGATTTTCGACCGGCGGCGCGGCGAACGAAAATTGCGGCTAGGAGCAAGCGAACGGGTTAACGTGCTAATTCGTTTGTTGCGTTCTAAATTAGGCTTTTGGATTTAGAGCTATTCTTTTGAAGACTGTTGATTTATTGTAATTTCTAACGGGCTGGTAGGTTACCAATAAGTATGGTCTTTTACTTCCTCACACAGTGTTTGAAATATATTTTAATTGGATAAGGTGCACGTTAACACTTTAGACTCTTGACGATAAGTGACTCTACACGCTTGATTCCACGGATTATTCCAGAAAGGGTTGTGTTTAATCTTGAAGGCAATTAAAACAATTTTATAACGCTATTGATCAAACATCCTTTAAATTTTGTTGATCGATTCTAGAAATGTTATACGACTCTACATAAGTCTTTACGTATTACAGATCAAACATATTATAACATAACTTTTTTTTATATATTGTCTCCAATTTTGTACACGTCCAATAGTGTATGGCTAACCATAGCAATTTTTCATCCCCGGCTATCAAACTGTTCGCTGAATGAAAAAAAATTAAAGAGTGTCGAGACAGTCCTGAAAAGAAGTCCATTCAGCTTCGTGAATGGCTACTATCTCTTCCGGGTTCGAGGGTTGGTTAAGTCGTCGATGAGGTCGGGGATTTAACGATCGTAGCTACTCGAAGCAGCGGCGACTTTTGCTCGTTCGTCGAGCGATAGACCCCCACCAGAATCGATGGTATTAAACGAAAGGATCAGTTCCACACACACACACACGTACATCCCGTATCCAGGCTCCTGAAAGACTGCCTGACCGTTCGCAATTAAGGTTCAGCCACTTTCCCCTTTCTCTTTCTCCTTTTGATGCCGCGGATGAATTTCCGTCTAACCTCTTACGGCACGGACTCAATTTATTATCTCTGAGCACGATCACGTAATAAATTCGTTAGGAGTTGCTCGCTGACGCTTTGCAGCGTTACCTTTGTTAGTTAATGAGCCTGGCGCATCGATTGTACCGATTGTGAGGGTTTCGTGCCGACAAAGGGATCATTCGGTGGATAATTTTTGAGTTCGTATTAACGTAGATGAGGATTCCCGACTTTGAGACGAAACTCTTCTGTATTATTAGCGTCTGTGCGAAAGGTTACCATGATATGGGGCTTCGTTCGTTAAATAGTCTGCTTAGTTATAAGCGCTAGAATTGTCTGAAATTTATTAGGTTTTTTCAACTCAAACTAGGGGATACTGAGAGGTATTTAAAGTCGGGGACGATTTAGAAAAAGGTTGGGGACTCTTTCATTAAAATGTTTCGGTTCTATCTGTTTAGAGGAAAGCAATAAATTTTACGCGAACGGGCAAAACATTAAAAGCGCAGGTCAAACGCTCGAAAATTGCACGTCAACGAAAAATGCAGCGAATCCGCTCGTAATTAACTTCATCTGCGCGTAATACTGAAACATAGAAAATGGCTTCACTTTATTTTCATCAAATTTTTCCCCGGTAAATATACGATAAAGGATGAAAGTAATCTCGGATTACGGGGGCACTCGTTGCGACCCGAGTAAATATTCGGAAAAAGTTAAAAAGCGTGATGTATGAAGCCGGTTCTGTCGGCGTGCAAAATATTTGTAAAACGAAGAATTCGTTTACGTCGAAGTTCGTTAATCTTACTAAATGAAGTAATTCCCGGTTTATGCGTCGAGCTCCATGTCAATCGGACATCTCGTTGTTCGCTCGCAAATTAACTTTTTTTCGGTCGCTGCTTGTCGTTCTTTTTTTGTTTTGTTTTGTTTTTTTTATTTTCGTCTGAAATCTGCTCGATCTTTTACCGGAACGATATTTTTTCAGCGAAGTTAAACGAACCAACAATGAAAAACGCGTTAGTCTTGATTAAATGGATCTTCCGACACGATATTTCACGCTACTCCTTTTTTTTTTTGTGGTTCATTTTTAAACAAACGTCCCAATAAATTGCAACGCGTCGAAGTTATGCGTGCATTCGTGTACGTGTGCGAAAATAGAAAAAAGAAAAAAAAAAAAGAAACGCAATACAGCGAATTGATTGTAATAACATTCACGACCGGAATTAAACGTCGAATGAGTAAGTAATGGAAAAATAAACAGAGATAAAAACTTTAAACTGCATATTTCCGTTTTCAAACGAACGAACGTTTCGTTATTTTTAATTTCGTTACAATTGAATTTACTGCAATCTGAATATAACATATTAACTTCGCGTTTTATCAGCTTCGCGTTCGGTTATTGAAGTTTCGATAATCGATTTCAATATCGTGTTCTCTTCAACCCTCCGCTGGACCGGTGTATAAACATTTCGGAGCAGCGCATGATCTATATTTATAGTTCAATTTAGTTTATATAGTTATCCGTCTAAACTGAATTGGAAGGTTTAATTAAATCAACATCTTGAAATTGGAATTCTGCGATCCCGCGTCAATCGAAATAAGAATCTTCGATAATTCTCAGGAAAAATATTCGTTCTCGTGTTTCATCAACTTGCCCGTTCTAAACGCAAACGGTACATAAGACAAACAACCGCGTCGTAAAAGAAGCTACGTAAATTGTTAATCAAAGGTATTCAAATGTTTTATCGATTAAAGGGAATAAATGAAAGACGTTCATTAGAATTGGCCAAAGAAAGAGGGATAAGCACTGGGGCTGTGTTGTAGCGCGTTTATTCCGAGACGTCAAAGGGGAAGGCGAAAGCGCGGGCTCCCCGTGAACTCGGGGATAATCGAAGACGACAAATGCAATTAATTAAGCTCGATTGCGCGTCGCTGCGCTAAGTAACGTTACCTAATGAGAGAAATCATTAGAGCCGCGAAACAAAGATGGAGCACGATCGGTCGTCCTCTTTTCTCTTCGCCTCCCTCATCCTCTCGCTCTCTCTCTCTCTTTCGCTGTCTAACGAATTTAACCCTCGCTCGTCTCTTCCGTTCGAGACGGAATGCGTTTATTCTCCTTTAATTACAATATCCTCCTCGACGAATTTCTGGCCGCAAGAACTTATTGAGTTTCTGACGCGAACATAATTTGCCAAGGCACTGTGTTTCGATTTATCCGTCCTAAGCTAATATAGTTATCTCGAAGCAGCTTTTCTTTCCCGAACAGAATGATGCTCTTGTCAACCAAAACTCATTTGCATCAGCGTTGGAATCTTTCGGTAATTTTTTTATGAATTTGAAATTGATACTGCGACTTGTTTAAGAAATTTCTCAAAGAACAAATTCAAAATTTTTGCTTCCCTCAGATCGCTGCACTTCTTGAATTTATTAATTTTTCTTTGTTACATCCTTTAATAAAGGAGAGGTAAATGGTAAAGATGTTGCAAAGATTAGCGCGTATCAGAATGGTTACTTCTATCAAAAGTAACTAGGTAGTAGACATTTAGCGGGATTTAACAAAAAGACAGTCAGTGCGATAACAGCAATCATAGAGTCAAGAGATACAGATGTAGCGATAGAGAGAGAGAGAGAGTGTGTGTGTGTATGTCGCAGAACGAAGCGATCTTCAGTGTGATTAATTTATGTTACATTTCATCTTCTTATTATGTTCACAGTTGTTGTTTAAACAAATTGTACTAATCATTATTACCCATTTTTACTCACAGAACCTACAATCCCTTCGAATCAATAAATGATTCCACCCTAGTTTACCGTCCCCTGTCGTCGCAAAAAATCCCCGCCCCTCCTCTCCTCTAACACACGATCAAGCCCTCTTACCGTCCACGATAATCCTCTCAGCTGAACCGCTTCGCGAGAGGCTTGTAAAAGTCCCGGACACGGCCTCCGGGGGATTATTTTCATCGCCTGCCAGCTCGCTCGGGGTAACTTTCTTACGATTTAGCGTGGTCGTAACGTATCCCTTTATGATTGATACAGTCATTATCCGAAGCCGCGATCGCTCGCCGCTCGAAAAAGCGGCGGGGCGTACTCCTCGTTGAACGACTTCCGAAGCGGGCGCGCGTGCCGCCTCGTAAAAAAGACTTTTACGCGAACCGAGGCAGAGCTGGGAACGACGGGGACGTAATCTGCGAGGAGTTGTCCGTGTTGGCCTCTATATTATGCGAGGGCAAACTCTGCGCGTGCGTATCTGCCGGGCACGTATACAGGGTGTTCGTACTGTGAGGGTGATTGCTAATTTATTGACGTGTGTATGTTTGTTTGTGTGAAAGAGATTCTAGAATGAACGGTCAAGAAATTAGAATGAGAAGCAATGTATGGAAAAACAAGAGGGATGAAAATATGAGCGAATGGAGTAGAGAATGAAAAAAGTTAAATGAGGATCGTGAGTGTATACCTTTTGTTTTAGAGATTGATTGAGAATAGGACGTGTGAATGGTATCGGAAAATTATTACACCAAATAAATACGTTTATATTTTTTAACATTGTCGTTTTCCTCAACACGTACCAAGCTGGGAGAAAATGGAAGAGGTGATTCTATGCGACATTCTAAGACGAAAATCAAGAGTAACAATATTTCGTTTGACGCTTTGTTTATTAGTTTTAAGCAACTAAAAGAACGGGCTATTTTACCCCTGACAGTAGGCAAATGGGTTACACAGTAGGTAATGTCAATGATTACGCAGTGGTATTCAGTAGTAAATACGTGCATTTCTGTAGCTGTTTAGAGGTAAGCCGTATTCCGCACGTAGTTACGTCTGAGCATCACTGTGTAGTCGTTGACGTTACCTACCGTGTTGCTCCCATTTTGCCTGCTCTCAGGCGTAAAATACCCCGTTCTTTTATTTGCTTATAACTAATAAACAAAGCGTCAAACGCAATATTGTTACTCTTGATTTTCGTCTTAGAATGTCTCATAGAGTTATCTCTTTCATTTTCTCCCAGCTTCGTTCGAACACCCTGTATAATTCGGTGGATCACGGCATGGTCGTTCGTGAACCGACGCGCGCTGTAAAAGTGAACCGTTCGCGTCGAAGTTTCACGGCGCGGATAAATGAATACTCTTGATCGTAATCGTTACGATGGACAGTTTATTAATCGTTATGACTGCGATAAAGGAAGAATGCTCTTGGCTTGAATGAACTCGAAGGATCGAAGTGTAGCGCGGGAGCATCTTTGCATGTGAAATTCATGCTTCTGTAAAAATTCACTCCGCTCGATAAACAGCTGAAAATGCGTACTTTGAAAAGGGTTTTACCTATTTTTAAAAGGTTTTTGGAAAATCGCGTAACACATGGAGTTAATAAATCCAAACGACACTTATAACAAATTTGTACCAGCTATTATTCCTTCTGCTTGTAATGACAACCGTAGAGCGAAGATGTCTATTGTGAATCCTGTGCGGGATTGCATTCTTTATTGAATGCAGAACACGCGTGCGTTTTTCTTTCAATAAATATTTGCTCAGTTTCGGAGAAGCTTTTTTTCATTAAATTCATGCTTTAAGTTCCAAACGTGTTTCCAACTCGCTAAAAAATCTAATTCAATTTTAAGGATAATTACAAAGAACTATTACTGGTAGCTTACTCTATTCCTTCAATTTTTACATTCAAAAATCATTTTCCTACAAATCACGAACTCTTTTTAATGAAATCGATGGACGATTGATTGCATCTGAATCTAAGAAACGCAGGAGACCTAACTAATTCTATTTTCCCCTACTTCTACTCTATTGAACGACCTCTTCAGATTCTCGACAGCCTTCGATTTGTCAGCATCAAGTCCACATTTGACAGTCTTGAAAGAAAAAAATGTATTGCCACTCAATAAAATGTATCATGTATAGATAGTGATAATTCTGCGACAGTATGTAGTAAACGAATACTAATGACTTTGAGGCTGTTTGAATGGTATGCTGTAGTGTTACAACGATATGCATTTAAGGGTTAAACAAAGTTCGAAGAATCCCTGTAGATTTCAACCGAGGTTCCGCGTATCTTGGAACCGGGACACGTACATACATTTTGCAGGAGTCCCGGTCCCAGAGCTGGTCCGCGCGCAAGAAAAGCTTCCGCGGATGACAGAGAACGGTGCCGCGAAGAGTTTGCCCTAATGGGAACGGTAATTGAATTAGCCCGGACCTTGGGGTTCCATAAATTTACCTTCGACGCACGGTTAGAACCGTCCAGGACGCTCCTGGGAGGGCCAATTAAGGGGTTATGGTAACGCGGCTTTATGGACTCGCCGTGGATACCTGCTAGAATACATTAACGATACCCACGATTATTCGTGGCGTGGCCGACCTCGTGAACGAAAGATCCGGGCTGAACATTGAAATTCGACGGGATATTACGTTTCGCGTGCAGCTTGGCCGGATAGCAGCCGCGATAAGGACCGCATATGAATTCTCCCCAGAGAGGATTAACCCTTTCGATGGGCGCGCGAGTGTAGATACGTACATGCACGGCCGATCTCGAGCAGCTTGCGTGGAGCGGGCCGGATTCGTGGAATTTCGGATAGCAAATAATCATTAGCGTTGGGTGTTAATGTTTTGTGTGTCAGTGAGGTTTTGGTAAAAGTTTCTACAATTGGGCGATGATTTCGTTCAATTAAGGGTAAAATATTTAACGAAAATAGTGAAATTTCCAGTTTGTAATACGCGAAGTATGTATTTGAACGATGGGGTTATTAAAAATTAGCTGTGGATTAAATAATCTGCATGAAGTTTCGTTGTGTGAGTAGAATTGAATAATTTTAAGGTTCATTAAAGTTTGATGTTTTATAGAAAAGCTTTTGTAAGAGTAACAGATTTGAGAAGTGCAGATTTATTATAAGATTTAGTTCGTTATTTGAATTCGTTTAGTATTTTTATGCATTTCTTTGTTTATTGTTCCAGGTAAGCATGGAATTCTTTTTAAACAATTATGGTTTGCTCGTCATCTTTGGTTAAAACGTAAGTACCTCAACAGAGTGAAAGCTGTACAATTTTTTCCATAAACTTCAGATTTCAATTGTGACTTGTAATTCTTGTCTAACAATAATTGATCGATAGACATGTTTCTGGTATATCTGTCAGACAAAGATATCATTGACGGTAATTCAAATGATGATAGATCAGTTTTCGATACCGTTTTAGAGATTGTATTATCAGTTGTTGCCATCCATCAAATATCCTGTCTGTCGTTTGAAAACATCAATCGCAAACTTTCTGAGCGTCGATAATTACTGTTACTCCGCGGAACGTTCATCTTCTCAGCTGATCGAAGTTACTTCATTCCCTTCGTTAATGTAACTCTCCGCGACCTCGTTAAAAATTCCCGGTTACCTGATTTCCTCGACATTACGACTTTTATCTGACTTTTCGTTTACCTCTACTCCATCGGGTAATAATATTCTCTTCGAACCGTGATCTATCAATTATTCCATTATACGATAATCTAAAAATTGGCGGTATTCTTAGTAAAACAGATAACCTCGAAAAAAATTCATTATTTACACAATCTATCCTTTTTGTGGAATTTTTCAATCTATTTAACTGGTTAATTCCATCATTATTTTAAAAGTAATAAATAATTTGGAAATTTTGCAGTATCCTCAAAAAGATACTTTATTTATTTATTTATTTATTGCTTAAAAAACATTGCACTTTGAATAATTTCTGCTATAATAATTAATGGCGAACATAATCAAACAAGCTCGGTAATAAAAATAATTACTATACCCCTCGTTCAATTTTCTCACCTCCAAAACTACCAAAATTACCCAGAAAACAACTGAGGATCACGCAATAACATAAGAAACAAATCCAAAACGAATCGAAACTAAAATAAATCGCGTTCTGTCTCGTTCTTTTGATACAAAATTCATCCATGATCGTGATTCCGATGGAAACGATGTTCGGCGGATGTTGTTGAAAGTTCGGTAGCCGGTAGAAACCGATAGGCTACGCGAGTCTACGTGTGCTCGTCGACTAACCCTCCCTTCCGTTCCCCTCTCTCAACCCCTTCTGTGTGCACGGGGAACGTAGAGTTTACGACACAGTGCTTTTAGCGTCCTCTAACAGTCTGCCAGCAATCACATTAGTCGCCCTCGGCAGCGGTTGCCATATTTAACGGTGGACCAAGTTCCAAAGCGACGGATGTCCGGCTCGTTGGACCAATCACACGGCCTCTGCCTAGCCTCCGTCGTGACGTAGAATCCTTCAAGGGCTATCCACAGTTTTCAACGTCCCTTTTTCGCACTCAGCCTAACGTCCATGGCATTCTCCATCCCTCAAACCGTTCAATTTCATCGCCCGTTCCCTTCGTGATCCTGTTCATAAAAATTGATAGGTCTTCGAATTCTCTCATGGGTGTATAAAGTATTGCAAGGAAGCTGGTAAGCTTGCGAAATACAAGAATGCAGGTCTAATTGGTCGTAGCCTGTATGGTCTCGCATTTTTCGATGCAATTATAAAAATGAGGCACACGGATTTTCGTTATTTGTCGAAACGAAAACATCAACGAATAGGACAAATGCAAAACAGAAACAATTGGTTGGTGTCTGTGCTGTCCCACTTGCAAACTTGTCAATAGAGACGTTAAATTTATGAATTACAATACGTAAATTCCTAAATTTGGAAATAACAGATTGCCATCGCTCGTATAAGAAGGCCACGCTAAAATCTGTCGCTCCTACCTGTTATCAAAGGAACTTGCACCGATATACGAAGACCGTAACATACTAATTACGACTGATGATTTAATCTTGGATTGCTCAAGGTACAACGTTTATCGCTGCAAACACAATCTAAAACCTTGGCTCCAACAAGATGCACAAACTATCTGGATACATCAAATATACCAAGCTAATAGACAGAATATAATAGAGAGATAATAGAAGAATGTTGCTAATAGCCATAGTCGATGTGACGAAAAGCTGAAATAAACAAAAAATACACGTATAGGGAATTATGAAAATTGTGCACAATTTACAATCAATCGTTCACGTGTTTGTGGTTGACCAAGAAAAAAGAATCGCCATTGAAATGCAAGGATACTTAACACTAGATTTACCGACATTTCTTGTATATCTATTTCTAATGTATATGTACTAAGAAATAGGTATACACCGTTTACAATTGCAGAGCTGAGAAGGAAATAGATTAGGGATTACGTTTGAATCACTCGATTAATAAAAGTTAACAAAACTGCAAACAATAGTAGCAATTGTTTTTTGCAAATTTTACTCATGAAATCCGAAATTCCGTGAACCTAGCGTTAACCAGCAAGCTTAAGCCGCGTTCTCATCTCGAACACACACAAGGCTGCCAACCCAAATTGACTGGAGCGAATTTTCTCCGTCAACCACTGTTCTGTTTTTCTTGCACAAACTTCCGTTTCGGATCGCTCGGAGTGGCGGGCCATGGGATTTCCTGGCGATCTGTGTTTTGCAGCCCCGATTATCGACTTTGTCGCGTCCTTAGGTGGCCGTGAAGACAGTGTCCCAGAAGTTCTAAAGTCGATCGGGGTTGAAGGTTCCGGAGGGTTGGTAGAACTTCCGGTTCCTTCAGCTCGACGGCTGTTTTTTCGTAGGCGACAGAAGAAAAGGGCCTCTTTTCTGTCGAAAGGATTTGTAAATGATATTAATGGGGAAAGGGAGGGCTTTTAAATTCTCGTTTTATGCGAAAGGATTATTCTTGAAGCTGAATCTTTGGTTTTCATACCGATTTGACGATGGTGATGGTAATTCGGATCGCTGATGAGCGCTGCGATTTTTTAATGCGAAATAAATCGAAGTTGTCGCATATCTGCCGATTAAATGTGTTTGTCGGATACGTTTATAATTCCATCCCCGAATTTTAAAAGGGATCAACGATCGCATAGATTGTCGAATAAATTGATATTTAAATTCCCAAGCCGCGTAAACATGCCAGCTTGCAATTTCAGAATCGGAACGAAATTTCATCGGTCTCCTTTTTATTATAACCTTAATCTCTTCATATCGATGAAATCAACACTCGTAATTCGACAAATATTAATTTCTCAAAAATCTATCGAAAATCTCGTCTAGAACATAAAGATATTCGTTGAAAGCACCTGAAAATATTAGCGGGTTTCTGCCTTCGTTGTTGAAGCTGAATTAGCATAATTCTAAGCCGAAAGGAAAATTTTCCGTTGTCAAACTCTAGTAGATCTAAAGTGCAAATCGTACAGTAAAATATAGGAAAGATTATAGAAAAAGAAAATTGAATGAATAAAATTTTAAAAATATACGTGTATTAAATAAAACTAGAACGACAGAAAGGAACACAAAACAACGAATTACGCTTATGCTTCGCAAGCTACACAGCTCCTTGCTTTACGCTGACTATTCGCAATTCTAATTCCTAAGTCTATGCCACAAAATTTACCCCTTTATGCTCTCTGACATAATATTAAGACAAAAGGACAGTGGCAAATTCCGATAATAAATACAAAACACAAATTATATTTTATACCCAAGCTTGGGGACGAATCACATAAAACAGAGTACAAGAAACGGCAACTAATGACAATAATAACAAAGAGAAGAGAACACGAGCAGATTACATACAATCTATGTAACATAACACGACATTCCTAATGTCACAAGACCATCATAGACGATATTATATAATTATTCATTGATTTTCGACACTCTCAAGTGATAAAATTTCCCTGAAACAGTGACACAGAAGTACCGATCGATCTCGGATTCATCTTCAATTCCGCGAGCATCTTGACCTATCCTCGCCGGAATATGTGACATCCGAGCCAGGGGAACCTTTTGCTATACAAGGAACGAGAAAGTGTTTGGGGCGTGGGCCAACCGTGGTTTTTCGCACGGAACAGTGCAACACGGGGTGTTACATAATGTTGTGGCGAGTCGTCGAGTTGCAGGCAGTGCCAGGCCGCATTGTGAATTCTCATCGCGGTCCAAATGTTTGCCCTCTCGTTCCCGCTTTCGGTCACTTCAGCCTGTGGGAGAAGGGCGGCTTACCACCCTCTCCCGTCCCGACGTTCTTCACCCCTTCGCTGTTAGCTGGCTGCAAAAGAAAGACGGGGAAAGCGGCCGCCGTGCCACGTGTTAATTTTCGCACGGTTAACAGCTTACACGTACCTCTGAGCCTGACGGAGTGTTTGTTTGTCGTGGATGGTCGAAATTCGTGGTGACGGGGCTTGGTGAAAAAGTTTGCAGCTGTGCCGTTTAAAAATTTAAGGTCGACGAAGCTGTTACAGATTTGTGAAAGTAGGAGAGCCTGTTTTCTGCGAACGCGAACAAATGAAGGTTATCGTTTGAGATCGGAGAATCGTGTGATGTTCTTTGATTTCGCGGCTTTTTACTCAAAAATTAAGGATTACTGTTTCTGTTTATCCTTTATGGATTTCAGTTTCTCACATGAAAACTGCATTACATCGTAAAACACAGTAAAGTGTGTTTTGGGGGGAACAACTAGAACTTTAGATTTCAATACATGCGGTTTTTGTATAATCAGCGCATGACCGTCTCCTTCAACTTCCCGTCCACTATCCGCATTCGAATGCGAAACAATTTTGCCTCCTTCGTTATTTCACCAGCTTTTTTAAAAAAAGAAAAAAAAACCACGTCAAACCTTCTTTCTCGTTACAGATAAAGAAAATATTAACCCTTTGCACTCGAGAGGTGACCGTTAGTCGTTTAATAATACGAACTTCAAAAATTTTCAAATTCGAAATATTTACTATGATTCACGTACATTAAACTTCATTTAGTTTAGTTAAGTCGTATATTAAAATTTACATATATGACTATTTAACGTCCGGGTCTGAACTAAAGTCTGAAAATTTTCAAAATTATCATATGCTAGGATTACGATGTCCCATGAGAGGGGACAGCCGAGTGCAAAGGGTTAAGATATCCCTTGAGAATAAATTTTTCACATCCAAACTTAATCCGTACTCCATCGAACCAAAACGCAATTGACGCGAGCCCACATAAAAAGCGAGGGAAAAATCGCGTATGCGTCACGGAGCGATACTTAATCCAATTTACGGGATTGTCATGCGTCGGCAATTATTTCGTTGATTAAACGACGAACCGCGAATAAACGTGCATCCAATAGATTTCATAGGGCCTTTTAACAGGTGCGCTGGCACGCGAAAGCGCGCCCCTGCGACCGGCCCCATAAATTCGCAGATAATGATCGTAGTACGTCTGCGTCCATGGGATCTACGGCTCGCTACGGGACCCATAACTTATCCGCCACCGTATAGACGCGTTCGCGTTGTCGTGCGCGCGCGCGCTCGTTCACGTCCCGGATAATGTATACGCGGCGACCGCCACGTCCTGTATGGAACGAATCCGTGGCGGATTTATGAAACAGAAGGGAAATCGGGATCCTACCGTGGACGTATTCGCGCACCGGGTATCTTCGATCGAATTTCTGAATCATGCCTGAACGTTCGAAAAATTCGCGTCGCTTCTTCTTAGATTTTAACTTGACAACGCTGTCAAGTTCAAACGTTCTATCTCGTATCCTTTCGATTTTATGGATTGAGTTGGTTGAATTGAACAAAATTTTCACCTACAACTTTTGTTCGCGCGCAATCGTCTGACAGACAAAAAAATGTTTGCGTTGATGGATTGCGTTTTATTGTCCACCAAATTAATATTAATAGCGGAGAACTGTAACAAGTAGCTTGGTTGACAATCATACGAAATTTTTGTTACCATAAAAACGTCACTATTGTAAAAATATCAATGTTTTTGGGTTCTTTGCTTGCACGTTAGCGATAATCGTCCATGAAAGTGCGATCGTACCAGTGTACTAATACTAAATCAGTTTTGATATCTATGCATACTTTGTATTTATCTTTTTGACACAGAGTGTAATTTAATAATACTTATAGTATGCAAGGGAAAAGAATTTGTTTGATAAACATATTCTAATATTTTATGCGTACTGCGTACATAGAATATTATTTAGTGCTTGAAAATTCAGGGAATGCAGATATGTTGGCTCATTCTCTCGTTTCTTTTCGCTATTATTTTAAGCTATCTTTCTACCGTCAACTAAAGATATTAGAACTCTCCACATGATTACTTGTTTATGTCACAACGATCATAGCTTCTTCGTTACTTTCAGTATCACGATAAAAAATAACCCGATGTCTGTTCGATGAATTTAACGCTAGCGTTAATAAAAATTCATTACACAAAATGAAAATTATATCAACGTGTCTGTCATATTAAATACAAATTAACATTCTCAAACGTTCGTTTTGTTTCGCGTAAGCATCGTGAAAGGAGCTCGGAATATACGCGAATAAGGATATTACGCTGCCGAGGTACCTTCCGGTGGAAAACGGATACCGGTCTCGATCGTTCGACGGAACAAAGTGCGAGCTCTTCTTCACGCGTTCACCCGGGGAACAATGGAACATTGGACAGAGAACATCTCGATCTCGAAACGTCAACGAGGCGGTCTGAATTCGTTTTACATTCATACGTCTAACGAGCACTCGTTCTGCGGGAGGCGACGAGCCGCGTGCATACATCATTCGTCGGCCGACAGAGAAATAACTCGCGGAGAAACGATTGCGTGCGCGATCATTTTAAACGAATTTGCTTCGATCGAGGACACAGAAATATTAACCCTTAACGCTCCTACTTTTCAATGAGAATTATCGACCGGCAACACCAATTTATTCTCGCCACATCTTGACTTGCAAATTTTTAAGCGATACACTTTAAATGCTACAATGACGTGTAAATAATATTATTAATGTCATTGAAAACAATGTTTATTCAGTTTAAGAGTAATACAACTTTGATTATAATATTTATCGCCGCACATCGGTGGTGCTTGAGAGGCACACTTGGAGCCATAAGGGTTAACCATTAATTTCTGTTACACTAATGGAATTAGTAGAACGTAATTCGACTGTATTGCTCGGAATTTCAATTCGGTTGGAATATTTTTCTGTCTCGAAGCAATTACGTCGTTCGTGCGTATAATGAGTTCCATCGATTGTTTTCGTGCAAACGTATGCGAAAGATTTGGATGCGAAAGAAACGTCAGCGGTATATAATAATAGCGATATGATAACAATAGCAATCTAATAATAACGATGATCTGATTATGCTAACAGTAATACAACAACAATAGTAATAAAGATGCGATGGTAATAACTGTAACATATCTAATAAATTATAAGAGTAACAACACTCGTATAACAGTAACAATCATACAGCAATAGTAGTGCAATCATTATAATTCATAATATAGATATGTTTATAAATTTTTTACATACAATTTTCATATAATACATAACAGATACGAATTTATCTCTCCTTAAAGTACGGTACTGTATTACAATGAAATTTTCTGACATATGACTGACCCATACTACTTGAAAGCCGTCGATCCGGTCGAAGGAGCGACTTTTTCCCTCATTTTTCTCGAGCGATCTAACCGAGCTTGTGTTCTCGCGAAGTAAACGGATCAACTCGGAGAAAAGGCTGGTTCTTCTGTAAATATTTAATCCCTGAACTCGATACACTCGATCGGTTATCCGCGACGAACCGAACGTGTGGCCGCGCGCGTTCTACCCTCGCTGAAAGTTGCCTGGCAGCGAGTTGACAAAGTGTTCCACGGGAAGGACAACGTTCCTGCAGGATTAAGGGATTTCCTCTTTCCCTTCGCCACGACAGATCTGCGGAGTGGCCCGCGTAGGTTACCTCCTGGCTGATACTTACAGCCTGTCGAGGGATCGACGAGCAGAGATGCAGTTGGATGATCCTGGCGCGTCGCCAGAGCGAAACAAATGCAAATTTAATTAACCAGAGAGCAGCAGATGATGCCGCGCGTTTCTCCGTACGTTTTTCCCCTGTTCGGTTCGGTTTCACGTCCGCGCGATCTTTACCTTGTTAGACTCAAAATCTTGTTTCTTGACTCCAACGATTACTGGATTTTTTGTTTCATAACGTGGGATTCGTGCACGATGTTTCTTGACTGAGGAATGTATTGGGTGAAAAACATCGGTGGGAATTGAAATAGGTGATTTCTAATGGATTAAGTAGTTTCTTTCGTATTTGTGGTGTATGGCAATAGAGTTACTTGTCTTTTTGAAGGAATACTAAGAAGCATTTTATAATAATTATATAAATGTTGTGGTTGCGGTGAATTTGCATCAGTTTTAGAAGGATTATAGTGAAAATTGTAAAGAAGTGAAATATTACATAAGTGTCTGAGTTATTATTTTATAAATTCTGTTTTATATTAATTATAAATTCTATTTTATAAATTCTGTTTTATATTAATTATAAATTCTATTTTATAAATTCTGTTTTATATTAATTATAAATTCTATTTTATAAATTCTAAATTTTTTATGAACTAAACGGTGATTGAATAGATACGACATGTTGTTGACAGAAAATAAAACTGATTAATAAATCAAAAATTTACTATTTTTCTTGTCAAACGTTAGATTATCAATTGAGAAAATGTCTAGTATTAACTAAATAATCTGTATCAATTATTATATATTTCTGAGTTTCTGTAGGAATGTTTGTTTAAGCAAATACGACTCTTCTTGAGGGAAATTCCCCGCCACGCACAAGGTATTCCCGCGAGGATTGCTGAATCGTATTCATGATGTTTGCTGTCTTATTTGGTGGTATCTAGCAAAGTGTTCCATCGTGTACGCGTTTTCGGAGCGCTTCGAAGTTCCGTCGGAATTTTTGCGAAAACTGTTAAACAGAATTGTTTCACGCGAAAGCGTTTCGCGCAAAGTAACACCGAATGGAATGTAACAAATTTAAAGGAACGTATACACTGTGTCAAGTGACAAATAAAAGTTGGTGATAGCCGTTCAAAATTTATTTACACTTTAAATTGATTAATAGTATCGATAGAAGAAATACCATAAGAATACCAATTTAAATAACTACCGCAGTAGTGTTGCTATTCAAATTTGTGTTCTCCATTTCCAAAGTTAACTCCATTATTTCGATTCGGATAGCAGCAGGAAACTGTTGTTACCAATTTCCATACGAATTATTAGTTACAAATTGTTCCGCAACACAGTAAGACATTTATTGCGTGAAATAAAATTTCATCCACCTAGAAACCCGTTCCATATTCAAAACTAGATTTACGGACATTTCTTGTGCATCTATTTCTAATATACATACACTAAGAAATAGGTACACGAAATTTGAAACTCCAGAGCTGAGAGAGAAATGGATTAGAATATATTTGTATCACTCCAACAAATCAAGTCAACAAAAATTATTAGTAATAATAGTAACTGTTTTCACAAATTAACAGGTCCTATGAACTGTCCTAGTGTTAATGAATTCTTTATGCAATATTGTAGGAGCCAAAAATTACCCCTGGATTTATTCAGTTTTATTGATACTAATTAGGATTTAAGATTATGAAGGTTTATTATTAAATTATTTCGTGGGGCGGCACTGCCTGCGCGGAAGGCAGAAAATCGTGATCGAGCGACGAGCAGTTGTAAAAACGATTTTGCCACGAGCTGTTGTTGTTCGGTATAAGACGCGCGTGTTATTAAAGACGCCCTTCATTTGTTCATTCCGTGCGCAGTGTATATGTATTTGTAACTTAACTCTCTTTTGGTGTTATTTTAATATATGTAGAGGTACCGAATTTGCCATAGCGTGAGAGAATGCATGAGAGTGAGGGTGAATGTGTGTATGAGGCGTTCGTCGCTTGTTCGTCGCTTGTTCATCGCGAATGTTCGGTCCTGGCGGGTAGCGCAGGTGCGTGGAAAGGAGCCTTCTCGAATGTTCGATGACGGTTTACTCTAATGGGTAAAAAGAACGCGTTCTCGAACATTCGATGATGGCAAACCCCCACCACCTGTGCTAATGCATATAAAAAGAGATGCATGCCCGCCGGCCGACATTCGTTAGAGATTCATTAAGCGACATTCGACGACGCGATTAAGTGTAATTTATCAGATTAATATAAGCCTGCGTGTGCCTGTCCTACATATATATAATTATTTGTTAATTATTTTCTACAATATCTACACGATATTAATTTCTAATAATTTCTATAAAAGTTACGTCTACACGTTCCGTCCAATATCCCCTTTTAAATCAATCGCGGTATAGCGTACGTTTATTGTCGCAACGCGTCGTTTAGCGTCTCCCCGCGTGTATTCGACGAGAAAAAAGAGGGAAAGGAAAATAAAGACGAAGCCTTGGCGCAGCGCAAGAAAAGCAACGCGTAAAGTGGACGATGGCGTGGGCGGTATCGAACGTCGGTGAACATCGAAAGTTAATTACACCTAACTGTCTCAATTGTCGCCGCGCTTCACGAACTCTTTTCTTCCCGCCTCGTATCGTTAAAGGTTTTACGTCCCCTTTCACTGTCACCTGGCAGGAAACGGGGAAGAAGCTCGCCGTCCCCCGTTTCTTCGACCTGTCGTTACAAGGGCGAACTTAACAATAGGCGTTTCATTAAACGCGCTGTATCGTTTCAATCGAATCGCCGATAAATTAAACGAGCAGGAAAAATTATTTAGGAAAATGAAGGTTAAAGAGAAAAATTTTGCTCGATCGTTTCTTGTGGAAAACTATGAAGGTAACTTTTGTAAAAATCTGAAGAACAATTTTAAATCAAAGTTGAATGGAAAGTGCATATATTTTAAAGACTTTAGGAATTAGCTTAGGAATTTGTTTTAAGAGAGTTACAAGTTTCTTTTTTTAAATTATTAAATTTAAACGTAACGAAACGATATTGTAGAACCTGTTTTATACACACGTTCATTATTTGAATACAGTTTCCAGACATTCTATTGTCCATACAGAATGTCATCTCATAACAGCTCTTCATTTCAAAACGTTATGAAATTCGGCAGCGAAACAAGTACAACATACACGATTATTTACACGAACTGTCAATCTTCTAAACGTCCATTTAAACGAACGAACTTTGGCGTACGAAGAGACAATCGTTCTATTATTCGAAAATTCTTTTATCTGTATCCCTTTATTTGCCCCCCTATCAGTTCATATACGCAAGCTACTCTCCCATGTAATTCTACCCGCAAGTGCATTATGCTTCACAAATATAATCCGATTTCACGGTACAATTTTTATTACGCCAAATGTTACGAAAGCGCGAGTCAACAACACGAGTTTTCCTACTCGTAACGTGGAACAGCGACCAGTCGATACGCGGGTACATGTTTTGACTTCCATTCACCTCGATAACGCGGCCCTCGGACAAGTGTCGTTTCATTTGCAAATCAAACAATCTTTGAACACGTTGTTCCGCGAAAAATTGATGGAATGCAAATATCGGGCGAGAGTGCGCTGGAAAGCGATATCGCGAGCGACTCGAAACGCTTCGAATGGGGCGGTTTTCATAAACATTCTGAAAGAATCACGCATTTGTAGGAATTATTTATTGCCCGATGGGTTTTTACATAAACTACGAGCTAATGCAACGACTTCTAATAACGCACTGTGAACTATATACTCTGACTAAAAACTCTGACCTATGAACTAACTCTAATTATCGCGAGGCTTCCTATTTATTTGCCTCGGGCCTGATAGGCGGTTCCCCTGTCCTTACCAATCAGGACCTTCGGAAAAAATGCCCGCCTTCGATATCCCCACGCGTTTGCAACTAGGATATCAGCCGTCTACATTTTCTTCGGGGATCAGGTTTACGGCCGCGACCGTTTATCCTTACAACGCAGGCGTTGTTTAACCTCTTGACGCCCTTGGCCACATATGTGGACATTTAGTATTTTATAATTATAACGCTCACTGGGCACAAATGTGAACGTTAAGTTTTTTCGTGAATTTTTATTGTTTTCTCAATTCTTTTTGCTTTTTGTAACCCTATTAATTATGAAACGAATAAATCATAATAAACGAAAAAATTAAATCATTCTTTAGTGGTCCTATTACCGAATATCAGCTAAACACAGTGACATACGGTACTGCTTTCTCCAAGACACTTGGCCCTCCTTGGGTGTTTCCGAACCTTCCCAGGTACATTGGCCGCATGGGCCCGTACAATCCAATAACTACAGCGTTTCTGAGTCGCGAAAGATGAATAGTACTTGGGACAACGTCGTGACTGAGAAATTTTGGGTGAACCTGACCGAATGCAACGAGTGAGAAAGGTTTGCAATTAGAAGGAGTGGAAATCAGTGTTTGGAAAAATGTGAGGGGGAGAATGCGAGCGCGAGCAAGAGAGAGAGAGAGAGAGTATGATTGTAAGAGAAGTGAGGACATCGAAGTTATTAGGTTGAAAAGTTGTTTATACGTTACTATTAAATTATTTTAAGTATATATTGCGGCTTAGGAAGGGGAATAGTTGACGAATAACATTTGACGAACAGTAGTTGAAAGACGGCGGTCCTAATTAACCTTCTCTGTAATAAACGATTGTATTCTTGATATCTTTTCATAATAAATCCTGCTAAAATCTGTTTTCATAATAAATTCTGCTACAATATTATTTAAGAACTTGACTTTGTTTCACCTGCATCTGAACCCTAAATAAAATGAAATCCTTATATCATTGAATGTCGCACTTTCGACCATGACACGGCTGAACCCCGCCATTCTTTGGTCCCTTGCCAGCACCGAAATTAAATTTAAATAGGGAGAACTGGCCCAGGATTTTAGCGTTAAACGCCTAGCGTGTATTTACGCGGTCAACCGTTTCGCGCAATCTTCCTTAACCAGTGTTACGAAACGAACTTGTGTATGAGTTTCCCGTGAACGTTCTTCAAGAGGTTCGTAAAGCATTGTTAAATCTGTTGAATGTGTGCTTGAGCAGGTTCTTTATGCAATTGGTTGCTTGCTGGTTTCTTTCAGATTGTTTGCGATTAAAATTACCGCAGGCGATACACGTTTTAGTTTCAACGATGACTTTTTCACGTGTGCAGTATTGTTCTGGCAATGCCAACTGTTTCGCAGTGTGATATTGCAAAGCCGTGGGCGTGTTACGTTCTTCGACTTTTATTCATGGAGAGTTTCAACAAAAACAGTTCGTGTAACTAACATTTACAATGCTTAACAATACCTACTTTCGCCTTATTTCTATGGTGAACATCTTTTCGATCGCCAGATATTATATTCACTTTCAAATTACTATTCAATAACAATGAATTCGATGCGCTTGAACCTAATTAATGCTAATTACTTCACTGCTGTATGACATGATTAACACTGAAATTTCCAAACAGATCAAAATGATCACTTCATAATTTTCCATATTGATTTTTTAAATTCACCATGTTACACACTTACAAATTTTTCACGATTTCCTGGAAAATCTGTAAAAAAAATTTATTTCCCTCAGCTTGAATATTTTTTCGTATTATTTTCAATGTAATTTTTCTTTGCCTCGGATAACTGTGAATACTTCAATCGCCGATCATTCTAGCGTTAATAAATAAATAGCTAAAATAACGTATTTTGTTTGCCCTTAAAAAGCTTTGCATGCAGAAATCTGTGTTTTAAACTGTTTCCTTGTGATTTCGCTATACCACGGAGATGGTTAAAAACGTCGACTCGCGTCCGGACGATGTTCCACCGGAAGCTGAGGTTTTTCGACACATCGCAGCTTTTGTATCGAGGCTTCTTGGCCGGTCGCCAGACTGGAAATGAAACCTAAGCAAACGACCATCAGATTTTTGTCCCGTGGAATATATTTCGGGCGCTGCATTAACCTCTGTTTGCGCGTCCGCGAGTGCTTCCGTTTCCGGCTATGATCGCGACGGCTCGCGAAAATTCATGATCTCCGACAGCGTGTCTGGAGAAACATGGAGAAGCTGTTGCTGGTCGCTGTGTATGTGATTGGATCAGACGCGTGGTGCACGTGATGAGCGTTGGACAAAAGCTGTTGACGACATTTATTTTTTGTCGAAGTCTTCTGTTATTTTCATTTAATTAATGGACAGAACGTCTGATGACTCTGTTTAACGAATCTGGAACTTCGGTGTAATTAGCGAAATTCATATCTAAATAATAGAAAAATGTAAGGCGTGAATAATAGCAAACGAATGTTGTCCTATTTGATAAATAAAGTTAATTGAAGTAATAAGGTTTTTGTGAAAAAATGTGCACGATTCTGTGAAATTACAGAAGAACAATTAAAACCCATTTTTTAAGGTTTAACGTTAATTAAAATTGAAATTGGAAGCAATTTATCGCTGTAAAAATATGCCATGAAAAACGTGAAATTTTGTAACGGTGACGATAAAGTAAACCAATTATTATTACTCAAAGTGTAACCTCTAATGATCTACATAACTCTGCAACTTACACATACTTTCATTCTACAAACTAAAATTGGTTTCCACGTGTCCAACAATTTTATCCTGTATCATAACATAATTGCAATCTACTCGTACATATCCTACTTCATAAACGTATATTTCGAGGGTTGAAGTTATTCGTAGTGTTTCCATCCAATTATTGGCGATCCTTTGCCGCTCTGAAATCGATTCCAATTTTGGCCGGCCCTGGTTATATAACTAGGGCATCGTGTCGACGACAGATTATACGAATTCATAGTGAGCGAGTTACAATTATAATGAAGCGGTAACCATTGTTACCACGTTCCTCGGTCGATCGAATGAACAGGCAAATGCATCGAACGCGGCCCGCTACGACTGTTTAATTAATAACGCCGAGCAATCGATTAGGAATTTACTTGAATTTATGTCGAAATTCCCCCGGCGAATGAAACACGGATTTCGCAGCGGCGTCGCCGTCGGAACGCGGGGAAGGAGGGCAGCCCTCTTTGCCGCGGCAGTTTGTTATAAATTATACACGTTGCCCCTCTAATTAACAGTTGCCGCGCGAATGACACGGTGTGCGTGAGATGTTTGACTTTGGTTGCTTACAAGCAACCACAATGCCGAATTGTTCCGCGGCAAAGCCGGGTAACCGCGTCTCGTGCAATTTTTAAACGCGGCCACCTTCCTCGAATCCCTGTTGCAGTCCCGTAAACGTGTAATTAATGGGAGAAGCAGGATGACGCGTTCCTGAATTTTTTCGCTTTCAACTCTGTCGCTTTATTTCTTATCTCTTGCCGAATTATTGGAAACGATTCAATATGCATTGTCGACACTTCACTCAAACTATTTCTGTACATTCTATTTTTACTTTTATCATTACTTTTCACTTATCGGAGACACTCAACTTGTCGACCTCTATCGTCGTTTCAAAATCAATGTAACGCGTTATTTGTAAAAGTGCTTCAAGCCCGTAAATCAAGAAATAATAATAATAATATTTATTATTATTATTATTATTTAATATTCATTATTATTATTATTTAATATTTATTATTATTATTATTATTTAATATTTATTATTATTATTATTATAAGAACAACAACAATAATAATAATAAAACACAGAAAGCAGTAATATTAAAAATCACAACAGTAGTCAGAAAAGTCCACCAACAGGAATAAGGAGTAAGCTTGTGACTTGATAAAGAGCCCGTCATTACAACTGGAGAAACCACAAGAATGCGAAGGAAAAAATGAAAAAGGAATAAAAAAAAAATAATAATAATAATAACAATAATAATATTAAATTGTAATTTCCCATTACGAGAAAATATCAAAATTGATAAACGTTGCGAGTGAATATCGCAAAAAGTGATCACTGGTGTATCAACGCGATATTTGCATAATTCGCGAGAAAAAGCAGAATATTAAAATTCCAAACGCTACGTTTTCATTCGTTGCATCCCTGTTGTAATTTCCAATTTAACGAATACGCTGCCTCGGAATCGTAATTCCGCTTTCTCGAACTACATTTTAACAATGTTACGCCGTAAACAAAAGCCGTCCGGCTAAGATTCGGAACGTTGCGCGTCTCGCGGCAGAATCGCGTGGTCCTTTGTAACGTTGTTTCTTTCGCGTCATAAAACTCCGTGATTCGGTTAGAGTTCGCGGCTCATTTCCTTTGTCCCCGCCGAGGAAATCAGCGTGGAATCGCGAGAGGGACTCGGTTAATCCGGCCGACGTCGTGCCGCTGTTTACTAAATCGCAGTTGGGAAGTTTGAATCGGCCGCCATTGGACCGGGCGCAACTTCTTCGATCAACGGGCGACTTTCTCGAGGATGAAACGAGGACATTACTCTGCTGCGCTTGGGAGATGCCCCGGACTCGCTGGTCCCCGAATCGACCGACGATATTCGACGCGGATCCCGTGTAGCCCCGGCGTCGCGACGCCCTTAGCACGGAGCCTCGCAGACGGAGCCGTGCTTAAGGTGACAATTTCCTTGGAAATTTGTTTCCCACGCGGGCGTTCCGGGAGCCGTTAGCGATCACAGCCTCGTTATCAACTCTAGGTTTTCGAACTGTGCTCTGCTGGAAAAGTGTGCAAGTTCTCGCGACGCGCCTTGGAAACGCACGAATCGAGCTCGTTCCTCGTAAATGACTTGATCCAACTGTGGATTTTTACGCGGGTTCGTAGTTTTACGAGGGTAATTAAGCAACCGGCAAATGAACGGAAGTTCGTTTCGACTTTGAAGAGTATAATGAGTATTGTGCTCCCGATGTTTGATGCGAATTTCGCGACTTCGCTACATTTCAACTGGGAACGTTTAAACGTTTTTGACTGGAATAGAACTTGGTGCACGGTAGAGCCTTCTGTATGAGGAGAGAATAGTAGAGGAGTAATTTAAATGGAAATTGAGGAAGTTAACAGTTTGTTTGAATTGTATGCTATCTGATTTTTATCGTTACGTTTCATAATTTAGAAGAAGAGGGAACTATTATGTTGTATTCAGATAATGGAATATCTGGGTATAAGATGTTGGGCGTTCGGATTAACGGGAGGTTCTATTGTATATAGGTGAAATGGTGACAAATATTTGATGTGTATTAATTAAAGCCGTCAGATATCCTTTAAAGTTTCTCATCAAGTAAATAAATTACTCGGAAAATGTACATTTCATCTTATTATATAGTTGAACTACTGAACAAGGAAAAATCAAGTAGTATACCCCGAAACTAGTCAGGCGCGGGCACAGTTAAACGCGTACGCATGGAATAAATTTTTAAGTTTGGTTTTCATAGAAACGAAATATCATATGGAAAAGTTTTATTCTACATTTTTTGACTCGTTGTTGAAGGAACTGGAATCATCGGGAAAAATCAGTGGGCGTTTTTTTAGCCTGGAAGATGCGGATGCTTAAGCGTGTTATACTATATTTACTTCCTTGTTTGGGAGAAGTAGATTTACGTTTCGAAGTTTGGTGTTACCCAACATAGCATGCGTTAATGTTATGTTATTCTAGAAGCGAGGTGAATTACCGTTCTATGCTATGAATCCATAATTAGGTATAGTGATGGTTAATTTCGCAGTTCTGAATTTGTGATATAACTTTCGATGTGAGTAATACACATGTTGAATGGCATAGATCAAAGTGATTTGTGTTTAGAGTAGAAGTATGTAAATTTCGTTTTCACTCTGAATGACTGTCACCTTTATTTTAATCATTACTACTATCATCTTGCATGTAAAAAATTATTTTGCAGCAGCATGTAAATATTGCCAATTTGAAAGCAGAGGATGTTAAATATTGTTGAGATTTTCGAGAAAACTGTTTATCGTGTTGTTGGAAAAATGATTTTCAATATATTTCACGTCAGTCCAAGGAACAGATATTTGACAAGATTTCTCAAGGGATACCTGCGAATAGGAAATGAAGCCTGAACAGTTTCCTTGAACGGGAAATTGCGATCAAGTACACAATCAATAATACATCGCCCTCTATTTACAACGGAACATTACGTTTTACGAGCGATATATTGCTTTTATCTTTGTGTTTCAACGTTTTTATCTGCTCGCCATTAGAACCGTGAACTTTTGCACAGAAAATATCTTTTTACAGGAAATCGAACTTCTAAAAATAATTCAATTCAGGTATTCATTAAACCTGACATTGCATTCTTATTATCATTTTATGTCTATAATTTGTGAAATTACATGAAAAATAACACCGACCACTAAAAGAACAACAGAAAATAATAAAAATCTGTAATAGCTTTTCAGAAATTGTTTCTATTTTAATTCTGTAATAATTTTTCAGAGATCCTTTCTATATTAATTCTGTAATAGTTTTTCAGAGATTCTTTCCATATTACTTCTGTAATAATTTTTCAGAGATCCTTTCAATATTAATTCTGTAATAGTTTTTCAGAGATTCTTTCTATTTTAATTCACTATTATATTTTTATTAAAATCGCTTTGCATCTCATTTACAGATGTAGAAATCAAAATCGATCAAAACAACTATAATTAAGTGCATCTGAGTAATTCTTTAATTTTGTTTACACACGTATACACGTATATTTATAACTTTATTCACTTTTCTTTCCCCCCCCCCTTTTTAATATATAACCTTTCCTATAGTATATTATATTATAACCGTGGCTCTATGGAACGAAAGAAGATAAGGGTGGAGGGTGTCGGTGGGCGTAAGGGATGCAGATCTCGCGCAGCGAGAAATTACGAGGTAGCCTGATACAGCCAGGATGAAAATCCTAAGCCACGATTGGTCGGGGGTTTGCTCTCGGGCCACGATAATTGTTCGGTGATCCGAGGCCGCGATTTCCGCGGATATTAACCCGAAGTTAATACGATTTTGCGGCCACGCGGATAGGCCAATCACGGTGGTGTCAGTCGCCTCGTTGGACAGGATTGAAACTGGCTATCGGTCATTCTGCCGATACGCAAAGAATAAGGCTACGATTGTTTCAGTGCGCGAAACCGTGAATCTTATCGTGGAGATTGAAAGGTGAAAGAATGTACGGTAGCTGATTAAAATTTAAGACGACAGGGCAATGCTAGAGCACATAGTTTCATGGTATACAAATATTGTTCATGTAGTTATTTTGATCGTCATCATGGTAGAACGGTATTTATTGATTAGCATAGATTGTTGCGACCCTATACCTGGCCGGGCCCTCGATAGGGGAGAGGGGTTGACGGGCCCACTCTTCCTGCGCGGTGACAGGCTTGCGATTGGTCAAGCCCTGCTTTGGCTTTTCGTATAAAGGCTGGGAATTTCACCGCAGTTTAACATTACATTAAAAAATAGTCCAGCACAAGCAATTCTCGCATATTTTCAATTGTCACTATCATCGACCATCCCAGCTTACCCTAATCATATCAAGACTACTAGTACGTGCTAAACCATTCGAAATGACGAAATTGGAAGCACGTAGTACGAAACATAGATTACGAATTCTATTTATCGTGTTGTTTCTTATTAATTCATTAATTTGTTTTCTTTGACAAATTTGGTCTTAAACTTTTGTCCGCTACCCGTACTTGAGAAAGACAGGGAGGAAGGAAATGTTAATCGGTATCCATGTTATCATTTACTGATGTATGTTAAGAATTCGTGCGAGACTGATTTAATTAAATATTGTCGGCATTCGACGGTATAAAACAAGACTGATCATTATATTAACGAGTAAATAATAACGGTAGTATTAATAACGTTAATGATTCTAAATTAATTCTAAATTACAGTGATTTCTGCACTGTACGATAAACAGTTACTTATGGAGCTAACCGAATAATTATATTTCTCTAATAATTGGAATATAGTGCCCTGCTAAATATTGCATTTAATAATTAAAACGTTCGCGGAATACGGAAATAATAAAAGTTTAATGAATTTCATTAAGAAACGTAACTGCAATATTTTATCAATTTAACGAATCACAGTATTTTAGAATGCTCCTTTTCCTTCCTAAAAATTACAGCTACTTTCTTTCTCATCTCGTATGGTAACAAGAAACACTCGGGATAATGGCTATAAAAAGATTCAACGCGTGCATCGGCTTTCTTCCTTTCCCTCTGCTGCATATTCAGGTAATTGCGCTTATTTCTGGGCACGAAATCCTCGAGCTTTTCTTCCTGTTATTCCTAGGGACACCGTTGGAACTGCAGCTGCAACATCTGTTTTGTTCTACCGTTGACGTTTCCATACGTTTGCACAATTGTTCGCACGTATTCGCGGGCATGCTCGCTGAAATTAATGCGTATATTAGTTTATATCGCGGTGGTTATTTCTTTCACGTTCACGGGGATCCGTTTATCGTCGTGGCCGTTAGTGCGAACATCTTTCTCGCTGATGAAACAAGCTACAAAGTTGTTACCGTACTTTGAGTTTCTGGATTGCGCACGAGCTCGCCGTGCGGACGTGTACAACTGCGGGAGAGACCTGGAGAAAACAGGCGATAAATGATTGGTTAAAAGTAATTCAAGTTTCTTGGGCGTTCGTGTTTGCTCGAATTGTTTTAATGTTGCCTATCGTTCAACGAGCACGATGGTATATTTCATGATTTACATTTAATGTTAGGCTTACGGGAGCCGTAAATTTGACGAATTTCGGATTTCACGAGCAATCCAAAATTATCCTTAGTAGTTTTTGTTGACTTTTATTAATAGAGTGATACAAATATACCCTAATCTATTTCCCTCTTAATTATGGAATTTTTAATTCTGTATGACGTGTGTATATATATTACAAATAGATAGATCTAGTGTTAAGGTGATTCGACCTGTGATTTAGAATTAGACATAACAAAAGAGCATGCCAGAGTTGTGAACAAATTATTCTACAAGTGGTTTTGCAAAAATTTCAGAAAGAAGGAAAAGGATTATTTTATTTCATTTTCATTGATTTAGCTTCTGGTCTGTTTAAATTATCACATATTTCATTTTGTAATTAAATAACCTGGAAAGTCCATTAAATTAATCTATATTCTAGTATATAACAAAGGTATGACTCCTTGTATAGACCGTCGCAGTCTGCAAGTAGAACAAATCAACGTAAGTTCAGCCGCGTTGCAAGTAGAGTAGGTCTAAGTATGAGTGAACGTCTGGGGAGTAGAACGTGTCAACACGTGATCGGACAGCTGGAAAATAGGTGGAGTGCTTTTCATCTACAATTCATACAGAGCTGTAATCCAATTAACAGAACAGAGTTTCTGCATGTTACTGTTTAATAATTTTAATTACACGATTTTGTAACAATGTAATGCACTCTCCACGCGAAACAACGAAGTATTATCAGGTCGTGTCATGTTGAAAATGAAAGAGTATGAAACATAAATTAATGCAATCAGAATAATGCTGACCAACAACATTTTAGCTAAGCAATGATTTAAAGTTAGCTATTAGAAATTCGTTACTTCTTTTCTTTCCGAGTACACACGTGTAAATATGCGTTAAAAGTAAAATATTTCGAAGAAAATAGCTTATTTATAGGAACGGGTTATAGGGAATAGTTGAATCTGTGAACAGAACCAAAGAGATATGACTTCAACAACAATTCATTTCACTTTTAGAATATTATAACTGTTAGAATTTGAATACAGAAATGTTACGATGCAAAAATTAACCAAAAACCCCGCGTTCTCTTAAGGTACTTTCTAAAGGATTTCTTCCAAGAACCCAAGTCACAGAAAGTAAAAAAAATGTTAAGATACAGAACAAAAGAGTTAAAGAATCCCGAACGGGATCGTAGAAATTTCGATCACTGCGTTCGCCAATCTCACGTCAAAGTTCTTGAAATTCAGCTGGAATTGCACCTTCCTCCTGTCATATAATAAACAATTAAACTATTTTCAATAAGAGTTCATTTTGTTTCGTAACTTTAAATCCGATTTCCACCGTATGCCTCGTTCATCATCAGCACATTTTATGCTCTTTACATCCAAACCATTGGTAATCCCCATTATCAACTTAAAAAACATTTTAATCCTTCAACCCGTCCAAAGCACAACGTCTCCTCAATCTTCGTCATCTCGAACCTCTCTAAACCTCTTCCCAGCTCCTTTCACCTCGAACTCGCCGAGAAAACGAGGCTTCCTAATCATCTTGCTCGTGTGCACGAGCGCTTAGCTGCTCATCTCGACCTGGTCGCTTCGTTACACACGCAACAATTCTAGTTTAACCCGTTGTGTTCGAGGCGGGCCGGTGGCCCTTGCGCCGATTACCGTTCCGCACAGTCTTAAGTGCGTGCACATAGAGGATCGAGCAGCCTAAGCCGGGCCAGGCAGCGTCGCGGCGTCCAGCACCGTTTACTTCGAGTTTCCATCGACGCTCTCGAGCCCTGTACACACGTACGGTTACCGGGGTAATAACGTACGGCAACGCTTCCGGCCTGGTGGCCGCCAGAACCCGCGCAGAACGCGTGAGTGGAGCGCAGCAAATAATCTGGTTCCCTAGCACCCGGGCAAACTGTTCCGTGGAACGTTGGAAAAAGTGCCGGACAAACGAAGAGAATCGATCACTTCGAGGAATCGAACACGTTCTATCCTATCGCGGCAGCATCGCGTTATTTTCTGCCGTAGCAGAGACAGAGGACGGACAAAAGAGAAAAAGAGGATCGATGTTGGATTGCAGAGGCCCATGCGGCCAAAGGAACTCCGGGAAAGTTCGGAAAAATTCAGGGAGGGTCAAGGGTCTTGGGTAGGCTTGGGCAGTGTCTCAAGATGAACGCCTCTCTTTATACATACTTTGAAAAAAAAAAAACGGAAAAATGAAAAGCGATGCGAACGATTACGGTCGCCCTCACCTGGAAAACGCAGTGCACTTGTTTTATTAACCCGAACCAATCGCACTCCTTTATCGAGTGTGACTCAACATGAATTTTTGTCAGAGTAACTCCTGCGTCGAGTCACACTTGCCACTTTTAAATATAGGCGGTATCGATGGGGCAGGCTAACGCACACATGTTATTGTTCTTTACGTCGAACACACAAGTTGGTAGATATTGGTATAATTAATAAAAAAAAAATCGTTTAAAATGAGTACCCCTCAAGGAATTGTCCTTTGAAATAAAACACCTAAAATAGTAAATAAGGGAGTTAATGTAAATAAAATTGAAAAATAATTCGGAGTGAAAAGTGTTATATTTTTACTGTTTAATAAAAATCCTCCAGCAATGATTTGGCACACGTTTCAGAACCGGGTGTTTTATTAATTAACCAACAAGTGTTCCACAGGTAATATTTTATTTAATTAAACGAAACAGTATTATCCTTTCCACGGACCCGTCGAGCATAAAGGATATCGCCTGAGAAAATATATATTTCTGCGCTACGCTAACGCCATTACTGATCAATCGATACATCGAGGATCGATTACCCTCTCTACGAAAACGATTAAGAACCGTCAATACATTGACGACTTTTAGATACGTAGACCTAATTCCGAATCCTGCTTCGTGCTTTCGAGCCGTTCTAAACCGAACGTTCCCCCCCGTCCGTTTTCCAAACGATCGCAACCGCGAAGAGTACACCGATACAGCCACGAAACGGCGGAGCACCTCGCGTCCTCACCCTCTGCCAAAGTTATAATTACGACACGGAATCCGAGCGCACTCGAACAAACGGGCTTCGTAATGAACCGGGTATCGCGTAATTACGCGTTTATCGCCGGCGAAGTTCCCCGTTGGAATTATTAAGATGTATCGTTACGAGCTGCGGCGGTTTTCAGCAAAGAATCGCGGCCAGCAGCCTGCCGCGAACGCTATAAATCACACCGTCTGAGGCGGGCCTGAACGAAAGGCGTGTTAACGGATAATTGTTCGAGGCATCTGCGAGGCGAATCGATTCCTAGAATGCCATGGATTAAGCCTTTTCCGGGAACACCTTGAGAGGGGAACTACTGTCAACGAAAAAAAAATCAGAATAAAAGTGACCGAGTTTAGGGGTTGTAACGAGTGTCGCGTTGCGAACCTTTTTTGATTGAAATGATGATTAGGAACCGCGGCGAAATTTACCTGATCGTTATGTTCACAGATGTTTAAACGACAATTTTGATAACATTTGATTATTATACAGTCCACTTATACATAATTAGTCGCACAGAGTTAATTCGGCGTGCGAGTTTGACTACACTAATACTGACGGTGGAAAACGCGTACACACGACAACGAGGAGGCGATCGATTATATTATATGAAAGAAATCAAAACAGAATATTGTAGAAAGGGAAACCCTTCGAGGAAGACCCTTACAGGCCTTCTTCTCTCCCACCACACAACCACATATTTCCACAACGACCCATCGATGAATTGTTCGTCTCTAACGGTATTTTCCGATGGGCCTGGCTTTCGTCTAGTCACCCTCGCTTTCATTTCTCCGGTTACGATCTTTGAAACTACGATACTACAATATATTGGGTGATTGCACATGTTCGTGCCCGATTTTGATAGACGGCAAAGCATGCACAGTTGATTGTTCAATTATTTATTTTACGATCGTATCACTTTCACATGTGTTCGTTCAACTTTTCGTTGCTCGTATCGTCAAACAGAAACGCGGAACGACATATTTTCTCGATGTGAAAAGTTCCAAGCGCGAGTAGACTCGAGCAATCATCGAGTACCCGTCGTCTACGCGTAATGTAATTTACGAAACAATGCTGCGAGCGGAGTGCTTCATGTAAATTACAATGACTCCGGGCCGAGCTTTCTCTCTTGAAAACACGGCGGAGGGAAAATTTCGTCTGGCTGGCGGCTATTAAAATATTTCGCCGAGGAACTATTAAAGAGCGCGGGGGGGGGGCGCGGAATTTGCTGTGCAGTTCGCTATGAAACCGTCTTTCTTAACTACACTTCGTTCAAATCTGAGCCGTATTGTTGGCAGCGCACGCGATTACCCGGAAACGCGAAAACAGGCATAACTCTGCGCGTGCACGCGCGATCGTTGGGACAGCGAAATCTAATTATGGCCCCGTGTCTTTTCGCTGAACGCGTCAACGTTTTCCTGTTTTACCTTATGGAGATTCGCGCAGAATTTGCATGCGTCGTGCCGCCCATCGAGACGTCGCCGTATCGAGAATTACGCAAATTTCACGCAGTTGAGCTTTCTTTCGTTCTGTGCCTTCCTGCTCTTGTTATTTTGTTATTCTTTCAGTGAAAACGTTAACTCAAAGATGTGTTAGCGATATTCAATTTCACGGTGGTTTCGAGTTATGATAAAGTTTGCGGCATCACAGGAACAAGAATGCTCTCGAGTTTCTTAATGTTTTTCAATTTTCAAGTTAATGGTTCCTCTCTTTGAAGCTTGATTAAAATATTCGATAGTAATTACCTGGCAGGTTCTAAGGAGTTTTTATAATTCTTAAGGTCCATCTTTCCGATAGCCAACCTTGCGTTATTTTCACTGAAATTTAAGAATTCACATGTTCGTGCTTTAAAAGGAATCACTGGACGTGCTTCAGACTTTTCTATGGTTTAATTAAAATTTCCATCATCAAATAAAGTTCTGTATGCTTCTAGATCACTGATTTCTTTTTTTTTCATTACGTCTGATGGGTGCTATTTCGTTTTATTTATTTTTTTTAACTTGAATTTGAGGAAGTGAATTTTTGAATGTTATTCAGAGTGAATAGATCTAGACATGTTGTCGAACTTCTTAGCGTATGCGGGTTTGGAAGTCAGTCGTTTCTCTTAGAGAGAGGCGAACAAGCCGCCGCGTTATTATACGTTTGTTATGTTAATCACTGGCTTGACAGATACGCGACGGTATGCAACGCGACTGTTATGCTAACTCCTGACTGAGAATGCTCATAACGCGGTCGCAAACGCGGATCCGTACACGATGCAGATGGTACAATGACGCCAGCTTGCACGCTAATGAAGATTAAAAAGGGTACACGTTAATTAAACAATTTTCCTTCAACCGTCAAATCATTGCAATAGTGAAGATACGATATCTGTAATTCATTGAATGATTATTAAATAAGCTTAAAGTTAGAAATAATGAAAATAGATCTTCATTCTCATTATTTTTTTTTTCTATGGGTGCTATTAATTTTTGATATAACTTAAAAATGAAATATATACAGACAATCTGTTTTATGTTGTTGTAAAACAGTTGCTAGTTTATGTTAAAATTAAAGAAAACAAGAAATAAAGATTACATTAAGTAGTGGCAGTAGAATAGGTAGAGCAATGGTCAGACAGGCTCGATTTATTTCACGATTCGTTTCGATAATAATTAAAATTTGTCTTGGATTAGAAACACGTAAGGTAATAAATAAAGTATGTGTGGCATAGAAAAACTAGTCTGTATTATGGAAGCTGGGCTATAAACGTTTATGCAAATTCATTGATATTATAACTAAATTAGAAACTTTGCATATCTAGTGCATTACAATTTTTCATCAATTTCTTGTAAATGCACAGACGCTTGCAGGCTAATGGTATGCATGTTTTTACCGATGAAAAATAGAAATGTAAAATGGCACATGTAATACCAAGAATAAATATATCCATGAGAATAAGTATGTCAAGTATCTGTAATAAAATATAGATGCACCGCCTTCATTTTAATATTTAAATTCCAACGATAATACGAAATATCCTTTTATTTTCTTGTTCACAGTGTTTATTGCGACGAAACTTCGCTGTGGAAATCAATTTTTGGAAGATTACAACATGCTGCGCGAATATTTTTCCGATCCGTCCACAACGTATGCTACGTGAACATTTTGCTTTCACGATGATCGCTTTGTGTGCAGAACCGGAGAAAAGATAACCGTGAGCGTTTAATATACCGCGGGCTACCTCAAGACAGGAAATAAATAACTCGCGCTCATCTGCTCGTATTTTCCTGTCCACAAAGAAAATCTCCCCGGAAAATATTTGCTTGCATTTAAATACAATTGTGCACGCTTTCTGATCTGTGATTTTTAAATCTGTGATTCGAGCAACAGTGCTGGCATCGAAAGTTTCGATACTAATTAATTGAAGAACAAGAGCAGTATTTGATTGTTTTTGCGATCAGCGGAATATTAATTTAGTTAAACTGATTGAAGTTTCACGAAAATTTAATTTCATATAATACGTAGGAACAGTTGAAGAGAAGTTTGAGATCTTTTTATAAATTCTACAATCGTTACTTTTACGGATATCTTAAAATGTTTGTAATTTTTGTGTTTGAATAGTTTAACATTATTTCACACATTATTTGTATTCAGAAAGTTGGGTTTATTATCTTGTATTATTTAAATAAAATGATGAATTGATCGTACGTGAAGGGAAACGCGTTTATTGTAGTATTATGTTTATGTACGCGTATTAAATGATTAAAAGTAAAAACGATATGCAATAATAACGTACGCCAAGGAAAAAGAGAAATCTGATTCTACAGCTTTTTACTATCCCGCTTTTCGAATACACGGAATTCAGCGTTTCAACGTTTTAATAAAATCGTTAAAACTTTAGTAAAAATTAAAATTGGTTTGCAAATATCTGGAACACATTGTTTTTCGCGGGAGGAAAAAAAATAATCACTGTTCATTACGATAGGATACAGTTATATCGTTATGCGCGAATTTATTCCCGCGAAAGTTCGGTCGTTAAAAATTTCGAGCATGATTATTTCAAATTTCCGGAAAAATATAATTTATTCCACTTCCTCAGTGTGTGTCCTAAAAACCAAGCAGTCTTCACTTCTTTCCAAATACTTGTTACGATCACTGTAGAATACTCGTTAAAAGTTTCTATTCCATATAAGATTTATCCATTGCCCCCATACTAAATTTCTATCACGTATGTACATAAAAGAAAAATACACAAACATCTGCAAATTCAATCACCATTTCCATTGAATCTTAAATTCTATTAAACACTTGCCCTTAACTCAACAGAAACTCAAAACGCATTCTCAGGTAATACCTTATGACACTCAAAACTAAAGTACGCACTATCGAAAGTAAGATCGTTTTAATCCTATATTCATCTCTTGACCATTAGTCAATTCTTCGAGGCGCAGGATTTTCCAGAAAATAAAAACCCACGTTGCAATCTCTTTTAACACTTAGCCGACCGAATGAGGAGATCTCCCATCTTTTCCTCAGCACAGCGCTGCCATTGATTCTATTTACTTTTGTTATTAGTTAGTCAATTAAATAGTATTGTTTACAGTTCATCAAGTGCATTTTCTGCTTTTCCGAAGTACAATTTTTAATAAATTCAACATTAGCTCAATACGTATTTACAACAAAAGTAGGTAGAATCAATGGCAGCATTTTGTCGAGGAACAATTGTGAGATCTCCCCATTCGGTTGACCAAGTGTTAATATACAAAAAAAAAAGAAAAATGTAAAACAATATTCATTTCAATTATTAAAATATTAAACTTCAACTTCTGCAGATGGGTTAAGATACATCCCACCGTGTATGAGAAGCTAAACAAAAGGTGTGAGGTCAGTTTTAACCCACCTAATGTCAACTAAGTTGATCCCCTCAAAAATGTGCATCTACCGAAAAAGGCGAAGACACGATAAGCTAAACAAAAGGTGTGACCAGTTTTAACCCACCTAATGTCAACTAAGTTGATCCCCTCAAAAATGTGCATCAACCGAAAAAGGCGAAGACACGAGAAGCCGGTTACTTCTTAGATCGTCCTCCGTTCTTCAAAACGATCTCGCAAACGATTCCTCTCGCGGACGTGCCGCGTTCCTCGGCGTTTCGGGCGCTTCCGTAGGCAAGTGGAAGCGCGTCGAAAGTCGCGCGAGACCTCGCCGCGGACAGAGAGAAACGGGGAGATGGCGAGAGCAAGGGAGACAACGGGGGCGGTTGTACGCGCGCAGGAGCGGAACGCAAGCGCGCTGCGCCAACAGCCCCGTTACCGAGGGTGCCACCCCGCCGAGCGAGGCTTGCCACCCGAAATACGCTCAGTCCCGTCTCGCTCTCCTCCGGAGGAAATCGGAAATAGTTCGCCGTTCGTTCGTACTGGCGGGAAAGTCGTCGTTGTCGTCGTCGACGGCGTTCATCGTGCCAACAAGCTTCGATCTCTCGTTTTCCTCGAGCCGATCGTTCCACGAGTTTGCAGCATCCCCTCGTTAATCCTTCGTCGTCGCGCGTGAATTTGTTTTTCGCGAGTACGCGCAGTGGTGGAGCCAGTTTCGATCAGTGATCTGTGTTGCGTCCAGTTCTCTGGCTGGCGAGATAAAGTGGCTGGTCTGAAGTCGCTGCGATCTCAGCTGTTAAGGGAGATCGCGGTTCCCACGAATGTGTGCAGTGATTGTTGTTCTTGTTGTTGTTCGGCCCGCTTTCCGCGCGGAGGAGGAGGAGAAGGCTACTGCAAGATCGCGGGGAAGCGTGATAGAAACGAGGAAGAGAGAGTTCCCGTGGAAGCTTGGTCGCAGCCGAGATTCGCGAATTAATTACGCGCCGGCACGATCTCGCCTGTGAGTGCCGCGGTAAGTGCACGGCCCACGGCTAGGAATATTCTTCTGTTCGTCTTCGAACTTATTCTGGAGAATCGTATCGCGAAGAAACACAGGCTGATTTCGAACGAACGACGGATGACTTGGTGGTGTACAGGGGGAGAATCGAGACGTACGAAACCGTCAGTTCGAATTTCCTAAATGACCCTCTGTTCTGTCACGAGGGAACAAACATGCGTTGGATAAATATGAAAAACGTGGTGGAAACGTGTCGTAGGTGTACCTTATAAGTCGTGCACGGAGGATCCACGATTTGCACGGCTATCGGTTTTCAAGCGCCCGCGATCGTCTTTTTTCCAGCGACGGGGTCGACGAAGCGTTGCAATTACCCGCGGGGCGAAAATTAGTAAGTTGCGGTATTCGAACGACGCAGCGAAGTTAATTAACCGAGTGGCAGTTCTAGCGTGAAAAAGAGGGAATTCCTGCGACGAAAATTCGAGCGTTTCGTTTCGTCGAACGGGGCCGTGTGAAATTTCCTCGGGAAACGTTCAACGCTTGCTCGAGCCCAGCTTTATTTCGTTCCTCGTGAAATTTTACGCTTTACAACCCCATCGACAGTGATCTTCTTCGCTATTCTACCGCGTATCGGACTGCGTTACGATTTCGATGTCGTACGAGCGGTTTGGACTAATTTTATGGCGACTGCTGCGAGCAAGGAACCAACCGATAGCCAACCGACTGGGAAGATCTCCCGTTCTTTCCTCTGGCATTGATTCTGTTTACTTTTGTTATTAGTCAGTTTTGAATTAGTGTTGAATTGATTAAAAATTGTACTTTGGAAGAGCCGAAAATGCATTTGACGAACTGTGAAGAATGCTAATTCGAGTCTAACTCATAACAAATGTAAATAGAATCAATGGCAGCGCATTGTCGAGGACCTAGGAACTAATGTTGAATTTATTAAAAATTATACTTTGGAAGAACAGAAAATGCATTTGATGAACTGTGAACAACAGTAGTTCGAGACTAACTAATAACAAAATTTAATAGAATCAGTTGCACAGCTTTGTTGACGAAAAAATAGAAGATCTCCTCATTCTTCCTTCTGCCATTAATCCTATTTACTGTTGTTGTTAATTAACCTTGAACTAGTTCACAGTTCATCAAGTACATTTTCTGCTGTTCCAAACTACGATCTTTAATAAATTCAACTTCAGTTCAAGACTGCCTAATAACAAAAGTAAATAGAAACAAAGGCAGAGGATAGAATGGAAGATCTCCCCATCGGTTGGTTAACACGTTCACGTATTCGCGACGCACAACGATTTCCATTGAGAGTCCAGCGTCACACATGCGTGACAACAGTCAAGTTTTACGCTTTCCTCGTTCTGTGCAAACGAAATCATCTCGTATGATAGCATAGCGTTCATTATGTGTGATTCCTGGATTTCAATGCTATTTGAATAGAAATTTATAGCAGATTTTACAGAAATAGTCGTAAGCTGTGGTTGAAATCTGTTGTTCGCGGCGAGATCGCGAACACGTTTAGAGGTTTTAACTTATTCTTTGTAGACGCGAATTCATCGACCTCCTCGCTTGGGATATCGTCCAGTTTCGTGCTAGATTCTCCTTCTTTCTTCCCTTTTATTTTTTCCTTTTGTGGGACACCGTCGCTTCCGTCCTGGACTCCAGAAACTCGATAAACTTCGCCCGATTCAGTTTCGCGACGCGTCTCGTGCTGTGCTTCTTATCGTTTGCTGTTTCCTTCGTCTTCTATTTTTTCCTCCGACGTTGAAATTGCTCTTTTTAACGATTTTCATTGTTAGAATCGTGCTCGCTGACTCGAGGAATCAGCTCGCAACGCGACGTTTCGTCGAAGCTCGCTCGATCCCATACCAAGCGATTAATTAACAGATTTAACGAGGATCGTTGGAATTAATTCATGACTGGGCTGTAACGTAACGGTGAATTATTAAAGGTCTTGTTATTCGACTGGATAGATGCGATGCATTTTTTTGTTGTACGAGGATAACGTTTGAAACGAAAATTTGGCGGAGAAAAGGGAGAAAAGATCGTGATCACGTGAGAATTCTTATGAGACAATTTTATTAAATTTACAATTCCCGTTTATGCATCTTCTAAATGAAACACAATTTCATCAACCACAATCAACGCTTTGAATGTGTCGCTCACATTTGGATGATGATTCCTCTGTGCTTCTTCGTATCATATTCATGTTATAGTAATCACTTCATACATGAAAATGTCACGTTTCAGAAACATCATGGAACTTGTACAATAAACATTGCTCGTAACACGCAACACAATTGTTCCTCATTCGCTGGATGCGTATAATGCAGTATCCATTACAACCCAAACCTAACCCTTCAGTTCGTGTAGTAGTTAAACCGTTGCAATTACTATTTAAATAAAGATTAATAAAAATACAGACAATTGCCCAAAGAAAATGTTCCCTCGCTGTCGTTTCGGTCACACTTCCAGCCGATGCGTGTATTTAAAGCGAATCGAAACGGCAGAGATCGGTGAAATAATAACGGGGGGGGGGGGGGGGGGGTACAAGGAAATCGAGCTAAAACAGCGCCACGGACAGCGGGGGAAAAGAAGTAATAAGTAGGGAACGGTGTGTAATTCCGTCCAACGAGCTGCTCCAGATATTATTTTTAATGCCGCGTCTCTTCATTCGTTAAAAGTACCATTCCTCGTTAGAGAGTCGCGAGCTCTCTTAAATTCCCGTCCTTTTTTCCCTTCGTTCACGGAGAAATTCCGCCGGGAACGTTGCAATTACAATGATACTTGTTACCGTAAAGGCGGCTGTACTCGATTTATCATAGTGATCCATCGTCCACTCGATGTTATTACCGACACTATTTCCCAAAGAACCCCTTTGCGCGGCCTGTCATCTCCCGCTGTTTGACATTCAAACGAGGCCGGCGAGCGCAAAGGGTTCGGTAAACTTGTAGCTTTGGTGCAATTAAATGTTACGTGTCGTCGGAAAGTGGATAATTTACGGATAAAAATGGTAATGCCTCTCGCTGTTCAATGCGAATCAACGTAAAATCGATTGTTCAAGCGAAAGGTAATATTTGGACGTTTGTACGCTTTCCGGTATCGTTTAAGTGTCTTACAATCATACGTCGTTTCGCAAATACTGTGCTGTTAAATTGTTGAAGATTTAATCACTGGTAAATGTCGAGAACACGCACGATATGAAAACTTTGAAAATCAAATAACTGTACATTATTGATTCTGAATCCTGTATAATATCAGTGCGTTCGACTAACATTAATCTTATTTTTAAAAATTTATTATGTTGCCATAAAATTCACTAAATTTCCAGATATCTATAAATGTTATCTGAATGTACGAATAATAATAAATATTAATACAATTATAATATAATATATAATACATAATAATAATATATATAAATGTAATATATAATAATAAAACTAGCCAATTAAAACTTACAAGCTAATTAGACTATGAATTATAATATAATTGATAGTCGCTACAGAAACTTCAGTTAAAAATTCGCGAAATCCAACGCATCGCAGCGTCCTCTCGTTGTCTTTTTCCGGAAGTCGATATTTCCTCGCGGAACCCGTTGATTTCATTAACCCGAACGAGAGCACAATGATGTCGATGACCGTTTCTGTGAGATAGCAACGATGACAAACAACGAATCCATGGAGAAGCAAGGAACGAAAGGGGTAAAGGGAAGAGGTGATAGGTTGGCGTCGACTTAATACTGGAGAACCTCGAGGGTCGAAGAGTTAGTCCTGCTTGAAATGCAGCCTGCGCCAGTCGCAGAACAAACCCCCTCCCCCTCCCCGTGCACCCTCTCGCACCTTCCTCAACCCCTTCCTGAGCAGAGTCCCGCAGGAAACGCGAGGTCCCTCCTTTCTCCGTCGAACCATATTTATCTTCCTCCTTCTTTTCGCGTTTCCTTCCGGTTATCCCCATTTCCGTCCCGCGTCGCGAATGACATTCGTCACCCTTCAAATCTTCCTAATTTTACGTTTTAACGCTCGAATCCCAGGAGTTTCGAATTATTTAATACCTACGACTCACCAGGGGACCATTTTGGTTATGCATGATTTTCTAAATGAACGTTGCCATTGGATGAAGCTTTATTAAGTTATATTCTAGAATCAGTTCTTTTCATTCATCTGATAATATATTTACTATTTTTTCTTTAAATATATTTTATGATTGTTCTGGTGCTGCGTAGGTGTAACGAGGTCCTTTCTTTCTCCGTCGAACCATATTTATCTTCCTCCTTCTTTTCGCGTTTCCTTCCGGTTATCCCCATTTCCGTCCCGCGTCGCGAATGACATTCGTCACCCTTCGAATCTTCCTAATTTTACGTTTTAACGCTCGAATCCCAGGAGTTTCGAATTATTTAATACCTACGACTCACCAGGGGACCATTTTGGTTATGCATGATTTTCTAAATGAACGTTGCCGTTTGATGAAGCTTTATTAAGAGTGAATTTTTCATTAAATTCATTTTCTAAACGTTTCTTTCAAAGAAATTGATTCAGGTATGTGACACTCCACGGTGTGGAGCATTTGAAGTTTTAGCTTAATTTTAGCATTAATTTATTTTAAACTTAGGTTAATTCTTTGTAGCCGAAATTTTATTTGCTTTCATGAAGAAAACAGGACTTGCGTTTCGTTACACGTTTTAGTTTGAACTGTGAAATAAGTAATGGCGATTATTGTTAATTTATATTAACGATAGTGTCACGGTACAAAAAGCAGATGCAGCAGTGGAATAAAAAGTAAACGATATAAAATTGAAGGAAAAAACGTAATTGAATGAGTGCGTAAGTTTCTATGGTTTTTAGTGCTCCGTTTATTTTTCCTCGTTTCTCATTAGAGAGAACAAAGTTTCCGCCCCAGAAGTCTCGAACTTCTGCAAAACGCGCAGTTACAGTTTTGTACTGTCTGCTTGGGCATTATATGATTGGCAACATAAAGCGATGCCACGTTTCGTCTTCGAAATGATCCGATAATGTCTTTACCCGTCCGTAGTTTAACAACAGCACAGTTCAGTTGTGATCTATAACGAACGCCGGTAACTTTGTACAAAAACTATATTTTCCAAGCGAATTTCCGTTTCCATTGGAATCGAATTTTAAGCAAAAGTAACGAGTTTGTTGTGAATTTTACAGGTCGTATAGATGTAAATATTTCTATCGGAATATCGTTCGAAATAAAAGGAGTGGTCGTTATCGATCAATTAGGACAGACTTCCGGCGCAAAATGGGATTAATTCCAAGCCATTAAAATACTTGAAAAGAAAAGCAGTGAAAAAGGGGGGAACAAAGAGAGAGAGAGAAAGAGAAAGAGAGAGAAATCATTTTAGGGATTAACTGCACTACATTCGTTTGAAGAGTGGCTGGATTTAAAGGCGAGTTAATTACAGCCACTAAATACTTCTTAATTACTTTTCCGGTCGACCTGATGCAAAATAGCGAACGTGAAATTTTATACACCTCGGTGAAATTACGTTCATCGACAGTTTTACAATTTTCGTAATTTCACAACGAACCAGAAAATTGTAACGCAGAACAATGTGCTTTGACCAGTGTTGCGGATTAAGAATAGAAAAGATTATGAATAATTAAATTCCTAATTTGGAAATGAATCACAATTATTTAACATCTGAAATGAACATTAAGTAACAAATGAATCGCAGAATGGTCATACCGATACAAAAATGAAAATAATTCTGACAAACCAATTAGAATCGTAAACACAGAATAAATAAAAATAAAAAAGAAAATAAAAAAGAATGGTCATAAAAGGAATTGTTCGCAGCGAAGAAAGAATTACGCCTACTATATGGATACAAAAAATACCAAAACCAAACAAGAAAATTAAACCTAAATACTGCTTTTACCTTTCAGAAACATAAAAAAAATGTTATTAGCTATCTAAAAGAAATTCAACTATTTGATAAAATATAAAGAGGAAAGTCCAGTAAGCCGATTCGACTCTAAACTTTGTCATAAAAAAATATCGTTTGTTTGAAATTCAGAAATCGATAAAAGATATTACCACTCGAAATCGAACGCGATTGCATTCGATAAAATTCAGTGCTCGTCGTAAGCAATTATTCAGGTAGGAATCGTTACTTATTTGTTCCTCCGGTTACGGAACACCCTCGAAGTCGCAGTTTATTTCACTTAAAAGCAACCCTTTACTTTTCAATCGAACATTAAACGCTTAATAGCCGCGCAGCAGAACGTTAAACATCGTCTTTATCGCATTACTCCTAGTTCTCCCCTCTGCCTGTAATTGTCCCGGAGCTAAAGCACCGCGTAAGGGCGACTGAATAATTTGCAGCTGCTTCTTGAGCGCGCCTCCGATCAGCGAGATTTATTTTACGTGTTCGTTCGACCTTAACCGGTATCGATTGCCACTCGAGGAATAATGGCGCGTTGGAATTTCGTGTTCCCGTGCAGGTTCGATCAGGGGAAACAACTTAATTGTTAAGGCTTTCCGTTAAGAGGATAAGAAAAATTATTGCACTCGCTAATAAAAGCAGATGTAATCGCTTCCAGTTTTCTGACTTCGATCGAGTAATTGTTAAGAGAGAAGTTGGAGCAAAATGTTTAACTATGGAGAACTCGAGTTATTTCACTACAGGGATTTAATTGTCGAAGATACACGAATATTAATAATATGCTAATTTTTAAGAAAAATTATTGCTCTCACTAATAAAAGTAGGTGTAATCACTTACAATTTTCTGATCTCGGTCGAATAATTATTAAGAGAGAAATTGGAGCAACATATTCAGCTATGTAGAACTCGAGTTATTTCACTACAGGGATTTAATAGTCGAAGATACACGAATATTAATAATATGCTAATTTTTAAGAAAATTTGTAGTTCTCGTTTCCAATTTTCTGATGTCAATCAAATAATTTTTAATAGAGGTTGGAACAAAATATTCAGCTATGGAGAACTCGAGTTATTTCACTACAGGGATTTAATAGTCGAAGATACACGAATATTAATAATATGCTAATTTTTAAGAAAAATTGTAGTTCTCGTTTCCAATTTTCTGATGTCAATCAAATAATTTTTAATAGAGGTTGGAACAAAATATTCAGCTATAGAGAACTCGAGTTATTTCACTACAAGGATTTAATAGTCGAAGATACACGAATATTAATAATATGCTAATTTTTGGAGTGTACGTTAAGTCCGTTTAAAAGGTCGCGTTCTTTTAAGGTTAAACACTATTTTACATTATTCAAGACTTTGGTGTAAAAGCTGATTACGTCAATGAATGCTGATTTTTTGTATAAAACAAAAGCAACATTTCTTCAAAAATTATGAATCTGCTTTTTCTCTGCTTGCTTTTACTTTTACGTTACGATGGTACTGTGCGACGTTTTCATTTTGGTTATCGATAAGAGATATTCCACGTTGAAAAGATTTCTGCACAACTGTCCTCAATTTTCTCGAGCTGCTTCCCATTTCATTCCTCTCCTGAACCGTCCGCCGGATAACGAATAAAATTTATTATAACGACGCGACCCGATCGCCTACCAAGCTTGAATTATTTCGTGGATGCTTGCGGCTTGTCCCGGCAATTTGAACGGTAGAACGAGCAAGAGCACGTTCCTCATAGAAATCTCGATGAAATTTCGACGCAACTGCGGGGAACGCGTTCATTATCGAGAGTTCTGCAGAAGAACAAGTCAAATGATATAATTCCCTATTGATGCCCGGGGAAATAATAAGGAATTAGCCGGAGAAATTCCATAATTGCTGAACTCGTCGCGCGGATTAAAGGCGAGCTCTCCTTAAGCGTCTCCGTTTTAACCGATTATTTTAATCGCGGTACATCGATTATGACATTGGGAATCGATCATTTCAATTTCAGCGGTCTTTATGTCAGATTTCCACTTCTTTTCCCCGATTTTCTGCAAAGGAACATTTCTGCAACGATTGATTATTGTCTGTGTTTCCCGCACAGATATTAACAATTGAAGTTTTACATTTCATAAGTTTGTAATTGAGAGAAGAAAAGAAAGACGTAATTATGCATTGTATTGTTCATTAATGAATCGAAAGAAAAAAAAAATGATTGCTCGATAATGTCTAAAGGTAATAAAGCGAAGATACGGCATAGATTTTCGTTGCACAGATAAAATGCACTGATCGTTGTGCTTGCAAGAAAAAATACAATCCTCGAAATACAATGTTTCGCGTCTAGCCTCCCTTTCTAATTGAGATTGAAAAATGTTTTCCAGGAAACAGTATTTTCATTCTGAAACACAGAGATGTTTTTCATTTCGTCAAAGAAACACACGTTTTCATCAAACCTTTTGAAACCACCTTACTCGGTTAACAAATAAAATTTCTCTCAAAAGATTAATTCTATTGCTTTTTCCTAGTGGAAAAATGTTTCTTCTTTCCATAAGAAAGATTTTCGTAAGTCTCTTCGAACCCAGCCACAATTTCTTATGCTATCGATTGCATTCGATCCGCGCTGCTTACCACCTTCTAATCCATTAACTCGTCGCCGCGATACGACAAAGATTTCCCAGTTCGACGTAGGACGAGGACTCGAAGTGACACGATTTCCGAGAAGAAACGACAGCAATCCGTTTGGTAGTGGTCGTGGAGGCCACCAAGGATTTCTGGCGACGTTCTTCTCGATGATTTGTTCCTGATTTACGAGGCACCGCTGTTGGAAATTTGCATCCTCGCGAAGAAGGAATCGCCGATCGTCAAGCGTTAGCGAGATCGACCCCTGTTTTACTGCCCCGTTTCGATGTTTGCCACCGACTTCAGATGCGATTTTCAACGAATTTGCACCGACACAAATGTTAACATAAACCGTTTTTTTAACCTTGTTGACATACATGTAGTGATGGTCGTTGTGTCGCAAGCGACAGCACCGCACCTTCAGCTTTACTCGCTTATATCGGCTTAAACCTGCCTGATGTTAGTGGCTATGTGTGACTTCTTGAAGTTTGCCATAACAAAAATATGCAGTCATGGAGAAATCTTGCATCCAGTTTTGGCATTATTTGGTTATTGGGGAAGAAGACCATGGCTTGACTCCATGTGTGTCTGTTGTAAGGAGGGTTTTTCTTGGGTTTCGATTGCGAATGTGTGAAGATTATCAAAGCAAATTCATTATAATTCCATGCTACTTTCAGAGAATTCGAGGAACGCACAACGATTTATGAAATGTTAGAATTTATGAATTCAAATTTTCACAAACATTTATATTATCCTTTCTTTACACGAACCAGCATATTTCACCGTTACAACGTACGTAGGTACTCCCTGTTGAAAATAAAGAAGGAAAATAGAACAGAAAGAATACGTTTCTATCTTTGCACGTAGACAACCTTTACCGTCAAAGGTATCCGACAGATTCCGCTTGTCGCAGAATGTTCCCACACATATAAATTCCTGTAACGCTTTCTCTATCCAATTTATCCCATATTTCGTAGCCACGTTTCGACGGCTCGACGTGCATATATTTTTCGAATTGATTTACAAGTCCTTTCTGTCGCCGCCGACACAGCGAACGCGTTTTCAAGTCTTTTGACGTCGCGAGCAAAGCCTGTTAACGGCAATATCGGCGCTTTTTTCAACGGACTCGCCGGCAAATAATGTAACGGAGGCAACGCTGAACCTCACGCGACGCGACACAACGAAAAGTTCGCAATGCCGTTAACTTAAAAGTCTAACAATTTCGTCGCCGGCCAAATGCAGCTCGATTTTCGTCGATATTCTTCGAGAGCGCGTGCTGAAAATTTGAATAATCCTTTTAGCGGGAAACAAGTCGCCGGAGGCCGCGCGCGAAAGCGGAAACGCCCTTCGCGGGAGTGTTTTACGTAACTCGCCGGAAGTACCGTACTCGACTCTGAGTAGCGTACGTAAAATTAGCGTTTCCACGTTCAGTGGTTCATTTCGAGATCAGACGAATTACTTGATTGCCTGATCGCTAAAATTCGTGAATCTGAAAAGCGAACCAGCTATCTTTCTCGTAAAATGATCGTTTTTCCTGAAACTACCGGAAACTTGAAGGAGACTCAGGATTTTTCACACACCAAATCTCTAATTCCGTTATCTTTCCAACTCATTTTTAGACGTTCCCTTTTAATATCTGAATTGATCTCTAAAAAAGCATATCCACCATCTGAATAAATACTAGAGCAACCAATCACAGTGCCTCGCAACCTTTAAAAGTAGAAGCACATTTGGAATCATTCGAAACATCAAATAGACTTGAAGAAACAACGAAATCCTGTGTCTAGCATTTCTAACCCAAAAGTTTGTTTCCGTATCTGTTTACGTCAAACTCGATTAAAATGTTAACGGTTTCAATTATTCCACTCGGTCGTTGCCCTCGCGACGTCAAGTTATAGCAAGCGTCGGCAGAATCGCAAGAACGATAACAAATGTCTGCGTTGCGATTTCGGTTCATATGTGCGCCGTGTCGCGAAAGAAAGTTTCCCTTGCTCGCGTGTCAGCGTACGGGAAAAATAAACGAATAATTCACGGTGCAACTTATGCCAGCGTTCTCGCGAGGTGCAAGAATTCCTTGCTAGAATTTCAATAACGGCCCGGAGAAGTTTCAAAGAGGGCGATTTGCTAGCCGCGCTCTTTCCTCCACTCGGATATCATCTATGCGCCTTGTATATCATCCTCGCGAGGATACACACGTAAACGGGGGAATGTGTTCGAGGAATGCTTTGTGGTTCGATATGGTCGATGAAGTTTTATGCAGGCGAAGAGATGTCACGGTTCGACCGTTACTTCAAATTGTGCTGAAATCGATGATTTTATAGATTTTGCAATAACGATGCAACGTTTTTCGTTCGTTGGAACGAATTTGAAATGAATCAGATTTTTATTCGTTTCTTTCATTGTAGGGAGACGATGTTTAGATTATTTAAACATCGTTTAACCTCTTCAGGGACGATTTTTTGTAGGAAGAAAAAGAATGATTTAATTTTTTCGTTTATTATGATTTATTCGTTTCATAATTAATAGGGATACAAAAAGCAACAAGAATTGGGAAAACAATGAAAATTCACGAAAAAACTTAACGTTCACATTTGTGCCCAGTGAGCGTTATAATTATAAAATACTAAATGTCCACATATGTGGCCAAGGGTGTCAAGAGGTTAAGTCATTGTTGGCGAAATGATGTTTTTAAAAGAAGTACGAACGTGATTAGGATAATTTTTTATGATGAAAACTTGCACTATTTTATGGTTAGTCGAATTTCGTTCAATCTGGTTAATGAGGTATCGTTTTAGGGAGCAGATCGTGCCCTTAGGGATATTACCGCAAAAGTTACCATTGGTTCACCATCATCCTAGTTATTGAAGGGAGTTTCAGTATTTAAACTCTCTTCATACTTTGTTTTATTAAAGGCCACAGTGTTTAGACTGCTCGGTGCACTTATCAAAATTATAATTAATTCATCTTTTCTTATTATTAATTAATTCTTCAATATTTATAATTCGTTTAATTTTGCATAAAATTTATATTAAAATGTATTCTTTGTTTTCGGTAAAAATTTGATTCGAGAACTTCAACATGTTAGGATCACAAAAATTTGTATTACAGTTTGAATATATCTGAATATCTATACGAGATTTAAAGGATTTCAGGGACTTCGTACTGCAGTTCGAAAATCCGTAAGCTTTTATATAAAAAGAGAAATGTGAATATCTGAAAATTTACAAACTCCAATATCGTAATATAAGGGGCTTTAAAATATCTGTATTCAAATTCAAAAGTTTACAAATTCTCGTATCGCGATTTTCCAAAAAGCACGATAAACATCGCATCCAAATTACAAAAACTTGTAAATTCAGTTATGGAAATCTAAAAATCGATTCGCACAAATTGAATCTTACGCCTGTCAATTTATTCGGACCTGTTACACATTGTTGTGTGACAAATTCGTCGATAATGTTCGTGTACTCTCCAATTTTCTCTGAAATTTTCGCGTTCGACGAACCGTAAGAGGAATAAGGCGCCTTTAATGAAATCAATTCGACGATGATGATATCTGGCGACGTAATTCATCGTCCCTTTACTTAAGCCAACCGTTAACCGTGACCGGCCTAATGAATATTTGATTTCGATTGAATTTCTTCGGAGGTTGCCTCGTCAATTCGCGCGACGGTGTTATTAGAAGCTCGTGATCGGGTTGCAAATTATTGAATAACACCGCAGACCAATATTTCCGTTGAAGTCACATCGAAACGATGTTAACGGCGAACTTCATAAATTAACCAGCGACAACTTGTTTTCGCCAAAGGAACCAGCCTGCGACACACTGATCCGATAAGTGCGCGTCAAAATCGATTAGTGTGTCACGGCGGTGTAGCCTCCTGTTATAATGCGGCAAGGGAGTCCTAAATTGAAACGTTAAGCAGTGACATTAATTGATACAGTGACAATATCATTGCTCGTCGCGGTGTATTTATTTACATTAAAATAGGATCATATTTAGATCAACTCTTTATATTGTGGAAATTTTGGGTTGTAGATAGATTAAACACAAAATTGCAGATAACGAAACGTAGATTTATTAACAATTAAAAGATTATATCTCTAACTTGAAACCTTCTTCACAGGATTCGCTCTTAACCCTTTAGATCAACCCTTTATATTGTAGAAATTTGGGGTTGCAGATAACGAAACGTAGATTTATTAACAATTGAAAGATTATATCTCTAACTTGAAACCTTCTTCACAAGATTCACTCTTAACCCTTTAGATCAATCCTTTATATTGTGTAAATTTTGGGTTGCAAATAGATTACACACAAAATTGTATATAACTGAAACTTATATTTATTAACAATTACAAAATCATAATTCTAGCTCGATATCTTCTCCACAAGATTTGATCTTAACTCTTTCAGAACTTCCCTCTAAATTGTCCCATGCGTGCATCTCTTGCTCCCTATATCCTTTCATGTTGTTACTATCTAATTTTTGCCGTTCAATACATTCGATCATATCCACTCAAAGTTTCTCAGTCTCGCGTTATTCACACCTCAGTCACTTACAATTAGTTTAAACAAACTATCATTCTCCCCTTTGTCGTTGGATCCAAGCACTTTACATCTCTGCAATGTCAACTCTAAATCAAACCTAAGTTTCTCAGTACAATAATGAAATACAGTGATAAAACGAAAATTAAGTGAAGCAAAATTGAAAAACTGAAATTTCTAATTGTAAGCTATACGACGTTAAAGGTTGAATGCGATAGGTGACGATGTATAACAATGCAAAAATCTCTGCGACAATTAGAATACAACGTGATAGCCTAAAGCACTAGTTGATGAATCCTAAGGTCTCGCAAAAGGCAAGAAGATTTCGCAGCGAGATTCTGGTACTTGGAACCGAATCAAAGCGAGTCCAGCGTGGAAAAATGCGGGCGCGTTGGCCGCGTAACTAAGTTATGCAGAGCATTTCGTCGATGATAAATGGGGATTTCGTGCGACCGCCGCCCTGCCAGCAAAATTCTTCCCCCGAGGGCTGTCATCGGCATAAAGGTTACCGGTCACATCGCGAATTCTTCGTGGTAGTTCGCCGAGTCGAGCTTCCTAGCAAAAATGGGTTATAATCGCTAAAAATATATTTGTTACGTTTACGTAATTATTTTCCTGAAACATGTCTCCGAATGATTTACATGATAAATCGAATAAATTATTGCTGGTTTGAATCAATTGCTGAAAATAAATTTAGCAAATGTATTACCTATACGTGCGACTCTGTGTATAATTTGTGTAAAGGATTCGTGAATTGTTTCGTTTACTGGAATATAAAGTAAAATAGAAAATTGTACCAACGATTCTTCAACGATCGAATAGTAAAATAATTTAGAAACGATCAATTATGTGTTTTAGTAAATTAACGTGTAATTGTTTGGAAGCAGCTTTTAATAGAATGAAACGATACACGGGTCAAATAATTACTATTAACATAATGATATTTATCATTAATACAATGTTTCATCGCTGTTACAACGACGTGAAATCAATATGATCTCGGTACGGTGGCCAAGAGTTAAGAAAATTTACGTATCCTACTAGGAATCGATCATTAAGTCTTTCTACTACGCGAACTTAATTAAAAGCTCGCGAACCACAGCAACGATACACTTCCTGCGCTTCGTTGTTTCAGTTTCTCGGCCGAGCTAATAACACGCCATTTTCGCGATAAACGTAACAAATTAACGTACGATGGAGCTCGACGTTGACTGATCGATGAACTAATTAATTGCGTTTACGAGTTGTTGTCGGCAAAGACGTTAGTCGCGAGCTTCGTCCCGATAATATTGCTATGGACGTTTAACAAGTTTGTTTAACAAGTTTCAGTGAGCTCGAAAATGTCTGGAAAATCATGGAAGGCAAACGAGTTTTATTCAGTTCATTAAAAAGTGGTTAACACAAGCGTAAAGCGTGAATTCGATTCATTCGAATAATATCAATTGTGTTACTAACTTAATACCGTTCACTTTTAATTAATCGCAAAATTATAACTACAGCTAGCTGATAGAAATGTTCTTCGTTAAAGGGAGCAATATTTCTGATACATAAAGAATCTCAGAATTCATCGACAAATATCTAAATTCACCTTCAATTACGATCTTTGTTACGTTGTAACAACAACTAAGCGGTACCCTTCGAGGAAAATGTATTTATCGCCATACCGATCTTATTTTTTCTATGCCTTTGACTTGACCTTGTTGGTTAAGAGTTCCAGATGTTACGCACGATTGTAAGCCACCCTTAGTACTTTTTGCACTTAATCGAGACATAAACCAGAACACACCTAAACTCTCGCCAGAAACAGTTTTGACCTTTCTCACCACGGGAGAAATTACACTTACACACAGCACATCAACACATCCCACTCCTATAACCATTTTATATACAGGTACAACATCTGTTAAAGGTAGGAAGGATGGGTTTGGGAAATAAAACAAGGGCGCAGCGTTTTCCGGGTGAGAGCGACCGTAGCCGTTCGCATCGCCCTCGAGACTAGCTTTCCTTTTATTTTTGTCTTTTTTCAAAGTAGGTACAAAGAGGGGGGTTCGGCTCGAGACGCAGCCCAAGCCTACCCAAGACCCTCCCCGGGTGTTTCCGAACTTCCCCAGATTCCTTGGCTGCATGGACCTATAAAATCCAACAACATCCCTCCGACCGGAGAATTTCTGTAAAACACTTCGAACAGTATCGTGTAATCGTGCTCGTGCAAGTGAAATATATTCGTATCAAAAATTATTCAAATTTTATTTGTGAGGGTTACTTAAATTCTTTTACAAAATCGTCTCTCGTCCGTACAATACGGTTTCTATCTTACTAAAAACTGACTATGCCCTTTTGCTCATGTTTTTATGGGCGCATCCCCACTTTGCACTTTCCCGAAAAACAAACCCGCCGTTGGTGCGGGCCTGGAAAGTGCAAGCGGCCGTGACCGAGCCTCGTGCGTACTCGGTCCCAACCCTTATTGGGGACCTCTGGTTTATGGTGGCCCTAATAAACACTTGATTATCTGGTTCCTCTTACATATTTGCATCGAACCCCTGAATATTCGAGCATGACCAAGTTGTCGCTCGAAGCGTACGAGTTACTAATTGAAAAACTCTCAAATTAAATCAATCATTGTGCGTGCTATACAATCTTTCTTTTACGAAGCCCTCGAAAATTCCCTCGAACCGTCCTGTCGGTTACACAGCACCCGGTAGTATTCCGCAGAGCTTTTGTCTCCCCTATCCCAGGCTCGACCATTTCGCACAATCAATTTGCACAACAAACTGCTCAAAAGCTCGCGCGATACCGGCCAGCACCGCAAAACAAGCTCCCGGCATGGAGGGCGCAAAACACGAGAGCATCGGAACGCTTCGACAGAGAGCGTTTCACTCGCGGTGACACGCCGTATTTTGCCCGGAAAATCGCGTGTACGCGGTGACACGAAGCGGTTATGGGGCTTGACGCAACGAAATCTTGTTCTTTTTACAGGGGACCAGCAGCCCCCATCCCAGTTTTATCGATCGTTTCGACCGTCGTGCCGTCGTTCCTGTTCGATCCCTCCCGTATTCGACGGTTATGTTTTATCGCGCCGTGTGCGTGCGGGCACGCGACATTTACGCGTGTGCCATAAACACGTCCGGATTATGCGGGTAATTTATATTTGTTGGGTGCGCGAACTAATTCGGCGCCTTTTTCATGCGGAATCTATTTTCTTAACTTTTCATTATTTCGAAGTATCCCTGAAAGATTGAAATAACCCCTTATACCCTACTTGATTAGGACCTTTACGTATTTGAATATATCCTAAAACTTTACGTTTCAATAAAACTAAACATACTACACTAATTATATTTAAATAAATTATCACTATTATATTAAAATATAAATGATTAAATTCGAAATTTAATGCGCTTCTTTACTGTTATAATAGTTCCTAATTGATGTAAACGTTACGATATGAATTAGGGTGTAACACACCAAAAGATTTTTTAATCTTCTTTGCATATCCTCGACATGACTTGTCCGATAGATTAAAATCTCCGTTTCGAAATCTTTGAAACTACTTTTCACACATTTTATACGTCAAAGCATCATTACCCAAAGCGGAAAAAAAAACAATTCCTTAGGGTCAGAAGCATTTTTCTTCGGTTCAAAAGCAAAAAGGATGCAGTGCTTCGAATACTCCACGTCGAACACCATATTTACTGTTTACTGCTATTAGATGAAGTTATTCCGATTGATCATTTTTTATTTTTTTTTGTACACCTTCACTCATGTCAACCTTAAACCAAAGGTTTTTACATTTTTCGAATCTCGTGTTTAGCATAGTATTGTATGTTGTTTTGTTTTTATGTACAGCGTTTCTCGTCGTGCATACCTTATGATCAGCGTCAAAGGTTGCAAGAAAGGAGCATTTGCCATTAATTGTTTCAATTGTTCCTTAAAGTATAACGTTGCTACTTTCAAATAGCTATACGTCGGGAAAAGGAATTTAATTCGAATGAAAGTTACAAAACGTTAAACGTAAATGCATCGAATTAATTTGCACACCTAATAGAACGTTTCTATCTCCATGCAGCCAACAATTTCGTTGAGCATCGAAATTTATACGGGAATGATGGCATCGCGATATCCCGAGCGTCGTTACGTTCTTTTATCGTTCCACGTGCATCGAGTTTATACGCGTTTCAAGATTTCGCGCGAACGTCGTTGCATCCGCTCCTCGAACGAGAGCACCGAAGAAGAGACTTTGGTCGGATCAAGTGGTTGGTCTTTAAATTTTACAGCACGAGGCATCTGGGCGAAGTTGTTTCCCGTTTCGAATTTTATTCGACGGTGTTCGATTTGTACGGCGGATCCATGCTGTGTCTAAACGACCGTTATCTGAAAAGCCAAATGTCCGCGTACACTTTATACAAATATCCTAATATCGAAGCACCTCGATATATGGAAATCTTGATATCTGCGTGCTTTGATGTCCGAGTACCATGAAACTGAAATATCCTGATGTCTGACTGTTAAGAATCGATAATTATTGGTATGCATTATGAAAACCGACTTTGGTTTATTACCACTGAGTCTGGGCCTGAACATTGCGTATCCCCTGGGTCAGAATCGAACCCACCCGGGTGACCACCACCTTTTTGCCAATAAATTCCCTTCCCAAAACTGTTCCCTCCACCTTAGTATTGTCCACTTCCCTCTGCCACTTCCTATTTTACAAACCCTTAAAAAGCGCTCGACCTTCGTCCACGGCAAAAAAAGAAGCAAAACGAAGAAAAACGAAGAAGCATACTAGTAATTCACAAATCGAGTCACCCAGGGGTTAGAGTCAAGGTAATCGTCAAGAAAGAAGCACCATCGCAAGAATCGAGACAATACGTCACTTTAAAACTTTCTTAAACGTTGTTACGGTCGATAACAAACCTAGGTTCAATTTCGAAGGGGGAGGCGGGCGTTAAAAAGGATCTAGACTTTTCGAAATCGGGCCTTTGCCGACGGGCAGAAGTAAAAAGGAATCAAAACGGAGAGAAACGAAGAAGCATACTAGTAATTCACAAATCATGTTACCCGGGGAATAGGAATCAAGGGGATCATCAAGGAAGGGGCACCATCGAAAGAGCCGGGACAATACGTCACCTTAGAAATTAAGAAACGTTGTTTAAAGACGTGAATCCTTAGTATAGGACTGCTATTAATCGTTTAGTATAGAACGTTAATCCTTTAGCACAGAACACCGTGATATTTGAATGTTTTAATATCCGGAGTTCGAGCAATTAAATAAAGTATTCGTCCGACCGATAGATATCTCTCTCGTTTGTTTATGATAATTCCCCGTAATTGATTAGACACCTCGACGAAATTAGATGATAATAACCCGAATTAATATCGGGCACGCTTGTTTACTTTCGAATGATTATTCATCGTTGCACATCCTCATGAATTTGTATTAGATGAATATTAAATGACGTTTCACGGTTTCCCGTGCGTCGTTGTCGCATATTTTTTTTTGATATTATTAATCGTGAATCAATCTTGAAGCCAGCTCGTTGATAATGAAGTTTCTGGTTCTACACTTTATCGATTCGACGGATGCTTTGACACTATATCTGAACGTCTGCTTATGCTCTTTACCGGTGTCCAATTAAACGACGAAAGCTGTAAGCCGGAGCGACTGATCCGCTTGATTTACGTCTCAAAGGATGTCTGACCAGCCGCTGTGCTATTCCACTGCAAAACACGACTCCAGTATGTACACAGCTCCTGCGGCTACATGTACACGCATGCGGATCCACCTTGTCCCACTTAAAATATGCCACGAAGACACGTTGAATAGAGCATACGTGATTCGTATTGATTTTTGGATCCAAATTACCATAAAACTAGACGGCAAGATGTACTTCTTGGATAAATGATGAGATTATACGTGTTACAGCTCTGTGAGAACTAAAACATTTGTTAATCAAACTGATACAAAACTCAATAATATAACACAAAATAATAACATCGTACACTTTTTTGATAACTAGAGTATCGTAATTTGAGTAACAAAAAGTGACAAATTGATTCTCCCTGTTACTCGTCTAATTTATTTGTCTGTAAAGTTTGTTCTATTTCGAGTTAATTTTGATTCGCTTCCACTAAACTATAAATAAATTCGTATCATTTTCATTTTTCTTATTATCAACCTAAATCTTGTTAACATTGAAGAATGCTTGCTCCTATGTTACTTTAAATATTCCAAGCGAGTGTAAAAGGCTGGATTTAATTTTCGCGTAGATTTTCAAAGCTTTGGTGTTCAAAGCCTAACTTCAAACACCGTAAAGCCCTTTCAATCGTTCGCGATACTTTCAAAAAACGATTCTCCGCTGTGTTGTTCAATTTTCGAGCAGCGTTTCAGCGATTGCAGGAAACACGACAGGGTCCGAGTAAAAGTAACGGAACGTCGACCTGTAACGGTAACGAATGCATAAAACGCGACCAGGGGTAGCCTGGTGATGGCTTTCCCTCCTGTGGAATTTCCGCTCGAAGAGCTGACGCAACGCGATATTAGGTCACTACAAATGGGAGAGTAATACGATGGCGGTACACACGGTACGTAGGGAAAGGCATTGACAGGGCAAACCGCAGAACCGAGGCAGTCGAGCCAACAGAACGGCAGTCGAGTCATCTTGCAGCAGCAGCAGCAGCAGCACATTCAGCACAACCGCAGAAGAACCATTTGCCAAAACGTCAATCCGACCTCCGTTCCGTTTTAACCGAAAAGAATTAATTGTAATGACGGGGAGAATGGCGTGTTATGGGAACGAGCGAGTTGAGCCGAGGATCGATTCGCTAATGTTGGTGAAGTGGCTGGAAAATAGAATGTTGAGTGGTCGATCAAACGTGTGTGCGTGTGCGTGCTGCTAACTCGTGCTTGTTTGTTTCGAGGTGAAAGGTGGTGCATGGGACGTGAACGGTTGATGGATTCGTATCATTTGTAATATGTAAGTTTGAAAAGGTTCGAGTGCGTGGTTAGAATTTAAAGGAATGAAACGCACGAATTCTTTATGAAAACTTGTCATATAATACAGAACAGTATTTGTAGCAATGCATTATAGATGCTTTGCTAGTTGAGCTATTAACACTAGAACTACCGACAATCAAAGCGTACTTATTTGCACGAAAGAGATCACATTGGAAATTACGTGTAAAAATACGGAATACATAAGAAATAAATCTTTATTTATACCTTCTACGGAAAATCATAGGGAATTTTGGAAGCTTTACCACAGTGAATTTATAAGGTTGCTATAAGCAATCATCAACCAGTCAATTTGACTGCTATGGTAGTTCTAGTGTTAAACATACTTTTGAAACGCGTAACGAATCCGGATATTCGTAAAATTCCAAAAACATACGAGCCACAAAACGGACATACTAGCGTTAAGTATTAATTATATTCGGCATCCTCTACTCTGATTGGGTGCATTCTGTGTGCATTAAAATGAGGTCTGGAAAGTTAATAACGACCAAGCTTACGTTACGTACAGTAACTCTAATCCACTTCCTATCGAATATTTAACGGAACATTCGAAGTTTCCGCGTAAAAATTATCGTAACTCAATCCGCTAAAACATTAATTGCCGAATCGTTAATATTTTCGCAGCTCTAACAAGCACTTTCCTGACGCCGACGGAGTGGCTCCCCGTGTGAAAGAGATTTCGCAACGAAATTTCGCGCCGGCCGCGGCGCCCCGGTTAATTTAATAACGTCGAAGTGGGAATCGCGGCTCGATCGGGGCAACGACTCGTGTTTCCGTTATAACGTCGAGAACCGGGCGTGTCGCCGGTTTTATGAAATCACCGGTTTTCGCGTCACCGTGTTCACGTCTGCGCGCGGCGTTGGATTAATCAGTAGTTATCGCGGGAACAGCGGAATATCATTTTATAACGGGGGCACCGTATCAGTCTTGTTTACCTATTAATTTCACTCGAACGCATGCACCGCGCTTAATGCTCGTTTATCGGTCGATCGAGTGAAATGGAACTCGGCGAAGCGGCAACTTCGAAATGTTTTTGATAATACAGCCCCGGCTCGATATTTAACGTAATCATCGAAGAGAGCACTGTGCACGTCGAATTTATTTTCGTCGAGGCATTGGGCAAAAATCTGCTGGAAACTTTATCGCTGAATTTCCGTGCACGTTAAATCTAGATTAATTTAGTCAAGTATGTGTGCCGTGTACTAGGAAAATCTAGGGTTTTATCTAGGATTTTCTAGCGCAAGCAGAATTTCAAGAGATCGGTTCATTTTTGTTTGCAATTACTAACGAACCTCTGAAAGGAATGTCGTCGAACACACTTTTTTCGGTTATTATTAAAAAATATTGGGATATTGAGGCATCAGAGAATTCTGGTATCACAGAATTTCAATACTGAGACTATGTTGGTGTTGGAAAACTCGGTCATTAGGGGATTAAAATGTTTTAATATCAGAAAACTTGGATAATAGCAATCGTGAGTTGAAGTAATCATATGTTAGGATGTTCACGTATTAGGTTATTAAGAAATTAGTATTATTAAAATATTAGTATTAAGATGTTAGCCAAGTGATTTTAAAAATAACAATTATTATTATTTTGAGGTTAATTCTATAAATTATTACAAAATTAACTTCGTAGTTACAAAATCGTTTACAAATTCTGTTTTGTACAAACACTTGACAATAATTACCTTCACAGAAGAAGTTAAATGCAAAGCAACAAAGTGACTTTAAGCTGACGTGCGTACACCTAAAGAAGAAAATAGCTTTTCTTGCCAGGTTCTCAATGATTCCTGTTTACCCAGCTTTTAATCACGATTCGTGATGTAAAGTTGGTTAACGACCGACCATTTTCCCGGTGAACTTTCGATGCTACCGCAAACATAAATTTGCCACAGAGAGAGGCTGTCGAAAGCAGCGAAACGAAAATGGAGTTTAAAATTATTTAAACGCGTACCAAATTGCTTTTTACGCCACGTTATTAATAACAAATATTAAATTTATACGTTAAATCAGGTTCCATAGAATGTATACGTTAACGTTTTTGGAGCTGAAGACAAAATGTTTCTGTTATAATTAAACATAAGTAAATTAATTCTTAAGCAATGCAATTAACATAATTGAATAAATTGTTCGAATTTATTGGTTTTATGACGGCATTGTTTTTCTGTTTGGAAGCACACAGACAATGGTAGATCTTTATGTCCTCCGGTCCTTTGCGGTCTGGTGCAGCAATAATCGGCCTGGAATCGTTCCAGACTTTCCACTAGGTAATCGATATAGCAACAAGTTCGTGGAGAAACTTTTTCTGTGCCGCTTCACGCGCTCGACACTAAAAATTTTGTGTCTAACTGCTATGTATCATTGATTAATGGACGAATGTCAGGGATGGTTTGCTACTGTAGAAACCGACTTTAACTTTTATTAACGTTGTCTGCATGAAAACTGCATCTGCCTGTCACACAATTGCTTTAATCAAAAACTTTAACACTAGAAGCTGTCAAAATGACCAATTGATGATTATTCATAGCAACCTTGTAAACTGTGGTAAAGCTTCAAAAATTTACTATAATTTTCTGCAGAAGGTATAAATAAAGATTTATTTTCTATGTGTTCAGTATTTTTTCATGCAATTTTCAATTTCATCTCTAACATCCAAATAAGTACTCTTTAATTGTCGGTAGTTTTAGTGAAATTTAGAAATTAATGAATTGTTGAATCTTTACTCTCTTTACTCAAAAATCCCAATGAACGAATTTTGAAATGCTCTTGTGGATTTTAGGAGTAAGTAGGTTTAATGCCATTCAGCGTTCATTCAATACTTTTTGGAAGGTGACTGAAGTTTTGATTTTGCATCGTCTGTCGCTCAATGTGACAAACAAATTTTCCTGCGCCAATGAAGCGTTTAACGAAATTTCGTCACTTTTGATTTTCATCTTATCTCAACGCCTAGAATCACCCCTTTCATTTCGGTCTACATGCAGCTTAACATCCCGTATATACATCTATTCTAATTTAACCCTTTTCTTACTGGGCCCAACAGCAAAATAGCAAAAATGTCAACTTTTTATTTTTATTTTATGTATTTTATATTTATATATATTATACTTCAATGCTTACTCCATTGATTTCCTTTCAAAATTCCAATTTAAAATCCTGTTTAACTTAAAGAAAAAGAGCGTCACCCATATCTGAGTGACGTGGCGACAAACGTGTTAACAGATTTTGTTGTATTCAATAAATAAATTGGTGAAATTTTATTTCAACATCAAATGATTGTAAAGTGCCTGTAAAATGCTTCCCTGATATAGCCGAAATCGTCTCGAGTTGCCGCATTCGTCCGAGCGAAAAGGGTTAAAACGTAACAGGCAACGTGTGTTTCCCCCTCGAACGTGGTTTCGCGAGGGCTCGGGGAAAGAAGTTGAAAAACCGTGTGCGGTGCCTTGAAATTGGAGGCGAACGCAGCTGTTGCATCTGCGTTCCGTAGCAACACGTGGTCCAACAGTCGGCCCCGCTCGAATACATTATAAAGGTCCGTTGTTTCAGCCGAAACTCGCGGCCATCTGTCGTTTTTCGGGGCGTCGCCGAAAGTTTCGAGCCCGAGATGAATTACGCGCCCTCGCCCGCCGGTTGATTCGCGCGGTCGAATCGAAGCCGGTGTTGAATTTAACACGAATAGGTTCTGAGGAGAGCTTTGCATAATTTCTGGCGATAGAGGGGAGTGGTGGGGTTCGACTGGTTGCCCCGTGGATGGAATTACTTGTTTAAAACGAGTTTATTCTCGAGGGTTTTCAGATGGAAAATTGAGAACAAATTTGTGATTTATTCACTTTTTTTGGGGGGAGTGGTTAAAAGTTGGAGGATTTTTAATTTATTTTTAGAGATTGCTAAATGTATCCGCAATGCTTAACCGTGGTGCAGTCTTTAGCGGTCTTCAACTTAATTACCTTTTCAAATGAACATGGCAAAGAATATAATAATGGAAACGAAGAACTTTTAAAAAATTATATTCCTTGTATCTTTGTTTTATATGTTTAAATGATGAAGGTAAATATATGATTCAAATAACGAAAGGGTTTTCGTTTCCAAAGACAATGGTGGCCGTTCGTTTACATATTTTTTAATAAAAAAGAAAAACAGGGAAACGAATTTAATTATGGAAATGAGAGGAAATTTTTTAAAAATTCTGCTTTCAATATTTTTATGTATAATTGGTGACTGTGCGTATCCCATTAAAATAATTATAAGGGTTTTATTTTCGAACAAAACAGCGTTACCTTTCGTCCGCTTCCCTGTTACCAAATTTATGCACGGTGATTTAATTTGCATAAATGCGAATTTAACAGCTGTTGAACACTGTTTACGCCAAAAATGATACGAAGTTCCGAGAAGTCCGATCCCCGGATAGAACGTGCACAGGCTGACAGCTGGAAAAGGCGAATACATTATAGGAAGTTCGATGTTTTACCGGGAACTTCGGGCCATCTGTCGTTTTTGCATGACTGCTGCACTGCGCAAGTTAGTTCTGAACTTCCCCTGCGACCCGAAAAACTCCGTTCCAACGTTGCTACGAAATAAGTTTCGAGCGGGTCCCCGAGAAACAGTTTAATAAAACTTTGCCTGACACTAATTCGTGTTTCAATGTTATCGGGACCGTATCGCTAACGGTATCGCTCGCGTTTCCGTCGTTTGGGCAACAGTAGAATCTGATCTGAATTAAACTTAATTGTAAAGCATTGAAATGGGACAAAGAAATTTCACAAATTTAATTCTCTGATAATGCAATAATTTTACGATACATATTATTCTATCCTCCTAAGTTAAATAATCCAATTTCCCACTTCTTCAGTTTCTCAAGATTTATTGGAATATTCGAAATTCTACAAGTACTATTTATCTTTTTCAAATGTTCCGAAAACTTCGTAGAGATTTAGATACAATTCAATTTTTCTACTTCCTTTCAAATGTCAGTTCTAATTTAAGGTGACTAAACTTCAATTTTCTAAGTTATTTTGAATAGATAGATAAAATGTTTCAATTCAAAAGGATATGAAGCGTTCATACAGTAATTATTTACTAGGCAACAGAATGATTTATTTTAGATCATTTTAAAGAAGCATTAAAGGACATCAGAAATGGACATGTTTCGTTCTCCATCGAGTGACTTAGATGAAATAATTCCTTCTACTTCTACGGTCCTAAAACAAGAACAATCAAAGAGTAATTTGGGTGAAACGATCGAATTCGAGTAAAATCGAATTCAATTTCTCGCGTGCGTTTCGATCCGATACTCAAACTTCGCAAACAGCCAACTCGAATTGCAATCATACAGTGTATCGATTTTCATGGGCCATTAATTTCTTATAATTCCGAACGGCATAAGAGACGTCCGAATTTTGTGGTGCAGCGACAGGAAATAGATTTCTGTTTCATGAAGCCGTATGAATGAATTATTGGTGTCTCGACTGGGCACTTCCGATGTTTTTGCTTTCCTCGTTGCACGAATCTATGTTATCCATACATATTTGGATAATATGTGCACACAAATGATATCGAGTGTCAATCAGGCACTGTTTTCCAATAATTATGGGTCATTAATGCTTCTAAGAATGTGTTATCGTTATTCTAATACGTTCGTTAAAGTTAAACCGAGCAATTTCACTGGTCCAGTGTTTTAATATTCGGTCACGAATTTAGGGAATAAAAGTTAACATTGATTCGTTACAGGTAAACACTTGAACTACACGGGATGTTTCTAAAAATTTTTGAACGAACGTTCAGAAAAATTATAGGGCGTTTTAAAGACTAGCATAACAGGATTATTCACGTCTACCTTAATAACGAGCCTTCTATTGCAATTCCGTTATTTAATACAACTCAGCAAAAATTATTAGAAATAATAGTAATTATTTTTGCAAATGAATAATCACAAATTCGTCATTTTGTCTGCTCTGGTAGATCTAGTGTTAACACTATTCCTACCACGACCGGTCAAATGACCGTTTTTAAGATTGTGATTCGAATTTCATAGATACAACATAATTGAATCGCCTTCAAACTTTAGACTTTTCCTCAAACATACGTATAATACATCTTTCAACATTCATTTCTTTTTTCATTGTTCATTTTTTGAGAAAAATTTGTAGTCTGTCTTACATGGGAATGTCGCGATAGGAATAGGTATACTTGAAGTGTCAGTAGGAATAGTGTTAATTAAACTATACGATGATCAAAACCTACAAAAATTATTTCTCCAAATATTCTACAATAAAATTTACTTACAACCCCTTAGAACACCATCCTAATCCTGATTCAAGACCCGAAAAATAAACATTGGCGTTAAAATTGGCACGTGTGTTAAACACAGAAATATTTGTTCGAACTTGTCCTAAATTGGTTCCAAATTTTTACGAAAATACTACTACTTCGACAAACACAGCGGTCGATCATTCGAGGAGCAGATTGTTTTCCGAACCGAGTCCTTTCGAAGCTGACGCACGCATTGGACTACATCAGGCAAGCAAACGGCGGATGAGGTCGCATTAATCCGCCATAATCGCGAAAACTTCGATGCTTGCCAGTTTACGACGCCGACCCAAATGGTTCTTGATCCCCCCCCCCCCGAAATCTCTCGAACGGATCGATCGTATGCGAATGCAATTCATTCGATTACGATCCAGCCGCAGCAATTGAAACAGGATCCTCTCCCCTATCCCGGGGGAGACGGTCATGAAAAATCGTTAATTCAATTTGCTACATCTGCTCGAACGGTCGAGATGTTTGCTGGTGCCGTTCACCCGCTTTTATTTGCATCGTTTCGGGATAGAAACGAAGACACGGGTGCAGCGAACGGGCGGTCGGTTACTTTTTTATCATGACCGTCGCCGTGTAAACAACCGTGCTGTTCTAGGAAGCATAGATTTTATGGTACAACTTTATATTCTAATGGGTGATTTCGTTTTCGGCATCGATGGACTGATCTTTTGGTTCGAGAGAGGTTGAATTGGTAGTAGAGATTGGAAACATTTTAGGTATATTTTATATTTTTATAAATACTTAATTTTTAATTTTTTGAGGCACTTCATGCCTCTAAATGTATCATTATTTATGTATGCTTCATTAGCTGTATTAATAATTTAACAGTAAAAATAGTAAGTTGATTACTGACGTTTACTAGTTAATCGTATGCAGGGTATTACGATATATTGGATACATGTAAAAAGATGTGTTTAATATAATTCGTAGGTACTTTCATTGGTGCATGAATATTTTAAAACTGATTCAGACACATAAAGATGAATCTATCTGTGTAAAGTTTTCACTTATCACTGTCATTGTAATTCAAGTATGATTTACAGTACCCGGAACGAAGAAATCATTAAGAAATCAAGTAACTGATCTAAATTATATCCACAGCTCAGTCAATTACTTCTTCGTTTAGATTTCGTAACGTGTACATTACGTGCACAGGAAATAATAATTCTCACGCGTGACCAGAAACAATGATGTTTATCCACCAATGATCTCAAAATCATTTCTCATCGCTTTTTAAAGCGTATTCGCAAAAATTTGTATAAGAGAGAGAGAGAGCAAGAGATAGTTCTCCAAAACCATCGGTCACTCGAGCACATGTACTCTGAATTCAGTTCATATTTCAATTACCGATTTAGTTAAGTTAATAGACGTGGCGGGCTATTTCGAGGCCATACGTCGAAATTAATTGGAGAATCGGCTCTAGCCCGGAACCGCTCGAATTCTGCGAACGTGGCCATCCTTCGAAAGGCGCTCGTAACTGCTGATGCAATTTCGACAGCTGGGGCAGATGATGAAACGGCGACGGGAGGGGGGAGGAGGTAATGGGAATGTGTGAAATAGCGTAAACGGAAATGTCGTTTCTCGACGAACATCGAATATTTATGTATATCTATATACAAATACAACTATCTTTGTTTATATGTCACCTTTCTGACCGCCTTCAAATTGAAATTAAAAATAAAGTAAGATCTATCTTTTAGGGTGACAGATGCATAAGAAAAAAATTAAAAAATTAATTTTCAAATTTTCAAAGAGATTCCACTGATGGTTTGAAATAAACCTTACTTATTGTATATTATATATTATTACTGTAAAATTTCAGACAGTTATAGCTTAGGAGCTTCTGATTATTTTCTGCCTAAAAAAAAATTGAGCTAGTAATGGAACTGCGCGAGTGAACTAATAAAAATTGCATAAAGAATGCAGCGTTATTTTGCGTGCACTTTCGTACTCATCTATCAAACTTATCCGCGTGGAAGATAGAATTCCAAGCACACGTGCAAGAAGTTACGTTAATAAAGTGCGATGCGCAAAGGGAGATGTGTGGTGTGCCGAGCGAGACGTAATGGTAGTTTAACTACAAAAGTGAATTTAAGGCGGAATAAACGCAGTGGGGGACGCGTGAAGTTTTGTATAATCGATGACCAAAAGTGGACGGAGGACGTAAACGCGAAGGAAGACGTAAGTATGGCTGATGGAAGGTGGTGGAGAGTTGCTTGATTAATAGTCCGCGAAAGGAAACAGTAGGTCATGAATTATAGTAAATAGGGAAAGAACGGGGAGAAGGGATAACGAAGGTTGACGCAGGACACCTAGAAGTAAACGGGTGAGTGAGAAGGGTGTATGAAAGGAGGGAAGAGTCGATTAAATTAACGTTACACGTAAGGGTAGGAGTAATAGAAAATGAATAGGGGTTGGTGATGAATGTAGGAAAATTAATAGTGAATAATTATTATACATTTTAATTTGAAGGGTGGGAAGAGTCGATTGAATTAGCGTTACACGTAAGGGTAGGAGTAATAGAAAATGAAAAGGGGTTGGTGATGAATGTAGGAAAATTAATAGTGAATAATTGTTATACATTTTAATTTCAAGAATGAAGCAAGTATAACGTATCAAAACAAACAGGTCATTTTTGAAGGAATAACATTTTCCATAACACCCTGACAGAAAAAATATAAGACTTCAGAAAAGTTAGAAAAATAACTTTTTAATAAAAATGTAAATGCGAACATTGTTTTACGATTTCGAACTATTCTTTGCACTAAAATCGCCACAATTTCGCTTACATCACAAATTGTATATCACAATGTGTGCACTATCTTTCACTGGCTTTTGTTAGCGTCCGCCATCTGTCTTGGAGTTCAGCCCGATTGCACACAGGGTTCTGCTATTCTGACCTCGGTAATTCTTCCATTGTGCTGCTTCCTGTATGTCACTTGTATCGTTTTAAAGACGTATAGCGAAAATCTTCCGTTCGCACCTCTAATCTTTATGCTTTCTCATAATTTCGTATTTTTCAGTGTCACTTTTCAGAAAAATAGAATCTTGCACAGTACAACAAGGAATTATTCTGTCATCCAAATTTATTTTTGACGTTAGATTTTTCTTAACCGTATTTACGCTAAAAACTACGGGCTACCTTATACGCATATGAGAAAATTAATAAAAAATAGTCTCAGCAACAGCTTTAACCCTTTGAGTTGTTCTAAATCCCCGTTCGGATCCTTCAGCCCCTTTGTTCCATTTTAACGTTTTCTAAAACGCCAGATGTGTCTTGGGTTCTAAGAAGAAGCACTTGAGAAAGTACGTTAAAAGAAAGCTGGTTAACGATTAATTTTTGCTTCGTAGTATTTCTGTATTCAATTTCTAACAGAAAACGAATAAAAGCCGCCGATATTTTTCGCGTATGTATGGAAAATTTCTCCGGTACTCAAAGGGTTAACACTATTCATACCACGACTGGTCAAATGACCGTTTTTAAAATTTCGATTAGAATTTCATAGATACAATGTAATTGAATCGCCTTTAAGTTTTAGACTTTTCCTCAAATATACGTATAATACATTTTCTAATATTCACTTCTTTCTTTATTGTTTATTTTCTGAGAAAAATTTGTAGTCTCTCTTACGTGGGAATGTCGCGGTAGGAATAGTGTTAAGGACAGTAAAGCGGTACAACAGGATACTGAGATTTTGTGATAACAGTTGCGCACAGCTAACAGTATAGCGGGGCCGTAATGAAATCTAGAGATGCAGGGATAAACTACAGATTTCGAGCCCCGAAGCTGGTCGGGCTGCCGTTTCCGGTCCGGAACCGCTGGACCGATGTATCCAAACCGAAATCATGCCAGCCTCGCACTTCCTCCGTTGCATGGTCAGTAGTCCACAGTTTCGCTGCTTCCGGTTCCGGCACAGCGTCTACGAGCTTGAAGATTTGCTGCTTGAACATCGTAGCTAGGGTTGCATTGTGATTGAATTAATCTGAATAGCTCTGACGTTCGTAATTCTGATCGGATTGAACGCAACAATTTCAGTGTAACACGGAAGAAAATCTATAAGCAATGCTAATTACAAACAGGTAGTAATTAATCAAATCAGTTCAAATAGACACGTATCATAACCATCCGCAAATTGCAATATTTGTCTTCAAACACGTCTCACCACTAAATACTCACTTATCGAGCCACTAACACTTGACGACTGTTCGTAACATCCCCTGATACCACAAACAAACAAACAGACATGCAAATCAGTCACGCCTAAATCCATCTTTCAGAACACGTATCCCATATTTTCAGCTTTGATCGGTTTCAACAAAATAATTTCATTGCAACCACTATTAGTTAATCAAACTCGTTCAAACCAGCACTAAACAGATATCTACCACTTAACCATTCACATTACCTACATTATTTATCTTCAAACGCACTTCACTATCAATTTATCACAAAATACCCGCTTATGAGTCTCCACTAACACACAAATACTTCATTCTTTATTTCTTCATTTACGGGCTTAACGCCCTTTTACAAAAAACACGTTACATTGATTTTGAAACGACGACAGAGGAGTTGTTTAGTAATTTGTTGTAACTGCTAATAAATTCTCAAAATGTTCCCTGACACCACTACGAACAAACAGACGCGCAATCAACCACGTCTAAACCGATTTTTGGAATCACGTATCCCATATTTACAGCTCTAATCGATTCCAACAAAACAATCTCATTTGCAACCACTAAACAGCTACCTACCACTTAACCATTCACATTACCTACGTTATCTATCTTCAAACGCCCTTCTTTGTCGATTCATAACAAAATACTCATCTATGATCCTTCATTAACATACAAATACCGCTGATAACCTCTCACACACTGTCCCCTGACACCGCTACGAACAAGCAGACGCGCAATCAACCACGCCTAAATCCATCTTTCGAATCACGTTACCCGTCGCGGGGATTTCAGCGAGCCGGCTGGGCATCTCCCGCGGGATCCCGCTTTAAGAACAGGAATGTTGGGAAACACTGCGGCTGTTCGTTACTACGAAGGTCCCCGACGCTGTCTCGGGTCCGCGATAGAGGGAGAAAGAGGAGGGATTCGCGGTACTCGAAAGGGGACGAGAAACGCCGCTGCTGAACTGCTTCGGACGCTAATGGCTTTCCCAGAGCAAACGCCTATATTCAGAGCTGTACGCGAGGCCGGGGAAAGGGATGTTAGTTATGTCGAGCCGGAACAAGCTGCAGAATTATACCTAGCTGGGATCCCTCGGTCCCCGACCCCTCCCTTCGTCCCGCCCGCCGCGGCGAGCCACTCTTTCTCGGTCGATCGCGGGCACGTAAATGCAGAGCTTCGCGTACGTACGTGTTCTGTGCCAGTGGGATTTTCCCCGAGTTCGAGGCTGGCTCGAGGGCTGACGATCTTGGATTTCAGAGAGCGGAATTGCTTGTCCCCGGCTTGGGGCACGCCGGATGTTTCATTCTTCGAACGATTTTTCGGTCCGCTTGAACGTCGGACCGACCACTACGGTTGAACAGAAGGGAACGTTCTGTGCGCATGAGTTAATGGATTAACGTGTTTCTGGATATTAGGATAGTTGCGAATATTTCGTTAAAAAATTGAGGAATTTGTGAGGGGTACTTTATTTCTTTTACAAAATCGTCTTTCGTTCGTACAATACGGTTTCTATCTTACTAAACTGGCTATGCCCTTTTCCTCATGTTTTTATGGGCGCATCCCCACTTTGCACTTTCCCGAAAAACAAACCCGCCGTTGGTCTGGGCCTGGAAAGTGCAAGAGGCCGTGACCGAGCCTCGCGCGTACTCGGTCCCAACCCTTATTGGGGACCTCTGGTTTATGGTGGCCCTAATGACCACTTTGGCCATCGTCACCCCTGATTATCTGGTTCCTCTTACAATTAACCCTTTCGTTACGAACGGTGACTATAGTCATCCGCGAAGTTTCGTCGAAGAATCCGCCCATAGCGAAAGGGTTAAGGGACAACGGTTTATGAATGAAGAAGTAAAGAAATGAAGGAGCTTAGGAATTTTATTAAAATTAATAAGCGTATAATAATTGTTTTAATACAATTTACAGCTGCTACAGTAGATCAACGATTCGGTATAATTGTATTTCAGGAATTATATGTACACGTGAACCAGGTTTACCCATGTTTTCCATTGTACTTCAGCAATTTACACAATTGCAGAGCACAGTTCTCTCGACACGTGTAAGATCGCAGTGCACGCGTTCACTTGAGTCCCCTCGTTCACGGTGAGCACCCTTATGCAGATTTCAACGCACATCCAGAGCACACGTATGCGTGTTACACTAACCGTGTCCCGAAAGCGGAACTCGTCGAGACGTCCGGTGTACAGCAGCAGGAAGAAGCATCCGGTAGACGACTAGACGCCATGTGCAGGACCGTATGCTCGGCAGGAAGAAGGGCAAGCCGGGTTGAAACGACGGGGAAGGGGGGAGGGGTGAATCTGCTCGTGTCGTGCATCGAAATTCCGTTTAATCGCCCTTCAGACCTGGCTCGTCCACGCTTTCCTATCGCTAGCTGTATCATGATACTCTACAAAGTTGTATTTGTGTTTTTCGGAATTCTGGATTGAACGTAAATACTTGAAGTGATCTCCTTGTAACAGTACACGATTTGTCTATAACTTTAACATTATATGCCTGCAAGACTTCTCAAAAATACCTTCGTCTACTCGTTTCATTCAGACATACATTCGATATCAAGAAAAATCGTTTGGATAGGTGTTTGAAGAATAGCACTCCTGACTCTGTAATGCTTGACCTGTACTACTTAACGAACGAAGGGAGTACGATCGTTAAAGTCTTCCTAATTTTGTTAAGAAATCGATTTATATATCAAAAAGAATTATGTGGATAAGTGTTTGGAAAATAGCACTGCTGACTCTATAATGCTTGACCTATACTACTTGATGAAAGGAGAATAACTATTAAAGTTTCATCGATTTCGTAAAGAAGTCATTTCGTATAACGAAAAGAATTGTACGGTTAGGCGTTTGAAAAATAGGATCCGCAACATTGTGTAATGCTTGATCTATACTACTTAATCAATAAAGGAAAAATTATGAAATTTATCATCAAAAATGTTATAAAATACACAAATATTTAAACGAACTATAAACTCTCTTAATATTCATTTAAATGAGTAAAGTTCACTGTTAGAAGTAATCCTTTTCGAAAATTCTTTTATCCGAACACTTTCATCCCCCTGTTAATTTATTTACGAGAGATTTTACTACATATCTTAATCAACAATAATTCTGATGTTAAAGAATCCCAGTGAATTTTCCTCAAGGATCGTTCCCAAATTAAAAGTTGCTCGCCTCTGCCGGAGACATCTCTACCATTCGACGAGCAAGAAAATCAAGACAACCGGAGAAATGTTGGATCTGTTTAAGCAGCTCGTTAAGTTTCGACCAGCTTCGCGATACCCGCTCGGTTTCGCAATTTCGCGGTCATTACGTTCGCAACACGGCCTCCCTCTTATCCGTAATCCTGACTATTGCGGAAGCTTGTTTATCGCCTTGCGAATTTGCCTGATGTAGCGCTCGAGTGCCATTCATTTCCTGGCCTGCGGATACGAAGGGCTTCGTTGGCTCGCCGAAATATGGCCGCAAGTAGAATTTTCGAAGGCGCCGGAATTCAACGGGACACGGGTCGGAAACGAGGTTAAGCAGAATTTTAGAATTGTTCGCCGTTCATCCCGAGTAATAGAAGATTTCTTAATCGTCCTGCAGAATCTTTCACGGCGCTTCTACCCCATATTCTTGGACGGACACGAGTTCTCTTTGAATAACAGAGATAAAGTGAAATTTAAGAGTGAAACTTCGCTGAAATGGAACATTTTCTACGTTGAATGGCGGTGTTTTCGTGTGTCGAGATGGTTTCCGGTAGAAGCAACTTTTCATCCGGCCAATTTTCTTGAAAAGAATATTATTTTAACTCTCTCGTCGAGGGAATAAAAATTTTGCTGGTATCACTTGACGAACCAGCTGTAGCGTGTTTAAACCTTCCTTTAACGCTTACAATTGTAAACAATTCTATGCTTTCTCGATTTTTGCAGTTAATTTATTTACAGCGGAAATAAATTATGAATGAATTAAATTTATTCTGAAGATATCATTTTTTATTCTATAATAACGAAGATTCACGTTTCCATTTTTCAACTAAAATTAAACCAAATTAATGCTGTTTTCTTCTGTTGTATACATACATTTGCATGAATCATGTTTGTGAAATATTTCTCCGGAATTCACGCCTGATTTATTAAGACTCGTAGACAGTTAAACATACACTATAAGTATTTTAACCCCTTCTGTTTTGAAGCTGTATGTAAATCAGCGCGAAAAATGGCAGTGATGTATATTTTGAAAGGGTGAAAATGGGACGCAAAGGAGGGGAGGAGTCACAGCGACTCAGTAGGTAGACTACGGTACAAGAAGAAGACACGGGGAAGGGAAGGAACTTCAATATTAACTGAGACAACCGCTCTCTGTTTGTTCTCGCCACCTTTTCCTCGAACGCTCGAACCGAAGCCTCTCTCTCGGTATTATCTCTGAATCCCTCCAGCAAGATTTCTCCTCCGTCTTATCCAATAATCGGAAATCGCTGCACAACGTGCACTCCTCCCAATTCCCTTTTTCCCATCGTTATCCTCCAGTGGATTCGTACACGGCCAATCTTCGTTGCCCTCGCGAAACGGTTTTCGGTGGGTTTGCTCGAAATTATAATTACGTTTTCCACGTTAAAATCAGCGATTGAACTTGTACATTATCGCAACAATTCTTTCGATGCAGTCAACTCGTAAGATCAACATTGAAAGCGAAAGTTTCGAAGGTAAAACGGTATCGACAATCTGAATCTTCTTCGAAATGAATTTAACACTTGACCAGCCGAATGGGAAGATCTCCCATTCCTTCCCCTGCCATTGATTCTATTTACTTTCGTTATTAGTTAATCTTGAACTTGCGTTCAAAATACAATTTTTAATAAATTTTTACAAGTATTTTGGGAGGGGATAACTTTTTGAAATTAATATATACTTCAATAAATCTTTTTTTATTCAGTCTTAATATAGTAATTCTAAAATTTGTTTAGTGTATGATATTTTGTAAAGCAATTGTCTTTTTGCAAAAATTACAGATATATCGAGTTTCGTTGATTATTTAACTATGATTATTTAAACATTTTAATATGTTCACCGATCTGTTTGAAATCAAAACCAATCTGAAGACATACTTAGAAACACAATGGACAAGGTTCGATAACAATACCTATCTACCGTTAACTCAGAAACAATGAATGAATCATGCTTCTCACCGAAACTAAATTTCTCGTTTCCGATCACCAGCAAATGTCAAATGAAACCGAGAAATCTGGTTCCCACGCGTCAATGTGTTAATACTGAATCTACGTTGATTAATTTCAAATTTTGTCCCGACACTTCGACTTCCTCTGACGGATAACTTTCTAACGTACACCGTTGACGCACAAATTGCCTTCCAAGTCTGCTTCCGTTCGAGCTACAGAGGAAAGAGCGTCAAGCAACGTTTCCTCGAAATTCACATCGCACAAGTTCCAAGCGTTGACGATCCATAACACAGAAAGAAGCGACCGCAACGATATTCCCTAACAACCGTCCATAAACCAACCCCATGATAATCCCCATTCCGGTGCCGCCGAACCATCATTACCCGTACCAGCCCCGAAGCATCAGAAACACGCGTCGAGAGCTCGCGCGATCGTCCCGCAATATAGTCGGCAGCCGCAGGGGCAGAAGAGTAATCATCGGGGTTGGGAAAAAGCAAGAGTGACGCTGCTCGTGTCGTAACGCTGTCCCGGCTCCTCGCGAAGTGGGACGAAGACAAGCGAAAGGGTTGGACAAAGGGGTGTAGTAAGGGGTGGCGCACCGGAAAGGAACGACCTTTGGCACGCAGGTGCGCGGATCGGCTGATCGAGGCGGGCACGAAGTTTCATTTAGGTCGCGACGAGTGGCGGGAACGAGTGCAGGGGAGGGTGGTGGAGGGGTGGAGTACGCCTGGAGAGGGTGTATTCGAGTGCAGTACACTCGAAACGGTGTACAGGGTAACACACTGCTCTTATTCCCATCGCAGGTCGTCCGTAATTTTTCGCGACTCCTATCCTCTGCTAACCCTCTCCCCTTCTTCTCCCTCTGAAACTCTCCCTCCGTCCAACCCCTCTGCGTCCTTCCTGTTCGTCCCACCCTCCCGAGCTCGAAGTCGGGCCGCTTTATACGGCCGGCTTTTTTCCCTCCAGCGAGGCTGACTGGCTGGCTTCGTTTCGTGCCTCGTGAACGAGAAAATGTAAACGGAATCGCGGATTAACCTCATTAGCGATTGTGGCTGTGCGCGTTCCCCTGGACTTCCAGCTGTTCGAGTTCTCGATTACCGCCTGTTTTCGCCTTTAAACGATCGCCGGGCTGACCCTATTTCGGATCCTCGACTGTTCGCTCGTCCGCGGATCGCTTCTGGGGGAAATTTTGGAAGGAATTTCCTTGCAGCCTTCGGGGCTCCGCCATTGATGAATTTCAGACGCGAAACGAAGAGATTGCGTTTGGGAGAAAAAGTTGTAGGAGAAGAAACTGTCAGAGAAGACTGTTGTATTATTTATTTATTTATTTATTTATTTTAATACTTACTTACTTGTTTATTTATTTATTTGACAGGTAAAAACCCTTTATAAAGAAGTAATTCAGTAAAAATAAAAACAAAAGTAAAACTAAAATGAGCACAGTTACATATAAACTTAAACAGGAGGATACATTGTTCTACATCATTAACATGCAAAATATAAATGCTACAGAGCTTATAACTGAAGATTTATAGTCTCTAGCATTCTGATTGCCTCAGCCTTAAAACTATCTGAGGATAAATTGAAAAAGTTTATTATTAACTAAATTATTAACGACTACTTGAGGTACAAAATAATTTACCTATTTCTGTGAAGTGAACTATAGATATATTCAGAAATGGAAACTTACACGTAATACATTTTTATTTGAAACGAAGGAGAATGATGTTATGCAAATTTTTGTAATTTCGTTATATGATGACAAGTAAATATAATAATTTGAATGGATCTGTTTCATTTATTAATAGCATTTGTATAATAAATGAAATATATTAACAATGAATATAAAAGTGTTATATTACTGTTGTATTGCATTTAAAATATTAGTACACTATAAATTTTCTACGATTACGATAGCACATCCTCTTCTTGTTTCAATTTTAAGTATCTTATTTACCGTTTTTATCCGGTGCGCCTTAAAATGTTATTAATGTCCTTAAAGCGCATAAGAGAGTAATTAATTTCACGTTTCTGTCTGGCGAGTTTCTTGTTTTTCTACATTTTAGCGAAAAAGATATCCACCGTGCAAATGAAAACGTTCGTGGTTTAAAGCAGCTGCTCGCGCATCAAAGAAACGCAGCGACACCATAGAGCGTCTCTCTGCGAGTATTAAATTAATTAACCGACCCGTGTGTGTTTCTAGCGAAATCAAAATATTGGATTTAAATAAAGTAACTTGGAATAAATAGCTTCAAAACTACATTCATACGATGCTTTCGTGTTATACGTAAAGAATATTACATAAATCAAGAAAATCGGTCAATATGTGCGATAAATTAAAACATTTTGTTTGAAATAATCAATATAAATTGAAGCTTTTATGTAAAAGTACGTGCAGTTTAATTTTATTTTCCACTGAAAGGTTTTCCAAGGTATTAATAAATTAATACATTTTTGGTATTTTATTATAATTACTATTCATGTTAAGCAGATATCTGAAATTTCAAATGCTTGAAAATTATTTCGTCCAAATGTGCAACAGAAGTTTCGATCAACGTATGGATGTTAAGGTTTTAGGGAAATTTTTTATATTTCTTTATAGGAAAGAAGCTAGTTACAACATTTCTGTTTCCTGTCAGCGCAACATGGTGTAACCGTTTCCATGGCACCCCCTATTTTTTCCTTCTGTTTTCACTCCCGCTACCCCATAACCAGCTCATTCTCCGTTTCACCCCTCGTTCTGCCCTCATTTTACGCCCGCGCCCTTTTTCAACGAGCCGTTTCCTGCCTGGCCCCATAAACAACAACGCGTGTAAACGGAATCGCGAATCGAACTTGTTGGGAAACTGCTGAACGATAATCAGTGGAACGCTCCGCCATTGATCAGACGAACGTTGAACTTTTATCGACTGTTCTACTGGCAACAACATTGCACTTTAAATACTCTGAACTGATACTATATTAAAATTTCCTGTTTTTTAGAATTGAATACAGTACGAATACCCATTGTCTGAATACCGTACCAAAATGTTCAATTATCCGAACAGTGCGTTATGTAATAATGGTACTTTATCTTAAAATATTGTACAATTTAACGATAAAAGGTATATGGAATACATAAATATTTAAACCGACTATTAGCCTTCTTAATATTCATTCAAATAAATAAAATTTAGCAGAAGAAAATATAATTGTCCTATTATACGAAAATTCTTTTATCTGAACACTTTTGTCTGCCTTATTAACACTATATCTACTAAAACCGATCAAAATGACTAATTCGTGATCTTTCATGGAAACTTTGTAAATTTATTGTGATACCTACAACCTTTAGAAATTTACTGTGATCTTTACTGTAATCATTTGTTTGCCTGGTATTAGATATTTTTTAAATATAATTCTCAATTCGATTTCATCGTCGCAAATAAGTGTAACCTAACCCGTCAGTAGGTTGTTAGTTCGCATATGTTTCTGCTATATCTATTTTAAAACTGGTTTCGCTTAAGGTAGAAATTGCTTTCAAAATTTTAAACTACACACGGAAAGTTCAAAAACAAAATGGCGGTAGTAGCAGATTACTTGTTCAAACTAGGTAATATTTTATTATGTCGCTAATTCGATAGAAAAATATAGGTAATTATTCAAAGACGCTTACTGCGTTAGAATTTAATCAAACTTAGGGTACCATTCGCAAAGCTTCTATCGCACAGGTACACTATTTTCACGCCTCATTAATTATAGGCTAAGCTCCGACAGCTCTCCACCATTATATTTAGCCATCAGGCTTTTACTTCTAAAAGCTCACCGTGCGCCAGCCATACGATGTAAAATCTTTCCCGATAATCGTGTGTGAAAAAGCAACACAGAGGAAACATGTGCCCCAATGGAATTGTTTCGATTCGATGGCAGCTGATATGTAGTAGGTTATTAACGAAAGCTGTTCCACAGGATATTATAAAATGTGTACAAAGCCACGTTTAATATCAATGTATCGATATCACCGATCGCTTATACAATTCGACACATCCTTTGTAAGCGTTCAACAAGCTTAATATCCTTTATGATTATTTCGCGTACGATTTAATTTCGTAACTTTGGAATGGTGAAGGGCTGTCGGGCGTGGCGAAAGAACTTTTTGTTGTTTTACGTTTGAAAACGGTAGGATTTGGATGTGAAAAACTAAACCAAACCAGTTTACATTTATACGATGTTAGATTAAAAAATAACGGTAGTAGCTTCGCAATTTTTGATGGAATGACAAATTCGGTTTCACCAATGTAAGAAATATACTACCAGATATATTTCCAGATTATTAGATCAAGCGATAATTTTTTATGAATTTCTAATTAACATTTCTAACGTTAACAGCAGCTTCTTCTGTTTTAAATTTTCTGATCGAAGAATTTTCTACAGTGACATCACTGTGAATTTTTCTTTCAGATCAACGCATTTCTTGAAGTAATCAACAAAAATTGGCTGATCCCCAATTTTTAACCGATTACGTGTACAGAAAATCGGGAAACATTATGAGTGACGTTGTTCTTTCTATTTTTTAATTTATATAATTGACTTCGAATCTGGAGAATCAAGAGTCTCTTCGAAAAACTCGCCCCGAATATCGGGTTTTACTTTTGCAAATTTCGAATAAATCATTAGCAGCCTTTCCACTTTAAATGTTCCACATCGATAAATTTGCGTTACATTTTATCCGGCAGTAAAAACGGGATCTGCTCCCTTTTCCCGTAATGGAAACAAAAATTGTACGTTATAAACAATAGCGTGTAATCCCGATACCGGAATTACCGCCGGAGGTGGTGGAGGTTTGATTTACAACAAAATTAATTTCGCAACGCGGTACAACAACAAAAACGACATTCCAGTTTCCGGGCACGTTTCTGCGCGAAAACAGCGCGTATTGCGCTGCTGCGTTCGCAATATAAGCTACGCGGCGTGCTCTATCGAACGTGAATTTTTCTTTGCGAGCTAATATTGTCCGAATTCGTAGCTACATCTGCGTGCACTTTTTTTTTTCATACATGCATGCAGCAGATGTTACCTGAATTTCGATGTCTGCGCGGGAATATCATATGTTCGGGTAACATCTCATATTCGACGTTATGCCAGATACATACGTTTAAATCACAAAACACGTACACGTTAATGTACACGCACTGTGTGTGTATCAAAATTTTATAGCAACGTCCATTATTTCTACCGAAAAGACGTCGCTTGTTTTTCGCTTATATTTTCACTGTAAAAATAGAATAACGAAGCAACGCTTTGGAAATAGCTGCTTGAAAATAAATTTATCAGAAATTGCAATCAATTTCTTAAATAAGAAACTTCTATTATCTTAAATTATTACTTTCTAACGCACAAATCGTATTCCCTTTATCCAACTCTTCTGTATTGGAAATTGATTCACAATTGCCTAGCGTTATGAGTTTCAAACTCACCTTCGATTTGATTGTCGTTAACACAGGAACCACCAACAGTTAAAGTGTACTTATTTGCATGGGAGAGATGAAATTGAAAATTACATGAAAAAATACTAAATTTTTATTTATAATTTGTTTATATTTATTGGAAGCTTTACCATAGTGAATTTATAAGATTGCTATGAATAATCACCAATTGGTCATTGTGACTGCTCTGATAGTTCCAGTATTAACAATAGACACTTCAACAAACCGTTGTTTTGTTTTTTTTTTACGTGGAGGAAGTCTTGTAGAAGATACCTCATCTCCTTAATGGAGGTGGCTAGGTTTATGTGGGATTCTTGCCCACTAAAACCTCCACGGTGGTCTACCTCTGCGTATTGGGGAGCACCGTGAACTCTAAAAGAACACATCCTTTACTCCCCCCGCGCCTCAACTAACCCAGGCAAGCTTCTAACCCTAAAGACAAGCGCTGTGCCATAAATAATTAACCCCTTGCACTGTAACATCGTGTGAGACTCGTGATCCGCTTTACGACTCAAACGCAAGAAACACGAGATGGATTCGTGACACATTTTGCTGCTCAAATGCAAGAAACATGGGTCATGCAAGTGATACGTTTTATGAGACAACTGCAAGAAGCACTTAAGTCGTGACTTAACCCTTTGCGCTCGGGAAGTGACTGCTGATAATCAAATTGATATCAATTTTGCAAGCTTCCTGATATAAACAGTTGTGTTCAAAAATTTCTGCAGTCTTGATCTGAAATAGACGAGTGTTAACATAAGTAAATTCTGATTTCTTTAATTTATGTGTTTTGTACTTGGAAATTTTTGAAGACAGAGAGTCGTCTTTTGAGGGAAAAGGGTTAAATATAGGTAATAACACACGAAGCGATAACGATCACGCATCGAAGCACGCGAAACGATTTTAAAATAATTATAGGAATTTATTTTTATTTAGAGAGATGGTAGGATTCAGATGTAAGTGAAACAAAGTAAAGTTCTTAAAATATATATATTTAAAATAGTTTAATAGTAACAGCTTTAATAGTATAAACAACTTTTCGACTCAACAACTTCGACTTCTTGCTTCTCTCTCGCACTCATTTCCTTTCTTTCTAACTGTCAGCTTTTCTCACTCGATGCATTCGATAACGTTCACCCAAAATTCCTTAGTCGCCTCGAGTATTCATCTTTCGCGCCTCAGAAACAGTCTAGTCCAAATCTCTATTTCAACTATAGATAAATTATAAATAAAGATTTATTTTCCGTGCATTCGATATTTTTTCATGCAGTTTTCAATTTTATCTCTTCCATACAAATAAGTACACTTTAATTGTCGATAATTCTAGTGTTAACACTAGGTATACGGAACCCATCAATCTGACCGGTTTTTGACTTCATCAGTAAACTTTGCAAAAATAATTATTATTATTCCTAGCAATTTTTGCTGAGTTTTATCGATGAACCGATACAAATATACTCAAATCTCTCAGTTCTGCAATTTCAAATGCTTTTTGGTTTATACCTATTCCTTAACATACGAATATTAGAAGTAGGTATACAAGAAATGTCTGCAAATCTAGTGTTAAGCACTGTTCACATTTACCCAGAATCGTGTCCGCTCAATCGCATTCCTGCATAATTATAAACAAATTTCACGGTCCTTCGAGCGGACATCATTCCAAGCGCTCGTCGTACAAATTTTCAATTTGTTGCGTTAATTAGTAAAATTGGACGTCCGCAGGGATAGAGATACGTTTGCGAACGGACGGCCGCAAACAGCCGAAGCATTCGATACGCGTGCTCATAAACACGCGGGGCGACCGATCGGATAATTATGACCGCGTGGTCGCAGCTTCGATAATTAATTGATGCTACGATCGAGATCTGCCGATAAACTCGGTGCTGGACACGCGCAAAGGGACACTGCCAATCGTCGTTTGACCGATCCCCGGCCCTTGGGGAGGGCAACGTTACGCTTATCGTGTTGTGTTTCGCATAGGTGATTAAATAATCGAATTTCCGTTGTTGCGTTTATCCGTAATGCGGAAACGGGGCGCAGGATGTGTCCGCGGCGAAGAATATTGAAGGGGACATTGATGGAGATTAACCCTTTCGCTTTAGAAGTAAAGCGGTTATTTTCTGGAAACCTGTATAGACAGTTTTCTTGTGGCATTTCACTTCATCCTTGTTCGACGTAAATAATTCTGCATTGTGTATGAATTTCCGTTTATAAAAATGTATTTATGTGTACTGTGTTGCTGGGAAACAGTTAAATATGAGATTGGTTGAGAATTTTTATTTTAATTTAATTTTTTGTGAATGGGGAAATTCAATATTATGTTATTATAGTCAATTCTTTATATTCTAAGGATATTAGATAAAATCATTTTGTTTCCATGATTTTCAGAATTTTTAATTTTATCATTCATATTCTTTGTATATGTATTATACTAATTTGGTTACTTTCAATCGAAATCGTGCGTTCGCTTGTACGTATTCCACGTTTCAAATAACTTGTCACGGACCATCGTCTGTGCGGGCTTGATCACGGGCAATCATGACACCTGGTAACATATTAGCATTATCTCGTAATGCTCTAGCGCACGACATATCCCCTGAGAGGACGGCAATGTTCCTCCTGATTGTCTAACATCTGCTGAAACGAGAATTGCCCCTTTGACGATGATACGCTTGAACCTGTTCCAATTCAGGATCGACGAAGCAATTCTTGATCTCATGAAAATTTATTGCTACACGAAGTTAAAATATTTCGAACAACTAAAAGTGTACTAAAAATTCCCGAAATTAATTAAGAAACACTAAAAACGACATTCTAAACGAACGAATTCCTCTTCGTCCAATTTTTTCGTTTCATTCAAGAAATGAGAAAAATCATAAAAAAGTAAGCTGTTCTTCATTTCAATAATTATATACGTATAACAATAAATCTATTTCTAAGGTAATTTCGTAGAACCTGTAATCACAGGCATTTTAATTTCTACGAAAGTGTTCATTTACATCAGACTTTGCGCAAAAAATTTAATTCAATTTATAAATATTTTAATATTTCGGCTGTCTCTTAATTAATTAATAAATTTAATATTATCCAATAAAATTTCTCAATAACTTTTAAATAGATCTTTAAGGTATTTAAATTAATTAGTCTGGGAAGTTAGAGTATTTATTATATAAATTTATACTTTTTATAATAATAACTTATAAATATCTTAATATTTCGCGTGTGTCCTAATTAATTAATAAAGTTAACATTGTCCAATAAAATATCTCAACTTTAAACTCGCAGTATGGTCACCTTTAAATTTGTTAACGTTCAATTTTCGTTTCCAAAAGACCGTTCACGGACTTTCTGATTGAACGTTGAAACAATTATGAAGTTCATAATTCATTGCGAGGGCTGGCAGGATTATCTGGCACGAAGGAAGAGCGCAGCATTTGCTTCACTCTAATTCGTTGATAATTAATAGCAACCGCCTCGATAGCTCGATACACCCTCGAACTCCCTCTACGAGGGTCAGCCAACCCTTGTATCCTCTCAAGGCTACCCAACGAAGCCGCATCGTTGCACCGAAGTCTACGTCACCGATTTCTTTGATCTTCGCCACCCTCCTCGATAAGGGTAGCTTATGCTTAACTCGATACAAGGATAAAGATTGTACAAGGAACATGAATCGCCAAAACACACACAGACGACGACTTCAATTTTTTTAAAACATTCTCTTATTTTTCAACCATAACACACATAAATCATACAGATCATACATCGCCACATTCTTCCCACTGAACCTTAACACGTTGAGTGCTACGTCAGCCATCGGTGGCTGAAACTAGATTTTCTGTTTAGGCCGCGTTAACCATCGGTGGCTGACAGTAGATTTTCTGTTTAGACTGCGCCTACGATCACTGGTTGACCGTGGGTAAGACGATATACAGCAATAAAGTGTACACTGTTTTATGGAATTACAGAATATTTATTTAAAACTTAAATAATTTTGATGCATTCCAGGACTAATGCATTTTATTGAAGCATGGTAAACATAAAAACTACCTTCTACCACGATAGGGAGCACCGGCCTACAATACCGCCGCTTCAAAGCGGCGCGCGTAGCCTGAGCGGAATTGCCTTAGAAAAACGCGTGGCACTCAACGTGTTAAGGTTTATATGCAATGTCTTTCGCATGCATTCGCCACTTCGAACCATTCCTCACTCTCATACCACATATTCCATGGAACCAACAAATAATCACACATAAGACCGCTATCTTTTATCCTCGATCGACCACGATAAAATGTTCGCGCGACACCGACACCTTTTCCCGCGTTTGAAGCTTCAGCTTAATCGATCCCACTTTGTTTTCAGTCAGTTGTCCGATTCTCACGATATTTACACGAAGGGCAGTCATAGACGGCCAGTTGGGTTTCCAGCGACGTTTTAATGCCCCGTCGCTTTGTGCGCTCGCAATTCGTTCGACTTTTATAGAGAAAAAAGATTTACGGGGGGATTTTAACGGCGAACCGGCCCACGCGCTCACCGACCGCCATAGAGACGGTGCTTTCGTAAATAGAGGGCCGCGCATGTGGTGGACATTCGTCATAAACAATACCACTTCCTCGAGCGATCGATATCGAGGATCTGTGTCCACCATCCCCGGCCATCGATGCGAATTGTTATATTATACCTTCGTTTTGCTGTCTGCCCCGCTTGTCCAACTCGAGCGTGATTCTCCGGGCAGACGCTTATTCCTGGACGTTCTCAAATTTTGTTTATTTATTTGTTTGTTCGTGTTCGTATACTCTTCGAGGCACACGATTTTAAAGGAAACAAAAACCAAAGTTGCACGGAATTTTTTTTAAGATAAAAAAGATGGCAAAGGACATTCATTTCAATTATTAAAATATTCAACTGTTTGACTATGAGTAACTTCAAGTTTTCAAGGTTGGTTAAAATGTGTCCCACCATGTATAAAAAGCTGAGCAAAAGGTGGGACCAGTTTCAACCCTTCTAACCCCAAAGAGATATAATTAACACTTTTTTCTACTTCATCAAAGTTCAAAGTTCCACGTCAAAGCCATTCAATTTTCGTTCTATTCGCGTTAAATTAGGCTTGGCCCTCAAATTTCGTTGTCGCCGAAATATATTCCCTTGTCACAGCGTAATTTGCTGTTTGCATTATTGGCTCGCAGTTCAGTATCGATTTACACGTCACGGTGGCTGTGTAACAATATGGTGAACATGCACGGCAAATATTTTGAGAACATCTCACATTATTTCCGAAAATAAAGTTCATACCAACGGTGGTCGTTCGTGTTTATCTACATTCCGAATCATACGCACGGTTTGATCGTGTTTGTAGTAAGGTCTAATGGAAATTTCAGTTTATTAGCTCTGCTTTAACATGATGTTCGATTTCGCGCACATGCTACGTTTTTTCTAACAATATATCATTTAATCAGATGCAAAAAAAAAAATGGATGGAATTTGTGGAAATGAATAGGGACTGCATCGTTTTATTTTGAAACGTTGTGAGCATGGAAGTAAATTTACACAATTAAATTCGTTAAAATTCACTTAATAATTTTGCATAAATACAGCGTCGATAAACAAAATTTAACAGTATAAATTAACTGAAAAATATTACAAGGGAAGCGTTAAGCATTAAAGCAACGTGACGCTTATCATTAATGATAGGATACAGGGATTAATTAATTAATGAAGCAGGTTTATCTCAGAGAAATAATATCAGTAAATAATCGATCTTCAACTGTTCATCAAATTTAAATATGCTTCTGTTCGGTTACACGAAGCGATGAATTAATGAGCGTGAATCGATAAAAATAATCAACTCGTTCTTAATCGCATCAGCCTGTATTTCCCAGTTGATTACAATAATTTTTAAAAACGAACTTTCGCTTCAATAATATACTTAACATACAGTATTCTTGCTACAATCTATAACATCCCTTCGTTCGACAACACTCACCGAATCTGATCGCCGGGTCCAAAACGTATCACTTCCCTACAGATCCTCCGATCGAAGCCGCGCAACGAAGCGTTCGCGAACGAGAGAAGCTTCCACGAAACAAAGAACCAAGTGCCTTGCCCAAGCTCACTGTACCCGGTACCCATCGAGGATCTTCCACGGCTCCGTTTCTCGCTTACCGTCGAGCAAACCCACCAACAGTTTACTTATCAAACCACCCTACAACTCTCATCGTCGTTCACCATAAACCCTCCGAAGGAACCGATCCAAGCTTCAAGGTCCAGAATTGAAACGTTGAACGTTCCGTTTAAATAACACCATCGAAAGCAGCCCCTCCTGAAAGCTGAAACTCGCGTTGTATCCAGTCAACAAGCCGCTGCGCAACTCCAAAATAAACAAACCTCGACCGTGACCGATGTGCCGGGCACAGTCGCTCGAGTGACTACCGAACGGAAGCTCGTTCGCGTTTGTCGCGGTCTGCTGGCCAAGGGCGGACCCTTAAAGCGGCGAGGTTAAACAACGATCGACCGTCATCGCTAACGTCAGTGATGACAGCAGTGAGGTGGCGTGCGGGCCGTGGTGTTAAGCTCTCGCCGGATAAATGTGCGCGATGTATTATTACGCCAGCAAGCTGACTGCGGCGGCTCTAAGCGGAGGTGGCTACTTCGGAGGGGGTGGCGGGGCCACGGAGGGCGGGGGCGGAACGGCTGTGTGTCGATGCCAGGAGGCGCACAGGGAGCAGCAACAACAGCAACAGCAGCAGCAGCAACAACAGTCGCCGAAGAGAAGTCAACAGCAGCCGCCTCAAACCGCTCGCCATCATCGAGCGAGTCGAGCGAGCAACCCCGCCCTCGGACCCACCACCTCCGAGCACGTCGTCGTCGAGCACCCAAGGCCCAACCATTATCATCGCCATCGAACCAAGCACAAGGTAAGTCGCTATTCGTTAACCCTTTCTACTGTTCGGGGCTGGAGATTTCGGTAGCGGCAACGACACGAGCGTGTTAAAGTCAGTTAAAAAGAGGAGAGGCCTTTTCCAGTTCGAGGTTCTGGGGTAAGTGCTGTGTGATCAATCACAGTCCTCTTTCTGGAAGACCAGCCTTCCCTACTCCGTGGCCAGATCCTTCGGGACAAAGGTCTTATCTTTTAGGCGACCCAACGTCCGATTGCTTGCCATTCCTAGACTTTCTCATGGATACTGTAAACAATACATCCCTCGACGCCCGATGGCTGCGTGCCTTCGGAACACCAGCCGTCAAGTGGCGCTTTGGGGTTGCATCCATACTTTTTAACGTACTTTCAACCTGAAACACACCAAGTGCTTAGCCATAGATCGTTCAATAGCCTAAATTAAGGTCTAGACATTTCTAACGACCATCCAAAATATGCGATTGCTAACAAGCGTGTGTGTCGACCTTTTTGCCCTCGACACTGAGAGGGATAAATCCAACTACCCTTTTCGCAATGACTGGAGTCCAACGCGGTTTCTACATTCATCTATATTATTTTTATTATCTTATTTTATTTTAGTTAAACGGAAAGAGAACAAACCCATTAATAACATTTGAATATACAGACATTTTTACAATAATGACAAATATGATTAGCAGACTAAAAGCGAAAACATCATTTTTCAATTTCTAATCAACATATATATATACTTACAGTAACTTAGAATAACTTATGTGTGGAATAACTCTATATGGTTATATAGAATAACCACCTATCATTAGGTGACTATTTTAAAAGAGTGTAGAGTACTGCTAAAAAAAATCTAACTCAAAACAAAATATACATATACAAGTTTCAAAGTATCCTTTCTCGTCCCTGTGTCTAAGTCCACTAGCAGGCCCCGGGCGAAACACCCCTTCCTTTCCCTTTTTCTCCACTCTTCCTTCCCAACAACCACAACGGGAACTACACAAGAGTGTAAGAGGGGGTAGTATTTCACTCCCATTGGTCGATCACTTTCGTCACAAAGTACAAAGTTATAAAACGCGTGTTTGACTGAGAAACAGTCGTAATTTCGATTATCTTTCTATTTTAGTTTCATATTTTCGTTTTTCTAAATCTCCAAGGATAGTAAATTTGACTATTATTTATTCATAAAAATTATTTAAGCACCATAATATATGCGCTATAGTCGACAGTTTCTTTTCTACGTTGGACGTTAAAATGCAGGATCCGTGAATTGTACGACAATGATACACAGAGTGAGAACATCACCCGTAAGCGGTTTCACTGTTGGATCGGTTCACAGTGTAATTGTCATCGCGATAGAGGCGAGGGGTGCGCGAGGTTTAACCCTCGTCTGAGACGCTCCACGTTGATCGCAGCTGCGAGAAATCCATCGAGACGTCTCGTAAAGCCGGTATCGCGATGCCCCCGAGCCTCGGGGCTTTTCACGTCGTTCCAATATTTCGCTTCGAAATACCCTGAACTGCGGCACGTCCTGCTTACAGCCGGGCTCCTCCACAAGTTTCCCGACTCGTGGCAAACTTGCCGAACGATTGACCCTATAATTTTCGAACGATGGGACCCGATAATTTCGCGAACAGGTACTTGGCATTCCGCGAACAGTACGTGAAATGATTTCGCACGATTTTGTACGGGTTTCTGTGGGTTTGACGGTGATTGATGGGAAGACGCGCGATCTTTCGTCGTTGTTTCACTAAGTTTTAGACCTAACGATGCGTGAATTGATCGTTTGCATGTTTCGATGGATGAATTTTTCGTTGGTTACCTTTTAAGTTGGAGAAAAATGTTTGGGGTAACTTTTAGAGTTACCTTATGTTTTTGATAATATTGTGATCGTGTATAAGAGTGAGTATGATTAACTGAAGAGGTTATTAACAATTTTCTTCGTATTGTAAGACTTAAATTACGAATAATTTAAATATACTTATATTTGTGATAAATAAATTCTACAGAAAATTATAGTAAATTTTAAAAATTGTGCCACGGTAAATTCATAAAGATTCTGTGAAAAAACTATGAATTCTGTCACGGAACATTGTGATAATTTTAGTGTTAAATATAGGGTAGAAAAATAGTTTAGCGAATCTTTTATTAATATGAAGGTAATATTGAAATATTAATAGTAATTAATTATCTAAAGCACTGAACAATTTGGAAAATTGAAATCAGATATTAATAATAAACAGGCATCTGGAATTTAACCAACGTTCCTGTAAATTAAATGCTGTATAATAATACACTGTTAATCATACATTTCCGATTCAATCCAATCTCAATTAAATATAGACACGTGGATGAAACAATTTCCAGTCGCTCTCTGCGACTAATTATCAGCTCGATCGATTATTAAAAATTCTGAAAATTGGCGGGGAATCATTTTTGCGATCCCTACTTTTTCCCCGTTAGGGGTATAGAGGCGTACAAAAAAGTATAAAGGGAATCGTTCACGCTAATTAAAGGGTCGAAGGAAGTTTTTAGTTTGGAACCACCGTTGCGAAGGGTTGCCAAGAAAACGGTGTTCTCCAGCGGGCTGGTTCTTATCAAAGGCTTTGTAGCGATTAATTTACCCTTGCTCTCCCCTTTTTGGGATAAAAGCTAATTTAATTTCCATGCTTGCAACCACCTCACCGACTCCCAACCCTTATACACCGCCAAGCTGCAAAAGTAGCTAAAGTAGCTGGTGGTTTCGGATTTCTCATAAACTTGTAATAATGTGATAAAAATTGATTCGAAATTGTTTGTGTTGACTTAGGATAAATCACAGGTATTCGCGATATTAGCGAATATTTTCGTTAAAATGACAATAAAATGCTGTAACAATAATTTATGTTGTACAATTATATTTTTATTAATATTTGAAGTTTGATTGCCTACAATATTAACGTGTACTGTATTAATTAAAATAAAAATTAATCATCTGTACTCTATTAAAGCTCTCACGGCAACATACTTAACTTTTTCCATAAGCGAAGTTACAAATTTAGATTTTATTTTTGTTCCTTTGAACTTGTTCGTCTTTTTGCCAGAAATAATAGCGCCTACGGCTGGGAAAATTTTGTACGTGATACAGACGAAAGGTGTACAGTATCGTTGTGAAAGGATTGGTGTATTTTATTCTGAAAAATATCATTACAGTGTTACGGTATCGAATTAATAATTTGCCTGTTTGAAGGAAACAATTTTCCGTAGGAAATTGTACAATAGTAAACTGCTATGAAACCGCCCAAGATTACAGAAAAATTCAGTTGCCAAAAACGTATTTCTGTGCCACGTTTGTGCAAGCTGGATATTCAGAAGAGAGTATAAAAGTTTTAAGCCCGACGAGACAGGTAAGGTTCGCGGGATATCCGGTCCGCGACGGTTCCTGCTTCTGCTTTTACGTCTCTTCGACCTTTTTCTCTTCCTTTTGCTTAAGAAAAAACGGGTTTTCATGCTCCAAAAATGCACGCCACATTATGCCCGCCCGTATTCAAAATAGGAAACTTTAACTCGCGTTCACTGTTTCATACGTTATACAATTCTTTCTTCATTTTTATACAAACCAACACACTTTTCGATTATTTTACGCATTTGTGCATGCTGTTAGCCGTCTAACCGTATTCACTTCAAAGATTTTTAAGTGCAAAATATTTACTAAGATTCGCTTATATTAAACTTCATTTAGTTTAGTTAAGTGTTTTAGTTTACTTTTAGTTTAGTTACTAAAGTTTACATGTATGACTATTTAATCTCCACGTCTGATTAATCAAAAAAATTAACTAAAGTCTGAAAATTTGCGAAACTATCATTTGGTGCCTAACAAACAGTCGCCTCTCGAGTGCAAAGGGTTAATACAACCTTCTAAAAACTAGCAAAACAAGAAATTACGTTCGATTCGATCTTTCACTCCGTCTTCGTTCTCTTTCCTAAAATTCCCAGAACATCGAAACACTTGCAACGAACAGGAACGGAGGGTTCTACAAATTCTTCAACTGTCTCCGCGTCTCGCAAAAGACAAGGGAACCGCACGGAATTAGCGGTTGGCGTGTACGCGCGGAATTCCGTATCGCGTGGCAGTGGTCAATCGAAATGTCGGCCCCGGTTAATTGCCGGATCGTTAATTGCTCGCAAGCATTCAGTCACGGGGGACGACGGCGAAATCAAGTATCGAGCACCAGCCGATCCGAATCCATTAAACGGCGTCCGGCATACTTAAACAGGCATGCGGAAGGGAATTTTTTTTGTCCGTCCAGGCTGAGCTTCGCGAGGGGCCAACAATAAGACGCGACTATTGCTGGGCGAGCGTGCTGGATGTTCTTTGAAATTAATTTTTTAAATCCCTCCGTATTCCCTTTAATTAAGGATGCTCCGTGTTGTTAATTAGGATTATCGATTCCGCTTGTACCCTCTCCCCCTCCCCCCACTCTCGTCCTTGCGAGCGGTAATTAAAGCTTCGGTAATTTGGCCGCGGAGCCGGTTCGCTTAAAAGTTGCTCCGCGAGTCTTGATTGGCTTACACTGAAACATTAATCTGAGATTTCGTCGTAGAGTCGCTGAACACTTTCGTTTTGCAGTATTTTCGGTTTAATAATCGAACTGATTGTCGGACGCGATGGATTGTAACATCTTCTGAGAAAAAGGTGAAGAAGATGGTACAAATAGAATGCGACAGATGACTTTTTATAATTTTGTCTCATTCGGTTTACCTTAAGAAAATCTAAGCACACGTTTTTCTAATGAAATCATATTTTTCTTTTAAATTACGATACAGCAGCATCTTTAAGGATACCATTGTGTTCTCCTCAAATTAGATAAATGACGAAAGAATTTTTCTCAAAGGTTACCATATTTTACAACGTAAATCTTATCTCGAATCGTTAACACTATTCCTACCACGACCGGTCAAATGACCGTTTTTAAAATTTCGATTAGAATTTCACATATACAACGTAATCGAATCGCCTTTAAATTTTATACTTTTCCTCGAATAAACCTATAATGCATTTTTCAATATTCACTTTTTTTTCATTGTTCACTTTCTGAGAAAAATTTGTAGTCTGTTTTACGCGAGAATGTCACGATAGGAATAAGTATACGTGAAGTGTCGGTAGTAATAGTGTTAATCACCGTTAATCACGTTCTTCGCTTAACTCTGCTACAGCCTTCGAATTTCGTTTCTTCTGATCTTCTTGGTCTTCTAATTTTATTAACAAAAAGAAATTTAACGTGAAATTAAAACAATAAAGCACGCACAGTAACAATTCAGCCTCTTTATTTTTCTTTGCGAAAATTCTAACACCTTTCAACGAAAAGAAACCACGTCTACTTACTTTCGACGAACGACTGTACATGTAATTCCTTATTAAATTTCATGAACGCATCGCAAAATAGGATACGGGACTGCTCGAATGTCATTAAGATGCACGGAAGTGCAGTATAGAGGTTCTTACGAACACGGACGATGGGTGAATGGATTATTGAATAAGAAGTGCTTGCTCGAGAACGATCGATCCAGGAGTCGATACGGTATCCTCCGGAAAAGGATTACCGAACGACAGGTCGTCCTTTGATCTCCGAGTGCATCGTCGAAAGCAACCGCGTTTCGACCTGCATTCTGACCACCGGAAATCATGAGCCAAAGTGGATCGCTAAGTTTTTCGCAACCTGTGGTTCCTGCCTGATTTTGTTCCGTGTGGTTGCGAGTTCTTCTTCTTTCGAAGTAAAAAGTTTATAAAATTTTCTCTACGAGCACATGACTGAATCGTGGAAAAATTCATAAAAAAAAAAAAAAATCAATGCCACCGTGGATAAACGTTTTCGCGAATTTGTATCATTGAAGTTTGGTATTTATACGCGGTGCAATCAATTATGAAGATTATTCCCACGCTAGGAATGATTTATGGTTGGTAATCTTAAGATCATTCATTTTCGAAATTTGTGCAAACTGTAAGCACAACTTTTAAGAAATAATTTTAATCGTGTTACAAGATTCGAACGTTAAAGAAAAACACACTAATTTTTAGAATAATAGATAGGAAAGGATTTCTGAGCACAGAAATTAAAGGGTTGAAAACAATAATTTGTGTTTAACCTAATAACAACAGCGATTGAACATTTGATCACGAATAACGGCATTAAAAGAAGCACGGAAAGTTATGGTAATTTGACGGGCGGTCGATGATCTTCGACGGAAACCAATAAAAATTCAATCTTACTGTAATCTCGTCGAGAGTACCGAAGGAGCAACGTATGGGCTGTTTTGAGAATGGTCCTCGATATCTCCCGATATCTTTGTAACTCATCGAACGACGGGCTCAATTTCTGCCTGGCAAATATTTGTCTCGATTCTTTTACGTTGAAACATTTCACGAAATACAGAACTGCACCGTAAGCACGTCGATTTCTCGACTATAAATATTCATTAGAAGTAACCCGATATTACGAAGTGGAGTATCAGCGTACGCTTTTGTTGTCTGTAATTCCAATTCATAATTGATGAAATATTATACCCTGCACGCGTAGCTACATGAAAATTAAATGTTACCGCTTGCAAGTTATGTTTACGATCCTCGTATTTATGTCCCGTATATTAATGCGTTTGTTTCGAAAGAACACAAGGGTCTTTGCTGACCGAAATGAAAAAATGTCGGCGCAATCAAAATGACGAAAGAGAGGAGGGAAGGATTATATTAACGTTTCGGCTTTTATCTTTGTTTCAGGTGAGTAAGAGTACTTGTACGCTCAACTTTATTCGAATTTGCATACGATATCCGTATGTAAATTTTATTGCTTCGCGTGTGGCCGTACCTGAGTGGAGATGATTTGATAACGTACAGCGGACAGGTAAATCTACATGAATTCTGATTTTCCTTACCAGTTTAAATCAAGTAGCTCGTGACAGAAAAAAAAGGAAGAAATTCGCATAATCTATACTACTGTGCAAATTAATGTGAATTACTTGCGGCTCTAAAACCTCACTCGCATCAGAGTACACATTTCTTATAAAAAAAAGAAATATGTATTTCTATTTAAAACAAATTTTATGCTCAACAAAATATATTTCTTACTAAAATAAAATAAGATAAAATAAGTGTTCACATTAATTCGCACAATGCTGTATCTATTTAATACAACTTGATGTTATTCAACTACCCATTATTCTTATTAATCTACAGACGGCACAATCCGTCCTGAAATAATTTTTATTTATAAACACAGTATCATTAAAAAAAATTCTGTATAATCACTGCAACAAGCCATCACCTTTAAACATTTAATCGAACAAAAAGATCCGTTCACAAAACAATTTTTATCTATAAATGCAATGAAGTGCACGAATTCACTTCGACTTTCAACCAGTTGAAAAATGATTTATTCCTACGAAAATTCTGTCGGTGAATACTAATTTCCACAAAATTAAGCGGCTGGATGGTATGCCCAAAGTATAACTTCCGGTCACATTATCGCGCACGTGAGTTTCAAGCAATAGAGCGCACTTAATCACCGCTTAATTAACATCTTCGTGCGGTTCGCGTGTCTCATTGATACGAATGCGCGGGTAGACAACGTCTCGATGGCCAGTACGTGAGGTAGAAACGATACAGGACCGTACCGGAAGCTGGTGAGATGCCATAAACGGGGCGGAAAGGGGGGGATTCCTTTGAGTTGGCCACCTCAGCGGCACATCGAGCCCGATGTCGTGATGACCGAGGCCCCCTGGGTGCCGCTTTGATGCCGGGTCATTATAATCAAGTCGAGTGCAACTTAGTTAACGACATCAAACCCCGGTGTCTCGATAACACACAGTCTTCGTGCACCGGGGTGTGAATACCGGGTGCCATCATGGTGTCGGATCACAGTGGCTTGCTTTCGTTGTGGAAGATTGTTAGACGCGCGGAATATTCAGAAACAAATGCAGTTCAGGTGCTTTTTAACGCTTAACCAACCGAATGTGGAGATCTCTCAGAATTTTCTCTGCCATTGATTCTATTCACTTTTATTATTAATCAGTCTAAAACTGAAGTTGAACTTATTAAAAATTGTACTTTGGAAGAGTAGAAAATGCGTTTGATGAACCGTGAACAACACTAGTTAAAGACTAATTAATAACAAAAGAAAATAGAACCAATTGCAGGGCTTTGTTGAGGAAAAGATTAGAAATCTCCCTATTCTTCCCTCTGACGTTGATTCTATTGACTTTTTTTATTAGTTAGTCTAGTTCATCAAATGCATTTTCTGCTCTTCCAAGATCGAATGGATTAAAAATTGTACTTTGGAAAAGCAGGAAATGCATTTGATGAACCATAAACAATACTATTTCAAGACTAAATAATAACAAAATCAAATAAAATCAATGGCAGCACTGTAAAGATCTCACCATTCAGTCGACTAACAATAAGTGTTAATACACCAAAAATATAAAATTTAGCATTGAAATCATTGCACTGAATTTTCTCGCATTTGCAACTGCACGAAAATGCATAAATGTAATGCAACGTGATTGATTCTACTTTGAAATTAATAGTAAATTGATCGTTGACATATTGCCATAATAATGTGTATACTACAGTAACCTTCATACAAGCATAATTGTGTACTTCGTTAAGATTAAAGCTCATATTTCCTCCTTATTGCTGCGTGTTGTTCATGTCGAATTGATCTTGGCGTAGTGTTTACATTCGCGTTAGCCGTAATAAAGGCCCGAACGTTTCGGTCGAAACACCTTATCGTCGACGTGAAACCCATCGGCAATGATAGGCGATGGTTATCGCTCTCCTTGACGTGGTCGTCAAAGCGGCCGTTATAAGTGTGGCGAAAGTGCATGGTGCCCGGTAAATCGTCTCTCAAAACGAGCGTCGCGGGTATCGATCGAATGTCGAGGTCGTGGAACTTCCAGCACACGCTTTTGCGGGACACATCGCGACGTATAATGACGAAACTTCGTCGCTCTTCTCCGGGACGGCGAAACTCGTTTCAGTCTTCGGATACACAGGGTGTCCCTCAAATACGTCGACGTTGTGTTCTAACAGAATGTTTTACGACGAAATTCATGATCAAATTGAAATCGTTCTCGTTGAAATATTGCGCGACAGTATTTTTATGGGAATTATTTTTATTAAATCACGGCGAAAGTTTGTAACGGATGAAGGATAGAATCGTTTCTGCTTGATCGATATTTTAATGTTTCAGGTAAAGCTGAAGAAGCAAATTTTTAAACTGCATTTTGTCAGATATAACGGCTGATCAGCAATATTGTAATTTAAGTTGAACGTTGAATTTAGAATTATGATGGAGAAGAAATAATATCTTATTACAGAAATTAGAAATTAGTGTAAAGAAGTAATCGTAGTACTGTAGTATTTACTTATTCGCGAGAGGAAAATATTTTTCTTGGATTTTAAGAATTTCCTAGGTAAATTTCAGCAGAAATAATTTTTCGATATATACTTGTTAAAAAAGGTTACCGATTTCAATAAAAATTGTATTCTGGTTCCACTGTCACTAAGTAAATTCAAGAAAATAGTAGTATTAGTAACGCTAAGTATTCGACGGACTGTTTGAAAACCGAGCAACAAATGTTAGGTTCTTTGAGAAATTTGTATTGTGATACCGGAAATCCGCGATGCATTTGTTGTGAGTCCCGATGAAAGGCTGCGTGTACTTTCGTATTCATCTTCCCAAGCATTCTGATGGTTCGGCACGATGACTCCGAATAATGGCCGCCTTACCAACGCGCTCTGCAATTTCCCGGCGACCCCGTAATCTATACTCTACTGTAATAAAGCCAAAAAACAAAATTGCAGTGCACCCGTGTCTTTCATGGATCGATTCCAGAAGAGGAAACAGTTTCAACCTGCTTTTAATACACGTACTGTGTTCCTTTACGTGCAAATATTTAATATAATAAAGGATAGAAAAATTGCGTTAGACGTTCTACGTTATATATGGTATTTCCGATGCATTGTTTTCTTAAATATTAATTTTTACATTCTATGATAAACTTAAACCTTTTTTTCTTTGTATTTTTCAATAATCAGTTTCTTTTAATACAGCAAATTCTGCTCGACAAAATCGAAAGTGTTCAAATAATAATTGTACATTGATTGCAATTACACTTTGCAAAAAAAGAAAAGTAAAGAAAATTGCATTGATTTGGTATTCACTCGAACATAGCTTGTTCATGAAAAAAAATATGTAGAATATAATTTTTTGATAGAATTAGACATTGATTCCAGGTATATGGTATTCTTGGTTACTGATTACCTTTGAGATACCATGGGCATTAAGTATTTTCCGGGTACTCGAATAATAGTTTAGAAATTAATATTTTCACATACACGTGTATACTATGGTCATCTAAACTAATATTTCATATAATTTTGTTGTTTGTATTGAATGATAAGACTAAGAAACAATCAATTATTTCCATAACTCTTAAATGATACACTGCATACTCATTTACTCCAACTTCAAAACTATTACCCAGACACCCCAGAAATATTTTCTGGTCAAGTACCTCATGAATACCTCAAGTTTCCTCGGAGCATTCCAATATCCCACGAAACGATAATAATAGCTGTACTTTCTACTGATTTTATGATACGGTATCGACATTTCTGTAAAAAGCAACGATATTCTTTATGATTATGTCGTAAACGTTAAACGACGACCAGGGTTCGACGTTTCTAAACAGTAAATGGTTCCCGGAAACGATTGGCTTTTAACGGACAACTTTTTCTCTTCCGTTAGAATTACAAACACCCGTAGAACCGTGAAATGGTAACACAAAACTCTCTTCAGCTTCTCTTCAAGAATACGATCCATCCATATCGCGTGTAACCGCAAACTGTTTAATTCATTATCTCGTAGTTTGTGCTACAAATTTTAATTGATTGTAATTGGTCACGGAATAAATTTATAGCCGTTTGAGTTAGGAATTATTAGAAAGGATGAATGAACCATTTGTATAATAATACTTTTGTTTAACGCTAGATTTACGGATATTTCTTGTATATCTATACCTAATATACATATACTGTATATTAGAATTTAAAATTGCCAAACTGAGAGGAAAACAAATTTGGGTATATTTGTTATATCTTATCGCTCCATCGATAAAAGTTAACAAAAATTGCTAGGAATAATAGTAATTACTTTTGCCAATTTTACACATAAAGTCCGAAACCCGTCAAATTGACGGATCTCGTAAACCTAGTGTTTTTTTATTATCAAAATGATAACCCACATTTTCTTTAAAATAAATTCTTGGCGCCCAGGGCAACACGCTCTAAATTTGCCTGGCGGTGAATGGATTAACAGGAAGAGAAACTGTTGTCCAGTCATCGAACGCATAGTCATCGTTCTCGCGTAACAGAGTCGTTTCCCGGCCGGTTTGTTACGGGGTTTGATTGTAACGGCGGCGATGTTGCTTATAAAACGGCGCAAGTAATCAGAGCCACGGCTGGTGTACTGTATCCTGGCGCAATACGTCCTATTAAATACCAAAATACGTACCGTAACAAGTGCCATTATCCGTTTTATGTCTTGCTTTACCGGGCCGTGTTTTATTGCCCGAACCCCGGCATGAAAGCGCGGTAAAAAAGAATTTATTATCAACGGCCATTTTTATTACGACCCGCTTTACTGCCGCCCGCAGAAAAAAAGATATAATTACTTGGTTTACGGGTCGGTCGTTCTTGGTCACCGCTCTAACTGAGAACGCTTAGATCAGTGTGCAAGGATCATGGATTACCGAAGGAAGCGAAGAAATTAAGTCTGAGATGACGTGATCTTTGATAACTTCGAGAAAATAGATCGTAAAAAAATTGATCTTGTTCAGTGTAACAGGTAAATGTTCGTTATGCATTTAGAAGAAATTATATTTTATTACGATAAAAGTATAGAAGAATAAAGATATCATATGTAAGAAATAGTAGATATCATATGTGAAATGTTTGTCATTTGCTGAGTTGTTGTGTTTTCATAAGTTTAAATTTGCATGCAAATCTACAGTTTAGTGATTGTAGTTATTTTACATTAGCTAGGAAGTTTCGTTCACCATTACTTTAACGAATACTAGTTTAATTATTAATCTTTATAATTTTAATTAAGAAGGTGTGTATTTTGCAATTAATAACGTGCAGCTAGTAACTACTTCGACTATCTGAAGTTTTCTTTGTAGAATTTAGAATTTCGATTCATTGGAACCGATTTTTCGGAAAAGTACAAGTTTCCAAACAAAATTTACTCAAGTAATATTATACAAAATTAAGGCAACCATTTTTCGGACGAAAATATCGTTCTATCATTCATCTAATTTAATGTTCTGTTTTGTTTAATGGCTGTTCCCGTAAGCAAATTGCTGACGACAGGCAATCTTCATTCCTGTTACTATCCACCAATTCCAGACCGCTAACTAAGCAAACAATGCTAACTAATTAAGGATTCGACATCGGTGCAATACAGATTTGTTTGTTGGAATGCCTTGAGGTTTCCCGTGCCTTTAGTCTCCTCCGCAAATTGGAAACTGCGCCATAGTCCACTGGCGAACTTTCAATTTCTCGTTTTCCATCCATTGTTCTTCCCCGTTATTATTCAGTTGAGCAGAAGCATGAAAACTTTTGCAAACAAATCACTGTTTAAAACATACATACGAAATGTTGGAGATAACTGTATTACAACAAAACAGAATTTATACAACGTTTGTTAAATAGTTACGATCAAATTGAATAGCATTTTAGTTAGAAAATTTCTAGAAATCTTTGGTGAATTTATAACCTACATTCAAATCGAAATTAATTCGTTCCTTTCATCTTCCTCCTTTAAAAACTGAGCCGAATTCCTCAATACAAAATTCGTAATTTCTCACGATGTTACTTAACGAGCTTTTAATTTAATTTAATTAACCACCCCGACCCTCATTTGGAAATTTTGGAATTTTTACATGTCGATTGTATGCATAAATGGCATAAATAACAACTATTTTTAAATATATAAAATAATTCATGGAATAAAAACAAGCTTTCTCTTATTACTTAATTACAATCCTCATTTTGGATTTTTTTTTTAAATATAAAATATTTTAACGTCAAAACATAATTTGAATATAATTATATTGTTGCACAACTTTTTGTGCATTTCCCCTACAAAAATTGAAAAATGAAAAATTTACCAGTCAATGGGTTATCAGCAGAGATTGCTCGAAGATCAAGTTAATTTGTTGAATTAGAACCTTTTACCATTTCTATAAAGTCGAATAAGAGCAAAATCACGTAACTTGAACGTACACGTTAACCAACACATACAATGTCACGAGATATTGATAGAAAATGTCATGCTTGAACAGAAGAAAAATTGGTCCTGAATCAAAGAAGGGACAAGTATCGGGATCGTCGTGACGGAGCAGAAATATTATTTCTCGATCCCTCCCCCGCCTTTTATTCCCTCCTGTCTGCTTACAAGTTGCAACGAAAAAACACGAAGCCCCCGTTGCCGCGATATCGACGCAGCGGCGGGCAGAGGTAGCTCTAGCAACAAATAATTCCGTGATTTGTGCGCGGCTACGTAAGAATATTATTTACGACGTCGTAAATTACGGCAATTCGTTCCGGCAGGCCACCAGGAGAGGGAGAAAACGCAACGTAGAGATTAATATAGAGCGATTGAACGGAACGAGCGAACAAACCGTATTGGATCGCATTCAATCGGATCGCGCGCATGCGGGACGATTGAAAACTGAATATTAATGCTCGGCCCTGCTTTATCGAACAGAAATATTTTCCCTTTCCCGTTTTTTCTCCCTTCTTTCTATTCGTTTTTTCCCCTCCCCCTTTTCCAACGCGCCAGCTTACTTACGTGTCGCGTTCCGTGACGAAAAATGGACCCTCCTCCCCCGTTCTGCTGTGGCGAATTTTTCTCGACGCGCGAAACTCGAAACACACGATCCCCTCTTTTCTCTCTGTTTCAGCCAACTTCGCCACGGTCAGATTTACCGTCGATTCGAGAGTGAATTACGAGAAGTATCGACTGTGTTTCTTTATGTAGCGCCGGCTGGAGTATCTGATAAAGTTGCGCCGGGGATCTGTGATCGATGACGAAGTTCCGCTGAGAGGAAGTTCGCTTATCTAATCTATCTACGGCGAACGCTGCGCGAGTGTGGCGCTAAATTCTGAGTCGAGAAAAATTGTGCACCATGGCGTTTTGCTATGCGGGATGTTGTGTTATCGGAATCGGGGGAAAAAGGGCAACAATTTCATTTTAATTCTTATCGAAGGAATTATATTACGTTTGAGTGATATAATTGTGGCTGTTATGGAGAGTGAGAGAGAAGGAAAAGGAATGGGAAGAGGTGTTTCGTCCGGGACCTGCTAGTGGACTCATCAGTAAGGCTTACCTAACAGGCCCCTGCCTTAGACACAGGGATAGGAAGGGACAGGTCAGAACTCGTATATACAGGGTGTTAATCTACCTCTGGATCGAAATGAAATGGGGGGGTTCTAGACGTTGAAATAAGATGAAAATCAAGACTGACGAAATTTCGTTAAACGCTTCGTTAATTAGGTATTATGTAAGAGGAACCAGATAATCAGAGGTGACGATGGGCAGAGTGATCATTAGGGCCCCCATAAATCAGAGGTCCCCAATAAGGGTTGGGACCGAGTATGCACGAGGCTCGGTCACGGCCGCTAACACTTTCCAGGCCCGCACCAACGGCGGGTTTGTTTTTCGGGAAAGTTCAAAGTGGGGATGCGCCCATAAAAGCATGAGAAAAAGGGCATAGTCAGTTTAGTAAGACAGCAAACATATTTTATGAACGAACGGCCTTTTTGTAAAGAATTTAAGTACCCCTCACAATTAACAGTTAAAGATTGCCCAAATTAGCCAATCCGCCTGCAGCGCCGTCTGTTGGACTGGCCGCTACTGATGAGTCCACTAGCAGGTCCCGGACGAAACACCCGTTCCCATTCCTTTTCCTCCCTTTTCCTCCACAATAGCCATAATAGTATTGTTTTAACGTAGTGAAATTCAGTTTTTCGATTACTGAAATATGTTTTCACAAAGATGCATCCGTACCAAAAATTTCACACAAAGTTCTCGACGTGCATCGTAATTAAATTCCGGCCGTGTGGTACGACCGTGGTCAAAGGGTTAATCAAGTCGATGTCGGATCACCGATGACAATAGGAAACTCAAAGTGTCAGGCTTTTTCTGCTAGGAGCGTAGGTCCATCGTTCAACTCATAATGAAAGGCAGGGGCGTTTCCCAAAAACTCGTACAAAATTAATAAAAAAAAAAAAACAAAGAGAACGAAAGAAAGAAATAACGAAGAAACGCGAAAGAGTAAAAACTGGTCGTACATTTCTGTGCCGTCAAGGATCTCCAATTTCCTCGCTCATATTTTTTCGTCCGTTCAGCAACGACCGCCTCCCCGCCCTGCAGACGATTTCGGCTTTTCATCGAAACTCGAGTGACCTGCGAGGTTTTTTTTTCGCGCAGCTTTGCGGAAAAGAGAGCTCGGCCTGAACTCCGGTGAAATCAAGCCCCGTCGATCAAAGCTCGTCCTACATAACGGGCATCGAAGACCAAATTTTCAGTTTCGAGGACAAAAGGAGTCATCGACGTTGAAAATCGAAATAGATCAAAGCCTGCCGACCATCGTCTATTTTTCTTCATTGTTTCTCCTTCTCTGTCCACCTTCCGTCCTCCGCGTTCCTTTCTCTCGTTATATTTGATTCGTTGGTACCGTTTCGTCGACGAACCTTCGACTCGTTCAGGATCCTACGTGAAATTCCAATCGATGGCGTCCTCAAGTATTTGGGGGCTGAGGTTTGGTCGATTTATCGAGGCTTCTGGCGAAGGAATAATTTATTTCGCTTTCCTCGAACTATTTAATTTTCATTCAAGCTGTTTCGCTATGAAAAATTTATATTCTATCTTTGGATTAACAGCTGAATCATAATAAACGCAATTTCAATGTAAATTCAATGATGCAGCGAATCTCTTTGTAAATAAATGATCGTACCTAAAATATTGAGATATAACATAAATGTATGCTTCATTATCTAATTTAATATACGTCATTGCGTATGCTCGTACGAATTATGTATATTAATTCTATAAATCACATGTTGCAATACAATTCAAAATAATGTCATCGAATTAATCATAATCCGATGTTGCAACAGGCTGATAAAATCGTAGTTGTACGGAATCAAGGATTGTTCGTTAATCATTAACGTGAAAAATTGTAATACGCTACTGCATTAATACTGCCTAGATGTTCGTCACGAATCTGTAGGATCCCACGGAAACCGTGATTTTAATAACCTGAGTCGGTCATGGCCGTAACTTTTATTCCTGTCAAGGTCTGAACCGACGGATTGCCAAGTCCGGTCTCTCGCGATGATTTGTATCTTTCGCTCCGTGACCCAAGTGGAGTCATTAAATCGAGATACACGGCGTGTACAACCCGAATATAGACCGAATGCATCTCGTACGGGTATCGATTGACCTTTTTTCCCGAAATATCCGCCGCGCATCCGCTCCCATCGACGCAGTTACGAATGGACAGAGATCAAAGTTGATCTTGTGCGTACTTCTACGACCCACTTTTCCTCCGGAGTTCACCTCGTTCTCTCCTTTCAGCCGGCTCTTGGGTATAAGAGTCGATTTTCTCAACCGATGCCAGGTAATCCGCAGCGCTGAATTTACTAATTACTATGCCGCGCGAACTTCTGCCTCCGCCGAAGGATATCGTTCCGATGCGAGACACCGAAACTTCGGATATTAAAGTTATTTCGGTTTGACGGTTGAAATGAAGAGACAGAGAATTAGAAGAACTTTTCTATTACTTCCTGCGAAGTTTCAAGCACTTTCTTGTTCCTTAACTTCGTGTTAAGGTCATATTAAGGCTTCATAGTATAGGATATTATACTTTTATTTATTTAGTAGACAGACGTAACAGAGCTAATTTTCTAATGAACTTAAGCTGTAATTGGTAATGTGGAGTCAGCAATTTTTATTCTCCCTGTAATTTGGAAAATATTCACCGTGCGCTTACTCTTTTTTCTACCGTTGTAGAATTTACGTTTAGGCTTTTGTTAAAAAATGTATGTTATGAAGTTTCTGAACAAAGTTGCAAATGTAAACCACAATACCAGGATTTTGATTTTTTTTTTTTTTTTTAACCAAACAATTCCCGTAAAGTATACATGCTGAAACTATTGGAAATAGGGTTTAATATTACCAAATAAAATACTTTAATTCTTTATTATATGACGCGAGAAAGATGCAACTCTGATTGGACTTCACGAGCTTTGTCATGAGACTGTCAAAATGAAGTGGTCCAGATTCCTACGTCTCCGTCCGGGTCCTTTTACTCTTTTATTCTGTATCTTAACGTTTTCTTATTTTCTAAATTGCCACATATGACTTGAATTCTTGAAAGAAACCCTTCAGAAAGTACGTTAAGAGAAAGCTGATTTCCCGGTTAATTTTTGTTTCGTAACATTTCTGTATTCAAATTCTAACCACCGTACCAATTACAGGTTAATAATTCTTTTGCGCTATCAAGATTTCTTTCGCTTACTTTACATGAGAAATTTCCACAGGAAAATGTTTCGATGCATTCCTAGAAATACCCTATATTGTACCGCAAGTAAGTAGATCACTGTAGATCAAGCGATCTCGGGCGGGGCATTGTAAATGTTTCAGTAACCGGGTCCCATCGTTATCTGTCGCACGAAAGTATACCCGATTGTAGTTATTCGAGAAGTTCCCGAATTAAATTGTTCGTCCCCTGTCACCGTTTTAAGCATTACTGTTCCAAATGTTACCATAAATTCCGGGAACGTGCTGCAGGGGGGCGGTTCGCTCTCCTTCGGGAGCCATTGTATTACACGTCTACTTTTGTACCGCGGGACACGTTGGTCGAAACGGTGAGGTTGCTTTTAAATTGTTTATTTCGCTGCAACCTACTTGGACGAAATTTATGGGTCGACGTTATTCGACGATGTTTAAAGACGAGCATTCGATCGCATCTCTGAGCTGTTCTGATTCCGCCTAATCGTGCGCGGCAGCATAATTTTTAGAAAAATTCGAGAATCTAGAGTCTTTACTTCGTTTTCGTAAATAGTGGTAACAAGCCATGCTGCGATTTTTAACGAAAATTCGCATTTTAATAACGCAACCCAAGCAGCAGAACGTAAATAGAAGCTTCTTTCGCATTGTATATGCAATGCATATTTTCCGCTGGATATTTTATTTACTTTTGCATACTTTGTGTATTTCGTGCTTCTTTCCACATATAAACTTCTCTCTTGAATTCATGAATATTCACGTAGTTAGGTTTTAATTTAATTCGATCGACTTTATTTTAAAAACTAAATTAATAAATATAAAGTTGCGGTAAAAAATTGATACTAATTACAATTTTTTGAATGAAAAACCTTTTTAACAACTCGATCGACTTCGTCTTAAAAATTAAATCAGTAAAAATAAATCGCGGGAAAGAATTGATACTGATTACAATTTTTCGAACGGAAAAACCTTGTTTATTAAAATCCGTTAAATTAATTTTCGTCAGAACTTAAACTATCGGCTGCTTCAGACATTTCCGTGCTCAATCCACCCTATGGTCTCGCACGAAAATAATACCAGCCGTCTTAAGCTGTTTCATTTCTTGAATATAAATGTTCTTCAAAAACCGTACGAACCAGCAATTTTCCAACTGTAAAACGTTCGTTTATTTAAAGCTCGAGCCATGGGGGAAATCAACTGCGGAGATTTCGCGTGGTTGCGATACAAGGGTGAAAGGCAGGGGAAAAAATGGGAGAAGGGGAGGAAAATAAAAAACGTGGAGAAAAGTAACGAGGAAAGTGCTTATTAAGGAAGGACAGGGTTCCGCCTAGTTGCGAGAAAAAATCCAGCACAGGGGTTCGTTCTTTTTCAATCTAGCCGGGGCTGAAAAAGAAAACGATGAGGGGGATGATTGGCTTCCGGTAAAGGCTGCGTTGCTGTCGGAAATTGGGGTGCGCTTTGGGGTTCGGTTAATAGACACGTCAAACTGTCTGATGTATTATCGTACAGCGAATGTGTGTAATCTTTCGGTGAGCAATTTTTTATATCAACTAAAGCCATAAATTAGAAAACAGCACAAGTCCATCAAGCAACATAACAGAAGCAGCTGCTTTCGTGTCTGTCACTCTTTATTTTCCATCCTAATTTTTGCAATTTTTCTGGCAGGTATAGATTGTACCATGCATGAACGAATAAATCAAAATTATTTTATTCCAGTTAATTCCCTCGAATAATAATTTATTGCGGGCTGAAACTATTTTATTCGATTTTTGCGCTTGCAGATAATTCGTCGGATAAATTTCAACGATAAATTATAATTAATAAATTACACGGTTCCAGAAAATGGATTCGCTGTCGCTTTGATATTCGCGGCTTCGATTGCTATTTCAAGCGTAATCGTAGGAAATTTTCGCGAGGATCCCCTCCACAATGAATCACAAATAGCTGAAACTTTTGCGTGAAATCTAATTGCTCGAATTTCGAAATCGCGCGCTAACCCGGTTGAATAGAGAAGCCAAGAGAATCCGATAAATCGCTGGCGCAGTTTCAGGTAACTTCGAAATGAATCCCCGCGACTTCGTTCGAACGGGGCGAAATAAAGTTGAAAAGTGGCGGAATTTGCATAGGCAGGTTCTCGTCCTTAATCGCGACCATCGTTTTAAAGAAGTTCGATTTATTTCTCGTCCGGCCTGGGTCGATCCTATTCAGACTAATCTCCGGGGGCCATTAGGTATCGTTGCTCGTATCTTTTAAATCGTGGGGCCGATAAACGTGTCGGACAGCATGATAGATTGCATTAGGGAGTGTCTGACGTCGTTGAAATGCGCGATTTCAGAACCGCGAAATCAGCCACTCCTAAAGACACAGTTGGTCACTTCGACACGCGATGCATTGAAAACCACTAAGCCAGTCATTCAGGCCTGTCAGTGTCGATGATTAATCTGGTAACTTGTGGTCTCGATTCATCATACGGTTCACGAAACACGTAACACGGCCCTCGCGTGACGTTAAATCTGTTAATCCAACGAAGAAAATTTACGTTTCATGGAAATTTATGTTTAATTGCAAAGATTGATAGGATAGATTTTTTAATTAGGTTATCGCAAAGATGGGAAAACAGAAATATTTACGTTCACCGGAAGACTTTTTAAAGGAAAAAGGAAACTTTGTTTGAAATTAAGCTTTTAATCTGGATTGCCCGAATTGTCGACTATTTTATTATTATTAATCAATCACTCTGGTTTTCTTGCAACTTCGTGTTTCTTAATATTAATTCGTAGCAAAGAATGTATTAGCAACGGAATTTAGGGAATAGAAGCAGCAACCTGTCATTGTCAATTATGTCGTGTCTTTTAAATCGAATAGGCCATTAGTTCAGTTAAGGTTCTCTGTTCGAATGGAAATCAGCTTACGAGAAGCTTCCAGAGAGAAAGACGATAAAGAAATTTAAAGGATCGTTTCCCACGGAGGTAGTTTTCGAGATTCACTTTGCAAGATAACGAATCCGCTAACGAGCACCATTCGTTTCAAAGTCGGGTGCACGTATTTTCACAAAGAACGATGCACGTATCCCGCTCTCTCGATTTTTCACATCCAAGTGTGATGACCAAAAAAGCAGCTCCGAACATCATGAATATGATTTGCTTCGTTAGAGCACAAGAATTGCGAAAAACATAACACATAATAGGGAAAGGTAGAGAAATAACCGTTTTCCTCTTTATGGGAATTAAATTGTAATCTATAACATAAATCCTAAATTCTGTATAATTATCTTCAATTCAGTGGACATGTATTTATCATCGACCGTATAAGAGTTCGTCTATTGATTTAAGCATTATAAGCGTTATAAAATAAAAAATAAAATAAATCAAAGATAAATCACTGTTGCCGTTACCATAAACATCTATATCATAAAAATATTTGAATAACAGTTCATCGGTATTTTTGTTTGCTAGCAGCTATTCTTCCTTGAACTTAATTATAATATTAAATATTAAATAATAAATATGAATAGTAATGATATTATTATTATTATATATTAATAAGTATTATAGAAATAATAATACCAAACTCTACTACCTTAATCTTCCGCAACTTCATCGAGTAATTATTCACCCAAATAAATTCCGCTAAATGTTTGCACACAGAAGAGATTGTTCGAACTCCGGTAGTCAACGAAATCCAATTCCAATTCTTATAATTACTCAGACAGGCGTCCGGCACAGACTCAAAATTATCATGAAGGCATGCACAGTGGGCGGTGTCTCGTTTCAAAGATTAATTCGTCGAATGCCGACTCGAGTGTTTCGGACGTGCACGATTTCGTGGGAAGGAAAGGGGGGTGGCTATAGCAGCGAGAGAAAAGAGCGGGCGTAGTTCTGGAAAAACATGTTGGCAGATTTGCATGAAGAATCCTTATTGCCCGTGGAACGTCCAGCTTTATTATCGCTGTTAAAGGACAGGCCAACGTAGCACTGACCTCGCTCGGCCATTACTCCGCTTGTCGTGGCAGCGGCAGAGAAACAATTTGAAATATGCAGCCAGCCAGTTAGCCGCTACGATACGAGCTGCGAGTGAGAAAATCACCCCTAACAGGCCAATTTGTAGTTACCGTTGCACGTTGCTCGGCGACGTGATCAACGATGGCGCGATGATCATCGACGAGAATGTCCGGCGACGTTGAATCGAAAAGCGACTCTTGTTTTGGACGAGCCGGAGTAAACATCGTTAGCATGTGATCTCGTATCGATCGTTTTTCTTTCTCTTATTCTGACAACGAGTAGTTGGAAGCTAAAATGTTTGTCATCACTCGTCTCTGAACATTTGTTAGTGATGTTTTCGGTTTCTTTTATCATTTAAATTCTTCGATTGGCGATGGTTGGAGTAAATAATTTTCTGTTATTATTTAATCGATTAATTTTGCATTATTATGTGAGTTTACATGAGTTATTTTGTAAAAAGCGAACGGCTGTCGATCTCAAAACTATTGATATTCTTAATTTTTAGGAATAATAAGTTGTATAGAAATAATAAATATTATAAGCCGTGTAATTATCGTTAATTAATTATTACATACTTAATTTATTAATTTCTTCGTCGAATTTGGAAGATCTATAAAATACTTTGTAGAATGTTTCGCAATTACTCAACCAAACTTAAATTTCTAATATACAACTATCATAATTTAACAACTAATTTACATAGAACATAATTTTACAAAAATGCAATTTTGTTAAACATGTTTTATTTTATTAACCCACATAATAAAAACGAGAATCTCTCGACCAACTGAAACGTTTTCTTGCAATTATGGAAGCTCTTCGATCGTTCATCGAAATTCGATTAATAATCCCGAATTTCCTGATATCTAGAGAATAGGCAGACGATTCGTTTGACCATGAACGAAGAGCAACTTCCTGCGTCTGCTATTCGCAAGCACACGCGTCGAAACAATCGGCGGTTTTCGGTTGATCTTCGAGTGGTCGATCAAGCGAAATCGCTGGGTTCATCGGCGCTCGGCCCGACGAATGCCGTATGCAAATTCGTATGCGGCAGTCTCGATGGCCAGTTCAGCGTTACATCGACAGGGCGACCAGCGGGACTGTTGGAATTGCGTCTCGTGCAACGGAGAATGCTTTCAGCGCGATTGGACGAACATTTCCTGAATCAGGTTCAGACGTTTGACCCATTGAGACCTGATTAATATTGCGCTTCGTTGAGCTCCATCGTGCTGAAGACGCTCCTCTGCGAAGAAAAGCGGAAGAAAGAGGAAGAGAGAGAAAGAGAAAGAGAAAGATAGAGGAAGGAAAGAAGAAAAGCTGAAGAGAAATCGTGCAAGAATGGTGATAACGACATGACAAAAATATTAATTAGGTTCTGTCATAGATAGACCGTAAATTGTCATTCATTTATGGAAAATTTAAATATGCACGGATGTAAGCACTTGGTATTCAGAAATATCTATACGTATGAAAAGACATGTCCTGACTGGCCAGCTGATTCATCATCGCAGAGCCTAAACTGCTGAAGCTAGAAACATGAAATTTGGACAATGGGTTCCTTTTATGACATAGGGCACCCACTAAGGAAGGATTTTTTTATATTCCACTTCTAAGGGGGTTAAATAGAGGTTGAAAGGTTATTTGAAAATCCGCCGATTTTAAAGCAGGGCACTATGAAAATTGGTATTTAGCATTTTGGTTAGAAATAAAGAAATACGTGTTTGAACGTTTTTGGAAAATCAACCCCGAAGGGAATAAAATAAGGGATGAAAGTTTGTTAAAAAATCCGGCAATTTTGAAGCAGGGCACTAAGAGAATTACTAAGTATTTAACTTTCTGGTTAAAATTAAAGTTGAGGGCTTGCAAATTGGATATCTATTAAAAATAGTTAAAATTGAAATCGAAGTACCTCCGCACGGGCAAAGCCGCAGGTAACAGCTAGTTCAATATAAATTGTGTGTTATAATATTTAGAGGACGAGACAAACTTCTATGCACAATAAGGTCAGTTATCTCTCATAGAAATATGAATTTGCATACAAATCCGCGGTCTGATCGAGATCTTTAATGAGGCGAGCAGAATCATCGTACGTAAACGCGGGAACACGGACGGACTGAAATTAATTATCGAGCCACCGACTCGCACCCTCCACGGTTGCCGAGATTTATGATTATATTAATTGCGCTGCTAGTGGCGTATACGTTTGCTTGGTTGACAGTGATGAAGAGGCGTATCGATACGCCGCGCCTTTATAATATCTATCTCCCTCCGTTCTTCACGTTCTGTACACTTTTATTCTCAGAGAAAAAATTTTTCATTTCTATGAACCGAAAATTTTGCGAGCGAAACGAAGTCCTTTTTAATTTATGAAATTTTAATTCACTCCTTTCGTTTCTCTGTAGTAAAATTCGTAGCGTTTGAAACTTTTTAATCATTTCTGTTTCGCATCGTAGTCGATCGATTACTTCGTGTTTTTCTTCGCGCTTTAGTATCCTCCTTTTCTCACAAATTTTATTAAAAATTTTCCTCGTTTATGTTCGCCGTTCGTTAAATGAACAACTTCTTATCGTCTCCTCGAGATTATCGCGCGAGCAGTTGAACAACGTTGCGTTTTAATCTAACCTCAATGAGGGCCCGTGTGTACCGAGGAAAGAAACTTCTTTAATTTTTCAAAGTAACGTTCTTACCCACCGGTGAGAAAATTTTAAGCGTTCCCGGCTAACTCGAGAGCTCGCGACGGAGAACATTTTTCCTCCGACCTAACTCGAATGTTGTTCACAATTTACACTTGAAATTAACCCGTATTACCCATGTGTGCGACGTTCGTTCGTTTGTTCGAACCCACTGCTTTCTTTTCGCTGTGCGTTCTCCTTTTGTCTCTTTAATTCCGCCTGTTAAAAAGTTAAACTCGTTGGGACGAGTGCTCATCTTATGTTTCACCCCTTCTATTCTTTTCCTCTCCCTCCCTTTCTCTCTGTTTCTGTCTTTTTTGCCTTTCATTTCCTGAAAGGACTGCCGGTTGTATCGGCGTGCTTGCATACGCTTCCTGCTCCACGTGTTAGTTACTTTCCCAGTTCTCGTCTCACTGCTTTTCCCTCTGTTTTCACCGAACCGAGGAAAAAGCTTCCTTCGAGACCTCGCGTAAGAAGCAGATTTCAAGAAACGATCCCCGCTTATCGCAGCCAATGAACTGTAATTGTTTCGAAGTTCTTGAATTCCTGGATTCCTTTTAATTTCGCCGGGATTCTAATGCACGCGGCAATGACAACAGCCCTTGTAGAGAGACAAGAATTTCTGTAAACGAAAAAGATTCGACGAAATGCTGAATAAAAAAAAAGATTAAGATGCTCGATAAAAACGATGGAAAATTATTAATAAGTTGAATTTCTGAATGTTAAAAATTCCAAAATGTGCAATAGTATCGAGCATATTATCTTTTATACAAAATAATTGAGTACACGTATTATTTTCGTAGTATTTATCTAATTATTCGGTGCTCGCAATTTCGACGCGGAAATCGTTTACTTGTTCTACTGATATCGATAATATCGAATGTACCTTATTCGTTACTGTGTTTACCATTTAATTGAATAATTTTGCAGTATTTACAACTACACCCGTTGATTTATTTTCACATTTGACTGCTCAATATTCACCAGATATTTGCATGCCTCTTTTCATTAACGCATTAATCATTTTCAACAACACGAAAGTCCTTTGTTAGCTCTTTCTATAATCGTATACATGAAATCATAAACCTAATTGTTCGCAACAAGAATTTCGACAATAAACAAAACTGTTAATTATTCGTCGCTGAGGTGCATAACGAATAATTAACTCCGAGATAAACAATTTCATGCGACACGATCGTAAATTCAATATTGAAATCGAGTAATTATCCCGTTTGATTTTCCTATTAAATTAAGTATTGGAATCAATTAATCTTTTCATTTCATTTTTTATTTTTTTCACGGACCTTTTATCGTACCATGAACTTTTTTCTATTCCAAAAAAATGCCGGAAATTTTCAGAAAATTCCCCTTTGCATTTTAATCACCACAATACTATAATTGTTGAAAGGAATTGGAGGCAATATCTTCCTTGGAAATTAAATAATGTCTGCTCACAAAGTTTTGTATTAAAAAACACAGCCCATCTTTTAAATAAATTAACCCATAATTCTAATAAAATCGAATATTTCAATTAATTAATCATTTTATTTTCCTTTTCACGGATCTTCTATCGCACCTTGAACTTTTTTCTATTCCTAAAAAGTGACGGAAATTTTCAAGAATTCCCGTTTGCATTTCAATCACCACGATCTTTCACCCGGCCGCCTCCGTTAGCGCTTCGAGTCTTTTCATGTAAATGTTCCTTCCAGCCGGAAGTTCCGACTGTCTTGAACAACGTTTTGCTTCATCTTTCGCCGATGCACATTCATGAACCGCCGCGCTGCTGTTCGTTTCACCACTCGAGCCGGACTCGAAACTTCGTGTTTACTTATCTCCATATCCTTCCGCGCTCACGCTTCTCGTCCATTTTGAAATTTACATCGCGGCCGGTTCCCGTTTCTGCGGTTACTTTTACACGTGTGCTCGCCGTGCTTTCGCACATCCCGCTTTGTGGATCTTGCGCTACGTGGAAATACGGCCACGACCCAACCCGGCCCTCGCGTTCACTTATCTTCAGGATGGCCCCGCGTTCACGCGTTCTATTTGTGCGCGGTCTGAGAAATTCGCAAGCTCTTTGGTATTTACAGTAGCGGACACAAGTTTAAGACGACAGAACGATGTAAAACACTAATTTAATTTATTCATGTCGATAAATTAGGATTCGACGATATGATCTAGGAAGCCATTTAACAATGGATCACAATATTATACATTAGCATATATGACTACGGTGTCAGTCGTAAATGGTTAGTAGAGAGAATAGGATCGATTAGAGAAATAACGAGGCGATTTATACAGTCATTTGAGAATTACTTTTTTCAATCCAAGTTTTAACCTTGTTCCATCGCGTTATATTCAAATTTATAAGTAACGCTTTTAATTTTTGTTGTTAAGAACCTCGGTTGTGGTTAATATATCAATTTTAGGTTAGTTTAAGATACACGATGATATACTTATAACTTATTTGAATATTAATAAGCGATACTATGATTTGATTTATTAGTTGAATGTTCTATACTCATAAATTATTATATTATCGAGTATAAAATGTTTACCGCATTCTTAGTATATTTTTTAACCCATTGTGCAGGCCGTTCTTTATAATTCTGGCGGCTGTTTGAAGGCCGAGAAATTACGATCGTCCACGCGTGTTACAGATAATGGATGGAGGCCGGTGTAAGGCAAACGTTTCCCCCCTTCGATCCGACAGCCTCGTTCTCACTTTCGTAACCAGCTGCGACCGCAGGTTCGACAATTTACGCGCGACCCCGAGTCCCGACCACCCTTCTCGTTGTGCATCCATAAGCGCTCAAAGTTAAAGCCCACTTCGCGTTAACTGGTCCATTCCTTGCGGAAGGGAGCCATAAATGAGGGAGGCCGCGGCTAACTGCTCCGCGAGGAGTTTACGTGGCTGCGCGTTGACGTATCGCGTTGTTAGCTGGTGAAAACGAGACCTCAGCTTCGCGAAACGTTCGCCTGTGTCTTCGATTCTCATTGAATAATGTGTTACGAGCGACCCACGGATATTCGTGCATTTAATTTGAAATTGGAAGCTATGCATGGTGCAAAAACGCGGGAAATATTCTACGTTTACTCATGCAGATGTCTTGTTATCATTATATTTATAGGAAATTCTACTTTTTTTTTATTTGGTAAAGTGGACGATAGGGCTCAGGTGTGAATAAAACAAAATGAAGTGATTAGAATATTATTAATATACGTGTTTAAAATAGTTTAATTAATTAAATTAATTTTAATGGCATGTTACGAGTGGTCTACGGACATTCTTGCATTTAATTTGAAATTGGAAGCTATACATGGTGCAAAAACGCGGGAAATATTCTACGCTTACTCATGCAGATGTTTTGTTATTATTATATTTAATATAACATTTGGTTATTATATTTTGTTATTGTAGATAGGATTATTAGCAAAAGTATAAGGTAACGTTTAAATTATAAATAACAACAATATGTGGCTACTCTTAACACAACTTTCAACTCTTGACACTACTTTGGTGAATCTCGGTCCAACTCTAACGGTTCTCGGTTCAACTCTTAATTTTCCAAAGAAAATTATGCTCGACCTTCCTTTTTCCCATCAGACATCCATATTCTTTCATACTTCGCGTTCACCGAAACGTAATTAGTTGACAAATTTGGAAAGCGTTAAATGAAATGTTTAGTTACCGTTTTATTAACTGTTTCTAAAAGAACATGAATTTGTGGTTAACTATATCGTTTGATTTGGCATGTAGAAACTGTTAGCAATCGTGATTCCTTCTGTTTGTAAAATGAAAAGCAATTCGCGCCGTAGTCAATAGCTAACTTTTAACAAAACAGACTGAAGCGCATAAAGGTGATGAAATATCGAGGTGTTCATGCGTGGAATATGATAAAATGATAGAGCAATTCGCGAAAGTATTCTATTCCATCGCGAAGATAATCCCTCGAATCGCTATTCCCCTGGAAAGGTACGAGAAGCTATTAAAATAATGCTTGCTTCGTTTGCTGTGACGACGAGGGAACCGAGGCCATTGAATAAATTTACAATTCATAGAGATTCGAACAATAACAGGATTCTACGACTCGTGGAATTTGACGTAAATGCGTTTAACTCGAAATGTTCTCCTTTCTTTTCCATCCCCATTTTTCTCAACACCGTTCGGGATCGATCAGTATGCTTTGCTTTGAAAAATTTGTAAACCGAACAAAGTATACAAATTGCGTGAAATGAGCGAGCATACACGCCCGTGAGAATTGTAACGATTACGAAGTTGTTGCTTTTGTTTGGCCATTAAATTTTGCGAATGACTCAGAAATTTATGATACATCATCGTTATTTGCAGTACCCCTTTCATTCAGTTATTTATGTATTATTAACATATCAATTAAACTCTATTTACCCCGCACGAATAAATGTAATCAACGCTGTACCTTCGTATGTCTGCCGAAAACACGTTTATATGGGTCATGTCTGTTAGTTTCAGCGGCTAATGAATAATTGGTAATTACCACGCAATTAAAGATGCATTGCAATTAAAGTATTTGAATTGCTCGGAAGATCGTTTCACCAACGGTTTATATCAACCATCATCGCAAACCACTGGGTGATTTTATACAGTATTCCATTGAATTCGCACAATGCATCGGTCAGACCCAGAAAGTGTAATTAAATGAGAGTTTCATGTTTCTATTCTTCAATAAACTAATATGCACGTTGTATAAATAAAAAGTTCACCGAATACCAACGAATTGCATTTAAAACAAAAATTGAACGTATCAATAACAATTTTTCGAAAAACTAGTATCAATGCAATTAGTACTGAAAGAACTGAACTTTAACCCTTTCTGTTGTAAAAAGTATCAGTTTAAAAAATTCCCAAGCACAAAACAATAAAATTAAGTAATACCAAAATTTGCAAGCATAAACGTTCAACCCTTTTCAATGGGAAATTTGCCAGCGTTATCTTTTATAACTGAGAGCCGTAATTGAACTGCCTAAAGAGTTAATAAGAAAATCGTAACACCCACTCTCAAAGAGCATGCAACAAAAGACATTGAAGCAAAAAAATGGAACTTTAACCTCGTCCACCTTGCCACCACCTTCGACGAAGGTAGAACGCGTCACAGCCGGGAACTGAATTATCCCCGATTGAGTTAACACCGTCTATTGTATCGATACCGGTGAAATCGCTTCGTTCCGTGGCCCCCCTATCTCGTCTCGTTGTCCACGTAACACCGTGACTTCCCAAGTAACGAGGAGCAGGACGGAAGAACGGAAGAACGGTGACAGCCATTACCACTTCGCTCGTTTCTTCGAGGCGCGCGAACGTGATGGAACGCGGCGCGATCCCGGCAAAGGGGAGAGGCGAGTCGGGCTTTATTTCGCTCACAAAGGAACGTCTGTGCTAAGGTAGTAACGAAGGCAGCGACGGGGTCTCATTACCACCCTGTGTCGCGGGGGAAAGCGATCGAGGACCTTTCCTCTGTTCGAGCGGCCGCAAGAGAGAGAGATAGAGGAGGGAGCTGCGTTAAGCGGAACTCGGGTCGCAGCCACAAAGAGAACGCCGTTGCAGGTTTTTCGAAGTGCTCGTTGATCGATTTTATTATCGTCCCGATCCGGGGTACCGTCGTTCGTTGGAAGTCGAAATAAGGGACGCGCAAGGTGTCGGGTAGGAAGAATAAATTGGGGTTCGTCGAGGCGAGAGGGGAATGAACAGGTGTAATTGCGATTTCACCGGGCCTCATAAAAATATTGTAGAAAAAGGGTTCTTAACATAGTGGGCACAAGGTACAAATAAAATAGGCGTGGCAGAATATTTTTGCTTCTGAAATTCTTTATTCAACTGCCTCCTGTCAGCTCGTCAAGGCCTGGCAGGGGCCTTGAAGAATAAACCGGGTTTCGTCGAGGCGAGAGGGAAATGAACAGGTGTAATTGCGATTTCACCGAGTCTCATCAAAATATTGTAGAAAAAAGTTTCTTAACATAGTGGGCACAAGGTACAAATAAAATAGGCGTGGCGGAAAAATTTTCCTTCTGAAATTCTTTATTCAACTACCTCCCGTCACCTCGTCAAGGCCTGGCAGGGGCCTTGAAGAATAAATCGGGGTTCGTCGAGGCGAGAGGGGAATGAACAGGTGTAATTACGATTTCACCGAGTCTCATCAAAATATTATAGAAAAAGGGTTCTTAGCATAGTGGGCACAAGGTACAAATAAAATAGACGTGGCGGAAGATTTTTCCTTCTGAAATTGTTTATTCAACTGCCTCCCGTCAGCTCGTCTAGGCCCGGCAAGTCCCCGAGAGCATTCGGCAAAAAGAAAACTTCTGTTTGTTCGTTTGAAGACTTCAATTTATGAAAATTTGTGAACTTGACCTAGTCACTTATTGCTTTCGTTAAACCGGTGCGAAGATCGTATTGGTGACGAGCCAAATTACTTAAATATTTGACCTACGCACTTCCATTATGAAATACATTTTAAGAAACAAAAATTTCTGCAATGTTTCTCATAAAGCCCCATCACTCATACTATTCTACGATTTAATAAGATTCACGTACCACTCCAAATACATGCAATGAGCATGCGGTCCAGTATAGCTGTATTCTCATTTCTTTAACGAAATGAGAAAATATTTTTTCGTACAACACTCAACCATCTTCTACTATCAAAGAATAATGAGATTTACCTGCTTACACGATAATCGTTCAATTTGATCCACTTTCACGTCCATAATTAATTCCCTGCCCCCCGCCCAAAGGGAACCTAATTTAAAGCACAACAGTTCCTGCCCCCGTTCTTTTAAACGCATCTAATACTTCACCCTCCGAGCCAGCGTCTCCTGGAGTTTTCGTTAAGCAGCTTCTTCGTCGCCGGCAAATCGAACTGTCCCAAACAAATAAGTTCCACGTCCGGCTGCGATTAATTTCAGTCGCGCCAGACAATACAAGGACGAGGGTCAACGGAGACAAGGGAGAGGATGGTAAAGAGGTAGCAGGATACAGAAACTCCGCAAGAGGGTGGACGTTGTAGTTAACGCGCCGGCACCATGGTGAAAAACAATTAATTTTCTTTCTCCCATTGGCAAACTCCCAGCCAACGTGAGAGAGAGAAAGAGAGAGCAGAATGGCGACAGCCAAGTGTATATGAGCAATAAAGAGGGGAAGAAGGATTCTTCTGTCGTTAAGGAGGAAGACAGAGGGAAAGAAAAAAAAGGGGGACAAGGAAAATGGTTCTTGAGGAACGGTAGACACGGCTGCGAGCGCAAGAATGGGCCAAGCGAGGGGTGGAAGGGAAGAGCATTGAGGGTGGAAAGGAGGAAGATGAATTTTATTGCGACACTTGCAACGGTAGTCACGCTTGCGAATTCGTAGGAACGAGGAGCTAGAGTTATTGCGCCGGAGATTTATTTTTGCACGCCGGAAACGGCTATGTGGAGCGGAAGTTAACTCGATTAGAAAAATGCGAGACGGGTGTTCCGTGTTTGAGAACATCCTTTGATCCGTGCGGGCAACATCTTTGTCGATTTCATTGAGGATATTTACTACGAATTAAGTTAGATTTTCAAATCATCGAAAGAGAGCTTGTGGTTGATCATTATCGAAAGACCGTACTCGTGTCTTCTTTAATTAAACTGATTGGAGATGAATGAAGCGATTCAAATTTTACGTTAAGTCGTGCAATCGAATTCTTTCATGCGGTGTAGTTTCTGTTTCTAATGAACGTAAACGGAGAACTCGAAAATCTTCAAGTTCATTCGTATAGTAGTGGACAAATTGTTTATCCGTTTATTTTTATTGTCATTATAGTAGAACAGTATTTATTGATTAGCATACAATTTTATTTATCCCGTTATTTTTTATTAATCAATTTATTTATTTTCTTTGGCCCTTTGGTCTTAAACTTTTGTCCGCTACTGTAGATCTGCCGTGTCTGACCACATACCTGCTTAATCTACTTACGCGGCAATGCTTAATCCTGTTAATCAACAAACCTGATTCTAGTGAGATTTAATCTACATATATGATTTGAACAAAGTATAGATTAATACTGATTTCAACGTATAGATCTATAAATCTCAATTGAGCTCAGTTTCGACTAAATTATGATTCGGACAAAAAAAAAAGCTGTCAATGGTTAGATTCGCACAATTTCGTATTCAGAACTCGACGCTGTAGCAAATATACATCGCGACTCGATTGCAATTACGTGTGCAGATTCTATCGCAGATTCGCACCGTTCACGATTTCATTTCTTGACTCTTTCGCCTCGATACCTTTCAAGAATCCCCCCCTTCTCGTTACTCAGGAAGGGTACTCCTTGAAATGGTAAGAGAGCCAGTCGTCAGCATTTTTCAGACACACGCTTGTTGCCTGCTAGCGTTTCTTCCCCCCGTCGCGCTGTCTGCGTTTCCCGCGCTTCCTCTCGCCCCCTGTCCCCAGCCCCTGCCTTGGGACCGCGTGTTTGAGAGCAGACGTACGTACGTACACACGTATAACACGTACATAAGGAAGCAACGCCGTCTCTATTTCATCGCGTGTTCCAGTGAAAGGCATTTTCTAGTTGACGCTGAGTGTGTCAGGTCTCGCTACGGGCGACTTGACAACCCATTTTCTTGCGAGAGAGTTTTCTAAAGCGTTTACTCCGCGTTCACAAGTGCAACTTTTATAGTATTCACCGGTTCCGTTGCTGGTTCACGATATTTCCTGCAGAACATATGCGTTTCGCTTAGCTGAGAATTAAAATTATCGCATAAACCGACGATAAGTAGAAGTTGTACGAATGAATAAAATACGTTAAACTGAAAAAAAATGGCACTTGCAAACACCTTAACTTCAAGATAGCTACTATAAATATAATCTTTTATTACTATCATTTTATTGTGCATCTTTTAGAACTATACTATACGTCGCGGTAATTACAAAAATAATCTAACTTAGAAATTTTGCCATTTTTGCCTTTTGATTTATTTCCGTGCAGTTCTATTAATAAAATAGCTTCTTTTAAATTTCCGTCTCACAGACTACTTTCTCATAATCCCCCGCACAAATACTAAATTTTATTGGTGTTCTGTGGAATATAATTCGTTCTTCAACGATAGTCTCGTAGACGCGATATCATCGCTCATTCAATAACTTTCATTCTTATTCGGGGAATCGAACGGTTCAGGGTCGTTCCGTAAAATGATCAATTTCCCTCCGATCTCGATCAGAAACGAGCAACCGGAACGACGAGGCGGTAAACATGTGAAAGTAATTCCAGCTGTCGCATCAATTATTCATCGGTCCTTATTATTAATTCTCCGCACGGGGGCCACGGGTTTCGTTTATTCATTCGGGCGCCGCGGGGCGATCGAGTGACCTTTCGAATCCGCGCGCCGTTTCCAGCACCGGAAGCCCGATATCACGCAAGGAAATCCGTGGACGCCTGCAGCGATTTGCGAGACTGCGAGTGGATCGTGGATCTTGCTCCTGAGGATTATTCCGAAAAGCTAAGCTTATCGTCCGCAAAACCTATGGCCGACCGTACCCTTGTACCCTAGCTACGTGACCAGCATTGATTTCTTATTGGCCAGGCTTCTGTGTCGCTGTTCCGTCCGTTACCTTTTCCTTTTTCTGTTTTACTTACCCTTCTGCGTATTCCTGCCTCTTTGTCTTTCAATTTCTTCCTCGAGTTTTCTCATCGTCCTCACGAATATCGCCTTGGGTCATTGGTGACCTACAGCGATTCGCATTATTCTGGTATTTAAAGGTATAAATAATTTTATTACGTGTCCTGCAATTTTGGAGCTCGTTAAACTATATGTACCTGTGAAACATCTGAGAGCAAAAAATCTCTTTTACGTTATTCCACTACAAAAGATTATGTTTAACGTCAAATGTGTACTGTATAAATATTCACTTAGTCAATTCTTATCATTAAGCTTTTTAAAGTATCATTATTTAGGCTCAACTAGATTTCAACTATTTATTTATTAAGCTTTTATTTAATTTTCTTATCCATTATTTTCAGTACTACAAATTATATTTACTCTATTACTGTATATTTCATATACTTTTCCTATTGTTATTATATACCAAAGGATTTTAGTCCGTTAATAAAGTATTATTATAGTATGTTATACTTTTTTCGTATATTTCCAAATTTTTGAAACAATTGTATTAGTAATTACTCATTACCAGAATTCCGTAGTATTCTACTTTTGTGGAATACCTAAGGAGAAGTTAATAGTATGAGTTTTCCCGATTCGGGAAAAGATATTAAGAAATCAATATTGTATTAGAAATTTATGAAGTATTGCTGTATCTTCGTGAAAAAAATTGCGTTGTCTAAAATAATAGGTATGCGATTAACAATAGTTCTTTCTAATTATTGTTGATTTACAATGACTGATTATCCCGGATATTAAGTAAGAAAATAATTTAACTCGCGTAACTGTTCACATTTATTTACAAGGTTAGGCCTGCTTTTTTCGAAACATAATTTCTCTTGAAATTAACCTAAACGCCGACACGATCAATTTTTGCAACCTTAACATTTCCCACATTGGAATCGCCTAACTGCATTATTTGCAACTACAGTCATTGACAAATCGATCGTTTACCGTATTTATTCGTTGACCGTGTTATTTGTAACTTTAATCGTTTACAATTTAATCAGTTGCTACATTCAAGTGCTGTGCCGCTAAAGCCAGCAAACTGACCGTGGTTTTCCAATAAAGGAACATGTCGGGAACACGTGAACAAATTTATGAGTCGGTATAGTTCACCTTCCCCGCGAATGCGGTGTACACGGTGAGAGCGTGTTTTCGATCACAGTCACGAACTCGCGAGTTGTTGCTGACCATCCTCGTTCAGCTTCCCGGCTCGGTCGGAACATACGTTCGAAGAGACTTCTTGAAGTCCATTGATGGTGAGTTACATCGGTTACGGCACGGGGTTTCGATGGTTATTGTGGCCAGGATTGCCGGCGTCCCAGCGGCGCTACCGAGAAAGTAGAATTCGATGTTCGTGCGAGCTCCAGGCTTGAGTGCACTCGTGGATAGGACGAGATCGCGTGGACGTACAAGGAAACGAAACCTCTTCCCCTTTTTAGCTGCAGTTCATAGTAATGGTGTGCGATAGGTTCGATAATAAGGTTATAATTACGTATTTGTATGAGGGCAGTGTAGCTCGAAACGAAATTCAACGCTTTAATGCAACTGCTTGTCATTTACGGAAATAATAACTTTCTTTGCTTATTAGAAAGTTTCTACAAAAAATTGGAAATTTTGCACCTTTTGTGTATACCTTACTTTATGCTTCCTTTCATCGTACGTTTATATTTATCATGTTTTAATCTGAAGATAATAAAAATGGGAATATTCGATTTTTGTATGGAAATTTTTATCGTCATTATTATTATATCAACAGTTTAGTTTATGGATTATATATTATGTATCGTTTAATAAGAAACATGTCTGTTCATTGAGAAACTTGATGAGAATTGTTTAATGCCGCTCCAACGACCATACATGCACAAACATGGACGATCGTGACTCGGCCGAGGTTGAAGCGGCTCGTGAGTGTGTCTTACGAAAGCACGGAATCATTAAGCGCATGTCGAGCGACGACGAACGAGTGCGCCACGTAAAACTCGACGACACCAAACGATTGCGGATTTATGAACGCGAGAACGTTTAATTGTTCTTTTGACTAAACGGAAAGGAGCAAGGGAAAGTGGTTTTGTTTTATTGTTTTAAACTAAAGAAGGTGACCCTATGCGAAAATCGCGAACAATACATATTACATACTTATAAACTATATCTTAAGGTTACTTAAATTTAGTTAAAACTACTTAAACCTAGAACACTCGTATCCCTCGTTGTCCTTGGTGTATGTGGAATTTCGTTGAAATTCAAGTGCTGCTTTCTAAAATTCAGTCTAAAGGAAGAGAAAAAATAATGTTATACAAATTAGTTATTATACAGTACAAAAAATATATTGTGATTGGAAATACGATCCATCGATGAGAAATAAATAAAGACAAACCAACGATATAAAAATTAGAAGAGGGAACCCATCGATGAGAAATCAGAATAGACAAACCAACGATGAAAAATTAGAAGAGGGAACCCATCGATGAGAAATCAGAATAGACAAACCAACGATGAAAGCCGCTCGTATCAAAGCCACTCGACGACGCGACGTACAACAATTTTCCCTGAAGTTCGTCTATTCGCAATGTGTTCCACCTATCAACTTCGAATCGAGTCGTGTCAGTTTGGACTCGAAACTTTCGAGCATCCGAATCGCAGTGTTTTGCAGGTTATACAAATAAAATACGCAACTCTTTCCGGGTGTGAAAACATTTATTTCCTTTTAAGACTAATTAAGATTATTATAAATCTAACGCGTGGTTCTTAGCTTGGTATCGTTTCCCGAAGTTATAACTTTCAGAAAACAATACCAATTACCAGGTCTCACCACGGGGAGGTGACCACGCAAGAGACCCGCCCGAAATTCACTCTAAGGTTTCGAAAATTAACAAACATAGAGAAGATAAAATTTAGAGTGAACTTCGGACTTACATGCTGGTACAATCATTATTTTACAATGGTACGCAACTTATTGATAGCTTTCGCATATCAAAGCTACGCTTGTCCAGCTTAAAGCAAAGTTACGAAGGTGAAGTTAACGACACATTATTTGTGTCTCGCAAAAGCGGAATCGGTTCGGAAAGCTAAACTTTATTTACGCAACACTAAACTCTATCGTTGATAGATAGAAGAGTGGGGAAACATGATGATGAACGCGAGCAAGAAAAAGTTCGCGATCGCGCCCGAAGCTAACGAATCCGCAATCGCTGGCCAACATCGTCGAGCAGTCCGCAGCGCACTCTCATGCGCTTAATGATTCCGTGCTAAATGCGCACTCGCGAGTCCGCCGCCCTTGACCGAGGCATGACGTTCATGTTGCGACTTACGCGAGTCGCTGGGGCGATGCCACGCCGTAGAGGCCCACGGGGCCCGGTTAGGGTTCGAGCATGACCCTGCAGATGGATCGACAGTCCACCCCTGCCGACTAACGGATGAGGGAACGCGCCAACAACGGGTGACGCGTCCGACAACGGCGACCAGTGGAAGGAGCATGCCGTGGTCCCCAGCGCTTGGCGCTGAGACCCGTCCACCTGCAGGGCCAAACCCTGGTCGAGAGCAACCACCGCTCCATCCGACACAAGGTCGCAGTTCCCCGGCCGGACACCGGTGACCGCATCGGCGTAACGCCGCTCCAACGACCGCTGCGCAAACATGGACGATCGTGACTTGGCCGAGATTGGAGAGGCTCGTGAGTGCGTCTTACGAAAACACGGAATCATTAAACGCATGTCGCACCACGACGACGAGCGAGTACGCTACGTAAAACTCGACGACACCAAACGATTGCGAATCTGTGAACACGAGAACGTTTAATTGTTCTTTTAACTAAACGGAAGGGAGAGTGGTTTTATTTTATTGCTATAAACTGAACAAGGTAACCTTGTGCGAAAACCGCGTACAATACATATTACATACTTATAAACTATCTCTTAAGGTTACTTAAATTTAGTTAAAACTACTTAATATTACTTATAACGACCGCTCGCATCCCTCGTTGTCCTTGGTGTGTGTAGAATTCCGTTGAAGTTCAAGTGCTGCTTCCTAAAATTCAGTCTAAAGGAAGAGAAAAAATAATGTTATACAAATTAGTTATTATACAGTACAAGAAAATATATTGTGATTGTAAATACGATCCATCGATGAGAAATAAGTAAAGACAAACCAACGATGAAAAATTAGAAGAGGGAACCCATCGATGAGAAATCAGAATAGACAAACCAACGATGAAAAATTAAAAGAGGGAACCCATCGATGAGAAATCAGAATAGACAAACCAACGATGAAAAATTAGAAGAAGGAACCCAACGATGAAAAATTAGAAGAGGGAACCCATCGATGAGAAATCAGAATAGACAAACCAACGATGAAAAATTAGAAGAGGGAACCCATCGATGAGAAATCAGAATAGACAAACCAACGATGAAAAGTAAGAAGAGAGAACCCATCGATGAGAAATCAGAACATACAAACCAACGATGAAAAGTAAGAAGAGAGAACCCATCGACGAGAATTGTAGAGAGAGAGAGAATCCAACGAAGAGCAGTGGAAAAAAACATAAGACCATCGAAAGGAATAAGAAGGAGAGGGGTCAACAACTCACTACCAAGGTGCACGTTGAAGCCC